>CAVLGL010000126.1:39388043-39999543 GCA_963668995.1 Parnassius mnemosyne
CGGGCGCCGACTTGACGTGTTATGCGGACGACACGCTCGTCACTGCCCGGGGGAGCTCGCACAGGGAAGCAGCCTTGGTTGACACAGCTGCGGTGTCACAAGTGGTGAACCGCATCCGGCGCCTGGGCCTGGAGGTGGCCCTAAACAAGTCGGAGGCAATGATGTTCCATGGCCCTCGACGCGCGCCGCCGCCGGGATTACACATCGTGGTCAGCGGGGCCCGGATAGCTGTCGAGTCCACCATGAAGTATCTGGGATTGGTGCTCGTCAGCCGATGGGAATTTGGACCCCATTTCCGACGGCTGGCGCCCAAGCTGATGGTTGCAGCGGGTGCAGCGGGTCAGAGTCGTCAGCGGGTATCGCACGATTTCCTACGAGGCGGCTTGCGTCGTGGCCGGATCCCCGCCCTGGGACCTAGAGGCGAAAGTACTCGCGTCATTATATCGATGGCGCGAGGAAGAGCGGGCACGGGCCTCGAGGCCGGTGCAGCGGCGGATCGCGTTGCACCGAGAGGAGCTCCGTTAGGTCTTGATGGCGGAATGGCAGCAAAGGTTTCTGCGCCCTACCGCCGGCCTCGCTACCATCGAGGCGATCCGGCCAGTACTCGACGACTGGCTCGGGAGAAGGCACGGCGCCCTGTCGTTTAGGGTGACGCAGGTGCTGTCGGGGCACGGCTGCTTCGGCAAGTACCTGTGCCGCATAATCAGGGAGTCGGACGCTCGGTGCCACCACTGCGTCCATTGCGGGGAGGACACGGTGCAACACACGCTCGCCGAGTGTGTAGCGATTAAGAATAAGAAAGAAGAAGAAATATCTTCGATTAAGAATCAGCTTAAGACTGCTGTGTTCCGTATGGTGAGTGTAGAGACCCGGAGACCCTTTTAACTGGATACGAGGCATTCAGTCTTAGTCCTCAGGGTTGACAATACGTCAGCGTCCTAATACGACCAGCAGTGAATGGCCACGTCTTAGATCCATAGGTCATCACTGGCAACACGCATTGGTTATAATCTTGTTTTGAGGTTTTTCGCACCACTTAGCCTATAGTTACAGCCTATTAAAGTCCAGTGCTGAACATAGGCCTCCCCTATAGAGTGCCTAATAGGGGCGATATTTGCCATAGTTGCCACGCTTGGCAAGCTGGTAGCCAACCGCTGTTTTTTATTTTTAATCATTATTAGGAAACGCTGCTGCTCATGTCCTGGTTTGTTTCTTTCTGTCGTCTCTGTTGCAGGTCGTGTATTACAAGTTTCATATTTGTAAATCATAAATCGAATCGATGGCGACAAAGTTATTAAGTGGTAGGGAACAGCATTGTCAATGTCTAGCGTAGTGAGTATAAGCATATCTTACGAGAGGTGCATACCAACTGGTGTATTTTGCAAAAGCATTTTTACGTGGAGAAATCCTCATGTATACCCGTCTGGTTTAAGAGAGTATATCAGGCTAAGTCGGACTTACCGACTAAAACCCCATAGTGGCCACTCTTAATATTAACAAAAAAAATGCTAATACACTCTGTAAACACTAGGAACAAACACACGCTAGTGATACCAATTTCTCGACTCCACAGTGTCAGTAATTCATTCTTGGGGCAATGTACACGCTATTACATCAAAGTTCCAGAAAATATACAAGGTCTCACTATTATAAACAAAAACTGTATAAATAGGGTTATTATAATATAAATGAATACATGGTTGACAATAATACCTGGGAATGAGGGCGTCGTTCTCAAGCTGTTTCTAAAATAAATTTTGTAAATAATTTGTAACCATGAAGGAAAATTAATGTTGTTTATATTGTAAAATTTAAAAAAAGCCGCGCTGGGTTTCTTTCTCGGGCTCGCTACTCGTATAATTTCTTTATATGTGGAAAATCTCATTTCCGTGTTTATTACGAGTACCAAAACATATCATCATCATCATCACTCTACGAACAACATATCCAGAAGTGAATAGTCGGCTTCTCACTACATCAAATGTCTAACATTTGATGCTGCACTTAGTCGCTGTTGTCCTGGTTACTTAAGGTCTAATGTACAGTAGATTTTTGAAAGAGGTTTTTGAAAGAGAAGAAAGTAAAACTTTATGTGAAATAAGAATAGAAGGGGAGTTGATTGAGCAACTGGATGAGTTTGTATATTTGGGATGTTTATTTAGCAGGGATGGTAGATATGATAAGGATATAGAACGACGAGTGAACGCAGGAAATAGAGTGAATGGGGCTCTACACGCTATTATGAGGAGTCAGAATGTGTCAACTAAGGCACGTATGGCAATTCATAATGCTGTGTTAGTCCCTACTTTAATGTATGGTAGTGAAAGTTGGGTCTGGCAGAAGAAGCATGAGAGTAGAATAAATGCTGTAGAAATGCGTTCCTTAAGGAGTATGCTAGGGCTGAATCTGAATGACAGGGTGAGAAATAGTGTGATAAGAGAAAAGTGTGGTTTGCAAGATGACGTTGTGACAAGGATTAAGAAAGGAATGCTTCGGTGGTTTGGTCATGTAGAAAGAATGAACGAGGAAAGAGTGACTAAGCAAATTTATGTTGCAGAAATGAACGGCAGGGTCGGGAAGGGACGCCCTAGACGAAGGTTTATCGACCAAATCGGCGATACATTTAAAATGGGCCAGATTAGGAGTACCTTTAACCGACGAGCGTGTATGCGTAGATATATGGATGTAAAAGAGGCGAGAGAAGTGTGTCAGGATCGCGCCAAATGGAAGTTCGTAGTCTCTGCCTACCCCTCTGGGTGACAGGCGTGAGTGTTTATGTTATGTTATGTTATGTACAGTAGATTCATTTAACTGTCATCTATTGGAGGCCATGAGATGTTCATGGCATTTTCGTAGCCGCCTCTTACGACATAGTACAGCTTTTCTACGAAAAAACGCAGCCCAGCGTCCTTAGCAATATACCTCAGTAGGACTGGATGCCAATTTTTTTAATTGTTATTATCCATTCGTTCAGGAACTATGATGTGTGGCATCATAGCTTCTGATCGGACATACAGATACACAGATACAAAGACGACACTGCCACTAAATGATTACAGACACGATAACAACTTTTTTCTGCACTAAGTTTCATCACCATCATCATTACTGCCTTTCACATGCCATAAAGCGCGGTCCTACACCGATTGACTTATTTCATGTTAGCTGTTCTCCGCGACTTCGTCCGCGTGGAATTTATTACAATTGAATTTCATGGGTATTAATTTTTTGCGCGGAATCCTAATTCGTTTTGTAAATTAAAAGTAGCCTAAGTTACTCCTTGTAACATTAGCTATCTGTCAGTGAAAGTTCCGTCAAAATCAGCTCACAGCTATTTCGGAGATCAGTCAAAACAGACAGACAGATAGACGGATGGACAGACGCAGTAGACAGACAAAAAATTAAATTGTTTTTTATTTAAGTACCGTATAAACTTTTATATGAATTTAGTAATCAATTGTATTTATTTCTATAGATCTTATGCTGAGAGGTGCTTTTGAGACTGCTTGAGTGCTGGAATAATTTCAAGCTGTTAGGGTAAAAATCACCTATAGCCGCTATTTAAAGTAGATTCGTTTAAAGGTGTTAATGGACTGCAGTAGCCACCTATTATCAGGTGGTTGCTAGAGGAAGATCGTTGTCACTCATTTAATACAAAAACAACCTAAAATTACGATCCGAGTCTAAGACACATGACCTCCGAGCTACGTGACATTAGAAATAAATCTCTTAAGTTCATTTTCACGGTAATAACTTTGTTGAACACACCGTATTCATGAATCATTAAATCATGTCAACGTAGGCTTGTCCTTTATACGAAAGTGTCATCCAAATAAATATTTATTTCGACGTCTTAAGTTGTACTGATAAAATGTGTACGTATTTTTTTAAAATAAAGTGACAAACAGGCATGCAAATAACCAGTTAGCGTAATCACAAAACCCTGCAATCGACTTCAGGCAAAGATATAGGATGTCGTCTGTGAGGACTAAAATTTAATATCGTAAAAGAACCTATACTACTTCATGTTATAGGTGTCTTAAGAAGCCACTGTGAGTAAAGCCAGAAAGATCATATTATAAAAAAAAGCGATACAACTGTCTCGTCGCTACATATGCTGGCAAGCAATGCCTGCCAAGTCTGGCGATTATAGCCAATCCTCCTTTTTTAGAGGTTTAACTTCAGCAGTGGCAGTAGAGTCATACGTGGTAGAGCCACGCTACAGGTACATTACGGTTGTAGCACGAATGGGTCGGCTCGACAGGGTAGGGCCACGCTCTCACAGAATACCAGCGTCATATTGCAACTTAACGCTGCTGTGTGTCGTATGGTGAGTGTAAAGAACCGGGGACCCTTTTTACTGTATACTAGGCTTTCCATCTCAGTCCCTATAGGTGACAATGCATCTGAATTTTATTTCTAAAATGAGGATTAATGTAGATGTCTATGGGCCACAGCATCCATTTACCATCAGGTGAACTGTGTGCTCGTTTGTCACCCTAATTCTATAAAAAAAGTGGTCCGCTAGGGTGATGAAAGAGAAAATACCACCAATATTTATGAATTTAACGACAGTTACAGTCCATATTTCGTTAATCTTTGCCTTTTACAAAATAGTTATTACAAAACAACATAATGTGGTTATAATATAATACACTGGAACTCTTCACACTACGAGCTTTATACGATAAAATCTTAAGTGAAAAGAAAATGTTTGTATATAAGAGTCTGAGTCTTTGACCTCGCATCTAAGCCAATCAGATTAAATCGCTTGTTGGGAATAGTTCTAGTCAGCTTAGCACGAGAGTAACACAACGTATTGTAAGTACAATACTGGCATAAAGGAAAAAATACATAAGAATTTGAAAACAAAAATGTTAATAAATACCTTTTCTTAATCAAACGGTAAAACTTAATTTAGTAGAGTTATGAACTGAAAGGGAGATTTATTTATTCATTAATTACAGCTTATCCACCATTGCTCAATATGGGTTATATTCAGCAGTGGTGGATAAGCTATCCCCCATAGGTAGTTTCATGCGGAGAATATTTGCCATAGTTGCCACATTTGACGGAGGAGTTGGCAACAGCGGTGTTTAATTATTTTGAGGTTTATTCCGGAAGGTGTTGCTGCCCATCTGCTGTAGCCGTATCCTTAATACTGGATAGTGGATTCTCTAACGACTGTCAATGCAGATAGCAAAGCCCACAGACTAGTGACGGGAAGAGACATTAGCCAAGTGAGATAACAAGTACCGCAATATGAACAAATCTTTAAAGAAATGTTTGCAAACTGACGCATTTTCGAAAATGCGTTTGTACAGTAGTGCACTAAAAAACCGATGTAACATAGAAAGGACATATTCTCGGTAGAGAATAAGCGTTTGGCTGCAGCGATGTGGCTCGTGGATTCAATTGACTCACGGAAAAAGTATGTTTTTTTTATATAGAATTAGAGTGGCAAACGATCACACAGTCCACCTGATGGTAAGTGGTTGCTGTGGCCCACAGACATCTTTATCTATCCTCGATTACGAATCAAAATGCAGATGCGTTGTCACCCGTGAGTACTAAGATGGAATGCCTCGTTTCCAGTAAAAAAGGGTCTTCGGTTCTCTAAACTCACCATACGAAACACAGCAGCATTATGCTGCTAATTTACGCTGGTCTTCTGTGAGAGCGTGGTCCTTCTTCGGTCGAACCGACCCATTCGTGCTACAACTATACTACTACTGTAGCTGCAGCATGGCTCTACCACGAAAATATATAACCGGAAATAACTGTTCACTGTCTTGAATTTTTTATTATTTTATTTCGCAAAACTTATCACTTGCATTACAAGTTCTCTTGACCTAATTCACTAAGGATTTTAATAGGCTATCTAAACAAAATAAAAATAATATAGCTTTTGTTAATATACTCTGAGATTTTTTTAACTTATTATAAGCTAGTGCTTGGTTACAAGCACACCTGACGGTTAGTGGTAATGAAACAATAAATGGTCAATCACTTTGTGTTAGCTTAACAAAAAGCTATTCATTCTTGCCTACAAAGCCATCCAGATGGTAAGCTAAAAGACAGCAAAGCTCAAAGACAGCTGGCAAATTATTTCACACCTTTACTGTACACATTACTAAAGACGAAGCTAACTGTTTGGTTCGAATGCGTGAAATATCCTCATTAAAGACTTAAAGAACCATTGACCGCCTGAATGTCCGCTGGTAGAAAGGTGAGGGAATAATTTGGACTTGCGATTCCTGTGTGTAACTCTCCGAATTGCATCCTGTAGAATACCGAGAGGCTGGCAACTCTAAACCTGTGCTCAAAGTTGATATATAAATTTAAGTAGATTAATTTAATTCGGTCAATTAGTTTGGATAAGCGCGCTAGAAAGGTGGAAGGCCTTACCCAGTAAGTAGGTGTCGGCGCACGGCAATGTCAGCAGCCGCTGCCGCTGCCCCGACCTCACTTACTGCTCTAAGAAATAAGGACTGCCTCTTACTCGTTATTGGTGGGAAAATATATGGCAATAGTGCGAGTTACCTTACTCGAAGTTCCTTATATCCCATAGTACCAAAACGAGTGAATGTTATAAACGAGTACACAGTCCACCTGATGATAGTTGAATACAGTGGCCCTGCCTATGATATAGACATCCACATTTATCCACCGTTAAGAATTAAAATGCAGACGCGTTATCGTCCTTGAGGACTAAGATGGAATGCCTCATTTTCAGTTAAAAGGGTTTCCGGTTCTCTAGACTCACCATACGAAACACAGCAGCATAAAGCTGTTTCACGCTGGTATTCTGTGAGAGCATTCTCCTTCCCTGGTCTAGCCGAATTATTCGTGCTAGAACCAGAACATAGCTGCGGCATAGCTCTATACCGTAGTAACAGTAGTAAATATCTAACAAATTTGTTTATAATTCTCTTATACACATACACACATATACACACGAATCGACGAATAACGATAAATAGTCAATAATATAATATAATATATAATATAATAATAGTCAATCGGATTCAACTTGGCTGGCTGTTCGGGAGATAAAGACATAATATCTTCTTGTCAGTTATACCTCAAAACTTGAAAACAAGATTGTAAAACCAGTTCGTGTTGCCAGTGATGACTTATAGATCTGAGATGTGGTTCTTCACTGCTGTCCGTATGAGGAGCTCAAGGTCGCTCAGTGAGTTATGGAGAGGGTAATGCTCGAGATTTCTCTGCGTGATAAACTAAGAAATTAGGACATACGCGGTAGATCCCGAGTAACCGACATAGCCCAACGGCTTAGGAAGCTGAAATGGCAATGGGTTGGCCATTTAGCTCGAAGAACCGACAAGCGATGGGGAAGAAATGTTCTTGAATGGCGACGCCGGACCGGTAGGCGAAGTGTAGGGCAGCCCCCCGATAGATGGAGTGACGACCTGGTAAGATATGCAGGAGTTCGATGGATGCAGGTGGCTTAGGACCGTGCATTGTGGCATTCCTTGGAGGAGGCCTATGTTCAGCAGTGGACTAGTGAAGAGATGTAATGATGATGATGATGAAAGATAAATAGTGTTTCTATTGTGACATAGTTATGTGAGATCTACATTGTAGAACATTAATAGAAACTCAATAATAAATGAAAACGGATTGTGGCCGTCGCTCCGAAATACTGGCTAGCAAATGAAAATAGCATTCCGAAATCTATCCACAATGTAACATTGTTTATTATTGACTCATTCAGTTTGTAACAATGCGATTTCACAGTTATTTAGTAACATTTATCAGTCTGTTTGGGAGTACATGCAGTTTATTTTTTACTAGCGATCTGCCTCGGCTTCGTCCGGATAGTATCGATTA
This sequence comes from Parnassius mnemosyne, assembly GCA_963668995.1. Lineage (NCBI taxonomy): Eukaryota > Metazoa > Arthropoda > Insecta > Lepidoptera > Papilionidae > Parnassius > Parnassius mnemosyne. Next base: position 39,395,898 of record CAVLGL010000126.1, read on the forward strand.
ATGTAGTGTTGTTTAGATTTAAGATAGTCAAAACTGTTCAGGTTATAATTTTTAGTTTTATCAAAAAAACCTTTTAGCTTTTCTAGTACTATGTAGCCTAAATCCCTCCTGGCTTTGCTCTATCTATGCTTGTAAAGTGTCATCACAGTCGGTTCAGTCATTTCGAAGATTAGCCTGGACAACAGACAGAGAGATAAACAAAAAATAAAAAAAAATTGTTATTTATGTCTTAACATATAAATATCCCTCCGGCCTTAATAGAAACCAGTTATTTCAATATTAGAGACATACACTGATATGATAATACCAATAATACAATATGAGACAAGCAATATTTTTTATTATACGTGAGCCGGCTCTGTCGAGGCGGCGTATGAGAGCGGGTCATCCACCATCACCATCTCGTGCGTGTCGTTATAAGAGACAAAGGTTAAAAAAATGGTAATCGATAGCAGCATCTTCAGGCCTGTCTAAGCCTGCTAACTATGGCAAATATCCAATATCCTATAAGGCAATCTATGGAGACTGTGTTCAGCAGTGGACATAGCAACCCATCCGCCACTGTTTCCCAAAGATTTCATTTCGTTTTTATCCTTGTGGTGTGTTTTCTAGAATCGGGGTTATGCTGGTGGTAATTTGCGTGTTACCACCACTACAGTGCTGTAATGGCGTTGACAGTGTTCACACAGTTCAAGGATTTTAATAAAGTTTTAACATTTTTTACTTTGTTTGACGAAAAAATGTTATTACCATTTATAACGTTTACCTTACAGAATGGACTTACGAAATTAATTTAAATTAAATGATTGGCATGCAAAAATTAAATCTGGCAAATAAGTAGTAAGACAATGTTTATAGTCCGAAGCGACGATAGCAGAGAGATCAGGCGCAGGACCAACGGCTTTACGTGCTTTCCGAGGCACGGGCGTGAGACACCGCCAACTTCCTGACTCCGGGCTGTTACTGAGAACTTCTTGGCAGTAATACCCATTAACTGATGTTGGCTCGACCCGAGATTCGAATCCGGGACCTCAACAATCGCGTTTACGTTAGTACACCTGCGAGGCTCTCTAATGGACTATAAAAGTTAAACCACTGAACTGTTTTATTCATACTAATTGTAATTTTTTACTTGTTTATGTTATATTTAACCGTATGCTTTAAATCTTATGCTTTAAAAATCAGCCCTTAAAGTCTTAAATTATCTATGATTATATTTTGATACAGACTATTTTTGACTGTACCTATACAAAAATAATTTATGTATATAAGAGGGGGTAAACGAGATTGCGGGTTACTTGACGGTAAGTGATTACTGTCGCCGATGAAAAACGGCAACGTCAGGGAAATCGCAAGTGCGTTGCTGGCCTTTTAAAAAAGAGTGGGAACTAATCTTGAAGGTCCCCAAGTCATATCGGTCCAGAAAAATCGCTGGTTCCACAAATATAAGTAGTGCGTGGTGGACTTCCAATCATCCAGATGGTACGGATGGAATCGCAAAATTCAAACATTTAAATTTAATAAACTAAGTCATTTTGTTGTATTCTTGAACGAAATTTACCTAATATAAAACATTCCGCTTACAAACGCCGCATTGCAAATAGGGATTTATTAAATATAAACGATAAACGATGACAAAAGACGTCAAGCTAAGTTGTGCAGCACAATTTCGTCTTAAAATCGTTGCTTACTGCAATGGAATATTAACTATTTTACCAACATTTATTCATTTTAGTAAGTTATTTTTAAAAGTAGAGTGAAATCCTACATTTGTATTGTTGCATTAGCAGATATAGCATGCCCTCGAAATATTTTCCTCATTGTTATATTCATGTATGTTATATTTGTAGTGAGTTTACTTGAAAATATTTCTTCTTGCATTTTTGTTTGTTACGATAAAACCCAGATTATAATAAATCTATGCATAATATCATAGATATAGTATATACTAGATAGACGATTGAGTGAATAGGGTGAGTCCAAAATCAAAATACACCAGTATGCCTGAAGTGTGCATGTGTGAGAAAAAATAGTGCTGCACCATGCCCTGCCTCCCTCAACTTCAAATATCGATACAGATTGCAGTATATTCGTGTCTTTCGATTTGACGCAGATGATGTAATTGAATATATTTACCCGACTGCGGGGACGCCAAAGGGATGGTAAGTATGTTCATCTGTTCCCTTAGATCATTTATATTACTCATCCTATTTTGACAATTTGGATAGGTATCGTTAGAAGCATTGTTCCCTTTCGCGAGTTTTAAGCTGCATGAAGTCACACAAAAATTAATATGGTGGCTCATTGCTGATATTTACGTGATCAATAAAATGATATAAATATTGAAATATCGTCTTTGGTATCCAATTAAAGGTGTAATTCGGAACATTCTCGCCTTTCTGAAAATACAAGTTTACTATATTAGTATTTATTTGTTGATGTTTTTTTTTTATAAACAAGTGGCTCAGTACCGTGGTTTGTGGCGTTCTTTGGGGGAGGCGTATGTTCAGCAGTGACCTTGTTAAGGGCTGTAATGATGATGATGATGATAAAACTGAAGTTACCAATGAACTTTGAGTACACCTGATGATAGAAAGTGGCTACTGCGGTCCATGGACACTTGCAGTGAACTTCAAACTACAAAGGCTACGTCGTTATCACCTCTATAGACTGAGATGGAATGCTTCACTGCCTGTATTTATACCGGTAGTTGGTAAAAGGGTGATACCTATCCAGAGGCATTCCCAGGCAGAAATGAAGCCCTACCACTTCGTTCATACATAAAATTCAAAAATTGTTAATATGAAGTCGATGAAAGAAACGCTGTTGTTAAGAAAATGATATGCATGTTATGATGTTTATATAAATCAAAATTAATAACTGAAACCAAACTGCGATAGGAAACTTGTTCTAAAAAGGTATTAGACAAGACTTTTGCAACCGACCTTTAAAGGTATTTTGCAATTTTGCTACATACTTTATCCTAATAATAAAATAAACTTCGACAAGTAATTTTATTAATAAGTGTATATTATGGTTGGATGTAGAAAACACATTTTTCTTCAAAGTACCTACTGCGTGTAGTCGAAGATTTTCTTTTGGGAACCCAATTTTCTTTGTTTATTAGTATTTATTGATGTCTAACATCAATATTTTGTAAAAGTCTGTCAAAGCGTCCACTTACCATCAGCTGGATTGTTTGCTCGTTTACCTCTCTAATTCTATTATAAAATATTCATACGAGTATATATAGAAGTATATTTAGTACGCAACCGTAAAAATTTAAATAATATTACGAAGAAAGTTCCAAGGCATACATTTGCCAGTTAGGGGCATATTGATAAGATGAGATATAGTGTAAATATCTACAAAAGTCAGTTTAAAATTAGCAGGATTTCACGCATTTGTAATTATTTTAAATTCAATTCAAAGGATTTTAAAATAATTAAAAATAGATGAATTTTTAATCTGAATGCAAAGGCAGTCATATCATTAATACTATAAGAATTTATGGTGTAATCTTACTTTTTTTATAATAAATTTTATTATTGTTTTTAAAACAGCTCGTCAATTGCCACCAAGTACATCAAAATCGGTTGATTCGTTCAAATTTCAATATTTAAAAAAAGTAGTTTTTTTTTTAATAACTCCGAAATTTCTGGTCGGATCTTTTTTGACGTAATGAGTTAACTAGATTTTTTGTCAACAGTTTTTTTTTCTTAGTAATGCTACAATGGAACAACAGCATACAGATTATTTTTTTTACGATATTTTTCTTTATAGTCGAGTGGTAAATCATCACGGTTCATTGGTCAAATTCTACTTGTTCCAGCTGGTGATAAATTGATGAATCATAATTTTAATGATAAAGTTAAGAGAGAGCAGCAATTTTCAAGAGTTATTTGGACAAATACTTTTAGATGGTGCATTTAAAATTAAATAAATAAATAATTTTTCTTGTTTGAAAAAGTGCAAACTAAAATAAAGCAAAAATAATGAACCTGTTGATATTCGGATTATCCGAATTACTTACCTTAAGCGCTTAAACTGAATTTATCAAAACAAAGCAACTAAATACTAAATGATTTACAAAGCTTTATTAGAGCTTCAAAAGCTTAGAGAATAGTAGCAAGGAGCAAAACAAAATAGCTTTTCGACTTAAAGCCTGCTTTTATCGCCGACTTTAAGAATTGAAGGCTTTGGGTAATATCAGTGTTTTAAAGCTAAAACGAACCGAGTCCTTTGAAAATTGTTAGTGTTCAGCTAACAAAACTAAATTAATATATAAATAAAACTAAAAGAAAATAACAATTACTTATAAGAGAAAACTACGCCACTACTTCTTCAATAAATATGATGGATAAATTGAGATATGAGGAACAGTAATGATGATGATTATGATGATGATGATATGAAATAAAATTATTTATTTAAACTCTATGTATTTATGTTTTTATGTAGCCTTCTTTTTACACAGGGTAGGTTATTGGACTGTGCATGTGACTTTCATGCTAAAAACCTTAATGCACAAGTTTTTCTGATTAAATAATGATTTTTGTCTTTTGGACCAGTGAATTAATTATACTAAAACTCATATGCTATAAGATGCTTTTTTATAAGGGTGAAAACACGAGCACACAGTCCACCTGATGGTTAGTGGTTGCATTGGCCCATAGACACTTATGTCTATCTTCGATTACGAATCAAAATGCAGATGTGTCGTCACCCGTAAGGACTAAGATGGAATGGAATTTCCAGTAAAACAGTCTCCAGTTCTCTACATTCACCGTACGAAACACAGCAGCGTTAAGCTGCTATTTTACGCTTGTATTCTGTGAGGGCCTGGTCCTTCGCCGGTCGAGCCGACAGAATCGTACTACAACTATACTTCTAATAGCTGCAGCATGGCTCTACCACGTATAAGAAGTTGTTCCAATCAGGTAAAGTTGTTTCTAAATAGAATATAATTATTATTTTTAATTAACTAGGAACTAAAAAATGTTGTACGTTTTATATTATTTATTATAAACGGAGTAATTTCTTAACCTTTAGTAATCCAACTTACATTCTACTTCAAGGTCACATCGGGACACATGCTCTTAATTTATGAATTTTGATTACTTACCGGTTGTAGTCTCAGATTGAAACCTAGAGCAGAGACATATATTGTTACTAAAACTTGTAAAACTTATTCTGCATATATTTAAATTCCGTTAGTTTCTACTTTTTAATAGGATAAGGGTGACAAGTGAGCACACTGACGGTACGCCTATACACGTCTTCATCTATCCTCGATTAAAAATAAAATGCAGATTCGTTGTCAACCCTGAGGACTAAGATGGAATTCTTCTGCACTCACCATGCGAAACACAGCATTATTATGTTGTTTCATGTTGGTATTCGTCCATGACCATGCTGCAGCCGTAATATTGCTGCAGCATAGCTCTACCACGTAAAGACTGTATTAGCTTTTTTAAAAATTTACTATTTAAACAAATAATTAGATTTAGCCATCTCACGTTGTAAACCTGAACGATTTAAAGGAAATTCATCACCAGATATTGGTCCTGTGAGTGTCATAAGAAAGGACAAAAATACATCACGGCCTACGATAAATACCATCTACTATAATGGCATAGACAGTGTCTTGATGGTGGCTAATCTTTCAAGCTGCGGAAAAGGCCCTTAGTTTTTTTGAATTTAGTGGACTCTACTCGTTTAAGCATTGTTGAGGTGTTCTTAATATTAAAAAAAATATTCCTGCAATATTATCATACAAGATGCTCTAATAACTTCTTTTTCCAATAGGTCCGCTACTGAATACAGGCCCATAGATCATCCACCATAGATTGCCTCATATAGGTGGCTGGCAATCCCATTTGTTTTAATTCCATCTTGTTATCAGGAAAATGCTGCTGCACACATCCTGTTTCAGTTTCCACTGTCGCCTTTTGTGTGAGTGAGTGACATGGGCTAGTGGATGTACCTACACTGCCACTACACAGCTCATTTATATAATTTATTGATTCATTCGTGCGAACTTTAATGACCTTTTTTCTTCGGCCAGAGGAACGTCGTCACGAAACGGTTTTTATTTGAAAAAAAAAAAAAACTAGTGGCATCAAAATAGTATAGCATGCATATACCAATAAACGGCGACACATTTTCTTGTCGTCAAATAACAACAATAAAAAAACAAAAAACTAACTAACAACGATAATAAAAAAAACCTAACTTGGAAAAGTCCCGCCTAAACTTTGAGCCGCCGAGTATACATTATATTATATAATGTATATTGTATAATATATAATTTATGAATGATAGTGTTAACCATCCAATTCTCTAGCAATCGTTTTGGGCTAGACGGGTAATAAACGTGAGAATATTTATGGAATGCTAAATGCTTTTCTAACTAGTTGAAATTTTGAAAGGGTAAATAGAAAACGAGAAATCTGAGTACTTTAAAGTCTTTAAACTGAAGAATTGAGTAAGAACCGAATGGTTTCTGTTGAGGCTTATTTAATTCTTGCTAACGATTCGTTTATATTGTTAAATTGAACCGTTACGGGAATACAAAGTTTACAGTGTTACTGTTTACTTAGGATTAATACCCTGACGCGACCTTCACAAAGTAAGCTTTCCGTTGTCTTGTACATTCATGTTAAGTTAAACATATACGAGTAAGCCCCTAGTGTTTTTATTTTGAATTCATCCTGAGTCTACGGGAAGCATCAGGTTGAATGCAAGCTTATTTGCCAGTTTTATATGCAGAGAAAACAACAATTTAAACACAATCATATTGATTGCTTAATTAGTGTAGTGTTCGTAGACGCGTTTGCATATTATGAGGCCCTGGTTCGAAATCTGGATCTGGCCATCAATCAGGCATTGAGTTTTCTGTTGAAGAATTCCCCGTAGCAGCCCGGAGTCAGGAGGTTGGTGTAGTTTCATAACTGTTTCGAAAAGCACTTGAAGCCGTTGATCCAGCGCCTGATCTCTCTTTCTTCGGTCGTGTCGGATAACCGTCCCATCGGACTACGAGGGAGTATAATCAGATCAGTATAATCCTGTCAGATGTCCAATCAGATGGATAATCTCCGTTGAGACTGGTCGAGTGACTGAATGTTGGTTTGGAGGACATTACACAAATATTGGTACGATGCTTCTGTGTTCAACCACATTTAGTAAACAAATGTACTGGTCACTAAGCCAAGTGGTCGCTATAAAAAGTAATAAACACTAGCGACACAAATGCGATGCACATGCAATTTGTACGTGACCTGCATAATGTCCTAGTGGACACATAGGAGAGGAATCGGCACGTGTCTCTGAATAAACATTGTCGTGTGACTTTAGACGTCCCATTATAATAAATCTCTATTTGCTTTCCGCTTTTGCAGAAAGGGAAGGATTTGGGCGAGACATATTTCATCATTTAACATATAAAAAGTTTTAACCATTACTTTAACTCTATGGAGAGAATATGTTTATTTTCGTTATTCATTCGTTTTGTGACTTCTTCCTTTTATGAAATATGTACTATTATTTCTTCTGTGGCAATATAACAACCTATCGCTAGTTTTTTTTTTAAGAACGATTAATTAATAATACGTTAAAATAAACTTACATAAACATTACATGAATACAATTTTTTGAGATTAAATTAAAACAACATATATAATAAGTTATGTATATAAAGTGTTTGGTTTTAATTCAGCCACACTGCAGCTGATTTATGACTGTAGCGTGAATAGGTTTACTCGGCCGGGGAAAGACCACATCGGTTCTATAGTATCTGTACAATTCTACATAGTACTACCGTGAAATATCTATATAAAGCTGAATTGTTTTAATAGTGAGTGACACGAGCACTTGGTAATTCAATATAAATAGTAATAGTAGTTCAATTTTAGTCCTCAAAGTTGGAAACGCATTTGCATGTTGACTTAATCGAGGACTGAACTACGTGTCAATACACCACAGCATCACTAACCACCGGGTAGGCGGCTTTAACGTTTTTCACCCTTACTTTCATAAAAAGTAGCGATTTTTCTCTTAGCATCTGGATTTTTGCAGAAAAAGAGTTCTAACACTAATTGTAAACTCTTTGCCGCACAAAGCCATCCACCTGATGGTAAGTGCAACCAACTTCCAACAAAGAAGGTTGTCAACGCTGAGGATGAAGATCGAATACCTCATAGTCTGTAATTATACTGGCTCACTGTACCGTACACACTGGAACACAGGTGCACGCACTGCTCCTTGCCGGCAGAAATAGGTAGGAGTGTGGTACCTACACAGACGGACTCCTAGATTCCTTGTCAGAAAAAGAGTTCTAACACCAATTGTAAACTCTTTGCCGCACAAAGCCACCCACCGGATGGTAAGTGCATCCAACTTCCAACAAAGAAGGTTGTCAACGCTGAGGATGAAGATCGAATACCTCATAGTCTGTAATTACACTGGCTCACTGTACCTTACACACTGGAACACAAGTGCACGCACTGCTCCTTGCCGGCAGAAGTAGGTAGGAGTGTGGTACCTACACGGACGGATTCCTAGACTCCTATGCAGACAAACAGTTCTACGATCAATTTTAAACACTTTGCCGCACAAAGTGACTAAATAGGTAAAAGCATTAATGCATAATAATATAGATTTTTAATAGTTTAATAGAACAGTCGTTAAGATACCATCGTTTTGACCTCATAATATGTGTGCCGATCTGATATAATCGTAAGCTCTTAAAGTTTGAAGAGGTTAGGTTCTCTAGCTTGCTGTTAAAAAGAAATATTAAAGTAAAATAATTTGTGAGCGTGGATTTATATACTTGTTTTAGTCGACTGAATAAAACTACTTTTATGGATTTTATCGCGTTTAATTAATTTCTTTTTAATACACAACGTTTCGTTGTTTTAGTCGACTTCCTGGTAATAACTAATGAAACACAATTAGATAAAAGAATTAATTTTATTTGTCGTTTTTTATTTTTGTTTTATAGATAAAACCCCAGTATAAAAAAATGTTTTCTTAGCTTTAGTCCTTCGTAATAACTTTAAACTTATATGAAGTATAATGCTCCTCCTTCTATACATAAAAATATCAATGGCCGTCATTCACTGACCTATATATACAAGTTCACTGAGCATGGTGACATAAGGAGGTGGTTTGATTTGTGCCAACAGTAGCGCAGATAGCAGTAGTGAACGTCCACGGAACTAATAATAAGAATAAACTCATTCTTTCGCAGGCTAAATCTACTATTCTAAAGAAGTCTTTACTTCAATAATAATTCAGCCATCAGAAAGGGTTTGTGTCTCTGACGTTATATATTATGCATTTTTTGATCATGTTTGTCTGACCGACCAACAAGTTGTATTTATTCGTTCAAAAGTAGACATTTTATTATGTTGCTATATAAACATTAGGGAGCCCAGAAAGACCACAGCCCCGTCATGAAGGGACCTGACTTGGGCACAACTACCTAGACTTAGACCAAGAAGCAGGGAGCACCATTGCGAATAACAACCCGCCAAACAACACAACACGCATCGCAGGCCGTATTGCTACAACAATCCGCTCCATCACGGGCAGTAAGATGACATGCCTAGGACATATCGGTTATCTAGTACACGCTTAGCGCGGTCTCGGTCACGGTTAGGTAGTCTATGCCACACTATAGTAATGATTATCGTCATCAATCATGCTTTTATATATTTTAGTTCTTCCACATATTTATTTTATTTTATAGACCTTACTTTCATATGTCTTTTACATATGGTACTCCAAGCCCCAACTCTGCTATTACAATGCTTATGCGTTTTAGAGACCTTCTATAGTATTGCTTTTGTTTCATAGACCTTACTATCATATGTCCTTAATATGGGACTATTTTATTCTACAATGGTACCTCGGTAGTCAATCGCGATCGACCTCCTCACCTACCTCTCTCTTCTCTCCAACCGTAGGTATGCATCTCCGGCAGATCTGTAATAAAATGTATGGGAAAATTTGAACCCCTAGGATTTGGTTCAAACTTTGCATGTAAGTTCTATTTGTTAAATCATTACATAATTTTTTTAAATTTAGAGCATAAATTTGTGAGATATAAACAAAATAAGATTCAAGCATTGCATGAACATGCGATTAACTTAGAAATATTTTGACTCATTCCTCAATTATAATATAAGTCTTATAAATGTTATTTATCTTTGTTATTGTAATATAATCGTCTTATCATAGTCAAAAGTCTGCTTAAAATTTTCACAAGGTATATTATTTAATACCTTTACTTTTAGTAAATCTACTGAATAATTAAGTCCAATATTAAGCCTTTACTTTAATATATTATCTAATGTTAGAAAGTTCGAGTATTTTAACTTTATGCTTATGCATTTTAATTGTTCAAAATATTACTTTTATAGTAATTTTAGATAATTTTATAAAGAAATCAATTACCTTTAATTAACATTGTACAATGATGAATGAATATGTTAACCACAGAGTTGATTTTTTGACATTGCAAAGAGAATATAACCACTACATTTTATTACATTATTTAAACACAAACACTGCATTTAGCACATTTTTTAACATTTGATTATTTCAATTCGATCAAGTAGCCTAAGAGTAAAAGAAAGACGATTGATTTAAAACAATTGTTATAAAACTTTTTATCGTTACGTAAATAACTGTTGTTCACTTTGTATAAATTTGCGGATTAACCGTCCACCAAATAATAATTAATAATATATTTCAATTTTAGGAAGACAGACCTTCGTAGTAAAGAGGTCAAAGCAAGGGTTATTGTGAATCAATTTAATCAGAAATCAAGCAAAGATGTAATCTTATTTTACTAACGAAATGAGACTTATATTTTGACAACTCGACAAGGATATTGGATTCACTCATAGATAACCACTTTATAAATTTTGTTGGACGTAAAATGATCGTTATCTGATTTCAAGCATTATCGATAAAATTAACACAACATTCGTTAATATCTCGTTTCGACGAGCACAAGGGACATACCTAATGCTAAGTAGTTGCTTTGCCCATAGAAAACTACATCTATCCACGATTAAGAATTAAAATGCAGATACGCCATCACCGAGCATGGTTCTTTATACTCACCACACGAAATACAGCATCATTGATGGTTAATTTCATGCTGGTTTTCTGTGAGACCTTGGCACTTCCCCGGTCGAGCCGGACCTACTGCCGTGCTACAATCATAATAAAGCTGCAGCATGGCCATGCTCCGTAAAATTGCATTTGATTTAAATTTCAATTACTGCACTACTACCTAGTTGTACATAGCAAGGAAAGATACAACCTTAAATAAATATGCAGAAAAGATTTGATAAAAAAGATACTTATTAATTCAATAATCATTCAATTTACTAGTAGCATGTTTAATATTTATTTTAATTGAAATATGTATAAATATGTATTCATTTATTATTTAAATTATTTATCATCACCGTCATTATCGTTACAGTCCTTCATAAGTCCATTGCTGAACACAGGCTTTCCCGAAGGAATGTCACAAAGCACGCTCCTGGGCCATCTACATCCTGCATCTCTTACCAGGTCGTCGCTGCAAATAGCGAGTAAAATTATTTAAAATAATATCAAAATAAAGTTTAGAAATGAAAATTTCGAAACACTTTATGAATCACCATGCTTTATATTTTTCTCTACCGAAAAGAAGTTATTACGAGTGCATTGCATGTTATACACATGTATCATAACTATGTGGACTCAGTGGACTTTTGACGGACTGTAATACTTGAATGAAAAAAAAAACCAACTGCAATAATAATTTGGGATGAACGTATAGGTACTGAAAACACACAAGTGCTTTTAATTAATTTTTCAAGACGCGCTTGTTCTGAATGTGAATTGTCTACTGCATGAAAAAACTCCCTTGGGATAAAACTATTTAGTTTGCGTCGTTCTATTCTAGTTCCATTGTAATATCTTATCTGTAAGAAGTTGACTCTGAGCCTTTCCTAAATCAGATGATATTTCTGTCAACCTTGTGCAACGAGAGCTCTTTATCCCCGATTTAGAGTGAAAATTTTGTATTCATTCTAGACATAGCAATCTATACATATAATAAAACTGTAAATGGCAGATGTCTGTACATTTTATATTTTTGTAATAAAAGTGATTGAGGGGTACTAAAAATAAGTAATTAAATACATTTCTACCATTTTTAGAATTTTCTGTCTGTCTGTCTGTCTGTCTGTCTGTCTGTTTGTTTGTTAACGTATCACGTATAAAGTACTAATTTATATCATAAGAATTGTTAAGGAAATTATAAAGTGTATCTTCGGGTTACATTTAGTCTTTATTTCATTAAAATCAGTTCATTCCATCAAAAGTTATGATAAATATTCTGAAGTATGGGTAGGGAAGTATAGGTACGAATTTGCTCAACGGTGGCTTTGTTTGAGTCATCAGGTGCATTTTAAACTAATATCATATCATAAATCATAGTTAAATTATGTAAAATAATGATATAATTATGTATATCTAAAACGCAGTAAACAAAAGTATTAAAAAACGTATTAAATATATTATACAAAAATATATTAACCTTATTAACTAAATCTGAAGCACAATAGTTTTCCCATTTCTTCGATAGATGGTGGTGTTGTGAAAATGTAATGTAATTGCAATGTTTTTTTTCCTGTAGATGAGTTTTCATATTTACTGCTAATCTTTATTATATTACTCGCTGCCCTACTGCGTGTTGACAAACTCAATTTATTCTTTACCGCCGAGTACTCTATGTGGTAAATCAAATTTTAAAAGAGCTATTAACAAATCGTTGGTTTTGGCGAGAGTCAAACTTTATTTTTTGCTTACTGTGCAGGCACTGATTTATAAGTTCTCTTGCGTTTTATATAATGTATCAATCGCGTCAATTAATCTCTTTTATTTTTAGAATTGATGTTAGCAGCGCCATCTCTCTTTAAATATATACATATAATAAAAATGATGATAACATATTGTGTCTCTTTCTGTACATTGTATAGGTATATATTTTGGTGGCTAAAATCATTATGGGGAACTGAAAATAATTAAATAAGAACATTTTATAATTTTTAGAATTGTCTGTCTCTCTATTTGTCTGTTATTATATGAACGCATCACGTCTAAAGTAAACATCTTTTATTTTCATCTGCGTATCTTCGAGTTACATTTAATCTTTGTTTTATTAAAATTGGTTAATTCTATCGAAAGTAATGATTATTATTTTGAAATGTAGGTTCGAATTTGTTCAATGGCGCCATAAAATCTCAGAAATAGTAATAAAAAGATTTGTGTGTAAAAAAAACGTTCCATAATTAATATATTTATACTTAAAACACAAAAAAGAGATTTAAAAAGGATGTTTTCTCACACAAAGGACGTAATAGATGGAGTTGTACAAATTACAAACTTTTCTGAATTGCTGTGTTGAGATTTTTCGCCGATGAATCGTATTGAGACTTACTGAAGAAATTTGTATCCATCGAAGCCATACAACGGAATCCGACCAAAAATAAAAATTTTGCAACGAAATGTCGTGATATTGTATTTATAATATACGCAAAATCAGTACTGCCACTTTAGCGCTTTGAGAACTAGATTTAGCGCTTTTTTGGAATGTATAGCGCGCATTTCGAAATTTTAGCACCTAGCTTAATCCAGCGCTTTTTGGTGTATTTAGCACACATTTCAATATTTTAGCGACTAGCGGGTTATTAACTCTTTTATAGCAGCACTGTTAGTCCACGTTACCGATAATAATAATAATGACCTTTATTATTTTTTCCCACAAATAGTACATTGCAGTTTATCTTTTTCAAACATATTTTTTCCACAAAACAAAGAGCATGGGAGACGAGTCCAAACTAGGATACCCTGTGCTATGGATCTCCTGGCTTCCCCTTTAGGATGATCAACTTGATTTTTTTACCGACGACTATAAGCGGGAAAACCCCTTTATTAAAGTTTTTGTTCATGGTTTTGACAACGCATTTATTTTGCTTTATTCAGTTTCAGTCAGTTGCTTAGAGCACAGCTAAGTTAAAAGTTACTTAGAAGTTATAACACAAAGAAACTGTGTAGCAACCGCAATCAGATGCTGACATCTGAAACTAAGTTGCGAAATACATTGCACTTTAAAACAATTAATGACATTTTTATTGTTCGTACAGTACTAACTACTGTTGACAGCAATTGCCATAATTATAAGTCGATGTCCTGCGAAGTATTGATACATCAAAAAATATTGCCAGAAAAAAAACTTAATGTTGTTTTCTTTATTATGATTATATAAAAAAACACAAACTTTGTTTGTAGTTAATTTAGCGCGAAATTTAGGGCTTTTTTAAAGCGCTGTTTTCATGAAATCTAGCGCTTTTTGTGTTGTCCTAGAGCTGAATTAGTTTTTTTTTATCTGGCAGCACTGCCCAAAAACCCTCTATTAAGAAGTAACTTTCCTTTCAGTTTTAAGCGCGTTCAGTTCCCAGTTACAGTGAGCGTGTGTTATGCGATGACCGTAAATAAAGCGCAAGGTCAAACTTTACGCGTTGTAGGAGTGTACCTCAGTACTGACTGTTTTGCACATGGCCAACTCTATGTTGCTTTTTCCCGCGTTAGTAGCCCCCGTAACCTTTTAGTGTACACCCCGGCTAAGCCTGCTACTCACGTCGTTTACACAGAAGCTCTATCATAAATGACTTAGAACTTTGATGATAATGATTTATTTTGTTACCACTTATTGATACAGTAATGAAATAAATCGTTTAATATTCTCTTACCTAAACGACAAATTGTTTATGTAAAACCTGTATACGCGAGCTACGCCGCGGGCACAGCTAGTTTATAAATAAATGCGTCTTTATCGAGGTTGGAACAATTGTATCTGGAATTATTACTTAGTTGCGGATATCAGTAATTTATATATATTATTTGGAACATTTGAAACACAATGTCAGAGTAAAGAATTAGTTTCACTCAATCTCGGACAACAAAATAAATCATAATGCATTTAATTTTCATCGATCATTTTTCTAAAATCGATTTTCCTTTTATATAGGCTTATGTATTACAACTAATTTAATTATTGTGTCTTTATTATCATCAGCATGAGAGCCTATCAAAATTCCACCTCTGAACATAGTATGTCTCAGAACACCTAAAATAGTGTAGTTGTATTTGTCCGTATATATACATATATATTTTAATATGAGTTAATAAGTATTCAGATATTAGCGTAATTAAAACCGTTTTTCTGTCTTGTTTCACCGGTTTTTTATTACATTACCAGTTTTTCAGAATAAACCTGATAAATGTCAATATTTGAAAATTTGCACCAAATACTATAAAAATAATATATAAAGGTCAAGGAATGATGGGACTAGAACTGCTTTCAACACAAACTCACGCAAACGTACACACACACGCACCTATGTTTTTTCGTACGTGGTTGAGCCACGCTGCTACAATAAGGTTACAGCACGAATGGGATTGACCTCGGAAGGATCACGCTCTTCTTAGAATACCATTATAAAATGCTGCTATATTTTGTATGGTTAGTTTAGTAGAGAACCGGAGACCGTTTTTACTTGTGACTAGGCATTTTTTTTATAATTCATAATGGAGGATAGATGCAGGTGTATATGGGCCACAGCATTATATCATATTATTACTATCGTTTGTCATCCCAATTCTATGAAAATAAAACTTTCTTGTCTGAACAGTAGAATCGGTATCTTTGAACCTCATAAATTCACATTTATTGCCCATTATATTATCATGTTGCCAGGAGACAGCAAGCATTGCGCGTTTCTAGGACACATTGTGACGCGATATTAAACATTGTTTTCAAAGAGTCAACTGCAATACTGCAAACAATACGTAGTAGCACGTTGTAAGTAATTTACGAAATCGAAATACGGTACAATTAACTATTTCCAAAATCTGCTTGTACACTAGCGCGCAATAAACGCGTAATTACTATGAACAATACGCGCGATTTAAAAAAAATATCTCCTTAAAACTGCTATGAAAACTATCATGTTAAATGTTGGCCAGTTCTAACGCGTTTTAAATTCAAAATATTATAAAAAACAAACAATTACTGGTTATCGGGCGTGTCGGTTATTTTTTTTGTAGTATAGGGTGACAAGCGGGCACACAGTCCACCTGATGGTAAGTGGTAGCTGTGGCCCTTAGACATTTACATTTATCCTCGTTTGCGTATCAAAATGCACATGCGTTGTCACCCGTGATGACTAAGATGGAATGCCTCTTTTCCAGTAAAAAGGGTCTCCGATTCTCTACGCTCACCATACGAAACACAGCAGTGTTAAGCTGCTATTTTACGCTGGTATTCTGTGAGAGCGAACCTTCCCTGGTCGAGCCAACCCATTCATGCTACACTAATATAGCTGCACGTACGTACCACGTATAAAAATATAAATATACTAGCTCGCCAGGCAAACGTTGTTCTGCCGTTTCTGACGGCCCTGCCTATAAAAATCCTTATATTCGAAATAAAACATTTTGAGGGTCATTTATGGGGATAAAAACTATCCTATCTTAAGTTGAACCAAAATGCACACATTGTGCAAAATTTCATTGAAATCAGTCCAGTAGTTTAGGAGTCCATCGCGGACAAACAACGTGACACGTAATTTTTATATATAAAGATAAATGTTATAATAGGTGTTGGCATAAGGAAAGCTTCTCAAATGGAATAAAGTAATTATGAGGCATTTATAGACACAGTCTATGTTCGGTAGTGGATTAGTAATGAGCTATAACGGTGTTGATAATTATGGGAATTTTCACACATTTGAGGCGCTTTGAGATAGATTATTACTTAAAATATTCTTTATATAAGAAAAAGAGTAATAACATGATATTGTTTGCGCTACTACAAATGCAATGAATTATAGTCGTTTTTGGACTAATAAGTGCTACTTTGTAAATTGGAAAGCAAATAGTTTATTTAGATACATTTCACTGCTACACACAGGCCTTGTTTTGATTCTGTTAAGGTCCTAAGAAAAAAAAAATCTTGCCACATTGCTGGAATACATGTTGGTGAAGTCCACATCACTTTCCCAAACGAGCAGTTTTCCTCACGATCTTCTTCTTCACCGTCAAGAATGTGGAGTATCGTGTCAAATTAAATTTAAAGGCGAGTGCTAAGCCCATTAACATAAGAAGATAAGGTTAGTCACTTATTAAAAATAATTTACATTATTGACTAAATTAAACTAGTTTTACGGATTTTATCACGTTAATTTTATCTATTTTGAATTCCCGACATTTCGGGTAATTTGCAACCTCCACGGTCACGAGGGGACCGAGGTGATTGACGTCCCGATTTCAAAGTTAACCCGAAGTACCTTCAGCTTTTGATAATTAATTTTGTCCCGATCTACGCAGAATGTGCTTACTGTATCTTGAAGTCTTGCAGTGGTATGTTTGGGTTTAGTTTTAATATTTATTTATAGATTTTTTTGTTTTCCCCAAATAAGTGTACTTCACATCAGCTCTGTGTGTATGTACATACAGCTGATGTAAAGAATCGACGCTCCGGGAAGTCTCCAGTTTGTAAACAGTCTGATGTAGTCACTTCATCAGATTTAATAGCCCATAGTTCTTAGCTAAAGTACACCGATTCCTTACAAGGATGCGATTTGCGAGGCTATTGAAATAATAAAAAAACATACTAATTTCGATACTCAAAATGGCTGGGTGCTAACATCTGCTTGGGATCCTATAATTAATAAAATAAAATCCTAATACAAGCATACAACTGCAAGACTAAGATACTACGAGTATAAGTTCATACAAACATCAGAACAAACATTAATAATTTTAATCTGGAGGTAGCCGTGGTTAACTACGAAATTTGGACGTCGAACGCCTCAGTCTCCCCTGTGACCTGTAAAGTGCTTGAAATGTTGGCAATATAAAATAAATTAATATACCCGATAAAATCCGCAAAAATAATTTATCTAAAATTAAATCATAAACCAAACAGCACACACGAAATTGTTTTTCTTTGTTTTTTAAACGCATTTAAATGTGTATTCTGTATGTGAAATCTTAATTGGTTTGTTTAAACAGACACTTGAAAGTAACAAGGAATCAAAGAAAACTTAATTCTCTTTAAACCTTTAAGAAAATATTTATTCACGTATAGCGTTGCTTATATGTGATTTTCCACCTCAAAGGCTGTGAGCAAAGCTTCAATATTATTTTGTATGATAAGTAATCAAAAGGTGTCATTTTTTCATAGAGATTTCAAATAAAACTGACACCGTAGTCTAAGCAACAATATAATTCACCAACACTCTCTTCTATTTTAGAAAAGGCAAGCTTTGATTTCTTTTTATTGAAGAAACAAACGAACACACAGCCCACATGATGGTAAGTGGATAGTGTATTCATTTATGCTCAGTTAAGAATCAAGATGCAGATGCACTGTCACCCCCTTTTTTTTTTTTTGCGGATGGAAAATCATCAAATGACGCCTTTCGCTCTGGGTGGAGCGGAAGGGAGTGTCAGACTTTTACTGACTAAAAACCATCCGTGTTCCTTCAGTGCCCTTACGTTCCGGAGCCGCGGTATCTCTTTCGAACAGCCCGCAGCCCCGGCAGGCGTCGGCCCTTGCGGGCCCCTTCACGCTGCTGACAGCTCTTTGAGGCGCGCGTGGAACAAAACGCGCCGTCGACACGGCCTGTCGTCGTTAGACGGACGGACGGCGAGCTACCCATTGCTCGCCGTCCACAGGCCCGCGCCTACGGTGGCCGGGGGCCACGACGTAGCCCCCGACTCCCGGGGCGTCTCCCGCGGCGGCCGGGAAGGAAAGCTGCTGCTCTCTCCTTCTCCCGCTCCGCCACCTCCTTCGCTAGCATCACTGCTTCGCAGAAGGTGGTGACGGCATCCCATTCCGTCTCGCTCCGGACCATGGCTTCGACCAGGGCCGGACGCGAGAGGTCGCCGCCGCCTATCGCCGCTACGAGGACACGGCGGTGCTCCGCCCAGGCAGGGCACACCTCCACGGTGTGCTCCACCGTGTCCTCCGGTCGATCCTCGCAGTGGGAGCACCCGGGCGTTTCCTCCCGCCCGATTCGGTGCAGGAACCTCCCGAACACACCGTGTCCGGTGAGGACCTGCGTCAGGCGGAAGGTGAGGACGCCGTGGCGTCTCTCAAGCCACTCCTCAAAGAGGGGTCTTATCGCCGCTATAGTGGCGTGCCCAGCACGGGGTTGCGACAGTCGCTCTCTCCATGTCGCCATGAGATCATGCCGGAAGTCTGTCCGCTGCACGACAACTTGCCGTGGCAGCGGGGTTTCCCCCCGGCATAGTGCCTCCGCGCGCCATTCGTGTAGGCGCGCGAGGACTATCGCCTCCAGATCCCATGGTGGCAATCCGGCAAGGAGGCACGCTGCCTCGCGGGAGATCGTGCGGTAGCCGCGAACCATTCTTACGGCAATCACCTTTTGGGGCGCGTTCAGGTGGTGGACGGCAAGCCGCGCCAAACCACGCGCCCACACCGGGGCCCCGTAAAGGGCCATGGACCGCACAATCCCCGCGTAGAGCCTCCGGCAGGAGGCGTTTGGCCCCCCCCAGGTTCGGCAGGAGCCGCCTGAAGGCAGCCCCGGTCCGTTCCAGTTTGGGAGCCAAACGTCGGAAGTGCTCAACGAAGTTCCATCGGCCGTCGAGGACGAGTCCTAGGTACTTCAACGTCGACTCGACGCCGATGGATACCCCTCCTACCATCGCTGAGGATCCCGGTGGTGGCCTGTTCCGAGGACCATGGAAGTGCATGGCCTCGGACTTGTGCAGAGCCACCTCAAGACCCAGCTGCCGGATCCTCTCAACGACTATCGCAACCCCGCGTGTCATATTTTCCGCCGCCGCCTCGTACGACCCCCCCTGTGCCAGTACCAGCGTGTCGTCAGCGTAGCAAACTACGCTGACGCCGGTAGGGAGGTCGGCGTGCAGCACCCAGTCGTAACCGATGTTCCACAGGGGCGGCCCCAGAACCGAACCCTGTGGGACACCGCACGACATCTCTCGCCGGTTCCACTCACCGTTGCGACCGGGGTAGATGACGGCCCTATCCGTCAGATAGTGCCCGACTATACGACGGAGATAGGTCGGCACCCGGTGATACCGGAGTGCCTCCCTAATGCAGCTCCAGGGCATGGAGTTGAAGGCGTTGGCGATGTCGAGAGACACCGCCAAAACAACCCCCCCCCTGGCCACTGCATCCCCCGTCGTGAGGGCTCTTACGCGCATGATGGCGTCCACCGTAGAGCGCCTCTTGCGGAAACCAAACTGGTGTTCCGCAAGATCCGGCCCCGTCCCCGCAAGGTGCTCGGCGAGGCGGTTTGCAATGACTCTTTCAAAGAGCTTGCCCACCTCGTCGAACAGCACCACGGGCCGGTATGCGGACGGAGAGTCCGCAGGGCGCCCCGGCTTCCGAATGAGGACCAGCTTCCCCGTCTTCCAACGAAGCGGGAATTGGCCTCTCTCCAAGCATGCGCTTAGGAGCCCCTCCAGTCGGGGCCCGAGAGCCTCCGAGGCCAGGACCCAGGCTTTGCCAGGCAAGCCATCGGGTCCTGGGGCGGTATTCCTGGCCTTGAGCCTACGTACCGCCACTCTCAGGTCTACCCCGGTCCCTTCCGGGATGTCGTCGTCGTCGTCCTGGTGGTCCGCTTCCAGCACCGCAGGTGGCGGAGCCATAGGCGGGGGTGGATGTTCCCCTCGCTCAGGAAACAGAGCGCTCACCACGTCCTCCACGAGCTGAGGCCGGAGACTCTGCGTCAGCGGGGGGGCCCAGGTGCGGAGTTTATCCCGCACCATCTTGTAAGGGCGCCCCCACGGATCTCTGTCGAGAGTCTCCAGCATCTCCTCACGGGCCCGATCCCGGGCCCGCATGACAGCCTCCCGGAGGGCGGTCTTCGCCGCTCTGTATCCCTCGTACAGCTCCGCCTCAATGGCTGCCGCATTCGGTGGACGAATGCGGAGCCTGCGATGCCTGGCGTACAGGTGCCGCGCGGCGACACACGCCTCGCGCAGAGACGTCAGCTCACGCGACCACCAATACACCTGGCGCCGGGCGCTTCCTGGCCGGACGCGGGGCATTGCCACGTCACATATCTCGGACATGGCCTCCTGGAACCACCCTGCTTCATCATTGATGTCGGCAGGCCTATCCGGTGATGACACCCAGGCCTGCACGATCGAGGCTTCCAGGAGGAACTCCCGGTCCAGCTGCTTCAGCGCCCAACGCGGACCACTC
Organism: Parnassius mnemosyne; assembly: GCA_963668995.1. Lineage (NCBI taxonomy): Eukaryota > Metazoa > Arthropoda > Insecta > Lepidoptera > Papilionidae > Parnassius > Parnassius mnemosyne. The sequence goes on from CAVLGL010000126.1 coordinate 39,417,229, forward strand.
GGGGCCTGTTGGACTGGCGAAGCTTAAAATGCTTGTGTTAGAAGTGGTTCACGACAGTAGTCGAATGACGGATTCGAACCCACGACCTTTCCAGTTCGCAGTCCGCGCCCTGCCATTAGGCTACTGACGCTTCAAAAATTGATGCTATATTACTTCTAATCACTATATTAAATAAGTAAATTTAAGATTTAAATAATAAATAATTAAGTACATTGGTACCTTTTAATTTTAGTATTTTTTTTAATATCATCAACACCGATAATAGCTAATAGTTTATAAGTATTTTTAAAATTTAATTATAAAGTTACAAACAAGCTCAGAATGCTTTAGTTATTTATCATAAAGCTGGGCTGCTAAGTTTTAATTTTCTGCTTGGATGCTGGCTAACATATTATTTAATACTTCATGAACTCTATGCATTTATTTATTAAGGCTTTAACTAGCCTGAATGACCTTGACGAAACGGCGATCGCAGAGATTTTAGACGATGTCAACACCGTCTAGCAACTACGTTCTGTATTACTTATAAAAGTGCAAAGATTAATAGACTGCAGAGATGACAATTATATAAGTGACATACTGCCTGTTATGCTTGCGCATCACTGAGAATTATGTCGCGGTTACGCATCTTCAATTACATTGTGCTGTAGCTTTGTCCGGTAGGCGTCACGAGCTATCAAGTGTTCAAGTTTCAAGTACGTAAGAGTTTTTTATTATATATGTTAAATCGTATTCATTTGTATCGTATAATAGATCTGGGTCAAAGCGTTCGCTGTAAATTTTCCCGGGTTTGATCCCCGACAGCACGAATGAAATTTGTAATTGCAATTTTCATCAACACGCATTGGGGTAGCACGGCGGGCATTTCCTTGCCCTAAAACCCTCTCAGAAATAAAAACGAGTCCTGTGCCCATTAGAGGGACTTGTATAGCCTATTACTTTACTTTGTAGCAATATTTATATTCATTTCAGATATAGAAGGGTACCTTATACTGACAAAAATATCATGTGGAGGCGACAAAAACGTAAAACATCTTTGTACCTAGATAAAATGTTCGAAAGATTGTCAGTCATGTCATACGCCACATTTTCTATAGAGCGTAGAACATTGCAGATAGGGCAAAATAAAAAATAATCCAATATATTATGGGAACTATTTATTAATAATTTATACATTTATAGGTATTTATAATAATAATAATGAAAAAGCTGCAAGGTTCAACTAATAATGTTTTTTGTAAACACAATTGTAAAATTCCTGTTTTAATTTTTACCAATGGTTGTTAATTAATGAAACATAGTCAAAATCACTTCATATAAAATATATTTGATTAAAATTGACACATGACCTATTTGGTCTTCTACTTACAACTCGGCGGAAATTTGCAAAGAAGATATTGTCTTTTCACACAAGTATTGTTTACAACTGGCGTGGTTTCGAAAAGCGTGATTAAGTGTCAGCGGTATATTATCAATTAAATACAGAACTTTTTGAAATTTATTTTTTTGTTTATTTTTGTTATATCTTCTTAAAAACTGACGCCATCTCACTATTTTATTATTTATTTTTTTTGTAATGCATAAGGATAAGTTAGACTAAGTTAGATTAACTTGGATAAGTTTGTAATTGTTTTAATTTTATCACAAAGTTTCCGCAATAAATTATTACCTTTTCTACAGTGATTCTCTCCTCTTAGTTTCGGCGTTACTGTAGCATGTTATACTGAGTCACTTTATCAGTTACTAAGCGGCCATAAATCATTATATGTATGTATAGACATACATATATACATTTTTTGATTTTAATATTTATGTTATTTTGAATTTTGATTGATTTTTTGAAACCTGGTAAAATTATTTTTTTCCATACCAATTGATGGGCCTGAGTATAATGCCAGTTATGCTCTTTGGCTGAAGTTATTTTTTATTTTATGCTCAATTGCAGACAAAACAATATTGATTGCGCATTTCTAAAACATAATTTTACCTCTTCTCCTTCTAATAATAGCTCCTGCACCTAACACGGCGGAATAGTTATTATTATCTATAAGACCATTTGCGGAAACAGTTTTTGTTAACAGTTATGAGTGTAACATTTTATCAGCTGCTTTGTTTATAGTGCCTTGAGCAACACTTTGCCTGTTTCTGTACAGAAAATTAAGCTGGCTTTGCAAATATGGATGGCCGCTACCATTTAATATAATACCCGCTATGTTACGCTTATTTACATAGAAACTTTAATTATCATTTGCATAAAATTTTAAATAGCACTTTTTACACAAGAAAGTAAACTTTTAGATCAGTCCATCTTGTTTTTCACTAATTAAGTGAAAAGTAAAACAAACCAATAGGTACGTGATTTAAAATTTCTTGCAACATTTTATAGAAAAGCATGACTTTATCATAATATAAAAGTCAATCATTTAGCCATGTGATAAAACTTTTAAGTGTGCCAGTCAAACATTAATGATGATATTCGGGTCATTATACTGGAAATAGTCTTTTAAATATTTTGTAGTACAATTGATAATATTCAGTATGATTGACCGTGTATATGACTTTTATAAGTCTATGTTATTTTTGATGAAAATTATTATTGCAGATAAAAGCCCGTTCACATTTATTTTAGTCTCGAATTAAATAAATCAAAATGAAAATAATAACTTTGGCTCTTTATAACTGATTTTTAAATGTAAAACACTGACTTGAAATTATATAATTATTGGCTTTTTTTAATTAATTGGACTTTTTTAAGATTTTGTTGAAACTCAACTGGTGAAAAAAAACAAATATATATATATAGTTCTTGATGAAAATTATGTATGCGCGTTACATCGCATCCCATTAAGAATTTCTAATGTAATTCTTGGTGTAAAGCTAAGACGTGATAATAACTGTAAACAATAGAATAACAAAATAATGAAAACATTTACATTTACATACACAACATTTACAAAAATACTTGCTTTATAACCTAATAAATATTATTTGACCGTAATAAAATAAAACAAGGTAGTCTTCGGCATGAAAGTAAAAATAAATATTTTCTATTATTTTTGCAATATCTAACAGCCGGATCAGCGGGCGATTCTGATCCATCTAAAGATGCTACATTTCAGCAAGCACTGTCAAATTCAATAGGAGTGACAGAAAAACGGTTCTTGATATAGAAAGGTAAATAAATTATTTAACCTATAAAGTAAAATCACTTTATTACAAATACAAATAGCCTAATAGCTTTAATAACATGAGACATAATTGTACGAGTGCTTACAATACTTAACATTATTTTACTGAAATCTCAGAAAGTTTTTTTTTAATAGAATAAGGGTGAAAAACAAGCACAGTCCACCTGATGGTAAATGGTTGCTACGGCACATACACATCTACATCTATTCTCGATTACGTATCAAAATGTAGATGCGTTGTGACCCGTGAGGACTAAGATGTAATGCCTCGTTTCCATTAAAAAGGTTCTCCGGTTCTCTACACTCACCATACGAAACACAGCAGGGTTAAACTGCTATTTTACATGTTATTCCGTGAGAGCCTGGCCCTTCCCCGGTCGAGCCGATCCATTCGTGCTACAACTATACCTACTACTAATATAGCTGCAGCATGGCTCTACCACGTAAAAATTTAAGTATTTTTAGAAGCAAATTTGAATTATTATCTATTGAGTTAATTTTTGTGGAATCGTGTTTTGCAAACCGCCACCTGAAATACGTACAATTTTTTTTCGATAATGACGTGAAATTACAAAACGATCCCCTAACGAGAAAGGGGAGAGACCTTTTTGATAAGAAGGCATTTCAAACGTACGGTATGTTTTTTTTATAGAATAAGGGTAACAAACGAGCACACAGTCCACTTGATGGTAAGTGGATACTGTGGCCTATAGACATCAACATTTGTTGTCGATTAAGAATCATAACGCTGATGCGCTATCACCCCTGAAGATTAAGACTAAATAAGGGTCTCCAGTTATGTACACTCACCATACGAAACACAGCAGCATTAAGCTGCTATTTAACGCTGGTATTCTGTGAGAGCGTGGTCCAACCTCAGTCGAGCCGACCCATTCGTGCTACAAACATCATGTAGCTACAGCGTGCCTCTACCACGTTTAAATTAGGATGTCAACGCATCTGTACTTACTGTCTAATTTTAGGAGGATAGGTGTAGGTGTCAAAAGTGTTGCAAATAGCAACATCCAACAGCTCAGGTGCATAAAAATGTAATTTTTATATTTTTTTACTTAGTTATTTATCGTACTTGTAGTTAATCCATTTAGATAGATAATTTTAAATTTATTTCGCATCTTGCCTTCAAAAAGTTTACGTGTAACACCTTCCCGATGAACAAATTTCTGTCACGGATAATATTAGACCGCAATAGCGAGCTATTTGAAGTCAGGTCACAAAATCTGGATTAAGATAATGAAGAATTTTATTCCGACAGTTTGTTGGAATATCAACTGAAGCGGGAAATAATTTAATTTTAAATAAAAAGTAAAAGCTGACGTCAAACAACTAAAACAATAAAATAATTTCACATACATAAGTCGGTGCTAAACATAATATTGTGTAGAATAGTTACAGGACTTCAACATTCAAAATGTAACAAATGCCCATTAAGTGCGTTATCATAATCAGCATGCAAACGTATAGAAATAAATTTACTTCCGAAAACTCGACCATAACAAAATTAAATTAAAGTTTTATTTGCAAATTGTATGTGGTTTTATTACCTCTGCATTATCCCAGGAATAAGAGTATTGTCAAAGACCGTGTTCAACCGATGTGCGTGTAAATTATGTTTTAAGACGAAGTGTATAGAAGAATTACATCCCTGACTTCAACATGTGAAATTATTTTCCGTCCTCCGAGATATTGTGGAATAACTATCTCGGAACACGGCCTGGAACCACGTACATATCTATAAACTATATGACTGGAGTATTGTAAAAGGTGATAATTGAAAATGGTTGAAACATCGCATTGCCTCCGATTAATAACGGTATCACCTCGTATACAAAAGACATGAATACCGACACAATATCGAGCGGTGACGGGAGCAGGATCAAAGACGCGAGACTTTTAGTACTGCGATCTCTAATCCGCTTAGTAAGCGCGGCGTTAATGACAAATCCTTCCTACTAATGGAGAGGCTTACGTCCAGCAATTAACTATTTACGGCTTGATGACGATATATTATGTACATTGTACATGTACAAACATACTAGCGAAATATAAATTATTATAGCGCAGTAGCTAAACGTTTGGCTGCCATGTTGTTAAGCCGCGGGTTTGATTTCTAAAGGTAGCAGTACATGTTGGCCGAACGCGCTCAACGAGTGCGTTCGGCCAACGTGTACTGGGCCGTTTTGTGTGTATTTGGCGTTTGCGGCCAACACTCGCCGACAAGTCGTATAGTGTCGGTTTTCCGTGCACAAATCAAAGAAATTTGGCGCAAGCCGCAAATAGCGATCACACGTTGGCCGAGTGTTCAGTTCATAGTTACGCTTTACGGTTTAATAAAATTATTTCACGAACATGGCGACATGGCCTAATGAGGAAATATTTAGGTTCATTGATTCTTATCACAATGAATCAGTTATATGGAATCCCAAAAATGAGCAACATAAAAATAAGGCCGCGATTACTAACGTCCATCATCATTTAGCTACCAACGCAGAATGAAGCACGCCAACGTGTGAACGGTACCACAAAAATCTGCCGAGCGGTCTTGCCAAGCGCGCTCGACCAACGTATACTGGAGCCTTTAGGGTTTGCATGGCCTAGAAATAATTGCACACCAGTTCTGAGAGTTTATTTATGTTCAATATATGTATATAGAGCGCCTCTAAGATACAGAAGAAAATCCTAGTGTGTATATAGTGTATATGTATATATAAGTTCAATAACGTTTTATAAAAACAAAATTTTATACACTATCCTTAACATCGACCTTCCTTTAAACAATTAATGACATGGAAGCACGTGCGGACGGAAGACAGAAGCATGCTGCATGAGTTCACTATTTTGTCTTCAGCAAAACATTAACTAGTAAACTTGCGATGAATCTCTTTCTCTATTTGTCTTTTGCGGTTCATTTATGTCATGTGGTTGACGGTGTGAAATTGAAGTCGTTGGCATACATTGACATTGACCTATTATTCCACTCACATTGAGGAATAGAGTAAATTAAAATGCGGAAAAGAATTGCGTCGCGATCTCTAGCAAGTGTGTTCGATTCACATCAGTACGTAGCGTGGCCGACACGGCATAGACATACTCGTATGTTCTCATATCTAACGACAGATGACTGACGGCATCTTACAAACACAGTCAGACAAAGTACAGAGTGCCCGTGCAATTTATAAAATGTTTGTATCATTTCGATAGAAGTCGCCGTAGTTACAACTTTGCTAGCAACAAATGGTAAAATAAAAAAAAACGTACAAAGTACTGCAATATAAATTATTAAGGATAACTCCAAAAACAACTGGTCAGATCTTGATTAAATTTATGTGAGACCACATGAGAAGCACCACCTTTCAAATAAAAAAGAATCATTAAAATCGTATTGATTTATTATATTTACGCGAACACTACACATTGAATAAAACTAATTTTTAAGGATTTTATCGCGTTTAATTAACTTATTTTATATTCCCGACGTTTCGGTTGCTTTCCAGCAACCATGGTCACGGAGGACTGAGGCGACTGACGTCCCGATGCGATGTCAGAGTTAACTCGGAGTACCTTCACCTTTTTAATTATTAATTTTGGTCCGATCTACGCAGAATGAACTTACTGTGTCTTGAAGTCTTGCAGTGGTATGCTTGGGTTTAGTTTTAATTTTATGAATTATAGGATCCCAAGCAGGTGATAGAACCCAGCCTCCCTCTCTATTGAAATTAGGATGTTTTTTGATTTCAATAGCCTCACGTATCATCCTTGGCAGGAATCGATGTTCTTTCGCGAGAATTTGTGGTTTATCAAATCTAATGTAATAGCGGGGGCCGTCAAGGATATGATCACAAACTGCAGACTTCCCGGAACGTTGGTGCTTCACGTGAGCTATGTGTTCTTTTACGTGGATTTTTATTGATCGTTTTGTTTGCCTTATATACGAAAGACCACACTCACAATCAAGCTTGTACACTCCTGCATCTTGTAGAGGAATATTGGACATGACGGATGGTAAGAACTGACTAATCTTCTTCGGCGGCTTGAAGAATTTTATAATAGGAGCTCGCTTCAAGATGTAGCCAATCTTGTCTGTGACACCTCTGACATATGGTAGGCACACGATAGAAATCCTAATAACACCATAGGTCACACTGTGTATAGAAAAAAGACCCATACAAACCGATATTTAAACGGTGAATCCCACCATCATCCTTCATAGTTAGCTACCGTGGGCAAATTTTTGTTACAGAGAGCACGAGGGATCTGTGATAGCAAACACCTGGCCGTCGAGCTTCAGCACGTCAAGCAGGTTCTGAACGACAACAAACTTCGGGTCCCGCGCCTACGTCACAGTTACCGAGTGAAGCCGGCCACAGTCGAGCTCCTCTTTTTGTAAGTTGTTTAAAAATAAGGAATGGCTGGCTATGTTAAACAGCAATAAATAATTAAATTCAATAAATTTTTCATTATCCATGGCGCTGGTTGTCTGTGCATGTACTTCTGCGCGTTCATGCTAACAGCGCAGACACCCTCACAGTGCTACAGATGTATACAGTGCATCGTGTAGTGGCGGTGTTGGGGCTAGCAGCTGGCCAACTTGATGGAGAAAGGGGGACTCTTTATGATGAATTTTTTCTTCCAGAAGCGGCCCCACAGGAAGTGGGGCCGCTGGCAATGTCCAATCAATGAGGTAAAGAAATCAGAAGATAAACAGAAGTGTCATCTTAATAACTAACGAGTTGAATGTAAATTCAAGAAAAACAACTTCCTTCTGCGTGAATCCCATGTCTCTGGTGGCCTTTGACCTACAGGACCCAAATTCAAACTCGACCGAGCTACTACCTCAAGGTATCCACTTTTACAGATTTATTTTACACATTTAAAATCAATCGGTCCAGTGGAACGGAAGTTCTCGTGTCGGCATACAGACTAACAGACTGCCAGCTAAAACCATTAACTTCCTTTCAATGCTACGCAGAAGGAAGTTGATAAAAAAAAAACTGCTGTTGCCAACCCACTTGCCAAGCGTGTCGACTATGGAAAATATCTTCTTTATGAGGCAATCTATAAGGGAGGCCTATGTTCAGCAGTGGAACTTAAAAGGCTGTAACAGTAACGATACACACCTGAATAGACAAAATATTATTGCCGACAATGGTGGCCGGTGCTCTGTCTGTGTGGACACGCTACGCTAACGTATGCTAGATGTAAATACTCCCTTAGATAATGTACATAATAATAGTTTTACGTCTGTGCTGTTACGTGTATGTTACGTACGGTGTCTGCAGAGGTGAACGAATCTCACGGGTAACTCGTACGTCTTAAATTTGTTCCGAATATATGCGAATTTGAATTTGCCTATACCCTGATTATTGACACTGACTGATAAACAGTATTTACAACATTTTGAGAGTGCACTGTTTATTGATGCTTGTTATTTATTTTTAAATATTTTATTTATTTACTCTATATATTTACTCTATAATAGTTTACTATATTAATCGTTTTTTAATAATTAACCGTGACGTGAAGGTGTGAGAATGTTGGACAATGGAGTCTTAAGAGGCAACAGAGGGAATCTGAGCCAGGATATGAGCAGCATCTCCTTGATAACAGCTTCATGATTAAAAAACTGCGATTGCCCACCCGCTGACTAAATATGGTAGCAATTTCTTCATGAAAGGTACAAATAATAAACAGCCCCTGGTCTCCGGTGGCCCTGGTGTTCTTGAGTCATGTTTATGGTGTAGCAGGGGGTGTAAAGAATATCCGGTTTAGCTTTGGTTTCCACCAACGATGATTGATACTAACAACGTATAACACACGCACATTGAAGTCAGATGAGAAGAAAAATTCTAGAGCTGAAGGAAAACATAGTATATTACACAAGTTATACTGGAATGTTATAGGACTATGTAAAGAAATAATAAAGGAAGGAATATTTACAATCCGGTAACTTGTTCTGTCACCGGAAGGGTGACCATCCGTCCCAAGGAGGTGTCATACTTATTGTCCACAAGTTACTCGTTGACAAAATTGTGAAGACTGGGAGTGTGTCGAAAAAGGTGGCGTATCTCATACTCAGAATTACCAAATGGTATTCGCTGAAAGTCATACAGGATACGCACCAACTTTGGCACGCCTCGATGGGATGGCGATGTATGAGGATACCTGAAGAAACATATATTTCTCGAAAATTCATTATATGATGTTGATGAGAGACTTCAACGAAAAACTAAGCACGAGGAAAGACGATAAGTTGAGAATTGGAGATTTTTGGATTGGAGAACGGAACCCGAGGGCGCATCAACTGATTGACTTCATGAAGAAGGAATATAATGAATACTTTCTTCCAGAAACAACCTTAGTAACAAGCCCATTTTGACTTGGATTAGCCCCGACAGTAGTACAAAAAACGAGATTGACTTTATTTTCACTATTAATCCGCGACTATTAATTGATGTCTCTGTGATCGCTAGGCTGAAAACTAATAATTCTATCCTTTATGGTGTTGTTACGCTTCAAGCGTGGGGTAGAAGTGTGGTCGTTTAATTCTTCAAGAAATCTGACAAAACCACCACAAACCACCTTTTTACGTGGTAGAGCCATGCTGCAGCTATATTACTGATATAGTTGTAGCACGAATGGGTCGGCTCGACTGGAGAAGGACTACGCTGTCACAGAATACCAGCGTAAAATAGCATCTTAATGCTGCTGTGTTTCGTATGGTGAGTGTAGAGAACCGGAGACCCATTTTACTGGAAAAGAGGCATTCCATCTTAGTCCTAACGGGTGACAACGTATCTGAATTTTGATTCCTAATCGTGGATAGATGCTGATATCTATGGGCCACAGCAACCACTTACTATCAGGTGGACTGTGTGCTCGTTTGTCACCCTTATCCTATAAAAAAAACATTGAAGAATTACAGACTCATTTCCCTTCTGAGCCGCGTCTACGAGCTGTTTTCAAGAGTCGTTACGGATCGTCTGGCACAGAGATTCAACAACTTTCAGCCTTCTGAACAAGCTGGTTTACGAGAAGGCTTTAATACTATCGACTACAACTGCAAACCCATCCACAGGTTATACATAATTTATGAGAATAATCTGCTGTTACGCCTAGTGTATGTGAACTATTAGAAAGCCTTTCGATTCGGTCGCAGTTAGGTTAGGTGAAGTTACTTACCAGACCGCGAGCGGCCGCCATCCAACAACCCCGATTAACGACGTACCGCGTTGGCCGATTAAGCGCATCGACAGGGAACTACTCCGGGGGACTAGGGACACAAAGTCGCGTGCCAGGGAGAAGCTGCTGGGGTCCCTAGATTGGGATCCGTGGGGGCGCCACTACCATTGGGTACGGGGCAAGTTGCGTCCCTGGGCGCCTCCAATAACACAAAGTATGCAACCCATGCAAAATATGTAACAAAAGTTGCTAGTGCTAATGGTATCGACTCTCTTCCCTGAACGAGTGGGACACGTTCCCCTGGCAATGGCTTCGCCCTCAGCCACAGACTCTCCAGGAGAGGAGAGCACCGATGTCACCGAGGTGACTCAAGCAGAGACGAGAGCGGCCGTGTCGCGACTCCGGGCTAAGAACACAGCGCCCGGACCCGACGGAGTTCCTGGTCGAGCTCTCGTTCTGGCTCTGAAGGAGCTAGAGCCCCAGCTGAGGGGGCTCTTCACGGCATGTCTCGAGCAGGGTCAGTTTCCCAGTGTGTGGAAGGAGGGGAGGCTGGTCCTGCTCAGGAAGAAGGGGCACCCCGCGGACTCACCGTCCGCGTACCAGCCCATAGTGCTGCCCGACGAGACGGGCAAACTTCTTGAGCGTATCATCGCAGATCGCCTCGTCAGCCACTTGTGCAGAGAGGGGCCAGACCTGGACGAGAAACAGTTTGGTTTTCGTCGCGGGCGCTCCACCATAGACGCTATTACGCGCGTGAGGGCCCTAGCGGAGGAGACAGTATCCCGGGGTGGGGTGGTGCTGGCGGTGTCTTTAGACATCTCCAACGCCTTCAACACCCTACCATGGAGTTTTATTCACGAGGCACTGAATTACCATCGCGTGTCTCCCTACCTCCGCCGCACAATATGGAGGAGGGATGCGTAATACCTTACGCATCTCTCCTTAAGGAGGGATGCGTAAGGTATTGGGGACGTGACGGCGCTGGTCGGTCGTCATGTCGTGCGGTGTTCCGCAGGGATCGGTCTTGGGACCGCTCCTGTGGAATATCGGTTACGACTGGGTGCTGAGAGGTGAACTCCCGTCGGGCGCCGACTTGACGTGTTATGCGGACGACACGCTCGTCACTGCCCGGGGGAGCTCGCACAGGGAAGCAGCGTTAATTGCCACGGCTGCGGTGTCACAAGTGGTGAACCGCATCTGGTGCCTGGGCCTGGAGGTGGTCCTAAACAAGTCGGAGGCCATGGTGTTCCATGGCCCTCGACGCGCGCCGCCGCCGGGATTACACATCGTGGTCAGCGGGGCCCGGATAGCTGTCGAGTACACCATGAACTATCTAGGATTGGTGCTCGACAGCCGATGGGAATTCGGACCCCACTTCCGGCAGCTGGTGGTCAAGCTGATGGGTGCAGCGGGCGCGCTTTTAACGTTGTTTCCCAACTTGGGGGGCCCGAGCGCCGCCTGTAGACGGTTGTACGTGGGAATCGTGCAGTCCATGGCCCTGTATGGGGCCCCTGTGTGGGCGATGTACATGACGGCCAGCACTCTCGTCATTTTTTTTTTTATAGGAGAGGGGGCAAACGAGCATGCGGCTCACCTGATGGTAAGTGACTACCGCCGCCCATGAACAACCGCAGCACCAGGGGAATTGCAGATGCGTTGCCGGCCTTTTAAAAAGGAGTAGGCTCTTTTCTTGAAGGTCCCTAAGTCGTATCGGTCCGGAAAAATCGCTGGTGGTAAACTATTCCACAAGGAAGTTGTGCGAGGAAGAAAACATCTTCTAAATCGCACAGTGGTGGACCGCCAATCATCCATATGGTGTGGATGGTATCGGGAGTTCTGCCGCGATGTGCGTTCGTGAAATTTGGCGGCTGGGATTAATCCGAACAATTCCTCAGAGCACTCCCCATGGTAAATGCGAAAGAAAATGCTAAGAGATGCAACATCTCTTCGCAGTGCCAATGAGTCGAGCCGATCGGAAAGGACTCGGTCGTCGACGATTCGAGCCGCTCTGCGCTGGATGCGGTCAAGTGGAAGAAGCTGGCACTGGGGAGCCCCAGCCCAGAGATGGGAACAGTATTCCATGTGAGGCCGAACCTGCGCCTTGTAAAGTTGCAGGCGTTGAGCCGGCATGAAATACTGTCCCGCTCTGCTGAGCACGCCAAGCTTTTTAGAGGCCAATTTGGCCTTCTCTTTCAAGTGACCACGAAACTGCACGCTACTCGATATGTAAAAACATCTTCTGTCATTCTGTGCAAACCGCAAAGGTCGATGGCCGTCAGAGTCGTCCGCGGGTATTGTACGATTTCCTACGAGGCGGCTTACGTCCTGGCTGGATCCCCGCCCTGGGACCTAGAGGCGAAAGTACTCGTGTCATTATATCGATGGCGCGAGGAAGAGCGGGCAAGGGGCTCGAGGCCGTCAGGTCTTGGTGGCGGAAAGGCAGCAAGGGTTCTGCGCCCTACCGCCGGCCTCGCTACCATCGAGGCGATCCGACCAGTACTCGACGACTGGCTCGGGAGAAGGCACGGCTCCCTGTCGTTTAGGGTGACACAGGTGCTGTCGGGGCACGGCTGCTTCGGCAAGTACCTGTGCCGCATAGACAGGGAGCCGGACGCTCGGTGCCACCACTGCGTCTGTTTCGGGGAGGACACGGTGCAACACACGCTCGCCGAGTGTGTAATGTAGTTTTCCAACCCCCATGAATGGGTCCAGGAGCGAGGGACTTGGGGAAGCCCCCGCCCTCCCTATTCGATGGACACGAGGTGGAGGTGCTAGCAGGTGTCGGCGCGCGTCCCTGAGGCCATACACGGGGTAGTTGAACACCTCACTACTCCGTGCAGGAGACGAAGCCCAACAGACCGGACAAGTTAATAGTCAATATATCGAGGCCTTGAAGTGCTTGTGTTATAACGCTACGATATCTAGTCTGAGTAAAGAATAAGCGAAAATTATCCAATTGCCGCAAGTTGTAAGTTATATCCTTACTCCTGAAGTTTGGAAGATGTTTTTAAGTTACTGGACTGGAATTGATACGATGTTAACATCAATGGTGAAATCATCACTCAACCTCAGTTTGCCGACGACATAGTCCTTATGACAGAATTCCTGAAGGATTGAGCACTCTGCTCAACGACCCCAGTAGTGTTTCTCAACGGGTAGGTCTTAAGATGAACATAGTCAATAAAAAAAAATCAAGTCTAACGACCATGTTATTGTATATTTGCGATAACTATTTACAATAATGGTTACTTGAACAATTACTAACATGAATTTTAACTTAAATTATTTTGTTTATATTATTCTATGTGGAACTTTTCGACTTTAAATTACCATGCGTTAGTGTCTATGTAATTTGTGATGTAATTTTGTTAATTATATAATAATTATGCTATTCTAATCAAAGTGTTTTAAAAAAAAAATATATTTATTAAATACACCAAGTTTAAGTTTAACCAACCACAATCGGCTGCTCCTATTTTCAGAAATAAATACATCCTCACAATCATTCAGCAGACAACCTTTTAATTCAGGACCAAATTACAGTAACTAACTTTTGTTGTATGAAAATAAAATTGTGTTATAAAATTGAAGAACCGTGAGCTACCGGTCTCCTTTATAAACCTTTTAAAAACTAACTGATAAAGCATGAAATAAAAATGTGATCTTCTACTGTTTTCAAGAATGTTCCCGGATAAAGCAAACCAATTTTCTTTTATATTCCTTACAATAAGTCGTGTGCACTGTATGCACGTCAGAGTTACTTTATGCCCTGTAGCATCCGATTTTCCATCTCAGCGGTTAGTACTAGTGATTTCATTTAAGATGGACATCATTTTAGGAATTCTACCATATATTGTCCATTCTTCAATATTCCCAGTTATGAATAAACTCTTGTGAGTTGCATAAACTAATAAAAAATATTATCAGCAGTATATTCCAACTAACAACTCAATATAATAAAAAAAAAACTGCTTTTGCCAACCGTCTTACCAAGCAAGGCAACATTAGCAAAATCCCCCCTATGAAGCAATCTATGGGGGAGGCCTATGTTCAGCAGTGGACCTTTATAGGCTGTAATGGAAGGATGGATGTATGATCATCATTATCATTGTTTTAGACTATCATAAATTCAGCGCTGAAATCACGTGGATTCAACCGATGATGGGCTCACTTATTGTACCGACAACTTTTTTATCCATCTGTTGTTTGTCCTTCGATTTTTTATAGAATAAGGGTAACAAACGAGCACACAGTCCACCTGATGGTAAGCGAATAAGTGACCCATACACATCTACATTTATCTGCGATTAAGAATCAGCTTAAGGCTCTTGTGTTCCGTATGGTGAGTGTAGAGAACCGGAGACCCTTTTAACTGGATACGAGGCATTCAATATTAGTCCTCAGGGGTGACAATTCGTCAACGTCTTAATACGGCCAACAATGAATGGCCACGTCTCAGATCCATAGGTCATCAGTGGCAACACGCATTGGTTGTACAATCTTGTTTTGAGGTTTTTCGCACCACTTAGCCCTATAGTTACAGCCTATTAAAGTCTAGTGCTGAACATAGGCCACCTCTATAGATTGCCTAATAGGGGCGATATTTGCCATAGTTGCCACGCTATGACACCCACGGAATGATAAGGGGTATTGTATATTCTAGCCCCAGTAAGGGCAGAGTAAGAATCTTATTTATTCATAATTTCTTCTAATATTTATGGACTTTAAGAAGTATTGCAGGTAGTGTATTAAAAATTTCATATTTGCTAGCATAAATAAAGTCGATCGTTGCTAACTTTATTTTCTGAAGAATAAATGTGGAGACATTGTACGAGGCAGTGGCTTGACACCCAGAGGGAGATAATTTTACGCTTCAGTGGCTGCAAGTGTTAAGAATTCAATTTCACATTGAATATGGATAGCAATCTTTGTCTTCGGACATTTATATGCTGTTTTGTTTCATATCTTCTTGTTGGGTCAAAAACTGATAAGTTTTTTTAAATATATTGTATTATAGCTTAAATATTGTTATATATTACATTGTTTATATACATCTACATTAATCCTCAGTTAAGAATCAAAATACCGATGCGTTCTCATCAGAGGACTAAGATTCGTTTCCGGTAAAAAAGGTCTCCGCTTCCCTACACTCACCATACGAAACGCAGCAGCATTAAGCTGCTATTTAACTAATCACCGTTGTTTATGTATAACTGTTAATATATTTCAATTAATATCGCTCCTGTACATACACCGGATGCTCGCTTGGTGTTCAGAACTCACGCCGCGAAATCAACCAGCGTTCATTTTAATCTACAGTTTGGATCCGAGTGCTCCCGCTTATAGACCAGTGACAAAACTATCGGAAATGTACACTCGCTTCTCCCTGCTTGCCAACTCTTATTTAGTTTCTAGTTCAACTCACTTCTTGTTCATCGTTTGCTGTGGGACAAGCGCCTAACCTGTATTAAAAACAAAATATACTTACTCCGCTTTAGTCCAGTCTAAAAATGTTTGGATATTTTAAACAAAATTGATGTTTATTTTAAAATTATAATATAATTTAGTATTATTAATAATTATAATTGATATTAAGCTATAGAGAAATCGTAATTTAGCTTAAAATACAACATCCTCGATTCGAGCTACTTTACGACTTTTTTGGAGGTACGTAAATAATAAAAGCGAAGCGCTAAGTACAGAGCCATTCAGCGAGGAAACACAGCCAGTGTTCTTGGCACTATTCCGCGGGTAGTAGAACTGAATTGTAAATTAAGTTTTTGGTGTTTGTTTTTTAACATTTTATATTTGAATATTATGTAAATAAAAGTAAAGACGATATTCAAAATAAATATTATTATAATTAATATTTAAGGACACATGTACATAATTTTCATTTTTATTATTGTACATTTGTTGTATTCTCGTCTCGTATGGTTATATAATAATGGTATCTAGAACGAATAACGGTCACGGCGAATAGTCTCAACCGAGAGTAGCCATCTGTGCAGGACAAGATTATAGTGACCAACTGTATGCGCAAGCACAGGTGCAGTCTTTATTCCCTCTCTCTCATATTCCGATGTGACGGTAAACCGATACGACGGGAGAGAGATCAGGTGCCGGACCAACGGCTTCACGTGCCTTGGACAGGGGGGAAAATACTGCCAAATTCCTGACTACGGACTGCAAAGAATTTCTTGACAGAAAAGTCCAATAACTGATCAGCAAACGCGTTTACGAGCACCAGACCAACGGTGCAGTCGTTGATCTAGTGCTCGTAAATAGCATAACATACCTTTATAGATAAAACTAAATGAGATACTATAGAATAAAATATTTAATTTGAGTATGTTATAGTTACGAATGCATTGAAATGTGAAATTTATAATATACAGGGTATTTTTGGAACGCTCCCGAAAACTAAGACAGGCGACAACACCAAGTACACCTTTGATCATGGGTCACAAATAAATTCGATCCTGATGAAAAAAAAAACATCTTTTTACAACGTTTTATTAGCTTTATTCACGCGGCATCATGTTAGTACAGCTAAATGAAACGATAATTTCATAAAAAATATCATGAAAATACTGAAACATAAAACCAGCAGTGGAATGACTGAATTTATATCACCTGACTAAAGGTCAATGTACGCGCGAACGCAAATTCGCGCGGCCCGCAACTAGCGGGCCATACCACAATATCTAATAATTTACAACACTTGTCTAAATACCTAACTTATCTACTTAACCTACTATTTTGCCACTGTGCTTGTCTCCACTTAGCCACTTTAATACGAATTTACAGGTTAAATAACCCAAATAAATGGTTCGATTCCCCGCTAATGAAAAAATACTTAAATGAAATGTAACCAAGGTTGGAGTCATGAGTTTTTATTCATCGTGTAGGTATGTTTATTATTCTCATGTATTCAGTTATGTACCTATTCAGATTAGTCTAGTACTAAGTTATTTAAAAAAAATAGGTATGAAACAGCTTACAGCTCTAAATCCTCCGTGGTCTTATGAGATGCGGCTCAAATTGTGCTCCATTCATTTCAAGGTAGATTTGGGTGCAGGCGGGGCATCATCGTGTGGTCTTCGACACAGTCCGTACGTAGTTTTTCGAAAGCATCCACGATCCTTTGGCGCATTTCGTCAGCACTATCACACTCACGATTAAAAACCCTTTCTTTCACATACCCCACAAAAAGAAGTCTAACGGAGTCAGATCTGGTGAGCGAGGTGGCCAAGCGTGTGGTCCTAGTCTGCCGATCCAGCGATCATCAAATAGCTCATTGAGGCGCTCACGGACGAACCTCACGAAATGTGGAGGGGCACCATCATGTTGGAACCATGTGCGGCGATATTCAGCCAACGAAAGGTCGTTTAAAATGTCAACCAACTGTTCATTTATAAAGTTTAGGTATCGCTGTCCGTTCAGTCGCTCTGGCAGAAACACTGGTCCCAGTATGCGATCCTTAAATAAACCTGCCCATACGTTAACCGACCATCGGGTTTGGTGCCCGGTTTGTCGAACAGCGTGCGGGTTAACCTCTGAATACACGTGTGTATTTCTTCGGTTCCACAAGCCGTTTCTGGTAAATGTCGACTCATCCGTCTAGATAATGTGCTCAATGGAACCAGGCACACGTTGTTGCTGGTATAATAACCAACGGCAGAAAACTTGTCGGCGGTCGTGATCGCCGGGAACTAAAGCTTGCACTTTGTGCAATTTGTATGGGCGCATTCGGTTACGCTTCAACACTTTGTGCACTGCACAGTATGACACACTTGTTCCATCCCGACGTCTTAACAATTTATTTAGCGATACTTCGTGTACCTAGGTTCGGATACCTAACATGTTGCCGTATTCACAATCACTATAAACGTACGCGTTAAGCATTATTAAAACAAAAAACGTAACAAGAAGAATAATACCAACAGGTAATCACAAGTATTAACAATTTAATAAACAAAACGATTGAGCTGTCGCTCGCGCACGCGTGTACAAAATCAACACGGAACTGTTTCAAAAACTTAATAATGAACCCCGACAAAACTGAAACCTACTGCGTCACAGCGTGAGGCGACACGAGCCGGCCGGGTTACATTCTGCCGTCATAATAAAGAAGGACGCAACTAACAAAAACGTGAAATAGAAATAAAAAATAAATTTATCAATTTTTCTTTCAGACCCCGTGTCTAAAGTATATTAAAAGGTATCTATATGAAAATTGAAATATGTACGTAGAGACATGAAGATTTTAATGACGAACTTATTTATTTGATAATTTGTTTATTTCTTTAAATAAAACGAATTTTCCTTTTCATCTTAGATTAAAAAATACACCTGGCAACACAAAAACATCGAAGGAAAGACGCATATAACTATTTGCGTCTTCCCAACCTAATAAATAAAAAAACTGCCATTCATTTAACATTTTTACATATTTTGGAAAGGTCATTTGAAGTTGAAAGGACGCTAATAGTAATTTACTACTTTTTTCTTAGTAAATATTAGAAAAGCATTTGTGGCAAGACACAAAAAATAACAACCCGCAACTCTTGAGTAATGATTTTAAAGGGGATATCATACAAGACTTACTACGATAATAATTAAAAATTAAAAATTTTGTACAACCGACTTTAATATAAATAATTAAGGATAACTCAAAAACTATTGGTCTGACCTCGATCAAATTTATATGGGACCACATGTGAAACACCAGCTCTTAGTTATAAGATATAAGCTCTTAATAATAAGATATAGAATAAAAAGACAAGAATAATTGAAATTTAAGTAATCGATGCAAATATTGTTAAAGATGACGCAGCAACTGGTTAAATAAGTCTTTTCTTTTATGTTGAATTTGTATAAGTCTTTTCTAATAAAAAAATGTCATCTGTGATCAACAGTTACGTCTAAAATTCTTACGATAATTTCTAAAATATTGATATTTGTGAATATTAAAAAAAATTAGTAGATGCGCCTTCTTATCATGAGTCGAATGGTATATTTAACTAATTTATTCAAAAATTGTTAGATGCGCCCTTTTTTCTGAAGACCGCAGCATTGTTTCGTACCGAGCTAGATACAGGTCGACAGCGGAGGGAGTGTGGGTACAGTCGCGTTCAAAAATTCTACATGGTATTGGGCTATTGTTTTATAATATTATAGTAATTAATTGTTTTATTGTAGAATCATAATAGGTGTTTTACTATTTACTTAGAACTTTGGAAGAGGTGGGAATTAAAAATGGATGATGTTTACTTGAGCGTTATTTGTTATTTCTATCGTAAAATATAAAGTACTCGTAGTTTGTAACAAAAAAACTTAAGCTAAGGGTGACACGCCGTCCATTATGACGTCTTGGGTCACATGGAAGTCAGATGTTGATGGTGTGTTGGTGTTACTGGATGCTACTTCATCATCACTTTCATCTTCGCTTGAGCTTCCGTCATCAGGTCGATCACATAGTAATTTTTTCGGTATTCTCCCTCAACACTTTTAACTTTACTGCACAATTTTCCCCATTCACCTTCTCCTATCATATTTACCTTTTCGTTCACTAGTTTAGTCATAAAACAATAGATATAAATAATTTTTTTTCCTTCCTTTTTAAAACATCGTCGCGAGTCGCAAAGTAAGCTGTGTATGCGACTGTATTTTTGGAGCGAACAAAGCGCGGGAACCAATAGCATGCAGGCACAGTAATACTGGCGGATTGTTCCCCCTTCGCGCCCCCTTCGTACCTATATGTGATAAATCGCTCAGTGCCCAAGTTCAAGGCCAGCATTCTTTTTTCACCGTTCGCGCGTACATTAACCTCCATTAGTCAGGTGATACCAATTCAGTTTCCACTACTGGTTTTATGTTTCAGTATTTTCATGATTTTTTTATGAAATTATCGTTTCATTTAGCTGTACTAACATGATGGCTCGTGAATAAAGCAAATAAAACGTTGTAAAATGTGATTTTTTTCATCAGGATCAAATTTATTTGTGACCCATGATCAAAGGTATACTTGATGCTGTCGCCTGTCTTAGTTTTCGGGAGCGTTCCAAAAATACCCTGTATATTATATAATGTTAGTTATATTAATTATATTATATATAATTATATTATATAGTAATAGTAAACAATTGGCCGTGTAGTAGCGGTTAAGAATATCCATTACTCCATATCTACCCGTGGGTGTCGTAAGAGGCGACAGCGGGAAAATGAGGCAAGAGATGGGCAGCAGTATCTTTCTGATAACAGCAAAATAACAATAAAGAAACTGCGGTTGCCAACCCGCTTAAAAATCTCCGGTGGAAGTTCGGTTGCCACCTAAGACGACTTAGTCACTTATTAAAAATAATTTACATTATTGACTAAATTAAACTAGTTTTACGGATTTTATCACGTTAATTTTATTTATTTTGAATTTCCGACGTTACGGGTACTATGCTTGGGTATAGTTTTAATATTTATTTACAGATCTTTTTGTTTGCCCCAAAAAAGCGTACTTCACATCAGCTATGTGTGTATGTACCCACAGCTGATGTGAAGAATCGACGCTCCGGGAAGTCTGCAGTTTGTAAATACGTATAGGATCGCCCCCGTCACTACATCCGATTTGATAGCCGATAATTCTAAACTAAAGTACACCGATTCCTTACAGGGATGATTCGCGAGGCTATTGAAATAAAAAAAACATCCTAATTTCGATACAGAAGATGGCTTGGGGCTACCATTTGCTTAAGATCCAATAATTAATAAAATGAAAGCCCAATCCAAGCATACAACTGCAAGACTTTAAGATACTATAAGTTCATACAAACATCAGAACAAACATTAATAATTTTAATCTGGAGGTAGCCGTAGTTAACTAGACATTAGAAAGTCGAACACCTCAGACTCCCCTGCGACCTGTAAACTGCTGGAAACGTCGGCAATATAAAATAAGTTAATATACACGATAGAATCCGCAAAAATTAGTTTCTCTAAAATTAAGCCAAAAACCAAACAGCACACACGAAATTGTTTGTTTTTCTTTTTTAAACTCATTCAAAAGTTTTAAATGCTCTGTTTAAACAGACACTTGAAAGTAACAAGGAATCATGGAAAACTTATATTCTCTTTAAAACTTTAAGAAAATATCTATTCATGATAGCGTTGCTTATATGCGATTTTCCACCTCAACGGCTGTGAGCAAAGCTTCAATATTATTTTGCATGACAAGTAATCAAAAGGTGTCGTTTTTTCATAGAGCTTTCAAATAAAACTGATACCGTAGTCTAAGCAACAATACAATTCGCTAACACTCTTTTGTATTGTAGAAAAAGCAAAAATTGATATTTTTTTAATTGAAGAATGGTGACAAACGAGCACACAGCCCACCTGATGGTACGTGTATAGTGTGTATATTTATCCTCAGTTAAGAATCAAAATGCAGATACATTGTCACCCCTGAGAACTAAGATGAAACATCTCGTTTCCATTAAAAAGAGTCTCCGGTTCTCTTCACTCACCATATGAAACGCAGCAGCGTTAGGCTGCTATTTTACGCTGGTATTCTGTGAGAGGGTGGTTCTTCCCCGGTCGAGCCGACCCATTCGTGCTACAACCATAATATAGCTGAATATCGGTGATATTGAGTGGCCGACCCGAGTTTGACAGCGTAGTTTCTATCTCAATGCCCACGAATATCAAGTTAGCTTGTAAAAGCTGCCCCTACATAATATAATATTTCCGAATTATTTTTGCAGATGTTGCTCTTCTTATTTACTAGCTCATAATAGTTCATGAACGAGGGTGCAGGTGAATTCTTATGAGCCCTGCTCAGAGCTCGTAGCTCAGGGATTAAGCGCTCACTGTAAATTTCACAGTACGCCAGCAACCCGGTTTCAATTCTCGCCGTCACCAATGAATTGTTATTTGCAATTTTAAGTGCTGATTTACTAAAAGCTCGTCGCTGAAGAAAAACATCTGGAGGAAACCTGCATGTCTGAGATATATGAAAATACATGTGAAGTTCACCAACACGCATTGGGGCAGCGCGGCGGATATTTCCTTGCCCTAAAACCCTCTCAGAAATGAGAGTAAGCCTGTGCCCAGCAGTGGGATGTACGATGTATGATAACGTACGATTTACGTTAACTTTAACTAACTTTTAATTTGTTCTGAATACCAGAATTATTAAATACGCCGAGTACATTTATAGCTTTGCGATGGTAATGACAATATTTTTTTTTTTTTTTTTTTTTTTATAGGAGAGGGGGCAAACGAGCATGCGGCTCACCTGATGGTAAGTGACTACCGCCGCCCATGAACAACCGCAACACCAGGGGAATTGCAGATGCGTTGCCGGCCTTTTAAAAAGGAGTAGGCTCTTTTCTTGAAGGTCCCTAAGTCGTATCGGTCCGGAAAAATCGCTGATGGTAATCGATTCCACAAGGAAGTCGTGCGAGGAAGAAAACATCTTCTAAATCGCACAGTGGTGGACCGCCAATCATCCAGATGGTGTGGATGGTATCGGGAGTTCTGCCGCGATGTGCGTTCATGAAATTTGGCGGCTGGGATTAATCCGAACAATTCCTCAGAGCACTCCCCATGGTAGATGCGAAAGAAAATGCAAAGAGATGCAACATCTCTTCGCAGTGCCAATGAATCGAGCCGATCGGAAAGGGCTCGGTCGTCGACGATTCGAGCCGCTCTGCGCTGGATGCGGTCAAGTGGAAGGAGCTGGCACTGGGGAGCCCCTGCCCAGAGATGGGAACAGTATTCCATGTGAGGCCGAACCTGCGCCTTGTAAAGTTGCAGGCGGTGTGCCGGCATGAAATACTGTCCCGCTCTGCTGAGCACGCCAAGCTTTTTAGAGGCCAATTTGGCCTTCTCTTCCAAGTGACCACGAAACTGCACGTCACTCGATATGTCGACTCCGAGGATACCGATACTGGCTGAGGCAAGAAGGGGAGTGCCTAGAAACTGAGGAGATACGACAAAGGGGTTCTTTTTAGCGGTAAACGCGCAAACTTGTGTCTTCTGAGGATTAAACTGGACTAGATTTAGTCGCCCCCAATCCGAGACTTTGTCCAGCAAAGACTCGACTTCAGACACAAGTTTGTTCCGGTACTCGGCGACGTTTTCCCGAGAAATATTGGCCCGGCCGGTGTATAGAGCATCACCAGTGCTGTCATCCGCATAGCAATGAATGTTACCAGTTAGCAACATATCATTCATATGCAGAAGAAACAGCGTTGGTGATAGCACACAGCCTTGTGGAACACCAGCGTTAATAGGCTTGTAGTCAGAACATGCACCGTCTACAACGACCTTGATGCTCCGATCTGCAAGGAAGCTGGTGATCCAATTGCACAATTTCTCGGGAAGCCCATAGGAAGGGAGCTTCGAAAGAAGCGCTTTGTGCCAAACCCGATCGAAGGCCTTCGCAATGTCCAGACTAACGGCCAACGCCTCCCCCTTGGACTCTACTGCCTCCGCCCATCTATGGGTCAGGTAGACTAGAAGATCACCAGCTGATCGACCCCGACGAAAACCGTATTGGCGGTCACTGATCAGCTGGTGATCCTCAAGGTACCGGATGAGCTGGCAGTTAATAATGAATTCCATTATTTTGGAGAACAAGGAGGTGATCGCGATAGGCCTATAGTTGGACGGGTCTGAGCGGTCGCCTTTTTTAGGGATCGGGTGGACAAAAGCTGTCTTCCATGAGTTTGGGACAACGCCATGGGAGTAGGAGTACCGGAAAAGACGCGTTAGAACCGGTGCCAACTCCGGAGCACACGTCCTCAGCACAATTGGGGGGATTCCGTCAGGCCCACTCGACTTGTGGATGTCAAGGGAGAGGAGTGCTCTGCGAACCGAGCGCTGTGAGAATAGCACATCCGGCATAGAGCACTCACACCGCGGGATGGTCGGCGGTGTGTTCCCCCCGTCATCAACAGTCGAGTTGGACGCAAAAAGGGAGCCTAAAAGGTCGGCCTTCTCTTTTGCGTCGTGGGCCAGTGAGTCGTCCTCCCTGTGCAGAGATGGTAGTGATGGCTTACAGAAATTCCCTTGGACAGCCTTGGCGAGAGACCAGAATGCACGGGTTCCCGAAGGAAGGCGAACTAGTTTCTCGCCAATTCTGCCTATGTGCTCTGACTTTGCCTTGGCAATAACTCTTTTGAAGGACCTGGAGGCGAAGTTATACTTCTTTTTAAGTGTGCTGGTGTTTACATCCCGAGTCACCGAAGCCGCAGCCCAGGCTTGATAACACTCCTGCTTTCTGCGCAATGCAGTCTTACAGGAGCGACCAAACCAAGGCTGAGATCTGCCTCCGATGGGTACCACAGATGATGGAATAAATAGTTCCATTCCCTGTAGCACCACATCAGTGACAGAGTCAGCAACAGCGCTGGGATCATCCGGCGAGAAGCAAACCCGCCCCCATGGGTAGGATGCAAAGAAAGACCGCATTCCGTCCCAATCCGCCGACCTGTAATGCCAAACACGGCGGCAACCTGCAGAACGCAACCGCGAAGGGAGCGTGAGTGGCACCATACTCCGGATCAGACAATGGTCCGAAGAGCCGAGAGGGGCATCGACGGAAACCTGATATCCGTCCGGATGAGAGGTCAGCAGAAGGTCCAACAGGGAAGGTGTATGATCCTCCACATCTGGAATCCGCGTAGGCGAAGTAACCAGTTGTGTCAGACCATATGCCAAAGCAAAGTCATAAACAGATCTCCCCGCATGATCGGTTAAACGTGAACCGAGCCATTCGGCATGGTGGGCGTTAAAATCGCCAAGGATCACGATCTCTGCGGATGGGACCTGTTGTAGCAAGGAATCTGTAGCCATTTGGACGTGGTCGATGAGTCGGTCTGTTTCGGCATTACCGCTATGGGACCTATAGAGGCACCCGTAGACGCGCGGATGGTCGTCGCTGTCTACGCGTAGCCAAAGGATGGACAGGTCCGAACCTTCAAGACTGCCGAGGCGTCGAGAACAGATGTCCTCTCTGACATACACGCAAACTCCAGCCCGAGGCACAAAGGAGTGCTCCAATTTGTACCCCGGGCAGGAGAGATACGAAATATCAGCCGGAGAGGAAACCTGCGTCTCGGTCAGAAAGAGCAAGGCCGGCTTCGCCGTCTCGAGATGGTAGTGGACGGCGTTTAGGTTAGAGTGAAGTCCCCTGATGTTGCAGAAATTCACGGATAGCGTGGCAGGGGTCGCCTTGGTATTGTTGCTCAGTTTGCCCCAAGCAGTTTTGTTTTTGAGCGGAATTTTGCCCCCCCCAGAATACGCGGGGCAGCCTGAGCACCCACGCTCAGGATTGGAATAACATGGTCGTGGATGCTCAGCGAGGGATTCTCCAGGGGTACTGGTACCCTCCTGGGGTAGTCTACTTTGTAATTCCGCTACCATGTTGATGGGGGGGGGGGGAATTGGGCCTCCGGCCACCTGCACTCACCAGACGAAACGCAGAAGCAGAGCCTCTACTTCACGCCGGTATTCTGTGAGGTCGTGGTACCAACCCGGCTCGAGCCTGCCCATACGTGCAACAGCAAAAAACTGCTGCGGGGCTCTACCACCTACAATATGCTAAATAAGTTGTATGATAGGACTACACGTAGCGTAGCATGGTTACAGGCCGATTGGCTCGGCTCAACTATTACTTCATATGAAGTGTGTTTGATAATTTGAATTAAATCCAAAACACCAGAATTATATAATACGTTGTGCACGCTTACAGCGTGGCAGCGGTATTGACAATATTGTATAAGATGCAAGGACGTCCGTAAGCGTACTCAACTATGAATCTGGTCCTAAACATGGCCTAGAATTAGTGATCCGGTCGCAGTTGCTTAAAATCATGATTTTGGAAAAGAAATCCGGTATTTAGCCGGCAATAAAACTCAGTCGTACTCAGTCAGATTGTATTTACGCTTTATGCTTAGTTGACTCCAGATTTATTTCAATTTCCAACCAATACTAGCACAGATGTGTAAAAGTTGTTTTTTCCACAAATTTTACAACACAATTCTTTATAAATAATGTATTACAGATGTCCACTACCTAGTGTACCGTGAGTGTCGTCAACAGAGGTAAGGAAACCAAGAGATGAGCACCAGTGTCGTCTTAATAATAACTTAAAATAAAATCAAAAATCTGAGGTTGTCAACCCGCTTGCACAGCGTGGCAACTAATGCAAATGTGAGGTTATCTATGATTCAATCTATGGGGAAGGCCCATGTAAAGCAGTGGACTTTTATATATAACCTATAACATAATGTGCTTGAAATCGTATTCACTTGCTAGTGCGATTCGCGTGTTTCGTGTTACTTGTAGACCTAAAAGTATAGCCGGCGTCGCAAAAATCCGATCTGTATATCTTGGCTCTTAAAATCCGATCAAGATCGGAATTATCTAATTAACTTTTAACCCTAGCCTTCTCACAGAATAACACATAATGTAAAATACGTGAGTGACGAGAACGGGGTAAGACCTTTTTTGATAACAGGGAATTTCAAATCTTCGGTATGTTTTTTAATTTTTATTTTTATTTTTATAGGATAAGGGTAACAAACGAGCACACAGTCCACCTGATGGTAAGTGGTTGCTGCGGCCCATAGACATCTACATCTGTCTTCGATTACGAATCAAAATGCAGATGCGTTGTCACCCGTGAGGACTAAGATGCAATGCCTCATTTCCAATAAAAAGGGTCTCCGGTTCTCTACACTCACCATAGGAAACACAGCAGCGTTAAGCTGCTATTTTACGCTGGTATTCTGTGAGAGGGTGGTCCTTCCCTGGTCGAGCCGACCTATTCGTGCTACAACCATAATATAGCTGCAGCATGTCTCTACCACGTATAATAATATTATAGAATAAGGGTAACAAACGAGCACACAGTCCACCTGATGGTAAGTGGATGCTGTGGCCCATAGACATCTACATTTGTTTTCGATTAAGAATCATAACGTTCATGCGCTATCACCCCTGAAGATTAAGACTCTCTCATTTCCAGTAATAAGAGTCTCCAGTTATGAACGAAACACAGCAGCATTAAGCTGCTATTTTACACTCATTTTATTCTATGAGAGCGTGGTCCAACCTCAGTCGAGCCGACACATTCGTGCTACAAACATCATGTAGCTACAGTGTGCCTCTACCACGTTTAAATTAGGATCTCAACGCATTAGTACCTTGTGTCTAAGTTAAGGAGGACCCTAGTAGGTGTCTATTAGCAACAGCATCAGTTCAATTGCATAAAAAATGTAACTTGTATTTTTTTCTTAGTTATTTATCGTACCTGTAGTTAATCCGTTAAGATAGCTAATTTTAAATTTCTTTCGCATCTTGCCTTCAAAAAGTTTACGCGTAACACCTTCCCGATGAACAAATTTCTGTCACGAATAATATTAGGCCGCAACAGCGAAGTATTTGAAGTCAGTTCACATAATTTGGATTAAGATAATGAAAAAACTTATTCCTACAATTTGTTGGAATATTAACTGAAGCAGGAAATAATTTGACTTTAAATAAAAAGTGAAACTGTCTTCAAACAACTAAAAACAATAAAATAATTTCACATACATAAGTCGGTGCTAAGACATAATATTGTATCAATAGTTACAGGACTTCAACATACAAAATGTAACGCATTCCCATTAAGTGCGTTATCAGAATCAGCATTCAAACGTATAGAAATAACTTTACTTCAGAAAACTAGACCATAACTAAATTATATTAAATTTTTATTTGCAAATTGTATGTGGTTTTATTACCTCCGTACTATCCGAGGAATAAGAGTATTGTCAAAGACCGCGTTCAACCGATGTGCGTCTAAGTTAGGAGGTAATAAAACTACTTACAATTTACATATAAAAACAATTTTAAATTTAATTTGTTTATTGTTATCTGTTATCGCTCTTTATGGAAACCACAAGGTTTTAGTTACATGTTGTATACTTCGGCCATTTCACATGTATTTATTTTATTTATTTATTTACACATGTAGACATCATAAACCAAAACAAGCTTTTATATGTCAGTTCACACAATCTAGATTAAGATAATGGAGGAAATCATCTCTACAGTTTGATGGAATATCTTGAGTAGGAAAAAAATTTACTTTTGATTAAAAGTACAGGTTCAAAAAACTAAAATGAGTAAAATAATTTGATAAGTTGTATCGACTTCGAAATTATTTTATAAGACGTAGTGTATAGAGGAATTAGATCCCTGACTTCAACATGTTAAATTATTTTCCGTCCTCCGAGATATTGTGGAATAACTATCTCGGAACACGGCCTGGAACCACATACCTTATGTATATATGTCTATGGACCTATTATATCACTAACTTGAATGTTGTAAAAGGCGATAATTGAAAATGGTTGAAAGTTCGCATTGCCTCCGATTGATGGCGGTATCATCTCGTACACAGCAGACATGAAATACCGACATAATAACGAGCAGTGAGGGGAGCAGTATCAAAGACGCGAGACTTTTAGTACTGCGATCTCTAATCCGCTTAGTAAGCGCGGCGTTAATGACAAATCCTTCCTACTAATGGAGAGGCTTACGTCCAGCAATTAACTATTTACGGTTTGATAATGATATATTATGTACAATGTACATGTACAAACATACTAGCGAAATATAAATTATTATAGCAAAGTAGTTAAACGTTTGTCTGCCATGCTGTGAAGCCGTGGGTTCGAATTGTAAGGGTTTGCATGGCCAAGAAATAATTGTACATTAGTTCTGAGCATTTATCCATGTGTAATATATGTATATAGAGCGCCTCTAAGGCACAGCAGAAAATCCAAGTGTATTCTTAAGTTCTATAATATTTTATAGAAACTTTTACTGTCGCGATTACGTACGTATTTTCATCCTATAAAAGTTGTTGTATTTTAAATTTTTTAAAAAACAATGACTTTTATCGGATGTAACATGTACGTAAAGGTCGAAACAGGCCCTATAACTAATACGTTTACAACAACTAGCGATCTAATTAAGAAATACTCCGAGAAATTGAATCTAGACGTTAATTCGATAATACCTGCGTGTGCCAAACCACAGAAGTTGTATGGGTTACCAAAAATACATAAACCGAACGCTCTCCATTACGTCTAATAGTAACTCAGATCGATTCGCCAACTTACAGATTGGCTCAACACCTAGCAAAAGCAGAGGACACACAAGAGCACACACTAAGGATTCATACCATTTTGTCAGTGAGATAAAAGACCTATGTCTTACTGACAATGAAACTATGGTCAGTTTTGATGTTCAGTCTCTATTTACATGCCTACCTGTTGAAGACTGCATCTCAATTATAACTAGGAAACTAGAGGAAAACAACATGCCAGCAGAATATGCAGTATTACTTAGACATTGCCTTACATCTGGCTATTTATTGTGGAAGGAAGAGTTTTACAAGCAAGTAGATGGTGTTGCGATGGGCTTACCGGTATCTCCCAATGTCGCCGATATTTTCATGGAGGACTTTGCTTACTGCACCAGTAACTCCAAGGTTCTACAGCTTTTTAGCTTTCCTAGATGTGTTAGTCATTCGAAATCCTAATAACACTATAGGTCACAATGTGTATAGAAAAAAGACCCATACAAACCGATATTTAAACGGCGAATCCCACCATCATTCTTCACAGTTAGTTACTGTGGGCAAATCTTTGTTACAGAGAGCACGAGGGATCTGTGACAGCAAACACCTGGTCGCCGAGTTTCAGCACGTCAAGCAGGATCTGCACGACAACAAGCTTCGGGTCCCGCGCCTAAGTCGCAGTGACCGAGTGAAGCCGGCCAATGTCGAGCGTGTGCCTGCTGAACTACCATATGTCAGAGGTGTAATAGACAAAATTGGCTACATCTTGAAGCGAGCTTCTATTAGAACGTTTTTCAAGCCGCCAAAGAATATTAGTCAGTTCTTACCATCCGTCAAGTGCAATATTCCTCTACAAGATGCAGGAGTGTACAAGCTTGATTGTGAATGTGGTTCCTCATATATAGGGCAAACAAAACCATCAATAAAACCCGTGAAAAAGAACACATAGCTACCGTGAAGCACCAACGTTTCGGGAAGTTTGCAGTATGTGATCATATCCTAGACGGCCCCCGCCATTACATGAGATTTGATAAACCACAAATTCTCGCGAAAGAACATCGATTCCTGCCAAGGATGATACGTGAGGCTATTGAAATTAAAAAAACATCCTAATTTCAATAGAGAGGGAGGCTGGGTACTACCACCTGCTTGGGATCCTGTAATTAATAAAATTAAAACTAAACCCAAGCATAGCACTCCAAGACAGTAAGTTCATTCTGCGTAGATCAGACAAGAACTAATAATTAAAAAAGCTGAAGGTACTCCGGGTTAACTCTGACATCGGGACGTTAATTACCTCAGTCACCCGTGACCATGGGTGCTGTAAAGCACCCGAAACGTCAGGAATTAATAAAAATAAGTTAACTAAACGCGAAAAAATCCGTAAAAGTAGTTTTATTCAATGTGTAGTGTTCGCGTAAATATAAGAAATCATGAAAACTAATAATTTTATCCTTTATAGTGTTGGCTGCGTTGGAAACGTGGGAGAGAAGTGTGGTCGTTTTATTTTTCAAGAAATCTGACAAAACCCTCTTGTAGAATTACAGACTCATTTCCCTTCTCAGCGGCGTCGCACACAGACTTGACAATTTTAGCCTCCTGAACAAGCTGTTTTCCAAATAGGCGATAATACTATCGACTACACACATACCCATCACCAGGTTATACAGAATTAAGCAGAATAATATGCCGTTATATCTAGTGTATGTGGACTATTTGAAAGCTTTTCGGTTCGGTCTCAGTTAGGGCGATGTCACAGTCTCTTCAGCGGTACCAAGTTGGTCGTCAGTATATCGAGGTGTTGAAGTGCTTGTGTAAACTAACTTACTAACGCTACAATAGCAATCTGAGTACAGGACAATAGCACGAAACTTATCTTATTGCAGCGAGGTGTAAGGCAGGATGACGTTATACCCTGACACTCTTCCCCGCTACATAGGTAGATGTTTTAAGCTACTGGATTGGAATGGATCCTGGTACTGAGAGTAAGTGATGTTTTCGCCGTAAGGTTTAAATTATTCTGTGTGGAACTTGTTGACTTTCAAATAACCATGCGCTTATGTCATTAATGTGATTGTCAATTGTATAATATGCTTCTCTAATCAAATTGTTTTTACATCCTTTTTAAATTAATCAAATACAGAAAGTTTAACAAAACACTGTCAGCTGCTCTTATTTTCAGATATAAGTACTTTCCTTACTATTGTTTCAGTAGACAACCTATTAATTAAGAACCAAAGTACAGTATATAATTTTTTATAGTAAATAAAACTGTATTATAAAATTGAAGGCGGAACCGTGAGCTACCGCGTCTTCTTTATAAACCGTCTTTAAAAACTAACTGATAAAGCATGAAATAAAAATGTTATTTTCTATTGTTTTCAAGAATGTTCCCGGATAAAGCAAACCAATTTTATTTTATATTCCTTACAATAAGTCATGTGCACTGTATGCACGTCAGAGTTACTTTATACCCTGTAGCATCCGATTTTCCATCTCAGCGGTTAGTACTAGTGATTTCGTTTAAGACGGACATCATTTTACAAATTCTACCATATATTGTCCTTTCTTCAATATTCCTAGTTATGAATAATCTCATGTCAGTTTTATAAAGTTATAAAAATATTATCAGCAGTATCTTGCTAATATCAACTTAGTATAATAAAAAAAAACTACCGTTGCCAATCCTTTTGCCAAGCAAGGCAACCTTGACAAGGCAATCTATGTCCCCCCTATAAGGCAACCTGTGGAGAAGGCTTATGTTCAGCAGTGTACCTTTATAGGCTTTTTTTATTGGATTTTTTTTAAAAAAACGTTACCCCCACACTAGAATTTTCTCCTGCGTCGTGGAGGCAGTTTACAAACATAAATTGCACAAGGACAAACATCCAGACCCGGAACAATTATTTTTAGGCCAAATACTTGTTCCGTGCGGGATTCGAACCCGCGGCCCCCAGCGCAACAACTGATTGCTAAGCCACTGCGCCACGGAGCCGTCATAGCCGTGGATAGGGTGAAAAACGAGCACACAGTCCACCTCATGGTAAGTGGTTGCTGTTACCCATAGACATTTACATCTATCCTCAATAAATAATCAAAATGCAGATGCGTTGTGACCCGTGACGACTAAGATGGAAAGCCTCGTTTCCAGTAAAAAGCGTCTCCGGTTCTCTACAATCACCATACGAAACACAGCAATGTTAAGCTGCTATTTTACGGTGGTATTCTGTGAGAGCGTGGTCCTTCCCCGGTCGAGTCGACCCATTCGTGCTACAACTACACTACTAATATAGCTGCAGCATGGCTCTACCACGAATAACAATTCATAGAACATATCTCTCTTAGGACGTGCCACTTAGCCTGATCTTCTGTTATAGCCTATTAAAGTTCACTGCTGTACTATAGATTGCCTCATAGGGGATATTTTCCATAGTTGCCTTGCCCTGTATTTTTTATTTTTATGCGTTGTTAGTAAAACGCTGCTGCCCATCTCCTGGTTTCTGTCCCTCTGTCGCCTTTTACAACACCCACGGGATGATATGGGGTAGTGGATATTCTAACCCCAGTAATGGCAGTGTAAGAATCTTATTTATTCATAATTTCTTATAATATTTATAGACTTTTAGAAGTATTGCATGTCGTGTATTAAAAGTTTCATATTTGCTAGCACAAATAAAGTCGATCGTTGCTAACTTTATTTTCTGAAGAATAAATGTGGAGACATTGTACGAGGCAGTGGCTTGACACCCAGAGATTGAGATTTCAATTTCATATTGAACATGGATAGCAATTTTTGTCTTCGAACATTTATATGACGTTTTGTTTCATTCCTTCTTTTTGGGTCAAAAACTGGAAAGTTTTTGATCCAAAAAGAAGGAATGAAAAAGGAATGAAAAAATTTTTTGGTTTGCTTTATCCGGGAACATTTTTGAAAACAATAGAAAATAACATTTTTATTTCATGCTTTATCAGTTAGTTTTTCAAGACGGTTTATAAAGAAGACGCGGTAGCTCACGGTTCCGCCTTCAATTTTATAATACAGTTTTATTTATTATAATATGTAATAAAATTATATACTGTACTTTGGTTCTTAATTAATAGGTTGTCTACTGAAACAATAGTGAGGAAAGTACTTATATCTGAAAATAAGAGCAGCTGACAGTGTTTTGTTAAACTTTCTGTATTTGATTAATTTAAAAAGGATGTAAAAACAATTTGATTAGGGAAGCATATTATACAATTTACAATCACATTAATGACAAAAGCGCATGGTTATTTGAAAGTCAACAAGTTCCACACAGAATAATTTAAACCTGACGGCGAAAACATCACTTACTCTCAGTACCCGGATCCATTCCAATCCAGTAGCTTAAGACATCTACCAATGTAGCGGGGAAGAGTGTCAGGGTATAACGTCATCCTGCCTTACACCTCGCTGCAATAAGATAAGTTTCGTGCTATTGTCCTGTACTCAGATTGCTATTGTAGAGTTAGTAAGTTAGTTTGCACAAGCACTTCAACATCTCGATATACTGACGACCAACTTGGTACCGCTGAAAAGACTGTAACATCGCCCTAACTGAGACCGAACCGAAAAGCTTTCACATAGTCCACATACACTAGATATAACGGCATATTATTCTGCTTAATTCTGTATAACCTGGTGATGGGTATGTGTGTAGTCGATAGTATTATCGCCTTTTTGGAAAACAGCTTGTTCAGGAGGCTAAAATTGTCAAATCTGTGTGCGACGCCGCTGAGAAGGGAAATGAGTCTGTAATTCTACAAGAGGGTTTTGTCAGATTTCTTGAAAAATAAAACGACCACACTTCTCTCCCACGTTTCCAACGCAGCCAACACTATAAAGGATAAAATTATTAGTTTTCATGATTTCTTATATTTACGCGAACACTACACATTGAATAAAACTACTTTTACGGATTTTTTCGCGTTTAGTTAACTTATTTTTATTAATTCCTGACGTTTCGGGTGCTTTACAGCACCCATGGTCACGGGTGACTGAGGTAATTAACGTCCCGATGTCAGAGTTAACCCGGAGTACCTTCAGCTTTTTTAATTATTAGTTCTTGTCTGATCTACGCAGAATGAACTTACTGTGTCTTGCAGTGCTATGCTTGGGTTTAGTTTTAATTTTATTAATTACAGGATCCCAAGCAGGTGGTCTCCCAGCCTCCCTCTCTATTGAAATTAGGATGTTTTTTTAATTTCAATAGCCTCACGTATCATCCTTGGCAGGAATCGATGTTTTTTCGCGAGAATTTGTGGTTTCTCAAATCTCATGTAATGGCGGGGGCCGTCTAGGATATGATCACAAACTGCAAACTTCCCGAAACGTTGGTGCTTCACGGTAGCTATGTGTTCTTTTTCGCGGGTTTTATTGATGGTTTTGTTTGCCCTATATATGAGGAACCGCATTCACAATCAAGCTTGTACACTCCTGCATCTTGTAGAGGAATATTGCACTTGACGAATGGTAAAAACTGACTAATCTTCTTTGGCGGCTTGAAGAACGTTCTAATATAAGCTCGCTTCAAGATGTAGCCAATTTTGTCTGTTACATCTCTGACATATGGTAGTACAGCAGGCACACGCTCGACATTGGCCGGCTTCACTCGGTCACTGCGACGTAGGCGCGGGACCCGAAGCTTGTTGTCGTGCAGAACCTGCTTGACGTGCTGAAACTCGGCGGCCAGGTGTTTGCTGTCACAGATCCCTCGTGCTCTCTGTAACAAAGATTTGCCCACAGTAACTAACTGTGAAGAATGATGGTGGGATTCGCCGTTTAAATATCGGTTTGTATGGGTCTTTTTTCTATACACATTGTGACCTATAGTGTTACTAGGATTTCGAATGACTAACACATCTAGGAAAGCTAAAGAATTATTTGCCTCTAACTCCACAGTAAATTGAATTTTCGAGTTTATGGAGTTAAGACGCCTTTTTCTTATGGTAAATTTGTGAAAGTATCGTCTACGTACCGCTTGTAGAACCTTGGAGTTACTGGTGCAGTAAGCAAAGTCCTCCATGAAAATATCGGCGACAATGGGAGATACAGGTGAGCCCATCGCAACACCATCTACTTGCTTGTAAAACTCTTCCTTCCGCAATAGATAGCCAGATGTAAGGCAATGTCTGAGTAATACTCCATATTCTGCTGGCATGTTGTTTTCCTCTAGTTTCCTAGTTACAATTGAGAAGCAGTCTTCAACAGGTAGCCATGTAAATAGAGACTAAACATCAAAATTAACAAAGTCAGTAAGACATAGGTCTTTTATCTCACTGACGAAATGGTATGAATCCTTAGTGTGTGCTCTTGTGTGTCCTCTGAGTGGTGATAGTACTTTTGCTAGGTGTTGAGCCAATCTGTAAGTTGGCGAATCGATCTGAGTTACTATTGGACGTAATGGAGAGCGTTCGGTTTATGTGTTTTTGGTAACCGATACAACTTCGGTGGTTTGGCACACGCAGGTATTATCGAAT
Organism: Parnassius mnemosyne; assembly: GCA_963668995.1. NCBI lineage: Eukaryota > Metazoa > Arthropoda > Insecta > Lepidoptera > Papilionidae > Parnassius > Parnassius mnemosyne. The sequence goes on from CAVLGL010000126.1 coordinate 39,453,250, forward strand.
TAACGTCTAGATTCAATTTCTCGGAGTATTTCTTAATTAGATCGCTAGTTGTTGTAAACGTATTAGTTATAGGGCCTGTTTCGACCTTTACGTACGTTTTTCATCCGATAAAAGTCATTGTTTTTTAAAAAAAATTAAAATACAACAACTTTTATCGGATGAAAGTACGTACGTAATCGCGACAGTAAAAGTTTCTATAAAATATTATAGAACTTAAGAATACACTTGGATTTTCTGCTGTGCCTTAGAGACGCTCTATATACATATATTGCACATGGATAAACGCTCAGAACTAGTGTACAATTATTTCTTGGCCATGCAAACCCTTAGAATTTGAAGCCGCGGCTTCACAGCATGGCAGCCAAACGTTTAGCTACTTTGCTATAATAATTTATATTTCCCTAGTATATTTGTACATGTACATTGTACATAATATATCATTATCAAACCGTAAATAGTTAATTGCTGGACGTAAGCCTCTCCATTAGTAGGAAGGATTTGTCATTAACGCCGCGCTTACTAAGCGGATTAGAGATCGCAGTACCAAAAGTCGCGCGTCTTTGATACTGCTCCCCGCACCGCTCGTTATTATGTCGGTATTTCATGTCTGCTGTATACGAGATGATACCGCCATCAATCGGAGGCAATGCGAACTTTCAACCATTTTCAATTATCGCCTTTTACAACATTCAAGTTAGTGATATAATTGGTCCATAGTTATGTAGGTACGTGGTTCCAGGCTGTGTTCCGAGATAGCTATTCCACCATATCTCGGAGGACGGAAAATAATTTCACATGTTGAAGTCGGAGTTGTAATTCAATATAATAATAATATAATAATACACTATGTCTTAAAACTGAAATCACTAGTACTAACCGCTGAGATGGAAAATCGGATGCTACAGGGCATAAAGTAACTCTGACGTGCATACAGTGCACATGACTTATTGTAAGGAATATAAAATAAAATTGGTTTGCTTTATCCGGGAACATTCTTGAAAACAATAGAAAATAACATTTTTATTTCATGCTTTATCAGTTAGTTTTTAAAGACGGTTTATAAAGGAGACCGGTAGCTCGCGGTTCTACTTTCAATTATATGTTTAATAGCATTACTAGTATTTATCAAAAAAAATAAAATAAAAAATAGATACTATGGAGTTAGAGGCAAATAATTCTTTAGCTTTCCTAGATGTGTTAGTCACTCGAAATCCTAGTAACACTATAGGTCACACTGTGTATAGAAAAAAGACCCATAAAAACCGATATTTAAACTACACACATACCCATCACCAGGTTATACGGAATTAAGCAGAATAATTTGCCGTTATATCTAGTGTATGTGGACTATTTGAAAGCTTTTCGTTTCGGTCTCAGTTAGGGTGATGTTACAGTCCATTTAGTGGTACCAAGTTGATCGTCAGTATATCGAGATCGGCAATCTGTGGAGGAGGCTTATGTTCAGCAGTGTACCTTTATAGGCTTTTCTTATTTGAATTTTTTTTAAAAAACGTTACCCCCACACTAGAATTTTCTCCTGCGTCGTGGAGGCAGTTTACGAATTGCACAAGGACAAACATCCAGACCCGGAACAATTATTTTTAGGCCATACAAATACTTGTTCCGTGCGGGATTCGAACCCGCGGCCCCCAGCGCAACAACTGATTGCTAAGCCACTGCGCCACGGAGCCGTCATAGCCGTGGATAGGGTGAAAAACGAGCACACAGTCCACCTCATGGTAAGTGGTTGCTGTTACCCATAGATATTTACATCTATCCTCAATAAATAATCAAAATGCAGATGCGTTGTCACCCGTGACGACTAAGATGGAAAGCCTCGTTTCCAGTAAAAAGCGTCTCCGGTTCTCTACAATCACCATACGAAACACAGCAGTGTTAAGCTGCTAATTTACGCTGGTATTCTGTGAGAGCGTGGTCCTTCCCCGGTCGAGTGGACCCATTCGTGCTACAACTATACTACTAATATAGCTGCAGCATGGCTCTACCACGAATAACAATTCATAGAACCTACACCTCTCTTAGGACGTGCCACTTAGCCCGATCTCCTGTTATAGCCTATTAAAGTCCACTGCTGTACATAGGCCACCCCTATAGATTGTATTCTCGACAACCAAGCGGAGGCCACACCGTGTTTTGAACCCGAATCCAATAAAGCGCGTGCCGTTAAACAATCGACGCTCGGGTTGTACACCGTCACTGAGGCCGTCGTCAATAGAACAGTTTGACAAGTGAGCTGTTGACGGCTCAAAGAATTAGTGGAGGCGGCCGTGGTGGGAGCTAGGGCGGCAGCTACCTAGCTGGGGCTGCCTGCATCAAAGGGGGAACGGTGGTACCTCAACCGCGGCCTTCAGTTGACGGGGTTGAGAAGGGTCTAGCTGACCGCTGAGTGGCAGTGAAGTCCCTCTCAACATATTGAGGGAGGGGAGATGAACCCCCACCCCTGAGGGAACAACGAAGAACGAGTCGAGAGCCCGGAAGAGCTCTGAGATGAAACGCCGTTCGCACTCAGACACAAAACGGCAAGGTGATTGCCCTGGCAGCGCGACGGCATCACTTCTAAATACAAATTACTAAGCGGCTCAAATACAAATTAATTAACAAATAACAAATACAGTTCCTATCAAATCAAGTTAAGTACAAATTACACAAATAAAAATTACTATTTATTAAATTAAATACAAATTACACTACAAATAAATGTACACACCACAGTCGATCAACAAAAAATGCCTCGCTCAGACAACCTACCCTTCGACAATTAATCTACTATAATTATACGACAACGATAATTATCCGATTACGTGATAACAACCATCTACCTACCCGACGTGTACCTAGCCCTAACAAACTCCCGCTTGCACAGCCTAACGGCGCGGCTTTTAATTCTACCCGCTAACAAACAAAAGAAGCAAACAACTAACGAAATTAATTTTATTATTACGTATTACGGCCGGGCGTGATTGTAGACACAAAATTAAACCAATCGTAACCACGCTCTGCTACCAAAAATGTTACGGCCCACAGCTGCCCCTGCAAAGTTTGCCTTGGCTAGGGCCTATGGTAGCCTCCTCGACGGGCAGCCGAGGGTTCGGGCCCAAATGGCCTTATGGAAAAATGACCTATCATACTACACAATAGGGAGAAGGCTAGAAAAATAAACAGTACGTACCTGGATCCGAATCTAAGACCGCCCCAAGGCTCGGTCAGGCCGTAGGTAGAGTAGATGCATGTAAAGTGGTGTTTAGTGGTGTGTATATGTAGGTGACCTGGCAGCGGCCGGTTTCCATGCTGCCCCACAATGCTGCATCACTCCAGCAGGTGTTCACAATGGACAATTTCTTTCTTCATTTCACTATTTCAGTCTATCAACTTTATTGTACATTTAACTAACTTCAACTTGACTAATTCAACGTTCATTGTAGAATCGAACACGTGATACCCGCCACAAGTAACAAAAAGTAGTTCAAAGTTCCACATTCAATGTCTCGGATTCATTTATCACCAAATTACAAAGAGGGAACTAACGCGATCTCTTCATGAGTCACACGGTTCAGCGTTACAAACACAACTAATCTCCTTTGTTCGATATTAAATACTCCACCGCAATAAGAATCCAAAATCAACCTAGCTGACACGTAAACTAGCTACTGAGTCAACACACAAAAGGCTCTTAACGTGACGGTATAATTAAACAATGATTTCCAAAACAATCAACCGGGCGACGCTTCGAAAAGAAATTCGCGGTTCAATTCCAGACCGTATCTCTAGTCGGCGCGCGCGCGAAATTCCACGTCACACGAGCAAGTTAAATATTGTAAAATGCATTTCAACACGCAATCACTATATAATTGGAGCAATTATTTTCCAACGAAATTACTTAAATCAGTCAAATACAATACAAGCCTCTTGTCACTTGTGTGTTCTTTAATTTTCAAATTAAGTCGACAATTACTAAAATATGTCGAAGTAAACAATGCTATATCTAAATTAGTAAATTGGTTCGATGTTAATAATTTGCATTTAAATGACACTAAAACAAAATGTATGAAATTCGTGACTCCAAATGTCAAACAATTAAATACTAATGTAATTTTAAATGGGGAGAAACTGAGTCTTGTAGATACCACCATTTTTCTTGGAATCACACTAGACGCGAAGCTTCAATGGAGCCCCCATATATCAAAACTAGCAAGCAGACTTAGTTCTGCCCTTTTTTTCTACCCTTCAGCTTGCCCACATTGAAGCGGTATTTTGGAGGCGGTGGTTAATGTTGCAAGAGCTGATGGGGTGCCTAAGGTGACCTAGGTTTGGTTGTAGATTCGGTCTTGCAACGTGCCGTCGCGACCATGTCCCGCTTGCCGGTTTGCTCGCGGACGTAAATCTTATGTCCGGGACGGGGATTTGTTTAGGCTAAATATGGTCATTTGAAACGGCACCCAATCACGTTTGACTTAGCGACTCGCCTGATGGTACCAGGTGTCACGCGCGTTGCGGGGAGGGGGCAGCGGAATGCAGCTTCCCAGCGTTTGGCGCTGGCGGTCGAGAGAGTAGTCTCGCGCTCGCGGTCAGCGGTGCAGTTAATTAGCGTGTCTCGGTGGCTGCTGTCAAAGTTGCGCGTGACGGCTTTGGGTTATGGTCTAGATTTTTAGAATGTGTGCGTGTTACTTCGCTACGTAATTGTGGTTTCGTGAAAACCGCCTCGGTTTAGTTTGTCTAGGTTCGGTTCTAAGTTCGTGAAACAGAAACAGAAACAGAAACAGAAACTTTTTTATTCAATATAGATTATAAATAATACTTATTGAAAGTCACTCTTTTGTTTGATTACCACTGGTTCGGAAAAAACCTCTGTCCTGGGAAGAACCAGCAAGAAACCCAGCGGGACTTTTTTTAAATAACAGCTTACAATCATGATGTTACACAAATTAACAACACAACAAATTAGAAATAGCTTGGTAGCGACCACCTCATTTCCAGTGGTTATTATCATCCATAAATTCCTTAATATTATAATAACCCTTTTTATACAAACTTAGTTTAATAAAGTTTTTGAACTTTGAACAGGTCAAAATTTGTATATTTTCTGGAATTTTGTTGTAAAAGCGTATACATCGCCCCAAGAATGAATTACTGACTCGATGGAGTAGAGTAACTGGTACTACTAGCTTGTGTCTGTTCCTAGTATTTACAGAATGAATATCACTTATTTTTGTAAAACTACTTTTATTTTTGTGTACGTACATTACATTTTCATAAATGTATTGAGAGTCCAAAGTTAATATATTAATTTCCTTGATTTTTTGTCGCCTCTTTAGGCTTTAAATCATAAATTGCTCTTATGGCCCTCTTCTGTAAAACAAATATAATTTCGGTGTCAGCTGCGTGTCCTCATAGCAAAATACCACACAACATTATGCTATGGAAATAGTTAAAGTAAACTAGTCTAGCTGTTTCAACACTGGTTAGACTTCTAATCTTTTTTACAGCATATGCTGCAGAACTAAGTCTGCTTGCTAGTTTTGATATATGGGGGCTCCATTGAAGCTTCGCGTCTAGTGTGATTCCAAGAAAAATGGTGGTATCTACAAGACTCAGTTTCTCCCCATTTAAAATTACATTAGTATTTAATTGTTTGACATTTGGAGTCACAAATTTCATACATTTTGTTTTAGTGCCATTTAAATGCAAATTATTAACATCGAACCAATTTACTAATTTAGATATAGCATTATTTACTTCGACATATTTTAGTAATTGTCGACTTAATTTGAAAATTAAAGAACACACAAGTGACAAGAGGCTTGTATTGTATTTGACTGATTTAAGTAATTTCGTTGGAAAATAATTGCTCCAATTATATAGTGATTGCGTGTTGAAATGCATTTTACAATATTTAACTTGCTCGTGTGACGTGGAATTTCGCGCGCGCGCCGACTAGAGATACGGTCTGGAATTGAACCGCGAATTTCTTTTCGAAGCGTCGCCCGGTTGATTGTTTTGGAAATCATTGTTTAATTATACCGTCACGTTAAGAGCCTTTTGTGTGTTGACTCAGTAGCTAGTTTACGTGTCAGCTAGGTTGATTTTGGATTCTTATTGCGGTGGAGTATTTAATATCGAACAAAGGAGATTAGTTGTGTTTGTAACGCTGAACCGTGTGACTCATGAAGAGATCGCGTTAGTTCCCTCTTTGTAATTTGGTGATAAATGAATCCGGGACATTGAATGTGGAACTTTGAACTACTTTTTGTTACTTGTGGCGGGTATCACGTGTTCGATTCTACAATGAATTAGTCAATTGAATTAGTCAAGTTGAAGTTAGTTAAATGTACAATAAAGTTGATAGACTGAAATAGTGAAATGAAGAAAGAAATTGTCCATTGTGGACACCTGCTGGAGTGATGCAGCATTGTGGGGCAGCATGGAAACCGGCCGCTGCCAGGTCACCTACATATACACACCACTAAACACCACTTTACATGCATCTACTCTACCTACGGCCTGACCGAGCCTTGGGGCGGTCTTAGATTCGGATCCAGGTACGTACTGTTTATTTTTCTAGCCTTCTCCCTATTGTGTAGTATGATAGGTCATTTTTCCATAAGGCCATTTGGGCCCGAACCCTCGGCTGCCCGTCGAGGAGGCTACCATAGGCCCTAGCCAAGGCAAACTTTGCAGGGGCAGCTGTGGGCCGTAACATTTTTGGTAGTAGAGCGTGGTTACGATTGGTTTAATTTTGTGTCTACAATCACGCCCGGCCGTAATACGTAATAATAAAATTAATTTCGTTAGTTGTTTGCTTCTTTTGTTTGTTAGCGGGTAGAATTAAAAGCCGCGCCGTTAGGCTGTGCAAGCGGGAGTTTGTTAGGGCTAGGTACGCGTCGGGTAGGTAGATGGTTGTTATCACGTAATCGGATAATTATCGTTGTCGTATAATTATAGTAGATTAATTGTCGAAGGGTAGGTTGTCTGAGCGAGGCATTTTTTGTTGATCGACTGTGGTGTGTACATTTATTTGTAGTGTAATTTGTATTTAATTTAATAAATAGTAATTTTTATTTGTGTAATTTGTACTTAACTTGATTTGATAGGAACTGTATTTGTTATTTGTTAATTAATTTGTATTTGAGCCGCTTAGTAATTTGTATTTAGAAGTGATGCCGTCGCGCTGCCAGGGCAATCACCTTGCCGTTTTGTGTCTGAGTGCGAACGGCGTTTCATCTCAGAGCTCTTCCGGGCTCTCGACTCGTTCTTCGTTGTTCCCTCAGGGGTGGGGGTTCATCTCCCCTCCCTCAATATGTTGAGAGGGACTTCACTGCCACTCAGCGGTCAGCTAGACCCTTCTCAACCCCGTCAACTGAAGGCCGCGGTTGAGGTACCACCGTTCCCCCTTTGATGCAGGCAGCCCCAGCTAGGTAGCTGCCGCCCTAGCTCCCACCACGGCCGCCTCCACTAATTCTTTGAGCCGTCAACAGCTCACTTGTCAAACTGTTCTATTGACGACGGCCTCAGTGACGGTGTACAACCCGAGCGTCGATTGTTTAACGGCACGCGCTTTATTGGATTCGGGTTCAAAACACGGTGTGGCCTCCGCTTGGTTGTCGAGAATACAATCTATAGGGGTGGCCTATGTACAGCAGTGGACTTTAATAGGCTATAACAGGAGATCGGGCTAAGTGGCACGTCCTAAGAGAGGTGTAGGTTCTATGAATTGTTATTCGTGGTAGAGCCATGCTGCAGCTATATTAGTAGTATAGTTGTAGCACGAATGGGTCCACTCGACCGGGGAAGGACCACGCTCTCACAGAATACCAGCGTAAATTAGCAGCTTAACACTGCTGTGTTTCGTATGGTGATTGTAGAGAACCGGAGACGCTTTTTACTGGAAACGAGGCTTTCCATCTTAGTCGTCACGAGTGACAACGCATCTGCATTTTGATTATTTATTGAGGATAGATGTAAATATCTATGGGTAACAGCAACCACTTACCATGAGGTGGACTGTGTGCTCGTTTTTCACCCTATCCACGGCTATGACGGCTCCGTGGCGCAGTGGCTTAGCAATCAGTTGTTGCGCTGGGGGCCGCGGGTTCGAATCCCGCACGGAACAAGTATTTGTATGGCCTAAAAATAATTGTTCCGGGTCTGGATGTTTGTCCTTGTGCAATTCGTAAACTGCCTCCACGACACAGGAGAAAATTCTAGTGTGGGGGTAACGTTTTTTAAAAAAAATTCAAATAAGAAAAGCCTATAAAGGTACACTGCTGAACATAAGCCTCCTCCACAGATTGCCGATCTCGATATACTGACGATCAACTTGGTACCACTAAAGGGACTGTAACATCACCCTAACTGAGACCGAAACGAAAAGCTTTCAAATAGTCCACATACACTAGATATAACGGCAAATTATTCTGCTTAATTCCGTATAACCTGGTGATGGGTATGTGTGTAGTTTAAATATCGGTTTTTATGGGTTTTTTTTCTATACACAGTGTGACCTATAGTGTTACTAGGATTTCGAGTGACTAACACATCTAGGAAAGCTAAAGAATTATTTGCCTCTAACTCCATAGTATCTATTTTTTATTTATTTTTTTTTTGATAAATACTAGTAATGCTATTAAACATTACTAATATTCTCTTTAACCACTTCTGGTAAGCTTAAAATGCTTGTGTTAGAAGTGGTTCACGACAGTAGTCTAATGGTGGATTCGAACCCACGACCTTTCGAGTTCGCGGTCCGCGCCCTGCCATTAGGCTACTGACGCTTTAAAATAGTAAATTGAATTTTCGAGTTTATGGAGTTAAAATGCCTTTTTCTTATGGTAAATTTGTGAAAGTATCGTCTACGTACCGCTTGTAGAACCTTGGAGTTACTGGTGCAGTAAGCAAAGTCCTCCATGAAAATATCGGCGACAATGGGAGATACCGGTGAGCCCATCGCAACACCATCTACTTGCTTGTAAAACTTTTCCTTCCACAATAGATAGCCAGATGTAAGGCAATGTCTGTGTAATACGGCATCTTCTGCTGGCATGTTGTTTTCCTCTAGTTTCCTAGTTACAATTGAGATGCAGTCTTCAACAGGTAGGCATGTAAATAGAGACTGAACATCAAAGTTAACAAAGTCAGTAAGACATAGGTTTTGTATCTCACTGACAAAATGGTATGAATCCTTAGTGTGTGCTCTTGTGTGTCCTCTGAGTGCTGATAGTTCTTTTGCTAGGTGTTGAGCCAATCTGTAAGTTGGCGAATCGATCTGAGTTACTATTGGACGTAATGGAGAGCTTTCGGTTTATGTATTTTTGGTAACCCATACAACTTCGGTGGTATGGCACACGCAGGTATTATCGAATTAACGTCTAGATTCAATTTCTCGGGGTATTTCTTAATTAGATCGCTAGTTGTTGTAAACGTATTAGTAATAGGGCCTGTTTCGACCTTTACGTACGTACTTTCATCCGATAAAAGTTGTTGTATATAAAAAAAAATTAAAATACAACAACTTTTATCGGATGAAAGTACGTACGTAATCGTGACAGTAAAAGTTTCTACAAAATGTTATAGAACTTAAGAATACACTTAGATTTTCTTCGGTGCCTTAGAGGTGCTCTATATACATATATTGCACATGGTTAAACGCTCAGGACCACTGTACAATTATTTCAATTATTGTAAAATTCACTTCAGCACGCAATCTTTATATAATTGGAGCAATTACTTTTCAACGAAATTACTTTAATCAGTCAAATACAATACAAGCCTCTTGTCACGAACTTAGAACCTAGACAAACTAAACCGAGGCGGTTTACACGAAACCACAATTACGTAGTGAAGCGACGTGCACAAATTCTAAAAATCTAGACCATAACCCAAAACCGGTCGCGCGAAACTTCGGCAGCGGCCACCGAGACACGCTAATTAACTGCACCGCCGCCCGCGAGCGACTACTCTCTCGACCGCCAGCGCCAAACGCTGGGAAGCTGCATTCCGCTGCCCCCTCCCCGCAACGCGCGTGACACCTGGTACCATCAGGCGAGTCGCTAAGTCAAACGTGATTGGGTGCCGTTTCAAATGACCATATTTAGCCTAAACAAATCCCCGTCCCGGACATAAGATTTACGTCCGCGAGCAAACCGGCAAGCGGGACATGGTCGCGACGGCACGTTGCAAGACCGAATCTACAACCAAACCTAGGTCACCTTAGGCACCCCATCAGCTCTTGCAACATTAACCACCGCCTCCAAAATACCGCTTCAATGGGGGCAAGCTGGAGGGTCGAACCTCCACTGGATGCCCTTCCTGGATATCGCAGCACCTAAATAAGTCCTGTGACTGGACAGAAGTCCGACGATCTCTTTCAAACACCTATCTGTGTCCCTATGATTCGTTCCGCAATCCGACTGGATCAGGTCTACAAACAGCGACGCGATACGTAGCGGCCAGCGTGGCCACCTAAGCTTCACTGCAGAGAGCACCCACAAGTTCCACATGAACGGCGTCTGTGGAGAGCCAAACGAAACGCACAGATAGTCCTTAGTATGAAATTTTCAAGCAAGCAGGCATAACCAAGCCACCCACCATATAATCATTTACTCAATTGTGCGGCAGCTGATTTCAATCTAATAATCTCACAACTAGCTAGCCCTTTCAGACATGTAGTCCTATGCTCATATTTCAACCAAATTTCAAAAGCATCAATGATCAACTACTGAATTAATTCAAACAAATTTATTTAACGATGCGCATAGATCAAACTGACAAATTAAACAAAACGATAAACGTAAGAGACAGCCCTATTTCTCTTTCCAAATAAAGATCTTAGACAGTGCCAACAAAAATGTGAAAACAAAGAGAGGAATGACTCTTATTCTCTTTTGGCACAAATTAACCCTATTTCAATTTCAATTTTCTTTTCAACAAGCAAACACAGTGATCAAATACATTCACATAAACATATGCACACACATTCAAAGAGCACATCATTCAATTTCAATTTTCTTTTCAACAAGACAAACACAATGATCAAATACAATTACAAAAACATATGTACAAATATTCAAAGAGCACACTAAATTCGCCCTCTTAATCACAACCGCCACAATTATCAAACATTTCGCGGAAAACCAAAGCAATTTTATTTTTAATTTAAAGCATCATTAATTAAGTGCTCGACTAAAATAAATCTTACAGTCCCTGACAGCGCGACTCAACGCTCCCGGGGAGCCCTAGTATTCTCGACAACCAAGCGGAGGCCACACCGTGTTTTGAACCCGAATCCAATAAAGCGCGTGCCGTTAAACAATCGACGCTCGGGTTGTACACCGTCACTGAGGCCGTCGTCAATAGAACAGTTTGACAAGTGAGCTGTTGACGGCTCAAAGAATTAGTGGAGGCGGCCGTGGTGGGAGCTAGGGCGGCAGCTACCTAGCTGGGGCTGCCTGCATCAAAGGGGGAACGGTGGTACCTCAACCGCGGCCTTCAGTTGACGGGGTTGAGAAGGGTCTAGCTGACCGCTGAGTGGCAGTGAAGTCCCTCTCAACATATTGAGGGAGGGGAGATGAACCCCCACCCCTGAGGGAACAACGAAGAACGAGTCGAGAGCCCGGAAGAGCTCTGAGATGAAACGCCGTTCGCACTCAGACACAAAACGGCAAGGTGATTGCCCTGGCAGCGCGACGGCATCACTTCTAAATACAAATTACTAAGCGGCTCAAATACAAATTAATTAACAAATAACAAATACAGTTCCTATCAAATCAAGTTAAGTACAAATTACACAAATAAAAATTACTATTTATTAAATTAAATACAAATTACACTACAAATAAATGTACACACCACAGTCGATCAACAAAAAATGCCTCGCTCAGACAACCTACCCTTCGACAATTAATCTACTATAATTATACGACAACGATAATTATCCGATTACGTGATAACAACCATCTACCTACCCGACGCGTACCTAGCCCTAACAAACTCCCGCTTGCACAGCCTAACGGCGCGGCTTTTAATTCTACCCGCTAACAAACAAAAGAAGCAAACAACTAACGAAATTAATTTTATTATTACGTATTACGGCCGGGCGTGATTGTAGACACAAAATTAAACCAATCGTAACCACGCTCTACTACCAAAAATGTTACGGCCCACAGCTGCCCCTGCAAAGTTTGCCTTGGCTAGGGCCTATGGTAGCCTCCTCGACGGGCAGCCGAGGGTTCGGGCCCAAATGGCCTTATGGAAAAATGACCTATCATACTACACAATAGGGAGAAGGCTAGAAAAATAAACAGTACGTACCTGGATCCGAATCTAAGACCGCCCCAAGGCTCGGTCAGGCCGTAGGTAGAGTAGATGCATGTAAAGTGGTGTTTAGTGGTGTGTATATGTAGGTGACCTGGCAGCGGCCGGTTTCCATGCTGCCCCACAATGCTGCATCACTCCAGCAGGTGTCCACAATGGACAATTTCTTTCTTCATTTCACTATTTCAGTCTATCAACTTTATTGTACATTTAACTAACTTCAACTTGACTAATTCAATTGACTAATTCATTGTAGAATCGAACACGTGATACCCGCCACAAGTAACAAAAAGTAGTTCAAAGTTCCACATTCAATGTCCCGGATTCATTTATCACCAAATTACAAAGAGGGAACTAACGCGATCTCTTCATGAGTCACACGGTTCAGCGTTACAAACACAACTAATCTCCTTTGTTCGATATTAAATACTCCACCGCAATAAGAATCCAAAATCAACCTAGCTGACACGTAAACTAGCTACTGAGTCAACACACAAAAGGCTCTTAACGTGACGGTATAATTAAACAATGATTTCCAAAACAATCAACCGGGCGACGCTTCGAAAAGAAATTCGCGGTTCAATTCCAGACCGTATCTCTAGTCGGCGCGCGCGCGAAATTCCACGTCACACGAGCAAGTTAAATATTGTAAAATGCATTTCAACACGCAATCACTATATAATTGGAGCAATTATTTTCCAACGAAATTACTTAAATCAGTCAAATACAATACAAGCCTCTTGTCACTTGTGTGTTCTTTAATTTTCAAATTAAGTCGACAATTACTAAAATATGTCGAAGTAAATAATGCTATATCTAAATTAGTAAATTGGTTCTGGTTCTGTAAATACTAGGAACAGACACAAGCTAGTAGTACCAGTTACTCGACTCCATCGAGTCAGTAATTCATTCTTGGGGCGATGTATACGCTTTTACAACAAAATTCCAGAAAATATACAAATTTTGACCTGTTCAAAGTTCAAAAACTTTATTAAACTAAGTTTGTATAAAAAAGGGTTATTATAATATTAAGGAATTTATGGATGATAATAACCACTGGAAATGAGGTGGTCGCTACCAAGCTATTTCTAATTTGTTGTGTTGTTAATTTGTGTAACATCATGATTGTAAGCTGTTATTTAAAAAAAGTCCCGCTGGGTTTCTTGCTGGTTCTTCCCAGGACAGAGGTTTTTTCCGAACCAGTGGTAATCAAACAAAAGAGTGACTTTCAATAAGTATTATTTATAATCTATAATGAATAAAAAAGTTTCTGTTTCTGTTTCTGTTTCACGAACTTAGAACCGACAAACTAAACCGAGGCGGTTTTCACGAAACCACAATTACGTAGCGAAGTAACACGCACACATTCTAAAAATCTAGACCATAACCCAAAACCGGTCGCGCGAAACTTCGGCAGCGGCCACCGAGACACGCTAATTAACTGCACCGCCGCCCGCGAGCGACTACTCTCTCGACCGCCAGCGCCAAACGCTGGGAAGCTGCATTCCGCTGCCCCCTCCCCGCAACGCGCGTGACACCTGGTACCATCAGGCGAGTCGCTAAGTCAAACGTGATTGGGTGCCGTTTCAAATGACCATATTTAGCCTAAACAAATCCCCGTCCCGGACATAAGATTTACGTCCGCGAGCAAACCGGCAAGCGGGACATGGTCGCGACGGCACGTTGCAAGACCGAATCTACAACCAAACCTAGGTCACCTTAGGCACCCCATCAGCTCTTGCAACATTAACCACCGCCTCCAAAATACCGCTTCAATGGGGGCAAGCTGGAGGGTCGAACCTCCACTGGATGCCCTTCCTCCCCGCAACGCGCGTGACACCTGGTACCATCAGGCGAGTCGCTAAGTCGTATGTGATTGGTGCCGTCTCAAATGACCATATTTAGCCTAAACAAGGTCCATAGATATGTATACATAGGTACGTGGTTCCAGGCCGTGTTCCGAGATAGTTATTCCACAATATCTCGGAGGACGAAAAATAAATTCACATTTTGAAGTCAGGGATGTAATTCTTCTAAACACTACGTCTTATGAAATAAATTCACATACAAGTCGATGCAACTTATCAAATTATTTTACTCATTTTAGTTTTTTGAACCTGTAGTTTTAATCAAAAGTACAGGTTTTTTTTCCTACTCAAGATATTCCATCAAACTGTAGAGATGATTTCCTCCATTATCTTAATCTAGATTGTGTGAACTGACATATAAAAGCTTGTTTTGCTTTATGATGTCTACATGTGTAAATAAATAAATAGAATAAATACATGTAACATGGCCGAAGTATACAAGATGTAACTAAAACCTTGTGGTTTCCATAAAGTGCGATAACAGATAAAAACAGAATATTCTTTTATATGCAAATTGTATGTGGTTTTATTACCTCCTAACTTAGACGCACATCGGTTGAACGCGGTCTTTGACAATACTCTTATTCCTCGGATAGTGCGGAGGTAATAAAACCACATACAATTTGCAAATAAAAATTTAACATAATTTGGTTATGGTCGAGTTTTCTGAAGTAAAGTTATTTCTATACGTTTGAATGCTGATTCTAATAACGCACTTAATGGGAATGCGTTACATTTTGTATGTTGAAGTTCTGTAACTATTGATACAATATTATGTCTTAGTACCGACTTATGTACTCGTATGTGAAATTATTTTATTGTTTTTAGTTGTTTGAAGATAGTTTTACTTTTTATTTAAAGTCAAATTATTTCCTGCTTCAGTTAATATTCCAACAAACTGTAGGAATAAGTTTCTTCATTATCTTAATCCAGATTTTGTGAACTGACTTCAAATACCTCGCTGTTGCGGTCTAATATTATTCGTGACAGAAATTTGTTCATCGGGAAGGTGTTACACGTAAACTTGTTGAAGGCAAGATGCGAAAGAAATTTAAAATTAGCTATCTTAACGGATTAACGATAAATAACTAAGAAAAAAAATATAAATTCCATTTTTATGCAACTGAACTGATGCTGTTGCTAATAGACACCTACTTCCTAAAATTAAATACTAGCTACAGATGCATTGACATCCTAATTTAAACGTGGTAGGGGCACGCTGTAGCTATATGATGGTTGTAGCACGAATGGTTCGACACGACTGGGGTTGAAGCACGCTCTCACAGAATACTAGCGTAAAATAGCAGCTTAATACTGCTGTGTTTTGTATGGTGAGTGTAGAGAACTGGAGACCATTTCTACTGGACATAAGATATTTTTAATCTTCAGGGGCGATAGTGCATCTGCATTTTGATTCTTATTCGAAAAAAATGTAGATGTCTATGGGTGCATCCACTTACCATAAGGTGAACTGTGTGCTCCTTAGTTACTCTTAAAAAAAAACATACCGAAGATTTGAAATGCCTTGTTATCATCATCAAAGTCTCGCCCCGTTCTCGTTACTCGCGTATTTTACGTTATATATTATTCTGTGAGAACGTGGTGGAGCTAGGGTTAAAATTTAATTGGATGATTCCGATCTTGAACGGATTTTAAGAGCCAAGAAATACAGATCGGATTTTACCAGGCCGGCTATACTTCTAGGACTACAAGTAACGCGAGACACGCGAGTCGCGCTAGTAAGTGAATACGATTTCAAGCACATTATGTCATAGGTTATATATAAAAGTCCACTGGTGTATATAGGCCTTCCCCATATATTGCCTCATAGAGGACTCACATTTGCATTAGTTGCCACGCTATGCAAGCGGGTTGATGAGCGCAGATTTTTGATTTTATTTTAAGTTGGTATTAAAAAGACACTGCTGCTCATCTCTTGGTTTCTTTCCCTCTGTTGGCGACACTCACGGTACGCTATAGGGTAGTGGGCATCTGTAATACATTACTAATGAAGAATTTTACAGTAAAAATTGTGGAAAAACCAACTTTTAGAAATCTGTGCTAGTATTGGTTTGATAAATTGAAATAAATGTAGATACAACTGAGACATAAAGCATAAAAACAGTCGATTAAGTTTTATTGCCGGCTAAATACCGGATCTCTTTTCCAAAATCATGATTTTAACCAACTGCGACCGGATCTCTAATTCTAGGTCCTGGTTAGGACCAGATACATAGTTGAGTACGCTTACGGTCGTCCATGCATCTTATGCATTATTGTCAACACCGTATAATAAACATACAGTAGGACGACTCCTTTGATCTCGTAGTAAATGCCGACAACATCTAGACAGCGTATGGAGATTAGGATTGTCACAAATTAACAACTTTTACTAATTTAAGTATTAATTTTAGATATACACCGTTATCAACAGTATGATAACTAATATAAAAAATAAATAACAATTTGTTCTTCGATTTTTCCTAAAAGTACACAAAACGTTAATTGCACGCCTCACAACGTGAGTGAGTGCTCTATGTATGTGGCCATTCCTCAATTTCGCTACACAAAATCGTTCTTATACTCTTAGCTAGAAACAAATCCATATTATCATTAACGTTACAATGACTACAGACATTGAATTATTACTTTATTTTATAATTGATTCTTAAGGCTTTCGAAAGTTCTTCCAACTAAATCAGGTCTTCTAATAACTTCCATCCATAATTTGCATCTGAAATTTTTAAATACAAAACTTATTATTAAATTTTCATAATTATCACCCCCAGAAACCTTAAAATTGACATCCATATTGTATTATTGAAATATCCATTATATTGGATATGAAAATTGATGCCGTTTTCGTAATTGGCACCCCAAGAAATCTCAAAATGGACATCCATAACATTAAAAAAATTATGTCCACCATCATCGATTTAAAAATGAATTCCATTTTCGTAATCAGTACCACAAGAAAACCTCGGAATTGATAGGCATATCATATTATTCTGCTATATTGCAGAAGCGCATTTTCAACAGTGCAACCTGCTTTAACAGGTGAACTGAAAGATAATTAGATCATATTAAGATTTTGCAGCCATTATGAACTCATGTAGAAAATAATAATTATTAACAGATTACAGATAGAAGCATGTCATTCAAATGCATTTACTTAGATTATTAATAAGTCTTATACTACTTATTACTACTACTTATCAATCATCGAAGTACGATTTACGATTTACGATTAATAGCTTAAGGAAACATCTTTCTTTAGTATATACATGCTTACTGATTCAAAATGTGATTTTACAGAATACAGATGTCCGATATCGAGATACGACTTAGCCCTATCTTACCGTTACAGACTATTAAAGTCCACTGCTGAACATAGGCCTCCCCTATAGAGTGCCTCATAGGGGGATATTTGCCAAGCCGGCTTGCCAAGCGTGGCAACTAGGGCTAAGTGGCGCGCAAAACCTCAAAACAAGATTGTACTACCAATGCGTGTTGCCAGTGAAGACCTATGGATCTGAGACGTGGCCATTCACTGCTGGCCGTATTGGGACTAAGATTGAATGCCTCGTATCGAGTTAAAAGGATCTCCGGTTCTCTACACTCACCATACGGAACACAGCCTTAAGCTGATCCTTAATCGAAGATAAAAGTTGATGTGTATGGGCCACTTATCCGTTTACCACCAGGTGGACTTTGTGCTCGTTTGTTACCCTTCTATAAAAAAATCGAAGGACAGACAACCGATGGATAAAAAAAAATGTCGGTACAATAAGTGAGCCCAACATCAGTTGAATTCCTGTGATTTAAGCTATGAATTTATGGTATTCTGAAACGATGATGATGATGATTATACATCCATCCATCCATTACAGCCTATAAAGGTCCACTGCTGAACATAGGCCTTCCCCATAGATTGCCTCAAAATTGCGTAGGATTTTGCTAATGTTGCCTTGCTTGGTAAGACGGTTGGGAACAGCAGTTTTTTTTTAATTATATTGAGTTTAATTAGGAAGATACTGCTGATATTATATTTTATTAGTTTATGCAACTGACGAGAGTTTATTCGTAACTGAGAATATTGAAGATCGGACAATATATGCTAGAATTTGAAAAATTATGTCCATCTTAAACGAAATCACTAGTATTAACCACTGAGATGGAAAATCGGATGCTACAGGGTATAAAGTAACTCTGACGTGCATACAGTGCACATGACTTATTGTAAGGAATATAAAAGAAAATTGGTTTGCTTTATCCGGGAACATTCTTGAAAATAGGAGGAAATCACATTTTCTTTTCATGTTTTATCAGTTAGTTTTTAAAAGGTTTATAAAGAAGACCTTCAATTTTATAACACATCTTTATTTTCATATAACAAAAGTTATTAACTGTACTTTGGGCCTGAATTATATGGTTGTCTGCTGAAATGATAGTGAAGAAGTATTTATGTCTGAAAATAAGAGCAGCCGATTGTGGTTGGTTAAACTTAAACTTGGTGTATTTGATAAATTTAAAAAGTATGTAAAAACACCTTAATTAGAAGAGCATAATTGTTTAGGCCAAATAATTAATATTGTAAAAACTTGGATTCAAGATGCGTGTCTCGGCGTTTTCGTCCGATGGAATTTAAAGGTCATCTCTGGCCCCCTCTCCCGGGCGGTTCTCTCGGCCGAGCGCTCAGTCGTTCGACGCGTAGGCGAAGTTAGTATTGTCTGCGACCGCTGAGTTGGATGCGCGCGGCCGGTGTTGATTTGACGGTCTAAATTTTGAGTAAATTGTGCGCGTCTAATTTACTATCGAAGATTTGGGTCTCGTTAAGACCAACCGCCTCGTATTGAGTTGTCTGTTTTGAGCGTTTTAAGTGATAACGAGGCTTATCCTTGAGTTTTGAGTTATTAATTTAACTTAGATGGACATTAATTTGCGTCGACGAGTTGCTTTGTGGCATTTTAATATCGTGCGAAGGAATTTTGCTTTGTCGTGTGGAACGCTGAACTTAGTGACTCGAGAAGAGATCGCGTTTGTGCTCTTTGATAATTTGTTGCCAAGTGAACATGGAACATTGAACTTTGACTGACCGTTCTTAAGTTGTGCCGTGTGTCACTTGTTTTAATTTCGATTAACGTGGATTTAGTTAAATTTGAAGTTAAATAAATGTATAATAAAGTTGACAAAGATGACACGTGAGTCGCGCTAGCAAGTGAATACGATTTCAAGCACATTCTGTTATAGGTTATATATAAAAGTCCACTGCTGTACATAGGACTTCCTCACAAATTGCCTCATAGAGGGTCTCATATTTACCGTAATTGGCACGCCATGCCAGGGGTTTGACAATCGCAGTTTTCTAATTTTATTTTAGATGTTATTATTAAGAAGACACTGCTGCACATCTCTTGGTTTCTTTTCTTTCTATCGCCTCTTACTACTCTCACGGAACACTATGACGTAGTCGACAAATATAACACATTATTTACGAAGAATTTTATAATAAAAATTGTGGGAAAACCAATTCTTAGAAATCTGTTTCTAGTATTAGTTGGAAGTTCAAATAAATGTAGATTGAATCAAGACATAAAGCGTAATTACAATTGATTGAGTTTTTCCAATAATCAGGATGTTTACCACTTGTGACCGGATTCCTGGTGGAGTACGCTTAAGATAGTCCTACCATACAACTTATACTATATTGTCAATACCATCGCAACGCTGTCGCCGTGCACATCGTAATGTATAATTCTGGTGTTCTCTGGTGTGAGACCTTATATTATAAAGTAATTTGAGCCGAGCCAATTGTCCTGCAATCACAGTACGCTTACACGTACTCCTCTTAGTAGCCGCAGCTTTTTATTTTTTTAAGTTCTTATTAGGAAGACGCTGCTGCCCATCTCCTGGATTGTTTCCCTTGCTTACATCTTACTTAGTTTTAAGATAAAAAAGTTAAACAAATCAAAACACAAATAAGTTCTTTATTGTATATAAAATACCATTTACAAAGAATATAATATGTAGTAACACATTTTCTTTGAATAAATTTACTTTATTTTGTATCACACAGTATTAGTAAAAACAAGCTTGTATTGGATTATTATGTCTACGGATAAGTTATTAATACATAAATGCGTAGAGTTCATGAAGTATAAGATACAATGTTAGCCAGCATCCAAGCAGAAAATTAAAACTTAGCAGGCCAGCTTTATGATAAATAACTAAAGCATTCTGAGCTTGTAACTTTATGATTAAATCTAAAAAAAATGCTTATAACCTATTCACTATTATCGGTGTTGATTACAAAAAAATACTAAAATTAAAAAGTACCAATTTAATTATTATTTAAATCTTAAATTTACTTATTTAATATAGTGATTAGACGTTAATTATTAATTATTAATTTTTAATTGCTTATTTACAGTAACAAGCAGACATAAAATTCAGTTAACGGTGACTTTTGCGTTACAGATGCGTTATCATCTCATATGAACTAAAATGAAATATTGCCAATATGTAGCTTTATCTGATTCTTGTCGCACTTTATACAGAATACAACTGCATTGTATTGCTATTTTATGCTGTTAGTATCTTTGACCAATTTTAAAACGTCTCTGAAGGTCACTTGTCGTGCTGCTTGTTGCAAGCAATAAAGTTAAACCAATAATTAGCTCAGAGGCTAAATGCTCACTGTAAACTTCATGGCACGCAAACAACGTTCTATCCCCACCATCAGCAACGTAATGTTAAATGTTGATTTACATATGGCTAGAGACATCATGACAAAGCCTCCATGTCTGAGAAACAAAATATTTCAAGCACTAATTGCTCCAAAAACCCTTTAAAAATAAAAGTATGATAAATTACATACATAAGTTTTACCAGCTCTGTCAAGTTAGCAGTGAAATGTGAGAAGAAACTAATGAAAACTGCACGGGAGTTTTTACCTAATTAGTTACTAAATAGTTATTAATTAATTACCAATAAACCGATTTTGCATTTCAAATCGGTTTTATAAAAAAATGTTACTGGTACTTTTATATCAAACTCAAATTAAACTAAACGAAATGAATAATAACTCAGTCAAATAATAGGCGAACATTTTGCTAATTTCTTACTGGAAAACATAAGAAAATCTAAGAATTAGACGGATCTTGCTAGGTAGCACGCGGTTTTGGTAGGTGAGATGCATGCATTTTGTTTCTGGTCAGAAATAGCTTCAAGAATGCTCAGAAAGCCAGCGACGAAATAGAAATAAAACATCGGTGGCTCCTGCAACCGGTAGCTAACTACCAGTGTCTATGCTAATTATTTTCTTACGCCAAATAAAGAATTCTTCGGTACTAATAAATAGAGTTTCCGATTCTCTACGATTATCAATACCATAGCAGTATTATGCTGCTATTTTGCACTGGTATTATGCGAGTGAGAGCACAGTCTTTCCTGGTCCAGCTTCTTTCATGCTGCTTACCACGTTTTATGTGATTTTTAATTCTTAAATGATGTCAGTGCGTGCGATTAACGCCGTGCTATTCTTGCCGCATTTGATACAAGTAACTGGCATCTTATAAACAAGCCTTTACTCATCGATAGATCTCACTAAACTACATTGAAGGCAAACTATTACTAGTACAATCCGGGGCAGTTGGTGAGAGCAATATTGGATTGGAAATCGATTTTGAAATATGCGAAGTGCGAACTTCATTCGCCGATATTTGCCACACTCGCCAGCAATGACCTCAATTTACGGTCCTTTGTCGAACAATTGAAAACAGTTCTAGTGCCAAATTTCTTTCTTTATATGAATCCGCGTCAATAACATGACCAATTTATTTCGACCTAAGTGTTTTATTAAGCTCTCATGATATATGACGCGCCTCAAAGAAGCGCCGAAAGGACATAGCCATGTAATGTCGGCGTAAAAGAATTCACTAGCAGAATATTATATCAAATATCTTAAGGTTACAATAGTATCGTAAGAGATAATTATAAGAAATGGCATTAGGGGATTAGCACTTGCCTTTAAATTATATTTGACACGAACAAACCGAATGCGATACCCGCAACAACAAAATTATTATTTGCAATTTTAATTGTTGATTTTCCACGTTATTCACGGTGAAGGAGAACATCGTGAGGAAAACTACTTGTCTGAGAAAGGAGATGTAAGCTTCACCAACATGTATTGGAGCAACGCGGCGAGATTTTTTTTAATTATGACCCTCTCAGAATTGAAATAAGCTCTGTGTGTAGTACGTATATAAGCTATTTTACTTACCAATATAATACGTAGCTGTTATTAGCCCAAAAAACCACCATAATTCATTGCATTTGCAGTAGTGCAAACAATATCATGTTTTTACTATTTTCTTATTGAAACCATTTTAAGTAATAAGGTGGTAAGTCTCAAGGTCCCTCAAATGCGTGATGATTCCCATCATTAGCAACATCATTATAGCCCATTACAAATCCACTACCGAACATAGACTACACGTCTAAAAATGCCTCATAATGTCTTTATTCCATTTTAGAAGCTTTCCTTATGCCCACACCAATATTACAGACACGTCCGATAACCAGTAACTATTTATTTTTTATAATATTGACTTCGTTTGAGATTTGAATTAAAACACGTTAGAACTAGCTTGCTACATATATATTTATCTATGGTTAGAACTCGCCAACGTTTAACAACAGTATATGATAATTTTCATAGCAGTTTCTAGAAGCTATTTTTTGAAAAGTCGCATGTATTGTTCATATAGTAAGGCCGGCCACATAAATACGGAATTCCGTTAACGTCTCTCAACTGACCCTTGCTATTCCGAACGGAAAAAAAACGTGTGTGTGATGTATTCACGGTATCCCGATTTGGGATTCCGAACGCAGCAAGTCCATATAAAATATATGACCCGCCACACACGTACGTTATTTTTCCGTACGGAATTTCTTCGATTCGAGATTCCGTATAACCGCCTGTGCGTTCGGGATCCCGAACGGAAAAAAGCCGCTCCGAACGCACGGCTTCCATCGATTTTGTACGAGTCGCAACACACATACGTAAATTCCGTACGTAATGCGTTATGCGCTCAGTGTTCGTCGCACGACCGAAGCGAGTAGGTGTATTTATGTATGTTTTTACATTTAATCTTGTAGGTGTATAGCTTTTCGTAACCTTTCATCTTATTTTATTTAATAATTCGTCGAAAGAATTTACATACATAAATATTTAAAAAATATCTCTGGATAGATAGATCTTTTTACATAGTATTGACTATATTGCAAGCTTAGGGTGATAAGGGTCTCTCAACTGACCCTTGTTATTCCGAACGGAAAAAAAACGTGTGTGTGTGATGAAGGCCCGCCATATACATACGGAATTCCGTTTCGAGATTCCGTTTCGGAATTTCGAATGGTCGGCCACACACAAACGGAATTCCGTTTTGCTCGCAAAATTTCGAACGGAAAACGACCGTACGTGTGTGGCGGGTCATAGATTTTATATGGACTTGCTGCGTTCGGGATTCCGAATCGGAATATCGAAACGGAATCCCGAAACGGAATCCCGAAACGGAATTACGTATGTATGTGGCCGGCCGAATTCACGGAATCTCGATTCGGGATTCCGAAACGGAATCCCGAATCCGCAACTTAGTAATACATACAATGTTGAGTGTTACAGTTGTTGCATTCTTGATAAAGACGTATTTTTTGTGCATTGTCAAGTCTAGAATGAATAGCCGTGTAGTGGTGGTTAAGAATATCTACTACCCCATGTCTTCCCGTGGGTGTCATAAGAGGTGACAGAGGGAAACAGGCAGGAGACGGGCAGCAGCATCTTCCTGATAACAGCATAGTTACAATAAAAAAAACTGCGGTTGCCAACCCGCTCGCTAAGCGTAGCAACTATGGCATCCCCCCCCCCCCCCCCCCATGATGAGAGTAACAAAGAGACGGCCCCCAGTCCCCGGCGACCCCGCTATTCCTGGCTACGGTGGCGACCATGGTAACGGCGGGGCAGGGGGTGCTAAGAATCTCCGGTAGAGGTTCGGTTGCCACCTAAGATGACTCGACCTGGCAATATATAAGGCACGCACCCTGAGTACTGACGAGAAGATCGTTGCGATGGAAGACGAGATAGACAAGTTGCGCTGATATATTATAGGATTATCCGACCTCCGAAGAGAGGGGGAAGACACGGTAATCCTCGAATCCGGCAACTTGTTCCATCACCGGAAGGGCAAACATCTGTCCCAAGGAGGTGTCGGATTTATCGACCACAAGTCTCCCGGTAACAACGTTGTAAAGATTGAGAGTGTGTCGACGAGGGTTGCGTACCTTATACTCAGAATCACCAAACAGTATTTGCTGACGGTCATACAGGTTTACGCACAAACCTCGGCACACCCCGATGAGGAGAGGATCTAGAGCCATGCATCCGTCCAAAACCCACTATACGGTGTTAATGGGAGACTTCAATGCAAAACTAGACACAAGTGCGAACTGTGAGCTGAAAGTAGGGAAATTTGGAAAAGGGCAACGAAACCCAAGGGGCCAGCAGCTGGCAGACTTCCTGAAGAAAGAGGGACTCTTTATGATGAACTCTTCCTTCCAAAAGCGGACCCACAGGAAGTGGACGTGGTCGAGCCCCGACGGTTGGATAAAAAATGAGATTGACTTCATTATGACCACCAGAAGACAACTGTTCAGTGATGTCTCCGTGATCGCGAGGGTGAAAACTGGTGGCGATCACCGAATGGTTAGAGGCATACTGAACCTAAACGTTAAGTTGGAGAGGTCTCGTCTAATGAAGCCAACGCTCCGTCCCCCTCGTGCTCTAGTCCAAAGTCCCGAAACTTTTCAGCTCGAGTTACAAAACAGTTTTCAGTTCCTAGAAGACTGCAATGAAGTGGACGATATGAATGACAAGCTCGTGGAAACTGTCCATGCGGTCGGAGCTAAGTTCTGCAAGACCCGCCGCAGAAGAATACAAAAACTCTCCGATAACTCTCTCCATCTCATGGCTGTTAGACGGGAGATGAGGCTACATTCTTCAACAGATTTGACAGCATACAGGCAACTGAACAGACGTATTTCCAAATATATGCGGCGGGACTTACGCAACTGCAATACAGCTTGTATTAAAAAAGGGATCGAGCGCAACCAAGGCTTCTAAGTCTTTGTCAGAGATCTGTGTACCAAAAAGAGCCAACTGTCAAAGCTGAAGACCGAGTGTGGCAGCATCTTTTCCGGGGCACCTGAGATTTTGAGTGAGATTGAGAGGTTCTAGTGTCTAGCAAGTGTGAGTAACGATCCAAGAGCGAGTCTTTTTCGACACAATTCCGAAGATATCCCGGACGTCAGTCTGAGCGAGATTAGAATAGCTCTATTAAGGTGCTCGACCTTAAAAAAATAGCATGACCCAAGGTGAGGCTGGAATTAGATTGAAAGCGGGTGGAAAACCGGTACTTGAAGTCCTTCAGAAGCTCTTTAATTCCGTCCTCCATGGTGGCACTACTCCGGAGGCGTGGAGTAGAAGTGCGGTGATCTTGTTCCTTAAGAAAGGCGACAACGCTCTCTTGAAGAACTACAGACCGATTTTCCTTCTGAGCCGCGTCTACTTGCTGTTTTCGAGAGTCATTACGAATCGTCTCGCGTGCAGACTTGACGACATCCAGCCTCTCGAACAAGCCGGTTTCCGAAAAGGCTTTAGTACCATAGGCCATATACACACCCTTCGGCAAATTGTACAGAAGACAGGGGAGTATAATCTACCACTTTGCTTTGAGTATGTGGACTATGAGAAAGCCTTTGATTCCGTCGAAATTTGGGCGGTGCTGCAGTCCCTTCAGCGGTGCCAAGTTGACTGTCGGTATATCGAAGTGCTGAAGTGTTTGTACAGTAGGGCTGCGATGGCTATTCGAGTACAGAATCAAAGTACGAAACCTATCCAACTGCAGAGAGGTGTAAGACAGGGTGACGTTATATCCCCTAAACTCTTCACCGCTGCATTGGAAGACCTTTTCAAGCTTCTGGACTGGAAAGGATACGTTATTAACATCAATGGCGAGTACATCACTCACCTTCGATTTGCCGACGGTATAGTCCTTATGGCAGATCGCTGGAGGACCTAAGCACTATGCTCAATGACCTCAATAGTGTTTCCCAACGGATAGGTCTTAAGATGAACATGGATAAAACAAAGATCATGTTTAATGTCCATTTCACACCTATGCCGGTAGTTGTTGGGAGCACTAAGCTCAAAATTGTTGACGAGTATGTTTACCTGGGACAAATAGTCCGACTAGGTAAGTCAAACTTCGACCGAGATGTCAATCGACGGATTCAACTCGGCTGGACAGCGTTCGGGAAACTACGACACATCTTTTCGTTAGACATACCTCAAAATGAAATTGTACAACCAGCGCTTGTTGCCAGTGATAACTTACGGATCTGAGACGTGTCCTTCACTGCTGGCTGTGTGAAGAAGCTCATGGTCGCTCAGCGAGCTATGGAGAGGGCTATGCTCGCGGTTTCTCTGCGTGATAAACTTAGAAATGAGGATATCCGCAGTAGAACCAGAGTAACCGACATAGCCCAACGGATTAGTAAGCTGAATTGGCAGTGGGCCGGCCATATAGCTCGAAGAACCGACAAACGATTGGGAAGAGAGGTTCTCAAGTGGCAGCCTCGTACCGGTAGGCGAAGTGTAGGGCGACCCCCACTAGATGGAGTGACGACCTGGTAAAACATACAGGAAGTCGATGGATGCAGGTGGCTCAGGACCGTGCTTTGTGGCATTCCTTGGGGGAGGCCTATGTTTAGCAGTGGACTTATGAAAGGCTGTAATGATGATATCTAAAATGAATACAAAATTTTCACCCCAAATCGGCGATAAAGGGCTCCGGTTGTGAAATGTTGATAGATATATCATCTTATTTAGGAAAGCCAAAAGAGAACTTTTTACAGATAAGATATAACAATTGAACTACTATAGAATAGAACGGGGCAAACTAAATAGTTTTATCCCAAGGCTGTCTTTTCATGCTATTTCGATAATTGGTATTCAGAACAAGCACGTCATAAAAAAATAATTAAAAGCAATTGTGTATTCAGTACTTATACGGTCATCCATAGTTATTATTACAGATGTTTTTTTTTTTTTAAATTCAAGTGTTACAGTCCTTAAAAAGTCCATTGTGTCCACATAGTTATGATACATGTGTGTAACATGCTATGTACTCGTAATAACTTATAAGTGACGTATCTGAATTTTGATTGTTAATCGAGGATAGATGTAGTTGTCTATGGGCCAAGCAACTACTTACCATTAGGTATAGACCATGTGATCGTTGAGGCGAGATATAAACGAACTAATTAATACTACTGTATTCATTTTATTGAGAATGCTTGAAATAAGATGACGATCATTAGACATTCAACAGACTTTATAAAGTGGTCTCTATGAGTGAATCCAATATCCTTCCTTGTCAAGTTGTCAAAATATAAGTCCCATTTCGTTAATAGAATATTACTCCATTTTTGCTTGATTTCTGATTAAATTGGTTCACAATAACCCTTGCTTTGACCTCTTTACTACGAGGGACTGTCTTCCTGAAATTGGAATTTATTTGAATTAATTGGTGGATGGTTAATCCGCAAATTTATACAAAGTGAACAACAGTTATTTACACGATAACAAGTTATATAACAATTATTTTAAATCAATCGTCTTTCTTTTACTCATAAGCCACTTGATCGAATTAAAATAATCAAATGTTAAAAAATGCGCTAAATGCAGTGTTTGTATTTAAATAAAGTAATAAACGTAGTGGTTATATTCTCTTTGCAATGTCAAAAAATCATTTTCGGGTATACATAAAATACTCTGTAGTTAACATATTCATTCATCTTTGTTCAATGTTAATCATAGTTATTACAAACGCTGTATACGTTACAAACGTCGTACGTACGTACAAACGAACACCTCAGTCTACTGTATACGTTGTGACGTTCTTAATAATAAATAATTCCTTTAAAAATTATTTTAAATTACCAAAAAAGTAATATTTTGAACAATCAAAATGCGTTAATAAGCATAAAGTTAAAATACATTCATTTCGAACATTAATAGGGGCTGCACACGATCACTTTTAACTGTCAGTTTTGACTGACCAGTTTTAACTGACAGTGAAAACTGAGTGTGTGTACGATGAAAACTGTTAGTTTTTTTATTATCAGTTAAAACTGATGATATATTGTTGATACATAATGATTTCTCATATTTACGCGAACACTACACATTTAAATAAAACTAATTTTACGGATTTTATCGCGTATATTAACTTATTTTACTTTCCCGACGTTTCAAGCACTTTACAGCACCCATGGTCACGGGGGGGACTGAGGTGTATGACGTCCCAATGTCATAGTTAACCACGGCTACCTCCAGATCGGAACAAAAATTAATAATTTTTAATCTGGAGGTAGCCGTGGTTAACTATGACATTGGGACGTCATACACCTCAGTCCCCCCCGTGACCATGGGTGCTGTAAAGTGCTTGAAACGTCGGGAAAGTAAAATAAGTTAATATACGCGATAAAATCCGTAAAATGAGTTTTATTTATTGTTGATACATATTTTTTAACTGAAATGACGGAACTGATCAGTTAAAACTGTACGTGTGTAGGCGGTGTTTCTTCAGTCGTGTTGCGATCACGAAAAAGAAACTTGTCTGTACATGTTTGTTCTCTTCGCATACGCAGAAAAATGACGCAAAGACTGTGGTTGGCCGAGTTTATAGAATTATATAGAAATGAACCTTGCTTATGGCAGAATAAAAGTAAGGGGTACCATGACCGAGAAAGGAAATCAGCAGCTTACGAGGTATTATTAGAAAAAAAATTAAAGAAATTGACTCTATGGCAACTATAGATACAGTGAAAAGTAAAATTAACACACTGCGTTGCACGTTCAAAAAAGAAGTTTTGAAAGTCAAATCGTCACAAAGATCAGGATCTGGTAAGGATGATATTTATATACCAAAGTTATGGTATTACGATGTGCTACAATTTCTCACCGACCAAGAAGTACCACGATCCTCAAGATCAAATATTTCCAAGGATGACGAAGAAACGAATGACGTGAGTAAATAAATACCTAGTCAGGTCATAAATTTTGTCACATGTTTAATATAAAATAATTGAAACAAGTTTATTCATTATGTAACCATTTATAAACCAAAATGAACTTAACAAAACATAGATTCTTATGACACTAAAGTTTATTCAAAATGACCTCCGTGATTTTGAATACAGGCTTTCAATCTGCGCGGCCAGTCGTCTATCGCAGCACGAACGAGATCCATGTCAATATCGGCGGCTGCCTTAATCAAGGATGTCATGAGTGACTCCAAATTTGGATGAGGCTTTGAGCACGCCTTTTCCTCCAAGTGTTGCCATATCTTGTAATCTAACGGATTCAAATCTAGACTGGAGGAGGGCCAGCCTTCGTGCCGGATGAAGTCGATTTCACGCGCCGCCAGCCAGTCTTGTGTGCTCTTCGCTCTATGAGCTGGCGCCGAATCTTGTTGGAATACCTAGTGCCTGTTATTGAACATGGTATGAGAAACAGGTTCCACAAGGTTCGTCAGGACTGTATTTTGATACACGACTGCATTCGTTTTTACACCTTTCTTACAAAAATGTAGCTCTGTTAAGCCCCAATAAGAAACTCCCAACCATACCATGAGTGAGAATGGAAAATGACCTCGTTGGACACGCAGAATACGGTTGCTCGCTTCTTCACTACTGTGTGCGTACACCTTATCGTTTTGTTTGTTGTAGCTCTCTTCTACGGTAAAATTTTTTTCATCCGAAAAAAGAATTTCCCGATATTTTTTTCCCGCGTACCGCTTCAACAAAGCGCGGCATCTCTTCAGTCTCAGGTCCATTAGACGAGCATTCAAACGATGTCCTGTTTTTCTTCGATTTGCCCGAAGCCCTAAGTCTTCATTTAACACCCTTTTAACCGTGGTTCTGCTTAACCCCATCTGAAGGGCCAACAGTTTCTGCTTACGTTTGGGATTTCTTTGAATTCGCGCCTTCAAGGATTTTATCACTGCTGGAGTCCTAACAGACCGAGGGCGACCACTTTTTGACCTGTTATCTACACTAGAGTCTTCGTTGTATCGTTTGATGGTACGATAAACGAATCTTTTGGTTATATTCAAATTTTTCAGTATGTCAAAAATTTGAATTGGCGCGTAACCGCAACAATGCAACGCAATAACTGCAACACGGTCTTCTTTAAGCGTCCACTCCATATTTAAAAATGAGTAAAATTCTAAAAAGTATACAGTTTTATTTTCATGTACAATTCTAAATTCGAATTCAATAAACTTTTTTGTGGCCAGCATTCTAAAAGAAAAGTTTTTACTGTGTGATATTAGACTTATAAAAACATTAAGGAATAAAATTATCCTTCCGTGGAACTTGTCCTTCATTCACGAAATAGTTCATAAAATCTTCCCTTGTTTTCTTGGCTGCATTTGTTATATTTCCTTGGTATCTTCTATCGAAATCTATCATTTCCGAATCTGCCGAAGTCACTCCATGTATAATTGTTCCGTTATCAAAAAATTGCCTATCAAGAATTTCAGGAGGACTGTAACTAGCTTGATTTGTTTCAGTTAAGTAATTGTGTAGAGCACAACATGCCATTACAACGGAATCAATATTTTTTGGTTTAATGTTTATTTCTGTGTGTAATATTCGGAACCGAGACGCTAAAATCCCAAAAGCGTTCTCAACAATTCTTCTTGCTCTTGATACTCGATAATTGTATATTTTTTTCTCATAAGTATTAAGATCTGCTTGTCTAAATGGTTTAATCATGTCTGTTCTCAATGGAAATGCATCATCAGAAACAAATACGTAAGGTAAACTTCTGTTTCCATTTTTGACTAGTTCGGCGGCTGGGATGTTTAATTTACTGTCTTGAAGTTTTTCGAAAAATACAGTGTTTCGTAATACTCCACCATCTGAAATTCTTCCATTTGTGCCAAAATCACACAAAATGAACTTGTATTGAGCATCCACAATAGCCATTAAAACCATGCTTTGTCGGTTTTTATAATTATAAAATTTTGATCCACATCCGGGGGGTAAAGCAATTGAAACATGCTTTCCATATATTGCTCCTAAGCAATGTGGAAAGTTCCATCTCTTCTCAAACTTTTCAGCAATATTTTTCCAATCTTGTTCCGTGTTGGGAAACTGAAAATAAAACATTATATATTATTATATTATTAATTGTGTATGTATTATTGTTACAGAATGAAGACCTAGATTCTAGAACAGGTTTATCTCTGGCTTCAAACCAATCTGAATCTGACACAGGAAATTCAGCATCATCGTCGGTACCACCGCACCATCCGAGACCGACAAAAAGGAATCTCAATCAAACTTTAACCAATGACGTTTTATTAACTGTACAGGATTATTTTAAACGTCCCGTACAGCGGTATGATCGTTTCGATATTTTTGGGAAAAACGTGGCAATGAAGTTGCGTGATCTTCCTAAAGAACAGCGCATTTTAGCCGAAGGTATTATAAACGAAGCTCTATTCTTAGCTGAAATGGATAAATTGACTATTGACCACAAAATATCGGATCGAGCACCAATACAACAAATAAATTCAAACACTGCGGAATCACAGAGCATACTTCAGCCATACATTTTAGACAAAAATACAGGAGCGGTACAAATTTCAATCCCTGAAATGTCTATACCTTTACAAGAAGTAAGCACTGCAGCTTCATTTTTATCTCTAGGCCTCTAAACCGCATTCAGTTCAATTTTTTTAAGTCATCTCTTGATAATTTTCTTAATAACAAATAATAAAAGTTTTCTTACCTTTAAGAAATCTGGGCAAAGTACTTTGAATAAAGCCTCACATGTGTCCGGTATTATGCTGCTGAGGGCTTAAGGTGAAATAATTGTGGAAAACTTTAAATCTTCATAGCTCCGTCCTGTTGCTAGAAATTGTAATGTTGCTGCTGTTAATCTCTCATGTGGCGAAATAGCATTTATCATAACTGTATCCTTTCTTCTAATCAGTGGAGACACTAGAGAGAGTAGATTGAGGTATATTTCTTCACTCATTCTGAGATAGTTGTGCCAATACTTCGAAACAATTTTTGGTTCGGTTAATAATGAAATAATATGATAATATTATTATGATATAATATAAATATAATAAATATAATAATATATATAAATATAATAATAATGAAATAAACATGGGAATAAATTATCCTTTTTTTTAACCACTCTTTACACCACTCTTTGCGTATATTTTTTATTTTTATTTTTTAAACCAAGCACGGCTAAAGCGTCGTCGTCGGCTGATGACATCTTGAGATGATAATGTTGTTTGTGGTCAAAGAAAACAGTTAAAAGTGAACGTGTGTGGGTGCAAAGGACGTCAGTTTTCACTGTCAGTTAAAACTGGTTAGTCAAAACTGACACTTAAAAGTGATCGTGTGTAGCCCCTATAAGTAACATAGTAAAGTAAAGGCTTTATATTGGACTTAATAATTCATTAGATTTACTGAAGCTCTGCTTAAAATATTCAAGACGTATTAAAATAATATAAATAAAAGATGATTATATTACAGCAACAAAGATAAATCACATTTATAAGTCTTGTATTATAATGGGTCAAAATATTTCTAAGTTATAAAGCATGTTCACGCAATCTTATTTTATCAAATCTTATTTTGTTGATATCTCAAAAAATTATGCTCTAAATATAAAATTATAATTTTCTGTGTAATGACTACGTATAGAACCTTCATACAATGTTCGAACCAAATTCAAGGGGATCAATTTTTTCCATACATTTTATTACAGATCTGCCGGAGATGCATACCTATGATCAGATATATATAGGTGAGGAGATCGTATGAATCAAAAGCAATCATATATAATGATCTCTGAAATGCGTAAGGATTATAATAGCAGAATTAGGGCTTGAAGTAACATAAATAAAAGACATCTGAAAGTAAGGTCTATGAAATAAAACGAATATGTGGAAGGTCTGAAATACGAAAAGCATGATTGATGATTGAACCCGGGTTCAATCAGTTGATTTCCAACGTGCTCGGTGGTGAAGGAAAGCATCGTGAGGAAACCTGCATGTCTGAAAAAAAATTAAGACATGTGAAGTCCACCAACACGCATTGGGGCAGCGCGGCGGATACTTCTTTGCCCCAAAACCCTCTCAGAAGTGAGAGGAGGCCTGTGCCCAGCAGTGGGACGTATATATGCTGTAACTTTACTTTTATTGTTTTTGATTGATGATGAAAATCATTAATATAGTGTCGCGTAGACTACCTTACCGTGACCGAGACCGCGGTAAACGAGGACTTGATAGCCGATATGTCCTAGGCATATCATCTTAGTGCGGGTGATGGAGCGGGTTTGTTGTAGCAATACTGCTTGCAACGTATTGATGCTTTTTGTGTTGTTTGGCGGGCTGTTATTCTCAATGGCACTCTCTGCATCTTGGTCTAACTAACACTAGGTAGTTTTGCCCAAGTCAGTTCCCTTTATGTCGGGACTGCAGACTGTCTGGCCTCCCTAATGTTTTATATAGGAACAAAATAGAATGTCTTCGTAAATTTTCCCACCTTTGAACGACTAAAGGTAACTTGTTGGTGGGTGAGACAAACATGATCGAAAAAAAATAATACTCAACGTCAGTGACACAAACTCTTTCTGATGGCTAAATTATTATTAAAGTAAAAACTTGTCTAGAATCGTTGTAAATTGAAATTCGATGAAACGAAAAAGCGACAATAAAAAGAGACAAATATATATATGTATAGGATTTATCCTGCGAGAGAATGAGTTTATTCTTATTATTAGTTCCGTGGACACTTACTTCAGCCATATATTTAAAATAAATAATACTAATAGTGGGCCAACTCCTTTGTTAACCTATATATTTAAATCTCTTTCCCTACAAGACTGTCTCGACGTCTAGTCGCTAAAAATATGCAAGGGTTGTCAGAAAAACATTACCTTCAATAATAATATCATAACATTTTATTTTATATCTATTTCCCGTAATAATTTATATTTATATAAATTAAAAATAATTTTTATATATATAATAATTTTTCTATACAAAGATACAAAATAATTATTACTTAACAAAACTAGTTGCGTTCCGCACCTTCACCTAATTCGTCGTGATGGAAACAAAGGCTTGTGCTGGTAGGTACCCACCTAACTTTTATTTTATTCTATTTATATAACATTATCTCAAGTATTCTGCTTAAAATATTGAATAGGGGGTTGAACATAATTAATAAAACAGGTTAAAGTACACAGGTTCCACAAGGCTGCGTGCTATCACCAACGCTGTTTCATCTGCATATCAATGGTATGTTGCAAATCGGTAGCATTCATTGCTATGCGGATGACAGCACTGGTGATGCTCTATACACCGGCCGTGCCAACATTTCTAGGTAAAACGTCACCGAGTACCAAGTCGAGTCTTTATTGGACAAAGTCTCGAATTGGGGGCGACTAAATCTAGTCCATTTTAATCCTCAGAAGACACAAGTTTGCGCGTTTACCGCTAAAAAGAACCCCTTTGTCGTATCTCCTCAGTTTCAAGGTACTCCCATTGTTGCCTCAGCCAGAATCGGAATCCTCGGTGTCGACATATTGAGTGACGTGCAGTTTCGTGGTCACTTGGAAGAGAAGACTAAATTGGCCTCTAAAAAACTTGGCGTGCTCAGCAGAGTGGGACAGTATTTCATGCCGGCTCAACGCTTGCAACTTTACAAGGCGCAAGTTCGGCCTCACATGGAATACTGTTTCCATCTCTGGGCTGGGATTCCCCAGTGCCAGCTCCTTCCACTTGACCGCATCCAGATCCAGCGTAGAGCGGCTCGAATCGTCGACGACCGAGTCCTCTCCGATCGGCTCGACTCTTTAGTGCTGCGAAGAGATGTTGCATCTCTTTGCATTTTCTTTCGTATTTACGACACCACGGGGAGTGCTCTGAGGAATTGTTCGGATTAATCCCAGCCGCCAAATTTCACGAACGCACATCGCGGCAGAACTCCCGATACACACCATCTGGATGATTGGCGGTCCACCACTGTGCGATTTAGAAGATGTTTTCTTCCCCGCACATTTTTCTTGTGGAATAGTTTACCACCAGCGATTTTTCCGGACCGATACGACTTAGGGACCTTCAAGAAAAGAGCCTACTCCTTTTTAAAAGGCCGGCAACGCATCTGCAATTCCCCTGGTGTTGCGGTTGTTCATGGGCGGCGGTAGTCACTTACCATCAGGTGAGCAGCATGCTCGTTTGCCCCCTCTCCTATAAAAAAAATTAAGTGCATGTGTCCAGATTTGATCTTGAAGTAGGATGGAAATTGGATTACTAAAGGTTAAGAAATTACTCCGTTTCTAATAAATAATATAAAACATGCAACATTTTTAGGTTATTAGTTAATTAATATAATAATTATATTCTATTTAGAAACAACTTTATCTGATTGGAACAACTTTTTATGGCATATGAGTTTTAGTAGAATTATTTCACTAGTCCAAAGACAAAAAATCATTTTTTTAATCAGAAAAACTTTTGAACCAAGGTTTTTAGCATGAAAGTTACATGCACAGTCCAATAACCCACCATGTGGAAAAAGAAGGATACATAAAACAATAAATATATCAATCTGATGATAATAATATTAATATCATAATCATCATTACTGTTCCTCATATCTCAATTTATCCATCATATTTATTGGAGAGGGAGTAGCATAGTTTTCTCTTATAAGTAATTATTATTTTCTTAGTTTCATTTATATATATTAATTTAGTTTTGTTAGCTGGACACTAACAATTTTCAAAGGACTCGGTTCATTTTGGCTTTAAAACACTGGTATTACCCAAAGTCTTCAATTCTTAAAGTCGGCGATAAAAGCCGGCTTTAAGTCGAAAAGCTATTTTATTTTGCTCATTGCTACTATTCTCTAAGCTTTTAAAGCTCTAATAGAGCTTTGTAAATCATTTAGTGTGTTTAGTTGCTTTGTTTTGATAAATTCAGTTAACGCACTTAAGGTAAGTAATTCGGATAATCCGAATATCAACAGATTCATTATTTTTGCTTAATTTTAGTTAAAACTTTTTCAAATAAGAAAAATTATTCATTTATTTAACTTTATATGCACTATCTAAAAATATTTTACAAAAAAACGCTTGAAAATTGCTACTCTTAACTTTAGCATTAAATTTATCATTCATCAATTCATCACCAGCTGGAGCAAGTAGAGTTCAATCAAACAGTGCTGATTTACCACTCAATCATAAAGAAAAATATCGTAAATAAACCTGCATGTCAGAAAAATAATCTGTATGGTGTCGTTCTATTGTAGAATTACTAAGAAAAAAAATGTGTTCCCTGCAGGTCATCCGTTGAACTTCCCGCTATGTTCGATCTTAAAACGCTCGACATATATTTTTGCGAACTAGATACATACTCATTACATCAAAAAAAAAAACGATGCGAGTAGAAATTTCGGAGTTATTAAAAAAACACTTCTTTTTTGACAACGATAACTTTCGAACGTATCAACCGATTTTGATGTCATTGGTGGCAATCGACGAGGTATTTTAAGAACAATAATAAGATGTAGTGTAAAAAAAAAACTTTGGACCATAAATTCTTATAATATTAATGATATAGAAAATTATTTTAAAATTCTTTGAATTGAATTTAAAATAATTACAAATACGTGAAATCCTGCTAATTTTAAACTCACTTTTGTAGATATTTACACTATCTATATGTCATCTTATCGATATGTCCATAACTGGCAAATGTATGCCTTGGAACCTTATTCAACTTTGTAATATTTTTTAAATTTTTACCTTTTTTAACTAACATTTTAATATTAACTTCTATTTTAATTTATACTCAAATTAGGCTAAGTAAGTTTTACTAACAATCTATGACTATTGTTGGTCGAAATAAAGGATTTATTTATTTATTATTTATTTATTCTAATCTAAATAATTCTTCACCTTCAATTTGCTGACGATATAGTCCTTATGGCAGTATCGCTGGAGGACCTAAGTACTATGCTCAATGACCTCAATAGTGTTTCTCAACGGATAGGTCTTAAGATGAACATGGACAAAACAAAGATCATGTTTAATGTCCATGTCACACCATGCTGGTAGTTGTTGGTAGTTGTTGTTACCTGGGACAAATAGTCCGACTAGGCAAGTCCAACTTCGACCGAGAGGTCAATCGACGGATTCAACTCGGTTGGGCAGCGTTCGGGAAATTACGGCACATCTTCTTGTCAGGTATACCTCAAAACTTGAAAACAAGACTGTACAACCAGTGCGTGTTGCCAGTGATGACCTATGGAACTGAGACGTGGTCCTCCAGCTGGTAATAAACTTAGAAATGAGGATATCCGCAGTAGAACCAGAATAACCGTCATAGCCCAACGGATTCGTAAGTTGAAGTGGCAATGGGCCGGCCATATAGTTCGAAGAACCGACAACCGATGGGGAAAAAAGGTTTTCGAGTGGCGGCCTCGTACCGGCGGACGAAGAGTAGGGCGTCCCCCCACTAGATGGAGTCACGGCCTGGTAAGATATGCAGGAAGTCAATGGATGCAGGTGGCTCAGGACCGTGCTTTGTGGTATTACTTGGGAGAGGCCTTTGTTCAGCAGTGGACTTGTGAAAGGCTGTAATGATGATGATGATGAATCTAAATAAATATATTTGTAAATTATATGTTATATCAATAAGTTTTGTTACAAATACATTTAGTATGTTTTTTTTTTATATTTTACATAGTTACCTTTTAAAATATTCAAATAAAAATATAATTTAAGTGTAATTCTGAAATAATATTATGTAATATGAAGCCAAATACAAATATATGTTAGAGCGGATCCAAAATAAATTTATTAGATTCTTATACTTAAAGCAATTCGGAGTGTACCCGGGATATCCCTTGTTGTATCCTACTCTTTTTTTACTCGGTATGGTAGGGTACTACAAGCTCGAAGTCAGAAGAGAAGTCACTCTCGCTGTGTACGTGTTGAAGGTATTCAGGGGTAGGATACACAGCCCGAGAGTGTTGGAGATGGTGCGACTGAATGCGCCTGACGGAAGCGCGGGGCGTCGGCGGCGGCCGTCGTTACTGGCAGTGCCACACGCGCGTACTGCACTGATGGAGCAAGCACCGTTCACGCGCGCGCTGCGTGTGATCAACACCATGTCGGAGCGAACTGATTTATTTTCATGTTCGCTGAGTGAGCTCAGTAAAATGGCATATCATATTGTATCGTTGGCTACACTGTCGAATTAGGGTACTCACCCTGTAATGATTGTGTATGTTGTATGTGTGTGTAAATAAATAAAAAATATTATATTTAATTAGCACATACTATATGCAAAATAAATAACAAATTTTAAAAATTGTACTCGATATAATTTACATAATTAACGATACAATCTATTATTACATACTGATCATTCTGCCTACGCATAGTCTACGAGTATGATAAAAACCAATCGCGCATGCGCCACACTACTCTTGCCTGCGCATGCGCGAAGACATGAGTAGCGCACATTTTTTGTTTGAAATAGCTGTCCTAGTACGTAAGTACTTCAGTGGCTGGTAACCGCATTTTTAATTATTCTGTGTTCTCTTTTATTTCCCTCTGTCTCCTCTTACAACACCCACGGTACGATGTGGGGTAGTAGATTCTTAGACGGATATTTATTTTTATTTAACTTACGTAACATTTATAAACCTCTCTAAAGAGGTTTGTAAGGATCGTGACACTAGGCGATCTGTTCTCTCTGGCTACCCCGTCAGGGATTGTGCGTGAAGATAAGTAAGTAAGTAAGTAACAATTATATTCAGTCAGGTTATAATTTATTTCATTGATAATTTTAATCTGACGGGAGATCTGTTTGGAGACCGGCCTTTAGAAATATTTTTTTAATTATGATTTTAATTAATTTGATAAGTCCCTTCCACTTTTTTTCGTCGAACCAAGTTAAAAAAAAAATTTAAATGCTTGAATCATGTATACGAGTACACTATCAACGCCATTACAACTCTGTAGTGGTGGTACTATGCAATTATTTAATTACCACCATCATAACCCCGATTCTAGATAACACACCACCAGGATCAAAACGAAATTAAATCTTATTTTGGGAAACAGTGGCGGAGGGGTTCCTATATCCACTGTTGAACACAGGGCGTCTCCATAGATTGCCTTATAGGATATTGGATATTTGCCATAGTTAGCAGGCTTAGGCAGGTTTGATGAAAATGCAGCATTTGGCAAACATTTCTTAAAAGATTTGTTCATATTGCGGTAGTTGTTATCTCACATGGCTAATGTTTATTACCGTCACTACTCTGTGTGTCTTGAATTAACCATTGACAGTCGTTAGTGGTGGCGTAAGAGAATCGTACCATCCAACAATATAATCCTGTCAATATCGAAGGCAACAAAGGATACGGCATCAGCAGATGGGCTGCTACCCGTACCTTCCGGAAAACAATACAAAATAATTTAAAAACCACTGCTTCCAACTCCTCCCTCAAACGTGGCAACTATGCCAAATACTCTCCGCATGAAACAACCTATTGCGAGAGCTATGTTTAGCAGTGGTATATAACCTATGAATAAATAGATCTCCCTTTTAGTTCACAACTCTACAAAATTAAGTAACCGTTTGATTAAGCAAAGGTATTTATTAACATTTTTGTTTTCAAATTCTTATGTATTTTTTCCTTTATGCCAGTATTGTACTTACAATACGTTGTGTTACTCTCGTGCTAAGCTGACTAGAACTATTCCCAACAAGCGATTTAATCTGATTGGCTTAGATGCGAGGTCAAAGACTCAGACTCTTATATAGAAACATTTTCTTTTCACTTAAGATTTTATCGTATAAAGCTCGTAGTGTGAAGAGCTCCAGTGTAATTATACTATTATAATCACTTTATGTTGTTTTGTAATAATTTTTTTGTAAAAGGCTAAGTTTAACGAAATATGGACTGTAACTGTCGTCAAATTCATAAAGATTGGCGGCATTATCTTTTTATCACTCCTAGCGGACATCTACTTTTTTATGGAAGGGTGACAAACGAGCACACAGTCCACCTGATGGTAAGTGGATACAGGGGCTCATAGACATCTATATTCATCCTCAGTTAAGAAATAAAATTCAGATGCGCTGTCGCCTTTGAGTACTGAGATGGAATGCCTCGTTTCCAGTAAAAAGGGTCTCCGGTTCTTTACACTCTCCATACGAAACACAGCAGCATTAACCTGCTATTTTACGCTACGCTGGTGTTCTGTAAGAGCATTGTCCTACCCCGGTCAAGCCGATCCATTCGTGCTACAATCAAAATGTTGCTCGTATCACTCTGCAACCACTGCTGAAGTTGAACCTCTAAAAAGGAGGATTGGCTGTAATCGCCAGGCTTGGCAGTCGTTTCGCACCTTTGACACTGCTTGCCAGCATATGTAGCTACGAGACTGTTGTATCGCTTTTTGATATAATATGATCTTTCTGGCTTTACTCATACTGGTTTCTTAAGACACCCATAACATGGAGTAATGAGTTCTTTTACGATATTCTATTTTAGTCCTCACAGACGACATCCTATATATTTGTCTGAAGTCGATTTCAGGTTTTTGTGACTACGCTAACTGGTTAGTTGCATGCCCGTTTGTCACTTTATTTTTAAAAAATACGTACACATTTTATCAGTACAACTTAAGACGTCGAAATAAATCTTTATTTGGATGACACTTTCGTATAAAGGACAGGCCTACGTTGACACGATTTAATAATTCATGAATACGAGTTGAACAGAGTTATTACCATGAAAATGAACTTAAGAGATTTATTTCTAATGTCACGTAGCTCGGAGGTCATGTGTCTTAGACTCGGATCGTAATTTTAGGTTGTTTTTGTATTATGTGAGTGACGACGATCTTCCGCTAGCAACCATCTGATAATAGGTCGCTACTGCAGTCTATTAACACTTTTAAACGAATCAACTTTAAATAGCGGCTACAGGTGATTTATTTTCTTATGGACCCTCACAGCTTGAAATTATCCCAGCTCTCAAGTAGTCAAAGGAGTTATTAATAACAAGGTAGGAAACAGTACCATAGTCTTCTCGAGGAGAAGTACGTAGTTTCAGATCTAATTTCTATTCTAAGTAGCCGCAAATTCCGTCAAACCAATTAGTACACCAGAAAGTGAATTCGAGCAACAGAATTCCATCTTTCTTGAAACTAAGACGAAGAAAATTGTCGAAACGGTAAGCGAAGCTTAGGGAGGCCCCCTACTAGATGGAGT
This sequence comes from Parnassius mnemosyne, assembly GCA_963668995.1. Lineage (NCBI taxonomy): Eukaryota > Metazoa > Arthropoda > Insecta > Lepidoptera > Papilionidae > Parnassius > Parnassius mnemosyne. Next base: position 39,494,903 of record CAVLGL010000126.1, read on the forward strand.
GATGAACTGATAAAATATGCAGGAAGTCGATTAATGTAGCTGTGCTTTTTGGCATTCCTCGGGTAGTAATGATGATGATGGTGAAACAAAGAAGAGAAAGATGTTGCTAGCAGGTCTGTAATCATTTAGTGTTTGTGTCGTCTGTATAAAAGAAAGAGTTAATAATAGTTTTTTAAAGAGTCCGTTTACACATATCCATATCTCTAACTCACATTTTGAATAACTATAGCACTTTAACTCATATCTTTTGAACACCGCTGTAAATCAACGCCACAGTTATATTGAGTCGGTTTCCTATTTGATTCTTTATTTCACACAGGAAATAAGTACATAAATACAATGTCACATACTTGTATGTGATTGTCAATTACACCCTATTCGTGTATTCGTTCATTCAAAACGGACTAATGCCGTACTGGACTACTTTAATGCGTCAACAGTACGACGCATGTAAAAATGAAAGTTTTATCATAAAGCCTAAATACTAAAAACCGTTTAGAAGAAATTTACAAAAATTACGTTAGTTCTTTCCGAACGAAGAATAATGTTTTTACTCAAACTATTTCCGCTGAAGCGTGACCTAAATGGAGATTTATTGAAACGTGCCGGAAAAATCTTCGCGAGACAAGTGAGAGTTTTTTAAATGTGAGTTTTATTATACCACTTACTTATCCATAAGGAACAAACAAAATAATAAAAAGTGAAGTGAAAACTGTTCCCTCTCAATTAAATCTATTGTTATTCCTCAAACACTTAGAGGCTTCAACTTCTTAAGAAAATAAAATCTAAGAATTACTAGCAATGCTACAACAGAGTAGAGTCTGTGCCATCTTGGATCCACCTCTGAAGACATGTAAATTATTATTGACTTTACGATTCTCTTTACATTAGCGTGCTATTCTTATATTCTATTTTACGAAAAAGTATACAATATTTATTATAAGACATTTAAAAAAAGTCACAGTCCTACTGCGGTATATTGCTAAAAACGCTGGGCTACGTTATTTCATAGAAAGGCTGTACTATATCGTAAGAGGCGGCTACGAAAATCCCGTGAATATCTCATGGCCTATAATAAATGACAGTTAAATAAATCTACTGTACATTAGACCTTAAATAACCAGAACAACAGCGACTAAGAGCAACATCACGATCTACCACATGCGTGGTAGAGCCATGCTGCAACTATATTCGTAGTATAGTTGTAGCACGTATGGGTCGGCTCGGTCGGGGAAGGACCACGCTCGCACAGAATATCACCATAAAATAGAAGCATAACGCTGCTGTGTTTCATATGGTGAGTGTAGAGAACTGGAGACCCTTTTTTACTGAAAACAAGGCATTCCATCTTAGTTCTCACGGGTGATAACGCATCTCCATTTTGATTCGTAATCGAAGATAGATGTAGATGTCTATGGGCTACAGCAACCACTTACCATCAGGGGGACTGTGTGCTCGTTTGTCATTCTTATTCTATTAAAAAAATAAATCCAAAAGTTGGAAGTCTGGTACAGCGAAGTGTCGACTGTCCACTTCTAAATATGTTGTTCGTAGAATGATGATGATGAAGAAGATTATGCATTTTGGTAATAGACACAGAAATGAGGTTTTCCGCATATAAAGGAATTATAACGAGCCGCTTACCCAAAATTAACTTCACATCACACGTCACATCATTTTTAAAGTCTCAGGATATGGGCTTTTGCGATCCCATGACCCCTCCTTAATACTTAGGGCGACCACTGTGGGGTTTTAGTTGGTAAGAGTTCGACATAGCCTGGAATCATCCATTAGATCAGACGGGTATGTATGAAGATTTCCCCAAGTAAAAATGCTTTTGCAAAATGCACCAATTAGTATGCACCTCTTGGAATATTTGCCTATACTCACCACGCTAGGCAAATCGGCTAGTGACGCCCAGGCATTGGCATTGCGGTTCCCTACCACAACTCTATAAAATTTGGTTTCAACGTTTTTAATAACTTTTTCGCCATCACTCGATCGGTAGAGCCTTGTTCGTCAAACAAGTAAGTAGCTGGGTGAGAGCACGGACATATTGCGCTAGGGTTATTTTAAGTTTGAAGTTAATAAATACCAACGTTTCATTCAAGTCATAATTACTTTTCACGCACCAAATTGAGAAGTTACAAAACCGCGTTTAGTAAAATACCTGAGGATTATCCAAAAACATGTCGGCTCTGGATTAATACACATCCGAGCTGCCGTCTTTTGTAATTTATGAAATAAAATGTTCTCCGCAGAACAGGTATTATGAGAAAACTCATTAAGATCGAAACGAGCGCGGCTTTTTTAAATTAAAGACGTTCGGGGAGTTAAGGTTTCGGCTTAGCTTGACGTGTCTATCATCGGCTTTTTGTTTTTTTATCGAATAATAGTAAATATGATTGTTTACTTTACCATTTATCTTAATAACCCAACTGTCCCTAAAGGAGAGTAATGATTCATAAGTATACTAGCTCGCCAGGCAGACGTTGTTCTGCCCTTTCTGACGACCCTTCCTATAAAAATCCTTAACTTCGCAATAGAAAAAATTGAGGGTCATTTATGGGAATAAAAACTATCCTATCTCTCAAGTTGGACCAAAATGCACAAAGTGTGCAAAATTTAATTGAAATCAGTTCAGTAGTTTAGGAGTCCATCGCGGACAAACAACGTGATAAGTAATTTTTATATATAAAGATGTATGTATGTACGTATGTCTATTTCTTTGGCACGTTCTGTAGCCTAAATGACTTAATGGGTATATGGGGTTGGATTTTTGTTTGATTGCTTTTAATTGATTTTTATTGATTAATTGTTTATACAGACGGGATTTTTGAATTACTCTTTTATTTTTTATACGTAGTTGTAGCACGAATGGGTCGGCTCGACCGGGGAAGGACCACGCCCTCACATAATACCAACGTAAAATAGCAGCTTAACGCTGCTGTGTTTCGTATGGTGATTGTAGAGAACCGGAGACCCTTTTTACTGGAAACGAGGCATTCCATCTTAGTCCTCTCGGGTGACATCGCATTTGCATTTTGATTCGTAATCGAAGATAGATGTAAATGTCTATGGGCCACAGTAACCACTTACCATCAGGTGGACTGCGTGCTCGTTTGTCACCCTTATCCTATAAAAAAAACCATTGGGCTTGTTCTCTAACGTAATGAACTATGTTAACTATTTTTAATTAAGTTTCTTTGTAGGAATAATTTGCTAGTTTAACTTATAAATAACTAGTGATCCGCCAAGGCTTCGCACGGTTGATTTCTCGATTTCTACAACAACGCCATTTACCAGTTCCTATTGTAAATCTAAACCATTCTCTAATAAATTTAATCACACACACAAAATTTCACCAAAATCGGTCCAGTCGTTTAGGAGTTCAGTCACATACATACGTACAGAAGAATTATGTAATATAAAATATGCATGTATTATACGTATAAATCTTTCTCTTAAATCACACACTATGTATGTATGAAAACTGCATCAAATTCGTTGTGTAGTTTAAAATATCGAAGCATACAGACGGCGGGAAGTGACTTTGTCTTATTACTATGTAGAAAAGAATAATTCAATCAGAAAATACTTGCGCTAATGCGCAGTGGACTAAGTTAATTGCTTTGAATATCTTCTCTCGGTCATGAAATTTTACTTACGTCATCTCTCGTATTCCTTCAGGTGTTTTTTTTTTTCGGAGTTTAGTCTTGTACACCCGTCATCACAAAGCTACCACCACTAAAACCAATATCGTTATATACACACACACACACACACACACACACACACACACACACACACACACATATATATATATATATATATATATATATATATATATATATATATATATATATATATGTAACGATATCATATATACACACACACACACACACACACATAATATAATATACGTACATTCATGATGTAATGTATTTATACAAAATCTATCCATATATAATACATCCGCTATGAGAACTGTCAAATATTTCACCTCATTCCTAAATGGCGACGCCCTGGCGGCAGACAAAGTCGTGAGTGCCTTCATAGTCTTACGCGATCGTAATTTCAAAATGTGTGTTAGAACAATTACCATCCACACTTGACATGCTTATGACGAAATATTTCAAGGACATCTGAAGTCTACCAACACTTATTACAGGAGTACGGTGGACTAAACTGCTCCATAATACTCTAACACATTAGTTAGTAGAGGCCTATACCATAAAGAAAAATTATAATATTTCTTAATGCCTAATTCCCCAATACCCAGACTGCAGACTTTCAAATACTTTTAATAATGTAGTAGATATTCGCCACGACTCTTTTAACGTTTTTCCGCACAAAATTTATCAAAATATTAATATTTCTTTGTAGTATTTTTTTTGTATTAATTAAATTTTTTTTAATTTTGTGTTGTATATTTTTAGCTATTTGGCAACGGCTTGTAGGAAATGCTGTGAGCACTAAGCATGCGGTCTTAGAATTAAGCATATAATATTAGTGTAACATTTGTTGGTGAACCAAATAAATAAGTGTCTCATCTCATCACATGTATAAAAACTATTTTTATTTTTACGTTAATAGATGTTGGCGGTAATGATCAGAATAAGCGATTTATAGCTGACTTCCAATTCCCTCTCTACAGTTGCGATTTATTTAGGCGATACCTATATATATTTTTTGAAACATTACCGTCACACTAGGATTTTCTCCTGTATCGTGGAGACAGTTTACAAACATAAATTGCACAAGGAAAAACATCCAGATCCGGAATAATTATTTGTAGGCCATACCAATACTTGTTTTGCGCAGGATTCGAACCCGGGGTCGCCAGCGCTGCAACTCATTGCGAAGCCACTGCGCCACGGAGCCGTCTTTTTTGGTTTTACCATTATTTCTGCTCAAAAGTAAATTTCATATTGTACCAATGATAACAAAAATTCATAAAAATCCGAACTCATATTTTATGAAGCACGTGATACGTATCTATGAAACGATTTTTACAAGACAATATTGATTAGCATCCTGCTGTCTGAGGCAGAGTACTCAATATCGAAGTGCTTTTATAAGCCAAGAGCTGAAGGATCACCTCTGCGCCAAGCTTGGTAAAAGTCCTTTGAATTTTAAACTATGTCGATACTAACCTGCACTATCTTTTGATTAAATAGAATACTTTTTCACTAACTTAAACCAACAAAATATTTATAATCAATTATTAGTATCTATCCTTATATATTTTTCCTTTTTTTTCGTTTGAAAAAGTTACTGTAGAAATTTCTAGGTGTTTTACAATCATACAAACATGCATACCTTGACTTCCACGTTGATTACACAAATTACAAGCCATTGCACACTAAACCATCATATTATGTAGCCGTCACAATAGTTTATGAGTTATGTATTTCTTCATATTATGTCTATATCTATATATATATTATATATTCTATATATTTTATATATTTCTTCGGGGATTTCTAACACAAGTATTTATTTACTTAAAAGAAATCCTCAATCATAACAGTGCTATGTAAAAACTCTGATACTGAATAAACTATTTCCTTTGATTTGATTTGAAATAACCAATAAATGAACAGTAAAATAAGTCATTACATGTGTACTAGGCAGCATTGCATTACAATAGGTGGCACAGTATGTTTTACTCCGAATGCACTTCGGACTTTTTAGAATATAAATACAAAATTCATGAATACACCACTCGACCACAGCACGACTTCAACCCGAAAGTTCAGATTTTGTTATTTTCTCTTTTACAAGCTTTTACTTAACTAGTTTTCTTCGTATATCTTTCCGGTTCAAAATTTGTCATCGATTTTTGAAGCACTCGCTGACATCCGATTGAACTTAATTTTGGCATACTTATGTAATTTTTATAACAATACAAAAATATGAAGCCTTATTGGAGCTGATCTGATTATCGACCCGGATTCTAAGCCATAAAACGTCTATAAAAGCTTGTTTATAATTATTGTCACTAAACCAAAATACTGGTTGATCAATAAGTTTTTGGAATGAAACTCTAGTACAAGTAAATTGTATTTATTTTTCAATGTAATCGACTTTTAAATCGATTAGCTTAAAAGCTAATACACGTTGAATAGCGTTTTGCAATTTGGTTAATTGCCTTGGCAAAAAAGGCTTGATCCTGGGACTCGAAAATGGCCTCTGCAGCACACATCATCTCATCGTCGCTGTCGAATTTTATACCACGAAAGGACTTTTTCAGGTGAGTAAAAAGGTAAAATCCACTCGAAGCTATCTCCGGAGAATATTGTGGGTGCTGCATCATCTGAAACCCAGCAGTTCGGATGGCAGCGCCTACAAAATCAGATCGATGAGCAGGGGATTTTTTACGCTGTAAAAGCACTCCAGCACGCGATTGTCCTCGACGTTAATTTTTTAGTTCATTCGAGGAGCATAGCGCGACCGCCTTTTTGATTTTTAAGATTTTATTAAAAATAAATTTAACTGTCCCAAACGCAAGCTTAAGTATCTCAGCTAAATAACGGCTGGTCACAAGTCGATCTACCTTATCAATTTATTTTCTTTTTGACGTTTTCTTGCGTAGCAGCCCTTCTTGGCCGCCTTTGGCCGCCCGGAGCGAGTGTCGTCATTGCAGCCGGTTCTGCCGCGTTTAAATTCAGCGCACTTCTATGCCACTGTAGAAAAAGACGGAGCATTGTCTACTTAAGTAGACTTCTTCAAATACACTTCTTGTAGAAAAAAAATTCAGGCAAAAATATTTATTAACTGCACATAGTTCGAGTTTCTTCATTTTGCATACGAATCAAATTCCCGTCAAATATGAAGTTTGAAAAAAAAATTGAGTAGAGTTTATAATTTAGTTTTTTCTGGCCTTGGCTACTAACGAATTTCACATTTGAGTTTTTGGAAGTGTCTTATTCCCAAAACTTATAGATCAACCTAGTATTTTGTGAGAATATGTCATGAACATAGATTCGTAGTAAATATAGAATTTGTTAATTACTTGACTACAGCGCCATCCACCTATCGAATCTTAACATAACTATGAATCGTCACCTCGACAAAACAAATGTTTAAATACGACCTCAACTGGTCAAGTTTTTCAGAAGTTGCACGATCACTAATGTATGCACTTACGTTTATATACAATTATAACGATATTCGGATATTGGATAGTCCAGGTGTACGCATAAATAAGAATGTTACGATCAATCAATCAAATGAAAATATCAATGATGATGATGAAGATAATGAATTAAGATACATATTTTACTCTTTATTTAATGCAAATCTTAACAAATATAACAAAACAAAATTAGATTGCGCTTACAAATGCTTCCAATTTGCAATAATATATGACAACACTTAATTTCCGGCAGCTAACTTAGCTTAAGCCAAGGCATTTTCTTAATTTGTGAACGTGCCAACAAATTTTGTACCGTCAGATTTACTAGGAAGGACGTCTTAATTTCGACGCCGCTTGGTTAATATTTGCGTTCTTCGTATTTTTTCCACTAGCGTTAACAATATTTAGTGCAAAATAAGTATAATTTGTTAAAAACATATAAATAAATAGCATTAAGAACGCTGTTTTAAAATAAAGTAATTTATGTTTTAAAATAACGATAATGTACTAGTATTTATTTTACAGAGCAAACTTCAATTACTTATACCATACGCTCTAACATTACAAATCGTCAAGAAAATAATAAAACCAATAAATTCATGATGGCTTAGCAATGAGTTGCAGCGCCGTGGGCTGCGGGTTTGAAATCCGAACGGAACAAGAATTTGTATGGACTACAAATAATTCTGGGTCTGAATGTTGGTCCTTGTGAGATTTATGTATGTAAACTGCCCCCAAAATACATAAAAACATGCTAGTGGAGGTATCATTTTTTAAAAGAATATAGAATAAAATATACTCTCAAATTAACTCATTTAGGGCTGAATTTTCAATTGTAAGATAAATATTATTCATGGGATTAAAAAATGTAACACTCAAAAATTAAAACTTATGATCGTATAAATAGTTTAATTGTTTCACATTTATGTTCAGCCAGTTAAAAAATTAGTTAATGGATAACTTTTATCTGATGATTGAAAACTAAGCCATTAGGTATAAAAACATTCTAATAAATCATTCTATTCTATACAGGTTGGCGCTTAGTTAAACACAATGATTCTAGCAACTCTATGTGGGCAGTGTTTTATTATCGTACACGAAAAAATAATCGGATACATGCAGCAGTTTATATTCATTTAATTAATAACATATTTATTATTACACATTCGTTTTAGTATATCTTGCACTTGATGTATATATGTAAACATTACTTTTCACGAGGCAAAGGTCAAACGGGTTCAATTAACTACTCGTATGCTTTCAAAGTTAAGAGAGCTACAATGCCACTTCGTCGTTATACGAGTGTCTTCTGTCTTCCGTATACCTACAAGAGAAGGTAAGTCATTAATATACACTAAAAATAGGAATGGGCCGAGAATGGAGCCCTGAGGAACACCCATTAGTACAGGTGACCCGGAAGAACTTTTACCATTGATAATAACTTTCTGCATTCTATTTTCTACGGCGCGGCGTCGTGCCACATCGAAAGAGTGAACAAGCGATCGACCACGTCGTTGCAGCTCTTTGAGGTAAAACTAAAGCGTGCTTAATTTAATTACAGAACTTTCGCAGTATCGACTGATCATCAGCACTCAGAAGAAGACGCTGCAGGTCCAACAGAACATAGCGCTGCGAACAAGAGTTGAGGCGGGCTGTTACGTCTGGAATGACGTGATAGCGCCCAAACTGCGAATCGAGACGATCGAAGAGTTTGTAGTCGTCTGATGCACGGCCTTTTGGAACACGCACACAATGGACCACATGCTCATCTAAGCAACTTTGCACCGTTCCATGCCCGCCCTCCAGATCGACGGCTTCTCCCAAGGAAGTTCCTTAGAGTGCCGCTTGATGCATAAGTCTAGGACGAGCATAACAACTCGAACGAAAAGAAGAACCACACAAGCGAACCCAACTGGCCAGAAAAGCTGAATACCTGTACAGTCCGCATATGCGACCCCATGACTGGTGGTAGTAGCCTCCCGAAAAGTAGCCACGGTAAAGGGCTATCCTCAAGGTCCGTTACCTGTACTGTCCCGCCGGAAAGCGGACAGATCCAGATTTCCAGATGATATATTACACGTATATATAGATGAATTCTATTATATACAGGTAAGATATATTTGTGTATATTATGTAATTTTGCTTTTTCCAAAATGGCTGTAAAGATTTTTGTGAATTTTCTTATTTTAAATATTTAAATTTTCAATTGTAAGTAATTTGGTGTGATCGGTCCACGACAAAAATATTTTTTTGATAACGTGGAAAGCTAGGTTGGTCAGATATTAAGTATTATTTGTAGTGGAAAATATTTTATATAATTTGCGCAAACAAAATCATTATTCTCAGTTCTTCGTTTGAGTAAATAATTTACGCCATCGCGACCAATTTCGACGACGGCAAACACGTCTTGATAGTGTCGTAACTATTAACTACGAATGTAAATTTCTCCAATATGTGTACTCACTAATACTAGTTCTTTCCCTACCATTAAGATGCAGTGCAGTGTTTGAGAGGATAAAAACCACAACACAGCGATAGCTACGCCACAAAATTTTATATTCTAGTCATGCCGTTTCAAGCCATGTATATTCACCATATGATGATGGTGTAACTCTACTAGAAACGGGGTCTCAACGGTCCGGCGATCAGACGGTGATTCCACGGCCTAATACAATAACCTTCGAGGAGGACTATGTCTCGAATTTCTAAGGACTTCGTAATAGATCTGCGACGTTGGTGCGGATATTCCGAGACACGTCGTATGCGCTAATCTGACTACCGTAGCATTTTAACCATTAGAAATCCAGCATAGGCTTTCCGTTGCCATCGCAGCGAATAGTATCCGTTATAATTTTCCTATGTTAAAAAAGACAGAAATTAATAATTTATCTCGCGATACACTAAGGTATTTATTTATATTAGGATAAAATTAATCATTAAGTTATTTGAATGTCACTGATGATAACTAAGTATACTGTATTATTTTGAAATGTCCGGAGTTTATAATAATTAAACGCGATAAAATCCAGTCAATGAATAAAATGTAGAAACTCTTTAAGTTTCTGAATTAAAGTTGTGAAGTTAGAAACAGGAATAGATTTGGCAAAATTTTTGCAATATAATATAATGCTCTTCTTGGGATACTACTATTCAGACGTTCATAGAATGAAATAATTTTTACTCAACGTAGATAACAAGTCATTATTGAAAGTCAAAAGATTTTACTACTGGTTAAGTCCTAAACGACTAACAAAAAGAACCTATTTTAAATAACATGTTCGCGCGATATGTTCGATCCCAGGACGTATGCAGCTGGTGAAATTCCAGACAAAAACACTGCACCCTGAGCTACGTTGGCTCTATTTGCTTACTTTTTTGAAATTCTAAATGTAATAAAACACAAATCCGAAATAGCTTATATTTAAATATTCAGTAAGCGTCTTTATTTTAATAAGTCTCTTCATAATACCTGGCTCCGGTGAAAATTCATGTTCTAAATTACAAAAAATCGTCAACAAAAAAAGGTAAAGATGCGCGACCAACTTGAAACCAGATAATTCTGCGCCAAATTTTAATAAACCCCTTTCATAAAACTGTCATTTTATATAATATTTTCATTTTTGTCTATTTATATTGCAGCAATATACATTTTATGGTCTACGATTTATGCCCCGTATGAAATGTATACGTGGTAGAGCCATGCTGTAGCTATATTAGTAGTATAGTTGTAGCACGAATGGGTTGGCTCGACCGGGGAAGGACCACGCTCTCACAGAATACCAGCGTAAAATAGCAGCTTAATGTTGCTGTGTTTCGTATGGTGAGTGTAGAGAACCGGAGACCCTTTTTACTGGAAAAGAGGCATTCTATCTTAGTTCTCACAGGTGACAACGCATCTGCATTTTGATTCGCAAACGAGGATAAATGTAGCTGTCTATGGGCCACAATAACCACTTACCATCAGGTGGTCTGTGTGCTTGTTTGTCACTCTATCCTATAAAAAATCTATTTTATTTAATTGAAACAAAACGTATAGTGATAGCTGAAAAGAATCCACTACCTCATATTATCTCGTAGGTGACGTAAGAGGCGTCTGATGGAAACGAAACAGGAGATGGGCGGCACCATCTACCTGATAATAACTCATAGTAATAAAAAACTGCGATTATACTACCTATGAGGCAATCTATGGGGGAGACCTATGTTCAGCGGTGGACTTTTGATAGGCTGGAGTAGGTGGATATATAAAAGTATGGATGTGATTTGGTCTGCCCACACTATAAAGAGTAAACATAGTGATTACATTCCCTTTAAGATTAAGTTTTTGTTATAGCAAAAACCTGTTTAAATATTAAATTAAATGAAATTTGCGAATTGACAGTTTTCGAATCTGAGGACATTTGTGGTTGAAACCGTATATCTGACACTACATGGTAGTCTTCCTTCGATTTTATGGTACTTGCCCCACCGCTAACGATGAACGAAGAGCGAGTAGAGCTAGAAACTATTTAAGAGTTGGCAATCAGCGAGAATCGAGCATATAGTTATGATAGTTTTGTCGCTGGCCTATAAGCGAGTGCACTCAGATCAGTGCTGCAGTCGCTGGCAGTGTGAACAGCTAGCTAGAAAATAGTCGCTTCCTCGTTGGCGGTGCGACAAGTGCCTATCGCATTAACCTTACTTGGAATAAAGGGAAGCTTGACTGTGCAATTGCGGTGTTAAAAACAACAATAATTGATAAAGGATTCAGAAGCGCCAAATAATACTGATTAACACCGTGATGGAAACCAACGAGGCGGAACATCATAGTATCATAGTTGTATAATTGGTAACCGTCCACAATTCAACTTTCAAGTCATGACTACCTTTGCAAAAGTAGTGTGTAAAGCTTTAAAGGTGTGTTCATAAAATTCTGAAAATAACCGTATTATTTTATTTTTCAAATAACAAGGCAACAATAGAACAAAAAAATAACTAATATTTATAAATATTTTCAGTACTATATTTAAGCCAGCGCAGGTGCATTGTTCAGCGCTTGTATTTATGGTAGCCCTTAAAACAAACCATTATATTTTTCTTCTTTTTCTCGCCCTTTTTTGTTTTGTACACTTCCATCAGTTTGACATTCAATAACAAAAGTACGCAATAAACCATAACCTATAGACCCTAGTGCTAGGCACATTTAGATAAAGTTGCCACGAATTTTGCCAGTGTAGTTAAAATTATGACAATTTTTAACTTCCCGCTTTGAAAGTTGATAATTTTCCAAAATAGGAAGTAGGAAGTTTCGAGCGTTGCGCTCGAAAATAAGCGCAATGTTTCGATGCCCACCACGCCGAATGGCTCGGTTCATGATTAACCGATCATGCGGGGAGATCTGTTTATGAATTTGCCTTGACATATGGTCTGACACAACTGGTCACATCGCCTACGCGGATTCCAGATGTTGAGGATCATACACCTTCCCTGTTGGAGCTTCTGCTGACCTCTCATACGGACGGATATCAGGTTTCCGTCGATGCCCCTCTTGGCTCTTCGGACCATTGTCTGACACGGAGTGTGGTGCCACTCACGCTCCCCTCGCGGTTGCGTTCTGCAGGTTGCCGCCGTGTTTGGCATTACAGGTCGGTGGATTCAGACGGAATGCGGTCTTTCTTTGCTTCCTACCCATAGGGGCGGGTTTGCTTCTCGCCGGATGATCCCAGCGCTGTTGCTGACTCTGTCACTGATGTGGTGCTACAGGGAATGGAACTATTTATTCCATCATCTGTGGTACCCATCGGAGGCAGATCTCAGCCTTGGTTTGGTCGCTCCTGTAAGACTGCATTACGCAGTAAGCAGGAATGTTATCAAGCTTGGGCTGCAGCTTCGGCGACTCGGGATGTATGTAACCAGCATACTTAAAAAGAAGTATAACTTCGGATGCGCCAGCTCGAACCGGGGTGCTACCACGACCTCACAGAATACTAGCGTGAAGTAGAGGTTTACCTTTGCGTTGCGCTTGGTGAGTGCAGGTGGCCGGAGGCCCAATTCCCCCCCCCCCCCCCCCATCAACATGGTAGTGGAATTAAATAAAAGACTACTCCAGGAGGGTACCAGCACCCCTGGAGAATCCCTCGCTGAGCATCCACGACCAAACTACTTCACTCCTGAGCGTGGGTGCTCAGGCTGCCCCGCGTATTCTGGGGGGGGGGGGCAAAATTCCGCTCGCGACTAATGCTGCTCGGGGCAAGCGGAGCAATACAACCAAGGCGACCCCTGTCACGCTATCCGTGAATTTTTGCAACATCAGGGGACTTCATTCCAACCTTAACGCTGTCCATCACCATCTAGAGACGGCGAAGCCGGCCTTGCTCTTTTTAACCGAGATTCAGGTGTCCTCTCCGGCTGAATCTTCATATCTACACCCGGGATACAAATTGGAACACTCCTTTGTGCCCTGGGCTGGAGTTTGTGTATACGTCAGAGAGGACATCTGTTTTCGACGCCTCGGCAGCCTTGAAGGTACGGACCTGTCCATCCTATGGCTGCGCGTAGACAGCGACGACCATCCCCGTGTCTACGGGTGCCTCTATAGGTCCCATAGCGGTAATGCCGACACAGACCGACTTATCGACCACGTCCAAATGGCTGCAGAATCCGTGCTACAACAGATCCCATCCGCAGAGATCATGATACTCGGTGATTTCAACGCCCACCACGCTGAATGGCTTGGTTCTTGTTTAACCGATCATGCGGGTAGATCTGTCTACTACTTTGCTTTGACATATGGTCTAACACAACTGGTTACTTCGCCTACGCGGATCCCAGATGTGGAAGACCATGTACCTTCCCTGTTGGACCTTCTGCTGACCTCTCATCCGGACGGATATCAGGTCTCCGTCGATGCCCCTCTGGACCCCTCTTCGGACCATTGTCTGATCCGGAGCACGGTGCCCCTCACGCTCCAATCGCAATTGCGATCTGCAGCTTGCCGCCGTGTTTGGCACTATAGGTCAGCTGATTGGGACGGGATGCGGTCTTTTTTTGCATCCTACCCTTGGGGGTGGGTTTGCTTCTCGCCGGAAGATCCCAGCGTTGTTGCCGATTCTGTTGCTGATGTGGTACTTCAGGGTATGGAACTTTTTATTCCATCCTCTGTGGTGCCCATCGGAGGCATATCCCAGCCATGGTTTGGTCGCTCCTGTAAAATATCATCACGCTATAAGCAGGAGTGCTACCGGGCCTGGGCTGACGCATCAACGTCTCGGGACTTAAACACCAGCGCACTTAAAAAGAAGTATTATTCCGCCTCCAGGTCCTTCAAAAGAGTTATTGCCAAGGCAAAGTCAGAGCACATAGGCAGAATTGGCGAGAAACTAGTTCGCCTTCCTTCGGGAACCCGTGAATTCTGGTCTCTCGCCAAAGCTGTCCAAGGGAACTTCTGTCAGCCATCCCTTCCATCTCTGCACAGAGAGGACGACTCACTGGCCCTTGCCGCAAAAGAGAAAGCCGATCTGTTGTGCTCTCTTTTTGCGTCTAACTCGACTCTAGATGACGGGGGAACACACCGCCGACCATCCCGCGATGTGAGTGCTCCATGCCGGATGTGCGATTTACACAGCGCTCGGTTCGCAAATCACTCTTCTCCCTGGACGTCAGCAAGTCGAGTGGACCCGATGTAGTCCCACCCATTGTGCTGAAGACGAGTGCTCCGGAGTTGGCACCGGTTTTAACGCGTCTTTTCCGGTACTCCTACTTCCAAGGCGTAGTCCCAAATTCATGGAAGACAGCTTTGGTCCACCCGATCCCTAAAAACGCGACCGCTCAGACCCGTCCAACTACAGGCCTATCGCCATCACCTCCTTGTTCTCCAAATTAATGGAATATATTATAAACTGCCAGCTCATGAGGTACCTTGAGGATCACCAGCTGATCAGTGACCATCGGTACGGTTTTCATTGGGGTCGATCAGCAGGTAATCTTCTAGTTTACTTAACTCATAGATGGGCGGAGGCAGTAGAGTCCAAGGGGGAGGCATTGGCCGTTAGTTTGGACATAGCGAAGGCCTTCGATCGGGTCTGGCACTAGGCGCTTCTTTCGAAGCTTCCTCATTATGGGCTTCCCGAGAAATTGTGCAAATGGATCACCAGTTTCCTTGCTGATCGGAGCATCAAGGTCGTAGTAGACGGTGAATGCTCTGATTTCAAGCCTATCAACGCTGGTGTTCCACAAGGCTGCGTGCTATCACCAACGCTGTTTCTCCTGCATATCAACGTTATGTTGCTAACTGGTAGCATTCATTGCTATGCAGACGACAGCACTGGGGATGCCTTATATACCGGCCGTGCCAATATTTCTCGGGAAAACGTCGCCGAGTACCGGGACAAACTTGTGTCTGAAGTCGAGTCTTTGCTTAACAAAGTCTCGGAATGGGGCCGACTAAATCTAGTCCAGTTCAATCCCCAAAAGACACAAGTTTGCGCGTTTACCGCTAAAAAGAACCCCTTTGTCGTATCTCCTCAGTTTCAAGGCACTCCCCTTGCTGCCTCAGCCAGTATTGGAATCCGTGGCGTCGACATATCGAATAGCGTGCAGTTTCGTGCTCACTTGGAAGGGAAGGCCAAATTGGCCTCTAAAAAGCTTGGCGTGCTCAGCAGAGCGAGACAGTATTTCATGCCGGCACATCGTTTGCAACTTTACAAAGCGCAAGTTCGGCCCCACATGGAATACTGTTCTCATCTCTGGGCCGGGGCACCCCAGTGCCAGATCCTTCCACTTGACCGCATCCAGCGCAGAGCGATTCGAATCGTCAACGACCGAGTTCTTTCCGATCGGCTCGATACACTGGCACTGCGTAGAGATGTTGCATCTTTTTGCGTATTTTATCGCATCTATCACAGGGAGTGCTCTGAGGAATTGTTCGGACTAATTCCAGCCGCTCAATTTCACCATCGCACGTCGCGACAAAACTCGCGTTACCATCCATACCATCTGGATGATTGGCGGTCCACTACTGTGCGATTTAGAAGAAGTTTTCTCCCTCGCACAACTTATTTGTGGAATCAATTACCACCAGCGAATTTTCTGAACCGATACGACTTATGAACCTTCAAGAAAAGAGCTTACACCTTTCTCAAAGGCCGGCAACGCTTCTGCAATTCCCCTGGTGTTGCGGTTGTTCATGGGCGGCGGTAGTCACTTACCATCATGTGAGCCGCATGCTCATTTGCCCCCTATTCTATAAAAAAAACCTTGAGGATCACCAGCTGATTAGTGACCGCCAATACGGTTTTCGTCGGGGTTGATCAGCTGGTGATCTTCTGGTCTACTTAATTCATAGATAGGCGGAGGCAGTAGAGTCCAAGGGGGAGGCATTGGCCGTTAGCTTGGACATTGCGAAGGCCTTCGATCGGGTTTGGCAGAAAGCGCTTCTTTCGAAGTTCCCTTCCTATGGCCTTCCGAGAAATTATGCGCTTTCTTGCAGATTGGAGCATCAAAGTCGTTGTAGACGGTGCATGCTCCGACTACAAGCCTATTAACGCTGGTGTTCCACAAGGCTGCGTGCTATCACCAACGCTGTTTCATCTGCATATCAACGATATGTTGCAAACCGGTAGCATTCATTGCTATGCGGATGACAGCACTGGTGATGCTCTATACACCGGCCGTGCCAATATTTCTCGGGAAAACGTCTCCGAGTACCGGAACAAACTTGTGTCTGAAGTCGAGTCTTTGCTGGACAAAGTCTCGGATTGGGGGCGACTAAATCTAGTTCAGTTTAATCCTCAGAAGACACAAGTTTGCGCGTTTACCGCTTAAAAGAACCCCTTTGTCGTATCTCCTCAGTTTCAAGGTACTCTCCTTGTTGCCTCAGCCAGTATCGCAATCCTCGGCGTCGACATATCGAGTGACGTGTAGTTTCATGGTCACTTGGAAGAGAAGGCCAAATTGGCCTCTAAAAAGCTTGGCGTGCACAGCAGAGCGGGACAGTATTTCATGCCGGCACAACGCCTGCAAATTTACAAGGCGCAAGTTCGGCCTCACATGGAATACTGTTCCCATCTCTAGGGAGCCCCAGTCCCTAGTGCCAGCTTCTTCCACTTGACCGCATCCATCGCAGAGCGGCTCGAATCGTCGACGACCAAGTCCTTTCCGATCGGCTCGACTCATTGGCGCTGCGAAGAGATTTTGCATGTCTTTGCATTTTCTTTCGCATTTACCACGGGGAGTGCTCTGAGGAATTGTTCGGATTAATCCCAGCCGCCAAATTTCACGAACGCACATCGCGGCAGAACTCCCGATACCATCCACACCATCTGGATGATTGGCGGTCCACCACTGTGCGATTTAGAAGAAGGTTTCTTCCTCGCACGACTTCCTTGTGGAATAGTTTACCACCAGCGATTTTTCCGGACCGATACGACTTAGGGACCTTCAAGAACAGAGCGTACTCCTTTTTAAAAGGCCGGCAACGCATCTGCAATTCCCCTGGTGTTGCGGTTGTTCATGAGCGGCGGTAGTCATTTACCATCAGGTGAGCTGCAAGCTCGTTTGCCCCCT
This sequence comes from Parnassius mnemosyne, assembly GCA_963668995.1. NCBI lineage: Eukaryota > Metazoa > Arthropoda > Insecta > Lepidoptera > Papilionidae > Parnassius > Parnassius mnemosyne. Next base: position 39,512,586 of record CAVLGL010000126.1, read on the forward strand.
CTCCTATAAAAAAATGCGTTTTCAGATTTTTTTATTGCATTAATCTCATTGTCGAAGGTGGCAACTGAACTTTACCAGAGATTCTTTCATATCGTTTTCCGCTATTACCGTAGTTACCACTGTAGCTAGAAGTAGCGAAGGCCCAAGGGTCTGGGGGCAGTTGCTTTTTGTGTGTTGCACATAGTACCTAGCAGACCTCCCAGGCTCCCTGGACTGTCCATGCAGTTGTCAGCCAATGAAAGTTCCTTCATCGGCTGCGATAATTATGTTGATGATGATGATTACTCCTCTTATAAAATAATTCAAAACACGATCTTAATCCTCTGTCAGTCAACCCATGATGTCAAGAGATATTACATGAAACTGAACCTTAATAGATATTAGTATATATCAATGCAGAAGAAATAAACAATTGTGTGTAAAGAATTTTTAATAATTTGTTCACTCAATATGTTGATGTCACATTGGGAAGTTACTGAACGTTTTTGGCGACAGATGACGTCTTAATTCAGCTCTATGACCATAGAATCTCAAGTTGTCACAATTATCAAAAAAAATCTTTAAATCAGGAAACCCCAAGGATAGAGAACTTGATTCATCGTTTCCACTTTTTATTTACATGCACAAAAAATTGCACAATTTCTATATACTTATATATATTTGTAAGAGATCTGACGCGATGACGTCAGATCACGTGACGTGCTAGCTCTCCCGCCACACCACAGTATGAAACAGGCGTGCACTGCGTGCTGTGCGTGCATGCCTATTTTATACGCGTTAAAGTCACGTTAAAGTTATATGGCGTAAATCGTTGTGAGTGTTCTAATGAAGTAAAACATAATCAAATAGGTACTTAACAATAAATGTGAAGTGATAATGTTGTGAATGAAGTAATTAATCTGTGTACAAATAGTTGTGTAATTAAGCTGTAAATAAATAATTGTGTAAATGTTAAATGTGTAAATGTAAAATTGGTACAAATAAGTGTGTGATCTGTAATAAATTATCAGCATGTAAGGCAATAGTGGTTTTAACGACAACCAATTACACCCTCCTTCAACATTAATTTATAATACTTATTACAATTACTTTGAAACAATAAGATGAGAATAGCAATTGGCTTGCGGTCAAGTTTCCACTAAAACTTGAATCAACTCTGAGTATAAAATTCCTGAAGCTATGATAAAGCTTTAAAATATAAAACTAGAAATTAATGAGTCGTGACTTTCTTCGATACATAACATCTTGGCACCGATTTCCGAAGCTATTATGTGAACATTATTAACTTATTTTTTATTTTAAAGTTATTTTGTTCTTTTTATTAAAAGTTAAATTTTATATCCTATAAAGTAGTGTAAGGTAAAGTAAAATAGATATATAATAGGTAAAATACCGTCAAGAATTAAGGTTAAAACTAGAATTTCGTCTAAATAGTCACAATAAAATCTTCGTCCCATATTTTCTACCCTTGGGGTTAGAGTTTTATCTTCAAATTCATATGGGGCCACCCTTCAAGTATACACCATTAAATAATCAATGAAATCATATTAACCATTTCCGAGAAATCAGTTAACATACATTTAAACAAAAACATAGAACCTGCTCGTTTTTGAAATTCGTTAAAAAAATAACGAAGCAAATAAAGTTACAGCCCATATATGTACATATCACGCAAGGGATTCCAAAAGGGTCTTTGGAAAAAGGAAGAGCTTCGCCACGCTGTCCTAATGCGTGTTAACGCACTTCACGTCTCACAAAAATATTTCTTTATTCATTTCTTAAGGCGCAGGTTGAGCAAAATGTCGCGCTAGTCTTTATTTGGGCGGTTTTTAGGAGCTATCTACTTTTTATTTAAAAGATATATCAACAAATAAAAAACACATTATATTTCTACATAATCTTGATTCCATAAAAGCTATATCCAATTTTTTTTTAAAGGAATAAATATTAATATAATCTCCTTACAACGAAACCACATAAATGTGAAATTATTATTGATAACATGCATCTCCTCGTAAAGTAAGTATTATTTTATTTTGCGATTTACACCAATGGATAGGCAATTTATTAATGAACATTTCTATAGTAAATTTTTTTTCAAAAGACCAAAATTTGATTTTATTAAGAAATTATTTTAAAATCTGGGCATATTCACTGCTCACGGGCTTGCTAGAGTCATTGAGCCCTGAGCTCTTCGACGCGAAGCCCGTGTCGTTAGAGCGTCGACCAGCGCCGCATACACTCACGTAATATCAGTCGATAAATAATATTACTTATTAGGTTATTTATAGGTAGTATTATTTGTTTGTTTTGGGTATAATTTTTCGAATTAGTTATACATATATTTGTTGTGTTTTTTACTGCGCGATGAAGCTTTTTGCGTGTATTTTCTTTGAAGTAAATGCAAATAAAAAAATGAAGCACCATTGGCATGTAAGGTTCGAATCCATAATTAAAATTTCGACAAATATTATAATTTAAAGTCAGTTATGAGTTTTTCATTTATGTTCTAAGTTATAATTAGTATTACTAAGTTATAGTTTTTTGCTAAAATATAGTATATTATTTATTGCTTGTTTTTTCTTCTTTTTCAAAAAATAATTGAGTACATAAGGTGTTCTATACTTATAATTCGGTAAAAAGTACTAATATACCTACTTTTTACTATAAACTAAAAATTTTTAAAACTAAATTTAACTAAAAGACTAAACTGACCATTTATTTTTTAACTCATAACAGGACATGGGTTTATTTATACTCTAAAAACTATAACTTTATACAATTAGTGTTCACTATAAAATTATATTCGGTATAGACGGTAATTATTAAATGCAACATATTTTTTTTAATTATTAATTACATTTGTCAGTGGATTAAATTTGCTTTAATAAAGTTGGTGATGATTTTAAATAAGAATAAAATTCTGCTCAAGTTTTTTTATTGTTACCTTTGTTAACAACATCGCCTTTAGAACTGGAACCGTAAGTGTTTCTTTCAGACGTCCACAATTTATTCAAAATAAAAAAATACTCTTTCTACTGGAGCATTTGTACCAGGTAGACATAAAATATATTCGATTAAAAAAAACTATGTTGAAGATTGTTGACTTTGAATACTTCCATCCAACGAGTTACGGGACAATTTTGTGTCCCGGAGCTTTGTTTGGGGACAATGGGACACGAGACCGAGAAAAGGGACAGTCCCGTTCAAAACGGGACGTATGGTCACTTTAGCTATAACCCGGCGACCATGAAGCAAATACAAAGTTAGTCTTTGTATTAGCTTCATGGTGGCGCAGTGGCTTAGCAATCAGTTGTTGCGCTGGGGGCCGCGGGTTCGAATCCCGCATGGAACAAGTATTTGTATGGCCTACAAATAATTGTTCCGGGTCTGGATGTTTGTCTTTGTGCAATTTATGTTTGTAAACTGCCTCCACGACACAGGAGAAAATCCTAGTGTGGGGGTAACGTTTTTTTACAACTGAAATTGAAAGATTGAACCCTTATACTTCTTGTTGATTTTTGTATTACCTTTATTAAAGTTACCCTTATGTATAAATAAATATAATTACGTAAGTATGTAGAAATAAAATTGATTTTCATCCTCATCAATCATTGGGGTGAGGATAATATCTGCCAGCATAAGTTCAAAAATTAGTAGGTAACTTTTCAATACGTGACACGTAAAAATTAACAATAATCAAAAACACATATGCGAAACATCCTATTTATTTATTTATTTTTTATTGCACCAAATATTTGTACAAAAGCCGAGCTATCTATTTATTTACCTATAGTGAATAGGTATCTTTTAAACTCACAATTTTCAATGCTTCAGTTTTAATATATAATTAATTATAAAATTTCATAATTAGATAATATATGAAAATACATAATTCTAATATAATGCAACTAATATATACAGAATAAAAAAATTAAAATACATTTATCTTTGTACGCTATGTGTATTTCCATAAAATAGTTTATTGATGTTGAAAAAATAATACTACTTTCGTACAATAGGTGGCGTCTTACATATTTCTTCCGGCGAGCCGCTCGCTACAATATATTAATATTGTAGCAAGCGGTCAAATGCTCAAGGTCGTTCGCATGGAGTAGCCCCTTAAGTATGCAGGTTTCCTCACGATTTTTATCTTCACTGCCGAGCCGAGCATGTAGTAAATCTTAAAATTGCAATTAACAATTTTATTGGTACAGTCTTAGATCGAACATATGTTTTTCGTATAGTATAAAATTTAAAGTAACTAACAAAATTATAATACATAAGATGAATGTGTTCAAAAACCGAAGAACTGGACGAAACGAGGGTAATGCGCTAGAAATAAAGACAGCAATGGCTTACGCCGGCGCCGACACGAGGAGAGATTATTCGCAAACACTTTTGAATGAAGAATAATGTTCCGGCTTTAACTCTTCCTCTTGCACATGATATTGTTGTGTGAATATTTAGAAATGAAGAGTCACTTGATCGCGTCATATTACTTACAGCCTACAAAGGCTCGTAGGCTCGTAGACCACCCCTATAGATTGCCTCATAGGTGGAATGCTGTCATAGTCATTGATAGACGGGTTGGCAAACGCAGTTTCTTATTAAAGAAAAAACAGAAAAAGATAAGCAGAAATAAAGGATGCTGTAAAATAAATAACAGCAGATGAAATATAATATTAATATGAAAAAACCTAACCAAATCTAATCTTTTTGTTGCGGGTAATCCTCATGGATACCTTCCGCTGAGACTCCTACCGGCTACTACCCCACGGAGGTCACCATCAGCATATATGAGGGGTCCCAGATCTCCGTTCGGAACGCAACCGGGGCCCTTCTCTCGCTTTGCATCATTAAAGGACGTCCCAGGGGCAGCTAACCTAACCAACCTTAAAAAAGTAGAACATACAAATTAACTGAAATTATAAACAAGGAATCATGCATATAATGTTTTAAAGTACATTTAGAAAAAATTGTGAGAACCCATAAATATAATGATTTCTTATATTTACGCAAATACTACAATAAAACTAATTTTACGGATTTTATCGTGTATATTTACTTATTTTATATTCCCGACGTTTCGAGTACTTTACAGCACCCATGGTCACAGGGGGGCATATGTATGACGTCCCAATGCCATAGTTAATCAGGACTACCTCCAGATTAAAAATTATTAATTTTTGTTCCGATCTACACAGTAGGAACTTACAGTATCTTGAAGTCTTGCAGTTGTATGCCTGGATTAGGATTTAATTTTATTAATTATAGAATCCCAAGCAGATGGTAGCACCCAGCCATCTTCTCTATTGAAATTAGGATGTGTTTTGATTTCAATAACTTCGCGAATCATCCTTGGAAGGAATTGGTGTTTTTTAGCGAGCATTTGTGGTCTATCAAATCTAATGCAATGACGGGGGCGATCCTGTACGTGTTCACAGTCTGCTATGTGTTCTTTAACGCGGGTTTTTATGGATCATTTAGTTTGTCCTATATAATAGGGACCACATTCACAATCAAGCTTGTACACTCCTGCATCTTGCAGAGGGACATTACACTTGACTGACGGTGAAAACTGACTAATCTTCTTCGGTGGCTTGAAGTATTTTTTAATGGAAGCACGCTTCAAGATGTAGCCAATCTAGTCAGTAACACCTCTGTCATATGGCAGTACAACAGGCACTCGCTCGACTGTGGCCGGCTTCACTCGTTCACTGTGACTTAGGCGCGGGACCCGAAGCTTATTGTGCTCTCGTGCTCTCAGTGAGAGCACAAGGGATCTGTGACAGTAAACAGCTGGCCGCTGAGCTCTCCAACACGTCAAGCAAGTTTTACACGATAATAAGCTTCGGGTCCCGCGCCTACGACACAGACAAGACAAGACAGACAGGTTAAAAATTTTGTACAACCGACTTCAATATAAATAAAATAAGAAAATCATTAATGTAGTCGAAGTGGATTGAATACACATTATTAAGGATAACTCAAAAACTACTGGTCAAATCTTTATCAAATTCATAAGGGACTACGCGAGTTTCCAGTGACAGTATCAAGTAAAAAAAGTATCATCAAAATCGGTTAAACTAGAAGAAAGTTATGAAGTAACACACATAACAAAATACAGTCGAATTGAAAACCCCTTCGAGAAATCTTTCTTTTGAAGTCGATTAAAATAAAAAAGTCATAATGTTCCACGATCTAACGAACGCATAGTAGAGCTACATAATATGCCTTTGCAATCTTTTATTACTCTAAATATTGTCTCTATATTATTATTATTTTTTAAATTTCAACAATGATAATAAGCGAGTTCTATTTATTCCAGTTAATGCAAATCCTAAGTGCCAAGTGAACAAAGTCCTTACGACTTACACAGACAAGCTTGTGATCATTATGTTGGAGTTCGTAACTAACTCTGAGTGATGCAATACTCTGCAAGTTGCGAGTATTTTGTAAAACCATTAAATATTATCTTCGCGATGTTGCTGAATGTCTTTTGTCGTCTCATTTTATAATAAATCCCTCTTTCAACGAAGCGCTTGCGAGTGGAATATTTTAAACAAAGATATTTTGCTTTATTTGAGCCAATTTGAGCAAAATAACTAGCAAGCTCAACTCGCAATTGCAGTTCCATTATTACATTACAGCCCATAAAAGTCCACTTCTGTACAAAGGCCTCCCCTGCATCATAATTAAAAGATTTTCCCATAATTGCCATGTTTGACGAGCGGGTTGGCAACCGCATTTTTTTATTATTTTAAGTTGTTATCAGGAAGGTACTGCTGCCCATCTCCTGTTTCAGTTTCCCTCTGTCGCTTTTTATGACACGAATGGGATGATATGTGGAAGTGGATTCTCTTTTGCCACCATTGTATGGCGAGATATTGTACCCACTATATGTCCAGTTTAATAGACCACTACAAAACAGTGTATTCCCAGTAGTCTTTCCTAATAGTTTTACTAGTAAGAGTACTCGAAATTTTCTTTTTATAAGTCTTACTGGAAGAAAGGATAGAGTTTCTATTTCAATAGGGTTAACAGTTACCTAACAGCCTATCAAAAGTCCACTGCAGAACATGGGGCCTCTCCCATAGATTGTTTCATAGAGTCCCCTCTAAATATGCAATTGTTGCTATTCTTGGCAAACGGGTTGGCAACCATAGCCTTTTTAGTTGTTATTAAAATATTCTGCTGCCTATCTCCTTGTTGTTTCCCTCTCTGTGGGATAGTTGCTATTCTTACACCGTCACTATAAGGACTATTTTATTTTATATGGATTGAATTAAATGGAATGGACCGCTTTGAATTAAAATTAAAATTAATGTGGTATAACTTCTTTCGCACAAGAACTATAACATTTAAAAAAAAACATATTTTAACACTCAGTAATTAAGAAAAATGTTATGACTTCAAAAACTAGAATAATTTTCGAATACGAGTTTTGACGTGGTTCTAACTCAGAACAAACAGCTAAAATAAGATAATGGGTGCCTGATAAATTACTTATGTGCATAGATAATCACGCGTTGAAGCTCGCCTTGTTTCGAAGAGTAGGGACAGGTGGCCCTACAATAGCGCCGCCACAAGTCGAAAAGTGCTGTTCTCCCTTCCCTTTTGAAGGAAAAATAAATAAAAGAATCCTGTCAGTCTCGTGATGCAATATTAGGGTCATTGGTGTAGAGATTGAAAGATACTTTACTCGTTCAGGTTTATTGAATTCCAGAATAAAATCAATTACAATATTAATAAAATACTAAGGTAATAGATAAGTTATATTGCTTAGTTGCAATCACGTCATTCATTTGCGTCATGACCTAATTACGCTTCCGATAGGTACATGCGTTAAGCACATGCATAATTTTAATTTAATTTAATTAAAAAGTTCTGTTCTCCCTCCCCTTATGAAGGAAAAACTAAATAAAAGAATTCTGGCAGGATCGCCATGCAATATTAGGGTCGTTGGTGTAGAAATTGAAAGATACTTTACTTGTTGTATGTGTGTTTATTGAATATCAAAAATGCTACTTAATTTTTTCCAGCTATGATGGTTATTGTACAGCAGTTAAAAATATTATATTCGTAGATAATTAAACACCATTGAAGACTAAACCTTAAAATCAAGCATTAAGCTGAAAATTGTGTTGAAAGACTATGTACCTGTAACACAACGTCCTAGAAGATTGGCAATAACCGAGGAGCAGTTAGTGAAGCAGCAAATAGACGACAGGCTGTCTAAAGGTATCTATCATACTTCCTAGTTATTCCGAATATGCAAGTGCCTAGTTTTAGTAAAGAAAAAAGATGGTACCGCACGAGTATAGATTATAGGAAAATAAATCAAAAGATAGTAAAAGACGAGTGACGGTTATTGAAGATCATATAGATAAATTGTGCAAAGTGAATGTTTTCAGTACTCTCTTACTTACTTATCTTCACGCACAATCCCTGACGGAGTAGCCAGAGAGAACAGATCGCCAAGTGTCACGATCCTTAAATACCTCTTTCGCTTCTTTGAGATTCATTATCTTCTTCATACATGCACGTCTAGGTATCCGAGTACTCTTGACCCTCCCCTCTTAGAGCAATTTGCTCACATGGTCTTCGAAAGTTAGTCTCGGTCTACCTCGACACCTTTTAATATTTACTTTCTTCACCATTCGGTCTTCACTCATTCGCTCAACGTGCCCAAACCATCGAAGCACGCCCTTATCAATTCTTGTGATAAGGTCATCTTTCAAACCTGCCATATTGCGAATCTCTTCGTTTCGCTTTCGGTCGGCCATGGTAACGCTGCACATTTTACGAAGAGATCGCATCTCCACTGCATTCAACTTGCTTTTATGCTTCTTCTGGCATACCCAGGTTTCCCTGTCATATAAAAAAGTCGGTACCAACACTGCGTTATGTATTGCAAGGCGTGCACTCTTCACTACGCCTTGCCTTTTGACTAACCAGTCATTGACTTAGTTCCCGGCAGCGACACGCCTGTCCATATCTAAATCACATCTTCCATCCCAGTTAAAAGCACTCCCCAAGTATACAATTTCATTTACCTGTTCTAGACATTCCTGATTTACCCATATTTCACACTTCGTTCTCTCTTCATCCCTTTCAAATACCAGAAGCTTAGTTTTATTAGCATTCAAACGGAGACCTTTAATTTCACATTCCTCTTTCATACACGTGACTAAGTGCAATAAGCACTGCATCATCAGCATACAGCAGACAATTTACTTTTATGTCACCTAATTTTACACCCAAACAGCTTCATCTTCTAGAATCTTTCAGCTTCTGTAAACAGCTGTCGAGATACAGTATGAACAGCCAGGAAGACATGACACAACCCTGTTTTACGCCCGTTTGGACGCTAATTATACGTGACAGGTCATGCTCTACCCGCACACAGGCTTTACAGTCACAGTAAAGTGACTGCACAGCCCTTAGCAATCGACCATCCACACAAATTACAATCTTATCAAATGCTTTCTCAAGATCTACAAAAGCACAGAAAATCTTCTGGTTAGCAGCCAGAAGCTTTTCCGTGATCATGCGGAGAGAAAACGTTTGATCCGTGCATCCTCTTCCAGGTCTAAATCCGCATTGTGCCTCCCATAGAAATCTTTCCGACTTCTCTTGCATCCTACGTGTCAAAACTTTCGAGTAAACTTTCAAAATGTTAACCTTTACCTTTATATAAAGGCACAATGACTGCGGATCGTCAATAATCCGGGACATCCCTCGTCCGCCAGCACAAATTGCATAGCAGACGAAAGCTGTCCCAGACGCGAGGCCCACCATACTTGACCATTTCAGCAGTAACTCTCTCTTGTCCCGCAGCCTTACCACATTTCAAACTTCGAATCGCACGTTAAATCTCTTTCATACTGATGACCTCAGTGTCATCGAGGTCCGGGTCTGGCGTACCAGTCACGGCGTCATCCCCGGATCCCTCACTAAGATCATCACACGCATACATTTCTCTATAAAATTCGCTCCACCGCTGCATGACGTCCGATTTTTCTGAGAGAACGTCATTAGTTCTCGAAAGCACTTTGTTCATTCTTAAGGCCGTTGCACAACTTCGGGTCCTTCCAACCTCTTTCCAGAAGAGTTTGAGTTCTCCTTGAAGTTGTGCGACAACCTTTCGTCCGCTTCCATTCTACACCTTTCACGCACTTCCTCAATCAATGCTTTCGTGTGAACTTTCTGCAGCCTATATCTTTCTTTCATCTTCTCTCTCATAACCTTATCATTACTAGAGGCCAAGTAGTCTAACCATGCTTTCTTCTTCTTCTTTACAGCTTCTTTCACTTCATCATTCCACCATGCATCTCTTCTTTTACTACTGCCTCTTTTTATTGTTCCACACACTTCTACTGCTACACTTACCATTCCATCCCTAAGGTTCTGCCATGTTCTTTCCACACATTCTTTTCTGCCATCGATGGTGTCAAGCTTTTCGGCTACCCTCGCATGATATTTGTCCCTAGTATCCGCTTCCTGAAGCTTCCAGCTTCGGATGCGACAGACCGATTGTGGTTCTGTTACTGCTGTCCGGTAGCGCCAACCCGCGAACAGACCCCTAAATCTAGTAATCACTAGATAGTGATCCGTTTCCAGGTCAGCACCCCTGAACACTCACGTATCCATGACCTGTTTTTGCAGTCGGTCATCCACCAGGAATAAATCGATCATACTTCTCTCATTCTTTCTTTCTCCAGTATACATATGGATTTTCTTGTGATTAAACATAGTGTTTGTCACAAGAAGACCCTTTTCCTTGCATTCCGCCAGTATAAGCTTGCCAGCATCATTAACCCTTTTATCGCCAAACTTTCCAAGTATCGACTTGTACCCTGGTCGAGCGGTACCAACCTATCCATTCAAATCACTACAATCAACAAATACAACAATTCTTTCGTTTCCCCTAGCCAAATCTAGAACTTCTCTTACATTCTCCCAAAACTCCTCCAGCTCAGCCTTGGACGACGAAGCTACCGGCGCATAAACAGCCAAAAGGAATAACTTCGTCAGTCCCAATTTAAAGTGAACTCAGAGAAGTCTTGAGTTCACAACCTTATATTCAGTCATAACATCGACCAATCGAGAAAACAGCAGTACCCCTACTCCCTGGCAGGCGTTCTCGCTCTCCGGGACTCCGGACCATAGAGCTAACGCCCCGCCAGGGAGCTCTTCAGTACCACTGCCCTTCCGTTTGGTGTCCGACATACACACGACATCTAATTCTCTTTCTTTCATTATTTCGATCAACTCATTCGTCTTATCTCTCATGCCTAACATTCGACGTGCCAACTCTGCACTCTGTCCTCCACCTTCCGCCGTGTCGGGCTGTGCGTGACGGGTGGCGGTCCCCATCGCCGCTTTGCGAGCTGCATTCCACACCAACGGGGACGAGCTGGTGTGCGTCGCCTTGGGGGGATGCCCTAACCCTCGTTGGCATGGGTGCGCAGCTATGTAGAATTGCAGCCCTGAAAAGGGCTGGCAGGGGTCGCGACGAGCACGCTTCTACAATGACCCCCACCAGTACTCTCGATCTAAAAAATGGATTCTTTCACCTACTAATTGAAGAAGAGTCCGTGAAGTACACGGCATTTGTTACAAGTAAACTGGAAGGATAATATGAATTTCTGAGGGCTCCGTTTGGTCTTTCCATATATCCTAAGTACTTCACACGGTTAATAAACATATTTTCAGAATTTAATGGAAATGGATTTATGTTGCTATACATCAATGACATAATTATATTATCAAAGGACGAGTAGGAAGGAATTTTAAGATTTAAAAGTGTATTATAGGTTGCAGAATATAGCCTTAAAATTAATTGGAAGGTCACAATTACTACAAAGATCTGTTGATTACTTGGGTCATAATATTTTTAGTGGAACGGTGAGTCCATCTCTAGATAAAACAAAAGCTGTTAGGATGTTTCCAGTGCCTAAGAATTTAAAAGAAATGCGCAGTTTCCTAAGACTGACTTTATACTTCAGGAAATTCATTCAAAATTATGCGGTGATAGCAAAACCGTTAAGTGATTTACTAAAGTAAGGTAAATTTAAATATGAGGATGAGCAAAGGCAAGCTTTGTAAGCTATGCACTGAACCGGTTTTGAAAGTATTTGACCTACAAAAGGAAAATGAATTACATACCGACGCATCTATGCACGGTTATGCCGCTATCTTAATGCAAAGAGAGCCTGACGATGGTAAAGCTCATCCCGTACATAACATGAGTAGAAAGACTACAGAAGCTCAACAAAAATGCAGCAGTTATGAGGTGCAGGCTTTAGCGGTTATTGATAGATACCTCACAGGAATAAATTTCAAAATTATCACAGACTGTGAAGCCTTTCAGAAGACTCAAAATAAGAAAGATGTTTCAGCCAAAGTGGCTCGATGGATACTATACGTGCGTGATATAATTTATATTGAAATGATTAAGAAAACACACGGGATCGGCCATTTTGGAAAAAGGAAGATAAAAGACATAGAGAAAGATTACTACATTACAAAATTGGACAATAAAATAGAGAAGGTTATTTCTATGTGTGTACCATGTTTACTAGCAAGTCGGAAGATGGGAAAAAAAGAAGGCTTGTTGAATCCAATAGACAAAGGAGAATCACCATTAGGCACTACATTGTGATCACTTAGGACCTTTGGATGCCACCAAGAAAATGTACAACAATGATTGACGGATATACAAAGTTTGTCTGAATTTATCCGATGAAAACCGTGATCTCAAGAGAAACTACAAAAATTGCAACAGCACCAGAAAGATTATGGAAATCCACGAAGAATAATTACTGATCGGGGAACAGCTTTCACTGGAAATGATTTTCAAGAATACGATCTGGAAAAAGGCTTTAAGCACATCGCTATCACTACTGGAGTTTATTTATTTATTTATTTGTTTAATTCTGAACAATATAGTTTTGTGTGGAAATGGCCAAGTGGAAAGGATGAACAGTATAATTATTTCCTCATCAACAATATGTGTATAGAAGAGCCTGGTCATTGGTATAAGTATGTGAGTAAACTACAAAGAGTGATTAACAGTATTTATCAATGATCAACTAACACGACGCCATTTGAACTACTAACTGGAGTGAAATTTAAAGTTAAAGAAGACTTATCTATTTTAGAATTTTTAAAACAGAAAAGCAGAAGGGAATTTATGGATAGAAGAGAAAAATTGAGAAAGCACAAATACTAAGAATTCAAGAAGAGAATAGAAATAATTATAATAAAAACCGTAAAGAAGTACAGAAGTATAAGAAAGATTACTTAGTAGCCATACAGGTAACACAATTTGGGAATGCGTGTAAAGGAGAATGGGATTTTCAAACTTCGCGCATGAAGTTAACTAATTGGTTTATACTTTAAAAAATTGGGCATATTTTTCTTAAGTAAAATACAAAAATGGAGTTCTTTTTACAATCTAGATTTCGAAGAAACAATAAAAAAAAATAAGTTAGAAAATCGATTGTAGTGTATTCTTTATGGCAATAAATACCATAAAGAATATAAACCATGTCAAGCTCAGATTATATGAAAAGGTGGCAATAGTACAACTAATCCTTTGTCTAATTAACTTAATTTAATTTTTAAAGAAATATTTACTTTGTTGTGTCAATTTCTTTTGGAGTATGTGTAGCTGTCAAATCTAGCTTTTAACTTGTTAAGTTATAGTTTATTAGTGTGAGTAAAATGAATTGCTTATTTTAGTCAGTAGACGATTAGATGTTATAAATGTTTTATTTTGGATTGATGTAAATAATACTTTAGTAAAATTGAACTTTTCCATCTAAATTTAATAATGCGGTTAATGTATGTGAAAAGTTTATGTCAAAAGATTTGTGTTACAAGTAGATTTTCTTGTATTACGAGTATAATGATAACATGAGTTATGTTTATATATTGATAAAGTTAATAAAAGTTTATTTGTAAAATATTGTCATGTCTAGCTAGCTATAATTAGTGGTTACTGTTTCTTTCATTTAGACATTTGTTAAGGTTTGCTAAAATCTGGTAACCTGTTTATAGTCTTTTTTTGTAATTTAAAGTTAAAATTAACTTTATTTTTGTAGTATCAGTACAGTATCAGATAGTAAGATGAGCTTAATAAAATATGATAATGGTGACTTTAGACTTCAAAAAAAAAGTGTGTGAAATGAAAACTAATAATGTTTTGTTATGTAAGATTTAGTTATATAATTAGGGAATATGTTCCTTTGCTTAGTTTTAGTAGGTTGAGGCCAGCCTGATTTGCAGGACGGCCAAGTTGTTATTAGCAGATTTTTTTAAAAATGTTATAATGATAAATAGTCTGGGTTTTTAATTAAATTTTCCAAACAGAAGATTGAATGAAAGGGCAAGAACGAGGGATAGGGATCTTCTTTCTCTCTCTCTCTCTCTCTCTCTCTCTCTCTCTCTCTATATATATATATATATATATATATATATATATGTGTGCATATATATATATATATATTAACCCAACTGGATGGAAGCCCTCGGCGGGGGAGATCAAATGACAAAAAATAGGAAGAAAGGGCTCCGAGCTCAAATGCATCGCCATTTGCACTTGAGATCGGAGTGGTCCGTCACGGAGTCCCAGTTGCCTCAGATGGTCCGAGAGACTAACTGGGATTAGTGCGTTCGTAGAAACAACTACAGGAATAATTTCGGTCGGCAGACCACCTCACATGTCGTTAACCTCATGTGCCAGGTCCAGATATTTTGTGTGCTTCGCTGTTTCAGTTTTCACAAGGTTCTCGTCATACGGAATGGTAATGTCAACCAAAAATATCCTTGACTGTGCATGGTCCATCAGCCCAATGTCAGGCTTATTCGAGAGAATAGTCCTGTCTGTTATAATGGACCGGTCCCAGTAGAGTCTGGCGCGGTCATTTTCGAGCAAGGCCTCCGGTAAGTATTTATAATAAAGCAGTACTTTTATACTATACAAAGCCAGCGCAAAGTAACATAAGATGGTGAAGCGCACTGACTTAACAAAATCCTATTCACTTTTGCCTTGAAGGCACCCACACTGTAATCGGATAGAAACACAGATTCTGGCAAATTATTCCTCTCCTTTGCTGTACGCATCACGGACGATGTAACAAACCCTTTGGCTTGAATGCGTGGTAAGTCATCAAAGAAAGGGTGGAGACTGGCTGAACATCTGGTTGTCCGATGTTGGAATTTAGAGGGAGGAATTAAATTATGCAATTCCTGAGGACACCCTTTGAAATGTATCATGTAGAAAACCGAAAGGCTTGCTACTTTGCGCCTATTTTCGAGGCTGATAAGATTAGTTTTAACCAAATTGGGGTCACCAAATTTGGTCTCTGCTAGGTGGCATTTTGCAGCACCGGCCCATATATGGCAGCAATACTCCATGCACGACCGGACTTGCCCTTTATATAAAGTAAGCAGCTGTCCCGACGTGAAGTATCGCCGCACCTTTCCAAGAACTCCTAGCTTTCATGCAGCAGCTTTGGCCTTGGACTCAATAAACCACCCGAAGTTCAGACTTGAGGATAGGTATCTCAACCCCTAACAACTGAAGGCGGTCGGTGTATTCCAGTAATACATTTCGGAAAGAAGGAGCCAATATGAGCTGGCTCCTTTTAGCAGTGAAGAGACACGCTTGTGTTTTGGATGCGTTGAATTTCACAAGATTGACATCGCCCCATTTCGAGACTGCCTATAGTGTGAGATTCATACACTCTGCCATAGCTTCTCTTTCGGACTGAATTTGATCCCGACTGGGCCGAGGACTTTGTTTCCTATCCATGAGACTGTATTTCAGAGCGAGCTCCTGGTGTAGAATCCTGGCTACAAGATTGTGTCTGTGCAAGTACTCAGAGTTAGAAAGAGCCGAACAACCGAAGATGACATGCCTACGTGACTCACCGGGATGGCAACAGCCTCGACATATGTCGACGGTGCCATGTATCTCCGATGATTGTTGGTCTTAAAAACCTGATCCCGTATCGCACAGACAAAACCCTTGGTTTCCCCAAAGAGGTCACCGAACCGCAGCCAGTGCAAGGAGGCGACCATAATATCTACGAAAGTTTCATGTAGAGCATTGTAGAACCTCCCATGGAGCTCCTTTTTCTTCCATACGGTCTCACGGTCGGAAACGGTCTGTACTGCCGGATGCCGGATCTTGACATCACTCGTTGGCTAAGGATAAAGGGATAAGTCCTTTATCACAAGAAATAACGTTCTTATAGAATTGATCATCCGATCTCGTCTGGAAGTAATTACGGTGGCTGCACACTTCGCGATTATGAATGGTGAGCACGCTTAAAAAGCCACGCCCACCTTGTTTCTGCGGCAAGTACAGCCTCATTACCAACGATATCGGATGGTGCATCCTAATGGACGTCATGGTAGTGCAGTCTTTTCTATTCAAGGCGTTAAGTTCAGTTTGAGTTCACCTGAGTATGCCAAAGGAATACATGTGTACAGGCATAACCCAACCGTTATAAGCTTGTGTTGTATTTACACCCGACAAAAGGCTGTTAAGCACTTTGGCCACTGTTTGTTTCATGTCCGTTCATCAATACCTATATTTTGTGACATACCTAGGCAGCTGTCATCCACTCGCCGAGATGACAAAGAATCGTACTCACATACATTGCCCGAGTAAGTCTCTAACTGTACAGTCAACTTTAAAAAAAGACGGCTCCGTGGCGCAGTGGCTTAGCAATAAGTTTTTGCGCTGGGGGCCGTGGGTTCGAATCCCGCACGGAACAAGTATTTGTATGGCCTACAGATAATTGTTCCTGGTCTGGATGTTTGTCCTCGTGCAATTTATGTTTGTAAACTGCTTCCACGACACAGGAGAAAATCTTAGTGTGGGGGTATGGTTTTTTTTTTTAAAAGACTTTCTACAGCTCAAGAACCCTCTTCAGCCATGTGAGGCACCGAGTCAAATGCCTTTCTGTAGTCTATCGAGGCGGCAGAGAAGTTTCGATGGTTGCGTTTAACCACCTTGCTAATTACATCGTCAATCAAAAGTGGTTCCTTGGTTCCACAACCACCGCCCTTACATTCATTTTGAGCGCGCAACATCACCTGATTTGAGTTCTAGAGTGTTTTGCGCTCAAAATGGATGTTAGTGTCTTGTATATAGTGGGTACATAAATGATGGATAGTATTTTCTCGGATCTGTGGTATCCTGGTCTTTAGGAACTAAATGAGTAATCCCAGTAGTGAAGAGGCTCGGGAGCGACTTTTATTCGAGAGCTTATTGAAACTGTCGGGCGAGCACAGCGAGACACATCAAGAACCCCTTCAGCCAATAGGGATGCAGCCCGTCCAGTCCCGGGCTTTTCCAGTTCGAGGCCCTACGGACCGCCTCTGCTACGTCGTCCGGCGTTATGAGGACGGGATTCATGGGCGTAACATTCACACACCGGCTCCCCACAATTTCCGTTCAAGGGGCCTTGTTGTGGTTTATGGTCGCGCTAGAATGCGACAGTGTCGGCCTGATTCGGTGTGTGGCCCGTTCCACATACGATTGGTCGGTCCGTTATTTATAGAACCTCTTCTGATCACTCTGGAAGAGACGATTCTAAGAACTGCGTCGACATCTCGGTGTGTCGTCGAATTCGCAGCCCCAAAGCTTCAGGTGAAATTCTCAGCTTCAGGTCCTTTATACGCTCCGTTGACAAACTGACATTCGTCCCAGCAAACGCCATCCTGACGGTGAGCACAATTCTTGGTCTGTTATTGCCCAACCTGAAGCTTGTAAGTCTGCCGATGAGGAAGCTTGCCTTTGCGATACGGTCTTCAATTCTTTTTCTGAACTCGGTCTTAAAGGTTTTGGTTGGTGACGGTAATAGATTTCTCCAGCTCAGCAAAAAAGCGATTCATCCTAGCCTTGTACACATAACCTTCAAGTTCTCTCCATTTCGCCCTAAAATACTTCTGCAATGTGATTGAATTCAGTTTCTTCGTCTTACGCATGCGACGAACTCAAACACCCGATACCATCCACACCATCTGTATGATTGGCGGTCCACCAGTGTGCGATTTAGAAGATATTTTCTTCCTCGCACAACTTCCTTATGGAATCGCTTACCATCAGCGATTTTTCCGGACCGATACGACTTAGGGACCTTCAAGAAAAGAGCCTACTCCATTTTAAAAGGCCGGCAACGCATCTGCAATTCCCCTGGTGTTGCAGTTGTTCATGGGCGGCGGTAGTCACTAACCATGAGGTAAACTGCATGCTCGTTAGCGCTATCTCCTATAAAAAAAATTGCTTAATGTATTTGCTATATAAGTTTCAGCGATGTTCAAAACATAGTTTTAAAACATATTTACACATTGTGCAACGATATTTTAGTGGATGAGATGTTTCGCTCATATTTTATAGATAATAAGCAATAACATTTTTGAAATAAAAATTGTAACAAAATTAAGGAATGTGTTTTATTGATGATTAAGAATAACGTGGTATTAATGAACAAAGAAGTATAATTCAATAGCAGGGTGTAAAACGTGCACAACGAGTAATAGATAAGAGCGGTCATGACGGTGTTCAAGGAATAATAGATAAGAGGAAAGGCTGAATAATGGAACGCTAATGAGGGTGCAGGCCCACCGGATATCAATTAGATATTAGTTAATTGATTTTCACATCTCCGGAACTGCACATCCTACGTAAAAACTGACCACAGATTCGCGATCAGAGCATGCCAAAACCTTTTTTTAGGATCCGTCGACCCACCGTCAGCCGATGAGGGCTGAGAGTTGTACCAGTTCTGACTCAGTGAGCCAGAAATGGTACCACATAGCTACTTACGTGCTGGTGCTCTAACAATATATTTTAATTTGCACATATTGCATCTTTTATTTCCTCATTATAAGTATTATAAGTTCCTAAGTTGTAGGAATAAATGACTGTAAGTTTTTATAAAATTACAGTCATTTATTCCTACAACTTAGAGAACGTAACATAGTCTGAGCAAGATAAGAATCGCTCTCCATCATCCTAAAAACGGTAAGGCCCCGGGCGAGGATGGAGTTACAGCGGGGCTTTTGAAAGCGGGTGGAAAACCAGTACTTGAAGTCCTTCAGAAGCTCTTTAATTCCGTTCTCCATGATGGTATTATTCCGGAGGTGTAGAGCAGAAGTATGGTGATCTAGTTCTTCAAGAAAGGCGACATCGCTCTCTTGAAAAATTACAGACGGTTTTCCTTCTGAGCCACGTCTACGTGCTGTTTTCGAGAATCATTAGGAATCGTCTCGCATGCAGACTTGACGACTTCTAGCCTCCCAAACAAGCCAGTTTTTGAAAAGGCTTTAGTATCATAGACTTCCTTGTGTAATCGATTACCACCAGAGATTTCTTCGGACCTAGGCACCTTCAAGAAAAAAGCCTACTCCTATTTAAAAGGCCGGCAACGCATCTGCGATTCCCCTGGTTCCCCTGGTATTGCAGTTGTTCATCGGCGCCAGTAGTCACTTACCAACAGGCTAGCCACATGCTCGTTTGTCCCCTCTCCTATAAAAAAAGACCTCATACATACCTTTCAGCAAATTGTAGAGAAGACCATAGATTTACACAGTTCTACAGTCCTTTCAGCGGTGCCAAGTTGATTGTCGGTATATCGAAGTGCTGTAGTATTTGTACAGTTGGCCTACGATAGTTATCCGAGTACAGAACCATAGTACGAAACTTATCCAACTGCAGAGAGGTGTAAGACAGGGTTACGTAAAATTCCCTCAAAACTCTTCACCGCTGCATTGCAAGAAGACGTTTTAAACTAAAGGATACGATATGAACGCCAATGCGATTACATCACTCACCTTCGATTTGCCGACGATATAAAGGTCTATACCTAGTCAGGTCATAAGTACAGTAAAAACAGTACTTATGATGTACTGTCACACAGTAAAAACTTTTCTTTTAGAATGCTGGCCACAAAAAAGTTTATTGAATTCGAATTTCGAATTATTCATGAAAATAAAACTGTATACTTTTTAGAATTTTACTCATTTTTAAATACGGAGTGGACGCTTAAAGAAGACCGTGTTGCAGTTATTGCGTTGCATCGTTGTGGTTACGCGCCAATTAAAATTTTTGACATACTGAAAAGTTGAATATAACCAAAAGATTCGTTTATCGTACCATCAAACGATACAATGAAGACTCTAGTGTAGATGACAGGTCAAGAAGTGGTCGCCCTCGGTCTGTTAGGACTCCAGCAGTGATAAAAGCTGTGAAGGCGCGAATTCAAAGAAATCCCAAACGTAAGCAGAAACTGTTAGCCCTTCAGATGGGGTTAAGCAGAACCACGGTGAAAAGGGTGTTAAATGAAGACTTAGGGCTTCGGGCATATCAAAGAAAAACAGGACATCGTTTGAATGCTCGTCTAATGGACCTGAGACTGAAGAGATGCCGCGCTTTGTTGAAGCGGTACGAGGGAAAAAATATCGGGAAATTCTTTTTTCGGATGAAAAATTTTTTACCGTAGAAGAGAGCTACAATAAACAAAATGATAAGGTGTACGCACACAGTAGTGAAGAAGCGAGCAACCGTATTCCGCGTGTCCAACGAGGTCATTTTCCATTCTCGCTCATGGTATGGTTGGGGGTTTCTTATTGGGGCTTAACAGAGGTACATTTTTATGAGAAAGGTGTAAAAACGAATGCAGTTGTGCATCAAAATACAGTCCTGACGAACCTTGTGGAACCTGTTTCTCATACCACGTTCAATAACAGGCACTGGGTATTCCAACAAGATTCGGCGAGAGCTCATAGAGCGCAGAGCACACAAGACTAGCTGGCGGCGCGTGAAATCGACTTCATTCGGCACGAAGACTGGCCCTCCTCCAGTTCAAATTTGAATCCGTTAGATTACAAGATATGACAACACTTGGAGGAAAAGGCACGCTCAAAGCCTCATCCCAATTTGGATTCACTCAAGACATCCTTGATTAAGGCAGCCGCCGATATTGACATGGACCTCGTTCGTGCTGCGATAGACGACTGGCCGCGCAGATTGAAGGCCTGTATTCAAAATCACGGAGGTCATTTTGAATAAACTTTAGTGTCATAAGAATCTATATTTTGTTAAGTTCATTTTGGTATATAAATGGTTACATAATGAATACACTTGTTTCAATTATTTTATATTAAACATGTGACAGAATTTATGACCTGACAAGGTATATGTGCAATAAGGTCATGGCAGAACCGCTGTTGTACCTAGGCATTATGCTCAATGACCTCAATAGTGTCTCCCAACAGATAGGTCTTAAGATGATAAAGGACAAAAAAGTAATGTCACAACATGGACGTTACACATGACATGCCTATGCCGGTAGTTGTTGGGAGCACTAAACTGGACGTTGTTGATGAGTTTGTTTACCTGGGGCAAATAGTCCGACTAGCTAAGTCCAACTTAGACCGAGAGGTCAATCGACGGATTAAACTCGGCTGGGCAGCGTTCGGGAAACTAAGACACATGTTCTCGTTAGACATACCTCAAAACCTGAAAACGAAATTGTACAACCAGTGCGTGTTGCGTGGTGATGACCTATGGATCTGAGACGTGGTCCTTCACTGCTGGCCGTATTAGGAAGCTCAAGATCGCTCAGCAAACTATGGGGACGGCTATGCTCGGTATTTTTCTGCGTGATAGACTTAAAAACGAGGATATCCGCAGTAGAACCAGAGTAACTGACATAGCCCAATGGAGTAGTAAGGTGAAGTACCGACAACCGATGGGGAAGAAAGATTTTCGAGTGACAGCCTCGTACCGGCAGGCGAAGTGTGGGGCGTCACCCCACACAGAGTTTGTACATTCCTTGGGGGAGGTCTATATTCGTCAGTGAACTTGTGAAGGGCTGTAATGATGATGAAACAATTTTAAAAGTATCAAAATGCTCTTCAACTGTGAGGAATTGAGTGCTGTGCATTCATTTTTTTTTCGGAATTACTATTGTCAGGCAGCATGTGATATGGTCAGAAGTTTCATTACCTACTGTTGAAATAGCTATATTGGTTTATTTCAGTTACTTCCATGGCGTAATGTTTTATGGTATTTTCCTCTCGAAAAATGAGACTGACATTAAAACTATAATTGTTTTGAAAAAAAAAGGCCTTAAGGATAATTTGTAATTTAAATTGCAAAGAGATTCTTAAAGAAAATCTTAAAGTAAATAAATAATTTATACGTACGCCTCGCAACATGCTTATGAAAATGTAATGTATGTACCATAGAGATAAAAGATATTCATACTTTAAATACAAACATAAGCTTCTAATGTCAGTTACTAAACTACAGATTTAGTATTTCATTTATGGGGCAATGTTTACGCTTTTACAACAAAATTTCAGTAAATGTTCAATGTGTGTCTATCAAAAATTATAAGAATAAAACTGTATAAAAAAGGATTATTAAAATATTAAGGAAGATATTAATGAAAATAACCCCTGATTAGATTAATATAATATCCATTTCCCTCGCACTTTTTCTTATCTATCCATGAAAGAAATATTATTTTAAACCTAAGTTAATTCTTATGACATCAGCTATTTGATAGTGAAAGTCCGGTCAAAATCGGTGCAGCTGTTTCGGAGATTAGCCAGAACAAACAGACAGACAGACAAAAATTTTAAAAATCGTGTTTTTGTTATAAGTACCGTATATACTTTCATATGCATATCGTAAAAAGCTGTTATTTCGACATCTCAGGGTTGACACTTAACCAGATAAACTTGGATAGTTAACATTATCTAAATACAAAATTTCATCCAAATCATTAAAGCCGTTTCTGAGAAACCAATTACAAAAAACATATTGTTTTTCTCCAACTGAACGACCGAGCTTTGTTCGGCGTTAGAAAAAAATATAATTTTCTCACGGATTACATCTATCTAGGAAAAGCTTGTAAAGCTTGTAAAAAAAAAACATTATCTAAGTACAAAATTTCATATAAATTGCCAGAGCCATTTTCGAGAATAAAGTTACATGTAAGAATATACATATACACGTGTTTACTCCTTTTAATTTTAATTATTCAAAATAAATTATGACATGGCTCTCATTGTATAACGATAAAATGATGGTTTTCTCTAAGAACACTGTAATTAAAGAATTTTCGACGAAAGCTTGTAGTACGCATATCGTATAAAATTTGACTGCCTCATTGGTCATGAGTCAAAACCAGTTATTGGGATTTTTCTGAAAGGAAATTCTCGGAAGCAGCCCGGAGTCAGAAAGTTGGTATTGGATCTCTCTCTGGTCGTATCGTGTTTCCATCCCAACAGAGTGTGCGAGTGATGTAATAAAGATTGTAACTGTGCTTGTGCATACACTCAGGCACTTTAATCTAGTCCTTTGGAGATGGCCTGTCTACGTTCAGAACGGTCGCCGAAATTCGGTCTGGGTGACATTATTATTATTATCTCATAAATATGTACTTGAACCGCAATCAAAATATTATATTACTTTATAATAATTTATTTTTGCCCAGCTGTAAGCAGTTTGGGCTAGACCATTCATCATCACTATAGGCCTTTCACAAGTCCTTTGTTGAACATTGGCGTCACCCAAGGAATACCACAAAGCACGGTTCCGAGCCACCTGCATATAGTGACTTCATGCGTGTCTTACCAGGTCATCCCCACATCTAATGAAGGGACGCCCTACACTTCACCTGCCGGTACGAGGCTGCCACTCGATAACCTTTCTTCCCCATCGGTTGTCGGTTCTTCGAGCTATATGGCCGGCCCATTGCCACTTCAGTTTACTAATCAATTGGGCTATGTCGGTTAGTCTGGTTCGCAGATATCCTCGATTTTAAGTCTATCACGCAGAGAAACGCCAACCATAACCCTCTCCATAGCGCGCTGAGCGAATTTGAGATTTCCCATACGGACAGCAGTGAAGGACCACTTCAAGGAAGGGAAATAATACTTCTCGTTCCCAAAAACTTCGAGCAATCATATAATAAGTCGAACTCTGCATTCTCCCACTGATGATTCGTTGATTGATCTCATCATTACTTCCTCTTCTGATCATGTGATTCAGTTTGGACAGCTCTCTGCTCCTTGTTTCTCACGACATGACTTGATTTACTTTTCATATAAACTCAAACCTCCAAAACAGAAGCCTATTTTTCTGCAGTTACGCAATTTTTCTAGAATAAATATTGAGAGTCTCAGGAGAGACGCATCTGCAATTGATTTTGGCCCTTTGATGGCACCTTATATCATCGATGATAAAATATCCCTTCTTAATAATACCATCCTGAATGTGTATAATATTCATGCTCCAGTACATTGTGTAAAAGTTAAGCGTCCTCCTGCTCCCTGGATGACTAAAGGGGTCTAGGTGGCAATGGCGCGGCGAGATCTGGCTTTCCAAAAGTTTAAAAACGATCGCTCTGAACAAAACTGGTATAACTTTAAATTGCTAAGAAACAGATGCAATCAGGTGGTACGAAATGCTAAACGCCTCTACATTCATGACAAAATAACTAATTCTTCGCCCACTGATATGTGGAAATTCCTTAGATCTCTCTGAATTAATAAATGTAATTCCCCGGAATATGGATCCTCTCTTAATTTGGATGACGTTAATCGTCACTTTGTTTCTATTACTTCATTGGACCCTCAAATCCGTCCTCAAACTATTGCTTCTGTAGACTCAATGCAGCCTCTCCGGATCCCTGGCTTTTATTTCTCCCTTGTTACTCAGGATGAAATAAAAAAAGCTCTGTTAGCCATTAAATCTAAGGCTGTGGGTTATGATTCAATTAGTAAGCAAATGATATCTATGATACTTGAGTACCTACTTCCAGCTATAACACACTGTAAATAACAGCCGAGATTTAAGACGTTATTAATGTTGAATGTCTTTTAAGACTATCTATGTAGTTATTTAAGTTTTAGTCACGTAAGCTTACAATTGTACGTAAGCTTGTTAATGTTTTTTGTATGCCTATAAAAGTTGATTGTATATCTTTATAGTGATTGTCGCCTATGTATTTGTAGTAGTTATTGCCAAATAAATATCTGTTATATGTCTTTATAGTGTTTGTCTAATACATAATTAATGTTTGTATGCCTATGCAAAGTGTTGTGTGTTTTATAATGTTTGTTACATACTTATAAGTAGTTGTTTATAAAGATTTGCTGTATGTCTTATATTGTGTCACATACTTATTAGTAGGTGTTATAAAGATTTGCTGTATGTCTTATATTGTGTCACATACTTATTAGTAGCTGTTTATAGAGATTTGTTGCATGTCTTATAGTGTGTTAGATACTTATTTATAAATGTTTGCAAAGATTTGTTGTATGAAAATGTATAATTGTGAAATAAATTATGAGTCATACTACACACACCCCCGCACACTTTCCTCCTGTCCGTTCATTGGTCAAATGGAGCATAAGCGCCTCACTGGCGCTTGCACGAGTTGTGCAACTGACCGAATGAAATAAAAGGCATGCTGTGAGCGACCCAAATTAGACATTCCGCCTGTGGCACCGCTCCCGAGCGGTTGTGTCCAGGTAGTTCGCGCTCTCGTCCCCGTACGGTAGTGCTATGTCGCTCTCGCGCCTCCGCTGTCCTGCTCGCGCTGTACAGCGTCGACGCTTTGGTGAGTCATTTTCGCTAACAGTTCTTGCCCCCCTGTCTTCGGGCGGCGAGGTTTGACTGACCTCTGCTTGCTATTGTTATTTTTATTGTTAATTCTTATTGTTAACTATTTCTAATTTTGTTTTCGTTATTTATTGTATAACGTGTACGTGTATACTGTTTCTAGGGAGTTACTTGCTCTTTTCAGAGCAAGGCCCTGTTCTTTTGAGAACAGGGGCACTTACTCCTTGAATAATAACGTTCCGTTCTTTTGAAAACGGTGATCCCGCCCTTACTGTTTAGGTACAGAACGTCTCTGTTCTTTTCAGAACAGCATCCCCCAACCTCCTCCGTTTCAAATACGTCTCTTCCACCCAGCATCATGTCCAAACAAGACCTTATTGGGTCTATTGTTGCAGGCCTTAATAGGCTGGATAATTCGGCTCTCGCCGCAGTCGTGGCAACTATTGCCTCTTATGCCCCTCAGGCAGCTCAACCGCCGCCCGTTTTAGCGGCCTACCTAGAGTCCAAGAACTTTTTCGCCCCATTAGATATGGAGTACGCATGCTCCGAGTCCGAGTCCTCTGCGTCGACCTCCCGGAAGAGGCCCGCCACCAATTCTGGCACCGATTCACACACCTGTGACTCCGACGGAACCGGGGATTCGTCCTACACCACAGTTACATCAGTCCCCGTCTCAGCGGCCCTTCAACCCGCTCCTTCAACCTCCACAGCCCACATTGCTGCCTCAAAACCCACAGCTCCCGCTGCCGTCTTTGCCCCCGCAGCCTCCGCCGCTACTAAGGCTCCCCTAATGTCGTTAGACATCGCCCCACCTTCTAAGCCAGCTTCCCGCTGTGCCCCTACACTTGCTAAGAAGCAAGTCCCGCCCCCTGTCTTCCTAAGAGACAAGGCAAAGTTCACCGAACTATCCAAAACCTGCTACAACGCAGGAATTAAGTATGACCACGCTATAAACCTCGGGGAGGCTATTAAAATTATCCCCAATTCAATCGATGACTTCCGTCGTCTCACCAGGCTATTCACAGCCGAACGAGTATCTTACCACACATACGCTCCTCCGGAAGAGCGTAAAGTCAGGGCCGTCATCCGCGGCGTCCCCTTCGAATTCTCCAACGAGGAAATCCTCGAGGATCTTAAGTCCCAAGGATTCCCCGTAGAAGCCGTGCACAAAATGCACAGCAGAACGGGCCAGAGGTCCTCTCTTGCCCTAGTAATTTTAACCAATGTGCCGGAGGCAAAAGCCATCTTCCGGCAGGTACGCTCAGTGTGTGGCCTGTCGAGAGTGAGGGTTGAGCCCCCACATAGGCGCGGGTTCCCGGCGCAGTGCCACCGCTGCCAGCTATATGGTCATGCGTCGGTCAACTGCTCCACCCCACCCAGGTGCGTTAAGTGCCTTGAACCCCACAACACTAGAGAGTGTCCTCGGCCCAAAGACACCGAATCCCCACCCACGTGTGTCCTGTGTCAACAAACAGGCCACCCGGCAAACTACAGAGGCTGTCCTTGCGCACCTCATCCTCGCCTCAGTAGGCAAGCTCCACTGCCGGTCAATGACCGCTCATTCCCGGCTCTTTACCAACGGATGCCCCGTCAGGGCCTTTCTCAGCCCATCCAGGGCTTCTCTCGGCCCTCTCAGGGTCCCCCTAGGCCCCCTTAGGGCATTATTCGGCCCTCTCCGGGCTTCTTTCAGCCTATGCAGCCTCCAGTCTTTCCCTGGGGCCCCAAAAAGGCAGACCCACCGCGGACATCCGCCACCCCACAACAATCACAGCCCTCAATGGCTGATGACCTAAAAACGGTGTATTCCGCTATTAGGAACATCGACGTTGGGGAAAGCGCTGTGTTAGCACGCAAATTGCGCGCTGCGAGTTCCCCTCAAGACCGCCTCCTCGCTCTTGCAGAGCATCATAATCTTTTGTGCTCGTTGTAAGTTAAGTTAACTTAATTAACTTAACTTCACAATGACAGAGCAGTTTGCTCTACCAAAGTCTCACGGTCGTATCAAACCTAAGGGTTTATCCCTTGTATCCTTTAATATTCGCGGTTTGCGAAATAACCTCCCAGGGCTTAAGCTCTTTCTTCGAAATCGTGAAGCCGATTTCCTCCTCCTACAGGAAACTAATCTCAAAACTAAGGACACTAAAGGCCTTTCCATTAAAAACTTTTCTCTTCTTCGTATTGACAGACCCGACCGCCGAGGCGGCGGTACGGCCATTTACAAGAAGACACTTCACTGCTCGCCCATTTCTACTCCGCAGCTTACCAACATGGAAGCCACGGTATGCAGGCTAACTATGATTGGACATCAGTCCATCCTCATAGCCTCCTGTTGCATCCCTTCAGGAACCCATCCCCTCAAAAAAGATTTTGAGGCTATTTTATCTTTAGGCAATTCAGTCATTATGTTTGGAGCAAGCATACTGAATGGACATGCCGTACTACCTCCGCTAGTGGCAAGATACTGCTCGATATCACGCAGTCTCTTGATCTTTCCGTCCACAGTCCCCTCGGTGTTACTCACTTTCCCGATAACACCGACCACGCCCCCGATGTACTAGATTTTGCGTTACTCAAAGGAGTTTCTCTCAACCTCAGGGCAATCGAGACACTAGACGATCTAGGATCCAATCACCGACTGGTCTCCCTCATTCTTGGCTATCAGCCACCTCCCCCAACACACACAAAAACCTTCACTAATTGGAAGGGATTCAAGAAGACCCTAGCTAAAGCTCTGGACTTATAGGACTCTACCATCTCCCTATCGTCGGACTTAGATAGTACCGAAAAATCCACACTGCGGTCGATTCACTCTCCACCCTTATTAAATCCTCCCTTAATGAGAACGAAAGGGTCGTCCCGGTTGCTAACAATAGTGGGCTTCCCCTACATATTAGCAACCTATTAAAAGCCAAGAAAGCTGCTTTCCGGAGAGCAGCAAAATATCCCACCCCCCGAATATAGGCGCACGGTCAATCGTCTTCAACGAGAACTCCGTTTCCGCCTCTCTGAATTTCGAGACCTCGAAAAAAGTTAACTCATGGAGAATATCTCTCCATCTTATACAGCGTACTATCAGATGGCTAGAGCCCTCCGCATAGACGATATCACCCACACTCCCCCTCTCTCCCGTCCCGACGGTACGGTTGCCTTCGAGGACGAGGAAAAGGCTGAGTGATTTGCAGACAGCATTGCCGCACAATGCTCTCCTAGCTCTCAACCCACCGACCCCTCACACGTCCAGGCAGTGGAGGATGAGGTCCGCCGCCGGAACTCGCCAAATTATTACCAGCTGATTACTCGTCACTCTCTCATCGTTCGCTCTGCATCCAGCCTAACAGACATCTCTACACTGCCTCAACAAGCTACACTTCACAAGCCGCTCTTGTTTTTATATAAACAATAGTTTCATTTAACTTCATTATTCTATGGTCAAGAAGAAGTCTACGTTTGAACGATACGGAGCCCTGCATAAAGCTCCCACTTCGTTTAATGGTCAAACGAGTAGCGGATCCCATTTCGTTTACACACATTATAAATTATTCTCTGGACTCAGGTCAATACCCTTCTGTATGGAAAAAGGCTTTTGTACGACCCCTTCCTAAAATACCTAATCCTGTACTAGGGATTGTATGTCCTGTACCATTTTTGTCCTATCTCAATTCTCCCATACCTCTCTAAAGTTCTGGAAGCCTGTGTTTTTAAGAAAATATCTGTGTTCATTGCAAAACATAACCTGCTGAATGAATATCAATTGGGGCTTCGCTCTGGTCACAGCACTACCACTTTGCTTATCAAAGTCACAGACGATATAAGAAAAGGCTTGGATGAGCAGAAATTAACAGTTGCAGCCATAGATATAGTATCCATTAGATTGGCGATGGCGTGATTTGGGTGAGACCAAAAACGAAATGTACCCGTGTGAGTGAAATGTGCATGTGTGCGACAACAGTAGTGCTGCGCCATGTATCAACTTTAATTATCGATACAGAACGCTATGTCTATGTCATAAAATGATATTATTATGTTTGAGGGCAAAAAAATAAAACTACACACATAAAGTTTGTGATTTTGATTTTCCACCAAAAATAACTAATTTATTGTAAAAATGTCGTAAGCTCTCCTTAGAGGTATTTTGCAAGTTTGCTTCATACTTTAATCTGATAACCAAATAAGTTTCAATTATTAATTTAATAATTAAGTGTTTATGGTTTGATAATACTGGCGAATCGTACATATGTATGTCAAGAGTGTTAAAAAAATGTTTGCAGGACACAAGGCATTCGTTTACTAATTTTTTAAATATATTTTCTTTTACAATTTTTTCTTTCACGTGTTTTCGGAAAACTCGTTCAGAAAAGACACCTATCTCATAAACCTCTTGAGAGGGATACACGTGGCCACCTATGTCTTTCATGTTTATTAGTGAACCTTCCTTACTTTCACCGTAAAGTACATTTACACAAGATTCGCATTTAATTTTATTTGCGATTTTTTTCACCACGTAACCACATATGTACTGAACAATGGACTTAGCTACAGATTCCATGCCTTCAGGTATCCATGGCATAGATGATACGAAATCAGTATCTTCATTATCTATTTGGCCTGGGCATCGTCGTTTGGCATCGTCATTGCACTAAGGCCAGTTGTAGTATTTATTATATCTATAGTACACGATCTTTGTATGTTGAGCATACTAATATTCTCCAAAGCCAAACAATTGGCTTTATCGCTGATTTGGATTTCCACGTGGCAGATTAATCGTTTGTATGCTGCTGTAAATTGTCTGGCTGTAGGATTTTTGTAAATCCTCCTCTAGAACGTACTGCACTAAAAAAAGTTTCTATATGATTTTGAGAGAGTTTATAGGTCGGAAGAAACTTTAATTATCCTGACTCTATGAAATTGACATAAAGCCACTTCAAAGCTATTGTATTCGCCAAAAAACCGAAAAAACCAAGTTTTCTTCGACTCTCTATCAAAGTTTGGTTGTTGTATTTTAAATTTTTAATAAATTCATACACTTTGTCACATTCAGCTACAACATTTTCAACATTACTTGCATTTAAG
Source organism: Parnassius mnemosyne (assembly GCA_963668995.1). NCBI lineage: Eukaryota > Metazoa > Arthropoda > Insecta > Lepidoptera > Papilionidae > Parnassius > Parnassius mnemosyne. Next base: position 39,543,322 of record CAVLGL010000126.1, read on the forward strand.
GCCTTCTTAAATCCGTAGCTGAGTAAATTTCTGGAGTTGAAAATGTCAAATATGCTGTTTATATGTTTTATAAAAGCTGCTGTCGCTTGGCAATTTTCAAACATAGGTAATTTTAATACTTCTTTGCAAAACTCTAAGCTGGTTGCAACAGAATTACTCAACTGTTGCGCCGCTAATCGTACATTCATTTTGTGATTTACAAAATTGACATGTTTTTTAGTTACCTTATTTGCCAAATGCAAACCGACATCGTGTTGAAGCTGGCAGAGATTTTCAACAAATTCATATTTAATAATATCATTATGATGATTTTTATCAACTTTAATAAATGACACGCATCTAATATTACGTAATATTTTTGCCCTCTATAGTAAAAGTATGGTCTAAATGGGGCGGTGCTCAAATTAGCTCCTAGTATTTGTGCCATATTTATATTAGATGCTATGCCATCAAAAGTAACAGAAGCAACTTTTACAAAATCTGACAGTGAAGCAATACACTGCTTTAGAAGTGTTGCTTTCTGTAAAGCAGTAAATCCTCTTCCAAAAAAATAAGCAATTGGAATTTTCCAAAAAGAATTAATTGCCACTGCCATGATTACCAATACCTCTTTAGCCTTGTCTACTTGTTCTCCATGGATACCATTACCCACATCTACACAGCCATGATGATTACGACCGTCAAATTCAATGTGTCACGGATAGACATTTCGTCGAACGTAAGGGCGATGACCAAATCTTTTTTTTCTTTACTTATAGTCTTTATGGTTTCTATGACTTCCTTAGTGATGCCTGGCTTACAACCTACATTTTGGTACCAGCCTCGTAGTGTTCAAGGATGTGGTAGGCACAGGTCAAATTTAGTTCTCATGTAATTAAACCCGTAAGCCCGAGGACTATAAAAGTGTAAAGTTAGGGCAAATGTCTTTAGTTGCGTATCATACTCTTGTTTAATATTTTTATTTTGTTTTTTCTTAATCGCCCTTTCGATGAGATGCTGCAACAAATCATTTGGACCAGATGCCATTACAGCACTAATGTTATTTTGAAGTGAGGGAAGCCTTTCTAAGTTTTTTATCACTTGAGACAACTTTTCCACTTTTTCATTAGCCCGTTTTTTTGTGTTCTTATATTTTTCAGTTTTTTTTTTGTTTTATATCTAATCTTCTCCGAAGAATATCAATAGTCTTTTTAATTTTTTTTTCTCGGGGAATTGTCTATAGCAGAAATGTTTGCAATTGAGCTACTGGGTACTGGTAATATATCTCTGTAGACATATGAGGATGCTTTGAGTACCGGCTTCAATACAACCTACAAACAAACAAATATAATTAGTGCATACATTATGTACTTATCTATGATTAAAATTAATAAAATAAAGTACCACCCTTTTACCTATTTCTGCCGCTAAAGAGCAGAGCTTATACTACCGCTAAACAGCAGTGCTTACACTGCTGCATTTCGGCCTGTTGAGTATAGAGAGCTTGTATAATTATAGGCTATAAGACATTTTATCTTAGTCCTCAGGGGTAGAAACATATTTGTAGCTTTCTTTATTTGAAGATGACTGTAGGTGTCCATGTACTGCAGTAGCCGTTTATCATCAAGTGATACTGTAAGTTTCTTTATTACTTTCGTTTTATAAAAAAATATACATCACGAGAATGACAACAACAAGTTGTACACATTTAAACATGCGCAAACGAAATCAAGATATATACAATAAAATATACAGGGTATTTTTGGAACGCTCCCGAAAACTAAGACAGGCGACAGCACCAAGTATACCTTTGATCATGGGTCACAAATAAATTTGATCCTGATGAAAAAAGAATCATATTTTTACAACGTTTTATTAGCTTTATTCACGCGCCATCATGTTAGTACAGGTAAATGAATCGATAATTTCATAAAAAAAATCATGAAAATACTGAAACATAAAACTAGCAGTGGAAACTGAATTGATATCACCTGACGCGCGAACGGTGAAAAAAGAACGCTGGCCTTGAACTTGGGCACTGAGCGATTTATCACATATAGGTACGAAGGGGCGCGACGGGGGAACAATCCGCCAGTATTACTGTGCCTGCATGCTATTGGTTCCCGCGCTTTGTTCGCTCCAAAAATACAGTCGCATACACAGCTTACTTTGCGACTCGCGACGATGTTTTAAAAAGGAAGGAAAGAAAAATTATTTATATCTATTTTTTTATGACTAAACTAGTGAACGAAAAGGTAAATATGATAGGAGAAGGTGAATGGGGAAAATTGTACAGTAAAGTGTTGAGGGAGAATACCGAAAAAATTACCATGTGATCGACCTGATGACGGAAGCTCAAGCGAAGATGAAAGTGATGATGAAGTAGCATCCAGTAACACCAACACACCATCAACATCTGACTTTCATGTGACCCAAGACGACATAATGGACGGCGTGTCACCCTTAGCTTAAGTTTTTTTTGTTACAAACTACTTTATATTTTACGATAGAAATAACAAATAATGCTCAAGTAAACATTATCCATTTTTAATTCCCACCTCTTCCAAAGTTCTAAGTAAATAGTAAAACACCTATTATGATTCTACAATTAAACAACTAATTACTATAATATTATAAAACAATAGCCCAATACCATGTAGTACTTTAGAACGCGACTGTACCCACACTCTCTCCGCTGTCGACCTGTATCTAGCTCGGTACGAAACAATGCTGCGGTCGTAAGAAAAAAGGGCGCATCTAACAATTTTTGAATATATGAGTTAAATATTCGACTCATGATAAGAAGGCACATCTACAATTTTTTTTAATATTCACAAATATCAATATTTTAGAAATTATCGTAAGAATTTTAGACGTAACTGTTGATCACAGATGACATCTTTTTATTAGAAAAGACTTATACAAATTCAACATAAAAGAAAAGACTTATTTAACCAGTGGCTACGTCATCTTTAACAATATTTGCATCGATTACTTAAATTTCAATTATTCTTGTCTTTTTATTCTAAATCTTATTATTAAGAGCTTATATCTTATTACTAAGAGCTGGTGTTTCACATGTGGTCCCATATAAATTTGATCGAGGTCAGACCAATAGTTTTTGAGTCATCCTTAATTATTTATATTAAAGTCGGTTGTACAAAATTTTTAATTTTTAATTATTATCGTAGTAAGTCTTGTATGATATCCCCTTTAAAATCATTACTCAAGAGTTGCGGGTTGTTATTTTTTGTGTCTGACTACCAATGCTTTTCTAATATTTACTAAGAAAAAAGTAGTAAATTACTATTAGCGTCCTTTAAACTTCAAATGACCTTTCCAAAATATGTAAAAATGTTAAATGAATGGCAGTTTTTTTATTTATTAGGTTGGGAAGACGCTAATAGTTATATGCGTCCTTCCTTAGAAGTTTTTGTGTTGCCAGGTGTATTTTTTAATCTAAGATGAAAAGGAAAATTCGTTTTATTTAAATAAATAAACAAATTATCAAAAAAATAAGTTCGTCCTTAAAATCTTCATGTCTCTACGTACATATTTCAATTTTCATATAGATACCTTTTAATATACTTTAGACACGGGGTCTGAAAGAAAAATTCATAAATTTATTTTTTATTTCCATTTTACGTTTTTGTTAGTTGCGTCCTTCTTTATATTGACGGCAGAATGTAACCCGGCCGGCTCGTGTCGCCTCACGCTGTGACGCAGTAGGTTTCAGTTTATTCGTCGGGGTTCGTTATTAATTGTAGTTTTTGAAACAGTTCCGTGTTGATTTTGTACACGCGTGCGCGAGCGACAGCTCAATCGTTTTCTTTATTAAATTGTTAATACTTGTGATTACCTGTTGGTATTATTCTTGTTGTTACGTTTTTTGTTTTAATAATGCTTAACGCGTACGTTTATAGTGATTATGAATACGGCAACATGTTAGGTCTCCGAACCTAGGTACACGAAGTATCGTTAAATAAATTGTTAAGACGTCGGGATGGAATAAGTGTGTCATACTGTGCAGTGCACAAAGTGTTGAAGCGTAACCGAATGCGCCCATACAAATTGCACAAAGTGCAAGCTTTAGTTCCCGGCGATCACGACCGCCGACGAGTTTTCTGCCGTTGGTTATTATACCAGCAACAACGTGTGCCTGGTTCCATTGAGCACATTATCTGGACGGATGAGTCGACATTTACCAGAAACGGCCTGTGGAACCGAAGAAATACACACGTGTATTCAGAGGTTAACTCGCACGCTGTTCGACAAACCGAGCACCAAACCCGATGGTCGGTTAACGTATGGGCAGGTTTATTTAAGGATCGCATACTGGGACCAGTGTTTCTGCCAGAGCGACTGAACGGACAGCGATACCTAAACTTTATAAATGAACAGTTGGTTGACATTTTAAACGACCTATCGTTGGCTGAATATCGCCGCACATGGTTCCAACATGATGGTGCCCCTCCACATTTCGTGAGGTTCGTCCGTGAGCGCCTCAATGAGCTATTTGATGATCGCTGGATCGGCAGACTAGGACCACACGCTTGGCCACCTCGCTCACCAGATCTGACTCCGTTAGACTTCTTTTTGTGGGGTATGTGAAAGAAAGGGTTTTTAATCGTGAATGTGATAGTGCTGAAGAAATGCGCCAAAGGATCGTGGATGCTTTCGAGAAAATACTTACGGACTGTGTCGAAGACCACACGATGATGCCCCGCCTACACCCAAATCTACCTTGAAATGAATGGAGCACAATTTGAGCCGCATCTCATAAGACCACGGAGGATTTAGAGCGGTAAGCTATTCCATACCTATTTTTTTTAAATAACTTAGTACTAGACTAATCTGAATAGGTACATAACTGAATACATGAGAATAATAAACATACCTACACGATGAATAAAAACTCATGACTCCAACCTTGGTTACATTTCATTTAAGTATTTTTTCATTAGCGGGGAATCGAACCAGTTATTTGGGTTATTTAACCTGTAAATTCGGATTAAAGTGGCTAAGTGGAGACAAGCACAGTGGCAAAATAGTAGGTTAAGTAGATAAGTTAGGTATTTAGACAAGTGTTGTAAATTATTAGATATTGTCGTATGGCCCGCTAGTTGCGGGCCGCGCGACTTTGCGTTCGCGCGTACATTGACCTTTCAGTCAGGTGATATAAATTCAGTCATTCCACTGCTGGTTTTATGTTTCAGTATTTTCATGATATATTTTATGAAATTATCGTTTCATTTAGCTGTACTAACATGATGGCGCGTGAATAAAGCTAATAAAACGTTGTAAAAAGATGATTTTTTTTTTCATCAGGATCGAATTTATTTGTGACCCATGATCAAAGGTGTACTTGGTGTTGTCGCCTGTCTTAGTTTTCGGGAGCGTTCCAAAAATACCCTGTATAAGTAATTAAAAAACTACGCACGGGCATAAATAATGTGGGTATTGATCCAGAAGGCAGCTTTACTCTTTGTGCACTTCTATGAGAAAAACATTTTTGTTCAAAGTGCTTTGCTACATATAGTTGAATTTTTTTTTTGGGAACCCATCCTTCTCTATTTATCATTTTTAACCATTTTTGTTTAACCTAATTATTTTTTGGAAATCTGAAACAATATAAGAGTTTAAATCATCTCATTAAAGTATTACTATAATGTGTACGTATTTACTTTTACGAAAAACTAAAAATTAAAAAAAATTACGAAGTCACAAGAGGCTGTATCCAAGGATATGCCTTTGCCTGTTATAAACATATTATCGATAAGATGATATTGATAGTGTCAATCCCTACAAAAATTTGATCAGAAATAGCGGGAATTCACGTATTTGTTATTATTTTTAATATAATTCTCACGCATTTAGATTATTATCGTAATAAAATGCGATATTTTTCCCTGTCCATTTGTATATAAAACATTTGTACTAGTTGTGAAATAGTGAAGTTAGAGTGCTAAACATTTTAATTGTACTTACATGTGAAATGTATAATTTTGTGGATTTTCTTTTCTGGATGAACTGCATTCAGGTACGGCACACGTCACCATACTTAATCACACCTTTTAAATACTTATTAATACTTTAAAATCAAAAATATCGCGAAAATAAGCGGGATTTGTTTCGTTCACCATTGACGTCAAGCTGATACAGGCTCATAGCGTGTACCTGTATGGTCTAGCCATTCTATCTCGTTCTAACGTAAGCATATGCTATGCCCTTTCTCTTTTATATTGCCAATCTAAGTATATACTATATCTATGGTTGTAGCGTTTATTAACTTTTCAAACGCTTTCGACACGGTAGATCATGGTATCCCCCTATCTATCCTCAGACACCTTAAATTAAAAATCACTCCAAGGCTGGGGAGGACCCCAGCCTTAGAGTGATTTTTTTCTTATATTCGCGGCCGCCAGCAATCGGTTCGTTCAGGTCAGCGTTTTTCTGCATGGGCTGAAATTGAATCTGGTGTGCCGCAAGGCGGAATACTTTCTCCTATTATGTTTTCCTTATTTATAAACTCTATCTCCTCAGTTTTAGATCGTTCGTACCATCTGTATGCGGATGATCTTCTGCTCTATGTGCAGTCAGACTTAAATAACCTTAACTATGTAGTACATAAACTAAATAATAACCTGAAAGCCATAAGAGAATGGTCGTGTAAATATGGCGTTTCAGTTAATCCAGCCAAATGCAAAGTTATAATCTTCGGAAGTTCACAATTATTGGCTAAGATTGATTATGGAAATCTCTCTCCTGTAATTTATAATGGAACTCTGTTTCCATATTGTGATTCCATAAAAAATCTTGGCTTGTACACGGACAAAACAATGGCCTGGAAATTGCAGATTTCTGAAGTAAGTCGTAAAGTTGTTGCCACCTTGCATTCCCTTTATCGTCTTAAAAATTTCCTACCTTTCAAAACCAAGCTTACGCTTATTCATTCCCTCATTCTACCTATTATAGATTTTGCAGATGTATGTTACCCAGATTTGTCACAAAATCTTCTAAACAAGTTGGAGCGCCTTCTTAATAACTCCATAAGGTTTATTTTCGGTTTACCTAAGTATGACCACATATCTTCCTATCGTTCAAAGCTTAAAAGGCTACCTATACGTCAAAGGCGATGCTCTAGAATATTACTTGTACTTTATTCAATTTTAAACGATCCAACGTCGCCTTCTTATCTTAAGGATAACTTTTATTTTTTTCATTCGATTGACGGTCGACGAATACCACGACAATCAAACAGTCTGAGGATAAGGTTTCCACAGCATAGGTCTAAATTTTTCAGGTTCTCATTTACGATACAAGCTATATATCTTTGGAATTAAAGACTTTCTCATAGTCCAAATACGCAAAATAAAGTGGCAGATTGTACTCTTCGGTCTTCTATACAATTTTCCGAAGGATATGTATGTGGTCTATGGTGCTAAAGCCTTATCGGAAACTGGCTTGTTCAGGAGGCTGGAAGTCGTTGAGTCTTCGTGCGAGACAATTCGTAACGACTTTCGAAAACAGCACGTAGACGTGGCTCAGAAGGAAAATCGGTAAGTAGTTCATTAAGAGACTGTTGTCGCCTATCTTGAAGAACAAGACCACCGCACTTCTGCTCCACACCTCCGGAGTAGTGCCACCATGGAGGACGGAATTAAAGAGCTTTTGAAGGACTTCAAGTACTGGTTTTCTATCCGCTTTCAGAAGAGACTTGCCGTTTTTAACGTGCTGGAGAGCCATTATAACCTCGCTCATACTGACGTTCGGGATATTATCGGAATATTGTCGGATAAGACTTGTTTTTGGATCGTTACTCACACTTGCATGTAGCTTCAACGATGACGTATCAGCTGTATACGTCATCGCTCCATTCGTTCCGTTCCATAGAACCTCTCAATCTCACTCAAAATCTCAGGTGTCCTAGAAACAATGCTGCCACATTAGGTCTGCAGCTTCAACAGTGGCCTCTTTCTGGCAGACAAATCTCAGTCAAAGACTTTGGAGCCCTGGTTCCTCTCGATCGCTTCTTTAATACGAGCTGTATTGAAGTTGCGCGAGTCCCACCGCATGCATGTTTAGATTTGTCTGTTCAGTTGCCTGTATGCTGTAAAATCTGCTGAAGACTGCAGCTTCATCTCCCGTCTAACAGCCATAAGATTAAGAGTGTGATCGGAGAGTTTTTGTGTTCTTCTACAACGGGTTTTACAAAACTTAGCTCCGATCGCATAGACAGTTCCCACAAGCTTGTCATTCATACGAGTATCGTCCACTGCATCGCAATTTTCTAGGCACTGAAAACGATTTTGTGACTCGAGCTGAAAGGTTTCGGGGCTTTGGATTAGAGCACGAGGGGGACGGAGTGTTGGCTTCATTAGACGAGACCCTTGCAGCTTAACGTTTAGGTTCAGTGTGCCTCTCACCATTCGGTGATCTTTGCCGGTTTTCACCCTCGTGATCACTGATACATCGCTGAACAGTTGTCGTCTGGTCGTCATAATGAAATCAATCTCATTTTTTGTCGAACCGTCGGGGCTTGACCAGATCCACTTCCTGTGAGGCCGCTTCTGGGAGAAAGAGTCCCTCTTTCTCCATAAAGTCTACTGTATTATTATATCATATAATATTCCATCGCAAACTTGTCTATCTTTTTTATTGCTTTTTGCTGTTATCAGAAATATGCTGCTGCCCATCTTCTGCCTTAGTTTCCCTCTGTCGCCTCTTACAATACCCACGAGAAGATATGGGGTAGTGGATATTCTTACACCGCCACTATATGGGGAGACCTAGATGGTTAGACCATTAAAGAAGAATCAATAAAAATGAAAAAAAAAACCTCGCGCACTCTGGCGTGTTAGATCTACGTTTTAGCCAATGAACTATTAAAAAGATGATCTTTGTGGCGAAATTGCCAATCATATTACGCGAGCAAGTCAAAGAGCAAGGGCAAAATGAATTTTCACAGAAATTATATCTAGCTATTTCGGTTATTCACCCCCGTAAAACCCTGTATTGTAAATTTAATCGAAATCCTTAGAGCCGTCTTCGAGAACGTAATCATAAACAAACAAATATATATGTAAATATTGCTGGTAGAATAATGTGGGATGTTTTTTCTATTTTTAATGATATTATGTATTTTTAATAACAATTAAAGTAATTAAATCAATATATATGTTACAGTCAAAACTCATAACCGGTCAAAACCAGATTCGATTGCAAAAATCAGGCAAAAGTAGTTTTGACTAAGGACGTTGGTAAATATCACTTTTAACTGATTTTTGCAGTCATTACTAGTTTTGACTAAGGACGTTGGTCAAAACCACTTTTAACTGCAAAAACATTTGGTAATAGAGATTATGAGCAAATTATGTCGGTTAAAAATGTTTTTAACAAATAATTGTAGTCAAAACTATTTTTGACTCTTGAATTTTTAAAATTAAAAAAGTCAATTATTCTCTCAATATTATATTTTATATTATTGTAAATTTTATGTATTGCTTTATAGTGGCCCAAGGGTCACCTCAGCCGCACCTTAACCTACTACTTTTGCCTGATTTTTGTAGTGAAAAGTTGTTTTGACCGGTGATGAGTTTAGACTGTGACATATGTAAGGAAAATGTTCGTCTGTATGGTCAGGTTTTTCTCCATGACCACCCACTGCTACCTACTTTTGGTTGCAGTGGTAGAAGGCCCCACGTGTGCACTTGCAAGCAAGGGAGTTTGGTTGTTCTAGATTGATCATAAAATTTCTAAAGTGTATTGAAATGTTCAATATTATTTAAACACGCTAGTACATTCAAGATGGTTTCAAAATTTCTAAATAATTCTAAAAGTTATAAAATATATTTATGAAATGTTCAAAAATATTTGCATATTATTTTTGATTGATAATTGGATCTAAAATGTTTTATATGATTTTAAAAGTTTCTTTTTAAATAATCTAAAAAATGCTAAAATTTATTTAAGTCATTTTATGAATGATCTGGGAAATTCCGTGATATATCCAATCACTAAAATAATTAAAAAATAATTATTAGCGGTCTAGAATATTATAGATTATAAATATTCTAGATTATTTGTATATTCAAGATTGTCAACGAAATCAACAGCACTATTCAAGAAATGATTTCGGAAGAAGAAAAAACTTACATGTCGATCGATAAAATGACTGATGAAGATAAAAACGTCAATTTCCCTACCGAATTTTTAAATTCGTTGAATGTACCAGAAATGCCATTACACTGTCTTAAATTGAAAGTTGGTTCGCCAATAATTTTACCACAAAATCTGAACTCGCCGAAACCGTGTATCGGTACAAGACTCTGCATCAAACAACTACAGAATAACATCATCGACGCCAGTATAATAAACTAATAACGGGTAAAAATAAAGGACAAGCGGTATCTATACCGCGAATACCTTTAATATCAACTGGATTACCTTTCAATTTTAATCGATTACAATTCCCAGTCAAGTTATAGTATAACTATTAATAAAGCATAGGGCCAAACATTCCAATATTGTGGCGTTAATTAGAGAGAATCATGCTTCTCACACGGTCAATTGTACGTCCAATGCTCAAGAGTTGGGTCACCTCGAATATTGTTCATTTACAGTCTAAATAATAAAACAACAAATGTAGTATTTAAGCAAGTGTTGTAAACAAAAAAATGACAAAAATATAATCGTTTATAAAACTGTAAATTATGTATATATTCAGTAAAACATAATTGTTTTATTTAAACAAACTACTTTCGAATTTTATTGATAATTATTTTAATAACTTAATTAAGCAGTCGATTTCGTATACACTATATACAAAGTACTTTAATGATACAAAGATTTGTGTACATATATAAAATAGAAAAACTGATTTTATAACCATTAATTGTGCGATGTATTTCCGGGCAACGCCGGGTTTCGTGGTTAGTTAATAAAAAAAAACGTAAGAGCCATACTAAGAGCGTATAATGAAGATTCTCTACGCTCAAACCCAGCTCCAAACAAGCACAACAGCATTACTTTGCTATTGTACGTTCTGCCAGAGAGTTTCCTGGTCGAGCCGAAACATTTTAATTTCGGTGATGGTGTCAGGGTTCGAGGTCAGGCAAGTATTATAAGGAACTTAATGCAACTGTTCAGTTTCGGTTTTCTGGTTTAAGTACTTCTTATGCATAAAATTACGACGTGCATTCCTTAATCCTTTGATCTTATTTTCACTCCAATGAGGTCGCTTAATCAAAAAATCAGTTCGCGTCTTGCTCTTAATTAGTTTACGTGTAATAATTCCGCTGAGGAACAAATTTGCGTCACGAATAATATTACACCGTAACTATGGCCCGTTTGAATATTCAGTCGACACGTCTGGATTTAAAATTCTAAAGGAAACTTAATAAAGGACATTAAAGAAAATTGTAGGTTGAAAAACTTAACCGTGTAATGGTGGTGTAAGAATATCCAATACCCCCATATCATCCCGTGGGTGTCGTAAGAAGCGACAGAGGGAAACAAATCAGGAGATGGGCAGCAGCGTCTTCTTAATAACGACTAAAAATAAAAACTGCGGTTGCCAACCCGCTTGCCAAGCGTGGCAACTGTGACAAATATCCCCCCTATAAGGCAATCTATGGGGCAGGCCCATGTTCAGCAGTGGACTTTAACAGGTCTTTTATCTGGACTTTCATCGGGAACGGATAAACTTAAGAATTTCTATCTTATACATAAGTCATAAGAATGAAAGAGGAGATTACGAATCACTAAATGTTAGGTAAGTGGTCTGTACCATACAAAAAACCTAAACGCAACTCTTAATAAAAAAACACTGGTGTCTTATCTCTCTTGTAGCTAAACTATATTTTTTAATTATAATTGTTAATTATACTGTAGTAGATACAGATTTTATTCTAAAATGTTACTTAACTAAATCATTAGCCTCATCATTGCACTCCTTCACAAGTCCACTGTTGAACATAGGCCTCCCCCAAGGAATGCCACAGACCATGGTCCTGAGGCACCTGCTACCATCGACTTTCCGCCAGGTCTACCAGGACTACCAGTTCGTCTCTCCATCTAGTGTTAGAAGTTGTCGAAAACATTTCTTCCCGTCGTTTGTCGACTCTTCGAGCTATATGGCTGGCCCATTGCCCTTTCAGTTTACAAATCTGCCGGGCTATGTCGGTTCCTCTAGTTCTATTGCGGATATACTCCTTTCAGTCTATCACACAGAGAAAACCCGAGCATAGCCCTCCCCATAGGTCGCTGAGCGATCTTGAGCTTCATCATATGGCCAGCATTGAAGGATCACGTCTCAGGTCCATATGTAATCATTGATAACACACAATGGTTGTATGATCTTGTTTTCGAGTTTTGAGGTATACTTACCTAACGACAAGATGTGTCGTAATGTCCCGAACGCTGCCGCTGTGGCCGAATCTGGACATACCTAGTCGGACTAGACTTTATGTAATGATTCAATCGAGACAGGTGGCTCAGGACAGATTGTCATGTGTTTTAGGTTACATTGAACCCAAGTTTTGAATGTGATAAGCGGTAGTGATAACGGTTTTTCCTCATTCTATTCGGTTACTTCTATGTTATTAAACACCGCTGCGCATTCAAACTGTGTATGAACCCGTAATGCGTAAACGTAGCATCCATTACGGAAATTACTAAGTCCAGAGGCAGAAAAAGACTTTACAGCTGAGCAACACCTGCAATTAAATAATTATAGACTATACTCATAGCAGAGAACCTGGTTGTTTGAGATTTGTACAGCTGTTTATAGATAATAAAAAATATATTTACCTGACTGCGGAGGGTAAATCAGCCTATGTATGTATATTGGTTCCTTTGTGGCGGTCTAGAGACCAAATGCTTGGGCTGATTTTGATTATTTTTACGTTTTGTGTTAATATTGTGCTCTCGTCAGAGAGTAGTATGTTCCTTGCTTGTGAGTGTCACTAAAGACATGACAGTACCTAATCAAATATCAACATGGCGACAAACAGACGCCATATTGCTTTAAAAGAAAAAAAATTAAAGTAGACGCATAGTTCGTCTACTTTCATTTTTTTTCTTTTGTGACAAGTGAAGTATCATTATTAGGTCTTAGAAAATAACATTTAGGTTACTCTTGTCGTTTTTCATTTTGAATGACCATTAACCATTTAGGATCTATAACAATTTAAAGTTGGTTAGCGATCATTCTCGGTTAAATTTTCAAAACTTAAAATAAAGCTGTAATAAAGTAATTATATAATCGTTTAACGGGTATTATTAGTAAATTTTTAAGCAGTCGGTTTTTTTAAAATTAATCTTGCTTGTTACCTATATCATTTCATAAAAAGATAAATTTTAAGATTTATTAAAAGGGTCAAATATTACTAAATAAACTGCCCAAATGTTTCAGATTTCTCTGGGAAAGAAAACCAATAATTATTGTAATAATTCCCCACCACGTCCCACAAATGATTATCAATTCTGCTCAATGAACTTCTGTTTAATTATGTCTAAGTATCGATATTATTTGGACTGTAGACGTCGAAAATTTGGTCTTTTACGAGTATGTTAAATACTATACACATTGTTTACTGTAACTAAGAAATTTATTTATTTGTTTATTGATTCACCAATATTTGTTTACACTAGTATATAAATAGGTAATTCATATTACAAAATCTAGATGTAACAAACATTTATCTAAATAAATGAGATGTGGATATAATTCTTATAAAAAACAATCACTTTATATGGGAGTTAGTTATAACAGAACGTATCTTGTTGCATGTGGAAGCGTGAATACGAGTATCTAGTCAGTTGATATATTTACTCATCAATTTGCACAGTCTAGAAATGAGAGAATTTGATCCGAATAATGTACCTATTTCGAAGCGGTGGAAAGGGAAGAGTTTTTATGAAATTCTGAACTAAAACTTAAATTAAGGAAAAAATGTTATGCAGATGCCACACAACATGAGTTTTTCATAAAATAACTTTAAAAATGAGCGACATAAAAGCATTAAAGGGTATAAGTATATTCATTCACACATCGCAATATATTTATGAAAATGTAATGTCAATGTTCACTGGGCCTCACTAATTACGCCGAATTATCCGTTTGCGTATTATGATAATTATTAATACGAATTAATTATATCTATGAAGAAGAATATGATAAGCAGTTTGAGATTCTGTGAGTAGGTACATAGAATGTTTATCAATTGTTTAACATTTTTTTAGTTAGTTATCTTTTTTTCTCAATTTCATTCCTGCGTAGAAATAAAACATGTAATTGATAAAACGGATTAATTAAATAGTAATTTTAAAATGCTTGAAAAAGCTATCAAAGCTTTTAAACTGCTATCAACAGATGGCAATACTATACTTATAGTGTTAATTGCCGCGGTAGGTAGTCACAACTTAGCATTCTTAGTAAAACTTACTTTCACCAATAGATGTCTGTAGTTGTCTCTATTAAAATAAACAAATCTGCAACAATAATATAAAAAAATCTTTAGCTTTCGATTTAGAATTTGATTCTTATTGTAACTGCTAACTGTAGACTCAAGGTATTGGTGTGACGAAATAATATTATAATTTTTAGCCAACTTTAAAGAAGAAGGCAGCTTACAAATTGAATGTATGTTTTTTGTATGTATATTATTACTCGATATCTTCATCCATTGTGAACCGATTTTGATGATTCTCTTTTTATTAAATAGGTTAGGTTATACCTACTTCAGAGGTTTTAATATTTAGACTAGATATTATCTATTCAATAATCTAATTTTCTGAAGTCATCCTGAAGTATATATATATGTATATATATATATATATATATACCTAGTCAGGTCATAAGTGTTGTCACACAGTAAAAACTTTTCTTTTAGAATGCTGACCACAAAAAAGTTTGTTCATGAAAATAAAACTGTATACTTTTTAGAATTTTACTCATTTTTAAATATGAAGTGCACGCTTAAAGAAGACCGTGTTGCAGTTATTGCGTTGCATCGTTGCGGTTACGCGCCAATTCAAATTTCTGACATACTGAAAAATTTGAATGTAATCAAAAGATTCGTTTATCGTACCATCAAACGATACAATGAAGACTCTAGTGTAGATGACAGGTCATGAAGTGGTCGCCCTCAGTCTGTTAGGACTCCAGCAGTGATAAAAGCTGTGAAGGCGCGAATTCAAAGAAATCCCAAACGTAAGCAGAAACTGTTGGTCCTTCAGATGGGGTTAAGCAGAACCACGGTGAAAAGGGTGTTAAATGAAGACTTAGGGCTTCGGGCATATCAAAGAAAAACAGGACATCGTTTGAATGCTCGTCTAATGGACCTGAGACTGAAGAGATGCCGCGCTTTGTTGAAGCGGTACGAGGGAAAAAAAATATCGGGAAATTCTTTTTTCCGATGAAAAAATTTTTACCGTAGAAGAGAGCTACAACAAACAAAATGATAAGGTGTACGCACACAGTAGTGAAGAAGCGAGCAACCGTATTCCGCGTGTCCAACGAGGTCATTTTCCATTCTCGCTCATGGTATGGTTGGGGGTTTCTTATTGGGGCTTAACAGAGGTACATTTTTATGAGAAAGGTGTAAAAACGAATGCAGTTGTGCATCAAAATACAGTCCTGACGAACTTTGTGGAACCTGTTTCTCATACCATGTTCAATAACAGGCACTGGGTATTCCAACAAGATTCGGCGCCAGCTCATAGAGCGAAGAGCACACAAGACTGGCTGGCGGCGCGTGAAATCGACTTCATCCGGCACGAAGACTGGCCCTCCTCCAGTCCAGATTTGAATCCGTTAGATTACAAGATATGGCAACACTTGGAGGAAAAGGCGTGCTGAAAGCCTCATTCCAATTTGGAGTCACTCAAGACATCCTTGATAAGGCAGCCGCCGATATTGACATGGACCTCGTTCGTGCTGCGATAGACGACTGGCCGCGCAGATTGAAGGTCTGTATTCAAAATCACGGAGGTCATTTTGTATAAACTTTAGTGTCATAAGAATCTATGTTTTGTTAAGTTCATTTTGGTATATAAATGGTTACATAATGAATAAACTTGTTTTAATTATTTTATATTAAACATGTGACAGAATTTATGACCTGACTAGGTATATACTTTCATATGCATTTAGTGAAAAGCTGTTATTTTGACATTATAAACCGACACTTCAATTTTATTTATTTGTATAGAAGAAACTATTGCAAGTATTACTTTTAAACATACTTTATGTTAACCAAATAAAAAGAACTGTTCATTTATAATATTTCGACAGATTAAGTACCTACTTATTTGTTACAAAACTATCCAGAGTCAGACTCCGAAAGTGCCTTGGTTCAATCAATGTCTATTGAACAGAAAATCTGTTGTATTAGCAATGCGACTTCGCTCCGGACACATTCCGTGCAGCAAGTTTGCTTTCATGATGAAAAAAAAAACAATCTCCAAATTGCGAAACATGCAACACAACCGAAGACACAATTGCTCGCGGAATGTTCTAAAAACCATCACGAGAGGAAACTACTGGTCGCCAAAACTGACATTAAAATGTACAACATTGGGGAATATCAAAGTATACTCTCTGAAACACTGTCAGATGCTGCTCAAATGGTTTATCATTTATTAAGTATGTATAAGTAATTAAATATTTTTGTGCTATTTAGTTATAAGGTACAATGGGACCGACATGTTGATAATAACGAAAGTCCTTTAAATAAAAAATAATGAAAAAAAAGTACCTACTTAGTATTCCATTATGACTCAGAAATGATTGTTACCGAAAGACTTGAAGAGGCTTTAAAAATAATATGTAGTAACTATGATTGGCAATAAACTGTTTTATTTATGAATATGATTATAACATCGTTCTTCATATTGAACGAAAGTAGCTTCCAACGTAAAAGAAAGAAAAGAACTGAAAGAACCGGGTACCTGGTTCCGGCAAAAGTTTGGAACCGAAAGCACCGGTTCCTGGAAAGGGACCGGTTCTCGATGCCCTAATCCTACCTCATGGTAAGCGCTACCACCGCATTAGCCGAGAGTTGCGCTAGCTCAGGAGCTGAATCACTAAAATTGTAAATGGAAATTTGCATGCTAATTTATCATAATAGTATTATGATATGTAGTTTACGGTAAATACAAATGGAAATTTGCATGTCAAAGAAGTTAAAAACATTTTGAGCACATGTAAAGTCTACCAACACGCTTTGGTGCAGCGCAGCGGTCTCTTCGCTGCTTCAAAACTTCGTCAGAAATGGAAAAGTCCGGGAAGTCATAGGCTTTCTTAACCTAGTTAAAGGCAAATTTAAAACATGAAAGAATATAAAATGCCAATAAAGTCTCATTGGGAGGATGGTGGTATTTAAGGGGTAAGATCGTCGTCTTTTTAATTTTATAAATTGTGGTACCGTTAACGTTAAGGTATAAAAAATGTGCAAATAATGTGAACAGAATTAATTTTCTTTCAACGAAGTCGTTTTAAGAAAGTTCAAGTTAATACGAATTCAATTTACATCTCTCGGTCCCCACGTACTTATCCAGTTTTTTTTTCTCGGCAAAAATAAATCTTCAGTAATTGATTCCGCCTCACTTTAATTTGTCTTCGTTAAAATTCAATTTCTTTTGTCTATCTGTGTTCTGTGAGTGAAAAATTCAGTTCTGGAGTAATACAACATTATGCGAACGCTTCGTTTCGGAATATAATTTCTCTTGTCGCTTAATTTTAATTACTGTGAAATGTATAAACGTGATATTGGATTGCGCCTGATATTAAATTCGTCTTCACTTCTTGAGTAACATGTTAATTTGATTTTTGAAAATATTGTAAAATCTACTTTTGTTTCAATGTCAGTGTTTCAATCACGCTTGAACGGTAGTCGGATTCTAATGAAATTTGACATAAAAGTCGATTATTTTATGGAATAGTCATAGGAGAAATTTTCTAAATATTATTACTAACATATAATTTACACCTCGCGGGTAACAGCTAGTAAATAGATAGCAAATTCGGTGTTCGCAAACTGATTCACCATCTTTGATATTTGATAATACAGAAATAATCAATTACGCTTCTAAGACTATGGTCAGCAGTGAGTTATTTGGCTTGACATCTGCGTGACATAATGGTCACCTGGATACGTTATCACAGGCACGATCGGTTTTTGTCCATATAAATAGGAATATCGTATTGCTTTGGTTCATTTTTATCATATATCAAGTTTTTTATAGGATAGGGCGGCAAACTAGCACACAGTCCACCTGATAGTAAGTGGTCGCTGTGGCCCATAGACATCTACATCTATTCTCGTTTGAGAATTAAAATGCAGATTCGTTGTCACCCGTGAAGACTAAGATGGAATGCCTATTTTCTAGTAAAAAGGGTTTGCGGTTCTCTATACTCACCATACGAAACACAGCAGTGTTAAGCTGCTATTTTACATTGTTATTCTGTGAGAGCGTGGTCCTTCCCCGGTCGAGCCAACACATTCGTGCTACAACTATGCCACTAATATAGCTGCAGCATGGCTCTACCATGTATAAAATTGCAAAAAAGGCTACCAACCTGCAACTACTGTCGGTACTGCATTTAGGTTATTCTAAACAAATTTAGTCATGAGCCATAATAACTTAGGAGATGACTATTATTCTTAAATTATCCTAGGGGGTGAGCAAACCATGTTCAATCTACGTTGGCGCCATTGAAATTGTAAATTGGTAATTTCAATATTAAGTGTACATTTATCACGTGCTCGACGATGACAGGAAACGGTATGAGTTTTTTTTTTTTATAAAAAGGAAGTGACAAACGAACTTACGGTCTACCTGATTGTGTTTACTGCAGTCCATTGACATCTGCAGCCTTCTTCGAACAAAAAAGGCTACAGATGCATTGTTACGTCTGAGAACTAAGATGGAATGGAATGCTTACAGTCAATAATTGTCCTCGCACTGTATACCTTTGACATCCGACCGCTAAATAGCAGTGATAGCACCACT
Source organism: Parnassius mnemosyne (assembly GCA_963668995.1). NCBI lineage: Eukaryota > Metazoa > Arthropoda > Insecta > Lepidoptera > Papilionidae > Parnassius > Parnassius mnemosyne. The sequence goes on from CAVLGL010000126.1 coordinate 39,562,318, forward strand.
ATAATTGTTAGATGTAATAATATTACGTAATTTAATACGTGTATAGCGGGAAAAAACATGTTGATGAAACCCGCATATACGAGAAATAAGGCATGTGACGTTTTTAAAGAAGTTGCACCATGTTTAAAGTTTTTCCTATCTAAATCTGCTAGTTTTAAACTTTTATGATAAATTAAATTTGAAATGACACAGATACGAATACATTATTTAGATATTTTTTAATGACTATGAAATATTTCAATATAAAGTCTTATGATAAGCATTTCAAATTAATTTAAAACAGTTATTATAGCTCTCTGTTGATAACTTACTCTATGGTTTAATTTATTGCTGCGAAAGGGATTCTGTATGCAAACAGATTATTAGTTACGGGACATTGTGTGAATATTTTTTGTGGCTCCATCCCCACATCCACTTGGCCCATATCTCAACTACCTACTTTAAAAAATAAAGATACAATATAGCGCCAGATCCCGTTGCACTCAACCTTTTTTATTACTATTACATATTATTCTGAAATATGACTAAATACTATACACTAAAATAAATATTTATGGTAATAAAATCTATGAAAATATTTTAAATAAATAATTTATTATTCGTTACGACTCAAGGTTCATAACACTGTTTTAGGGGAATACATGTGTAGTAGTTATAGATTCAGCTTGTTGACTTAATTACGTTGACATAATATATGATAGAGTGCCATATGATAAAATGAAAAAGTATTTTTTAATTTACATTACCAGTTCACGGGGCAGGGTAATCTCGCGTCTGACCGGCAGATGTTTAAGCTCTCACCTGGCGTTGTGGTTGCGCGGTCGGCGCGTGCGCACACCCACGTGCTCTTTCCATTATTATTAGTAAGGATGAAGTCCGATAATGCGGTTTTTGTACTTTTTGTTTCCACGAAGACCATATGATGCACTGCACAGTTTTTCTTGCAAGTTGCGTTTCAAATTACATTATAAGATATAATAAGTAATGCGTTATCTTGTGCTCTATTCGTGTACGTGTTTCGTAATCGTTAGCAGATCGATTGTCCGGAAACATAATAATAATTTCCTCCAGACCGAACTTCAGTCACGGCGGCCAGTCTCAACATAGACGAGCCACTTGTGCAGGGCAGAATTAGAGTGCCCAAGTTTATTCATAAGCACAAGTGCACTGTCCATTCCCTCACTCTCATACTCCGATGGAACGGTAAACCATACGACCGGAGAGAGATCAGGCGAAAGAGTCACGTCTTTACGTACTTTACGAGGCACGGGGTGTAGCACCGCCGACTTCCTGATTCCGGGCTGTTATTGAGACAGAAAACCTAATAACAGATTTTTGCCCCGAACCGGGGTTAAAACTGAGGACCACATAATCAGCAGCCGCCTTTAAGGCTACTAGATCGCCGAGGTCGTCAAACTAACAACCCCAAAAATATATGGCTATGCATAAGTAAATTACTTTTCAAAAGGGTTTAGGGTGACAAACGAGCACACATTCCACCTGATATTAAGTGGTTGTTGTGGCCCATAGACGTCTACATCTATTCTCGTTTGCGGATCAAAATACAGATGCGTTGTCACTCGTGAGTACTAAGATGGAATGCCTCGTTTCCAGTAAAAAGGATCTCCGGTTCACTCACCATACGAAACACCGCAGTGTTAAGCTGCTAATTTATGCTGGTATTGTGTGATAGCATGGCATTTCTCCGGTCGAATCGAACCATTCGTGCTACAACTATCACTACTAATATAGCTGCAGGGTGGCTCTACTACGTATAAAATAATATAATAATAATTTCCACGTGATAGCTTCGGAAGTTGTTGCAACAACAAAGCGTATAGAATAATTAAATCCCCGACTTCTGAGACTCTGAAATCATTTTAAAATTACAAATTATTATATTCTTTTAAGTTATTTTTATGGGTCGACTCGACCGGGGAAGGAGCATGTTTCATTTTAAATCCTTATTGCATTCCTCTGTGAACATGGATCATATGGCGGACTTAATGCCTACGGGCATTCTCTACCGGATTTAACTTTTTTAACTGTGGACATGGGGTCTCACAGACCTTTCGTACTTGCTGATTTCTTAGAATAACATAATTACCACCACCCCTGCGGGTGGGCGTCTCAGTATCAATATTTGACCCTCCTAAGTAGATCACGGAATATCGCAAGCTCAAATAAATAACTAAAATGTTGTCAAAATAGTTACATCAAAACATCATCACCAATTTTTCCAACCCTTTAATTTATATGGCACTATCCCTTAGTATAACTTATTTAATTTAAAAAAAAAATCATTAAAATTTCATTCACAATTGACGCATAAATTACATACAGTAACGGAACATACAGTTGAATTGAAAACCTCTTTCATTTTTTAAGTCGGCTAAAACTTACAAACACTTTAAAATATTGTTTTTCAACTAAAGCGCTCTCTGTAGTCCATGCTGTTACAGTGTTTGATGCACTTCTAATACCGTTTCGCTCCACTACAAAATTAAACTCTCATTACATTGGACGCATGCTGATGACGGATGATAATGAGTTTTTGTTTGGTTTTTGTGTTCAAATTTCGCTTCAGCGCGGCCGATTCGATTACATACCGGACGTTTTTCTACTCATTGTTTTGTTTGGAATAATTATCACGCTTTTTTGTTCGGCTTTTATGGCGTTTAGTATGATAATACATCACCACATGGAATGAAGTTGTCGTGATATTGCATTATCCATCTATTACAAGCTATAAAAGTCCAGTGCTAAACATAGGCCTTTCCCATATATTGCCTCATAGGGAGGACTTTGTCATAGTTGCCTCGCCTGGCAGACGGGTTAGCAACCGCAGTTTTTTTATTATTTTGAATTGTTATCAGGTAGATGCTGCCATCTTCTGTATCAGTTTCCCTCTGTCGCCTCTTACGACACCCACGGGACGATATGGGGTAGTGGATATTCTTACACCGCCTCTAGAAGGCAATTCGTGAGATTGTCTGTTATTTATCATCAGTTGGATTGTCATGTCTTATTCATCAGCTCGTAAAAGTTCACCGTTAACTTTTTTTTATGAAATCGATGTGAAAATATGAACTTATAGTCCATCTTATGGTAAGTAAGTCGACGGCTACGTGGCGCAGTGGCTTAGCAATGACTTGGTGCGCTGGGGGCCGCGGGATCGAATCCCGCACGGAACAAGTATTTGTATGGCCTACAAATTATTGTTCCGGGTCTGGATGTTTGTCCTTGTGCAATTTGTGTTTGTAAACTGCCTCCACGATACAGGAGAAAATCCTAGAGTGGAAGTAACGTTTTTTAAAACTCCAAGAACTCGAGGTGGCTACTGCAGCCAATAGAAACTTGCAATCAATTTCAATCAAAGAAAATTTTAAATGCCTCGTTACCTCTGAGGACTAAGATGGAATGTCTCGCAGCCCTTAATTATACAGGCTGAATACATGTACAATATCCCTACAGACTGAAACACAGCAGTAGCACTGCTGTTAGTAACAAATATATAAGAGAGTGATACCCATCCAGACGGACTCCCAGACTGAAAAAGAGAACAACCACCTAATAACTTCATATGACATGTTTGCCTCGCTTTTAAGTTAAAGTAAGTAATTCTCTTTAGAATAATTTTAAATTAAAAATTTTGTACAACGGACTTCAATATAAATTATTAAGAAAATCTCAAAAACTATTGGTCAGACTGATGATTTTATGGGATCACATGTGAAGCACCAGCTTTCAAATAAAAAAAGAATCATCGAAATTGGTTCACCCAGTAAAAAGTTAAGAGGTAACACACATAAAAAAACATACAGTCGAATTGAGTACCGGCTCCTTTTTAAAGTCTGTAGAAAATTTTTCGTAATCGCTACCAGATCACAGCTATAACTATTGTAACCATGGCCTGTTGGAGTCTTGTACACCTGGCTGTTACGTGATGATCATATCATCATTTATTGGGCGCCTTTCTTCTTCTTCTTCTTTCTGTCATGTCCCCAACTATTATTATACCAACGACAGAGGGAATCAAATCAGGAGATGGGCAGCAGTGCCTACCTAATAATGACTAAAAATAAAAATAAACAGGTTAGCTGTCGGCAATCTGTGGGCGAGGCCTATTGTTAGCAGTGGACTTTAATAGGCTGTAAAGGTAAGAAAACAGTGTGAGAGATTCTTTTACTCAAGTGATGCTGTAAGCCATTAAAATTTATATAAATATTGAACACCAAAAATATGAATAGGTATCTATGCGATGATATGTGACACAGCTGGGTATGTTTGTTTTCTGTTTATCTTGAATCTTTTGTTCCGGTCTTACATTACACAGTGTTGGAAAAGCTTTCCCTACAGTTAAACTTTAACAATACGACTCTAGTTACAAAGTCAGTACTGTTGCTATTACAGTTCAAACTTTGATATCCTTGACTGCAACTGTGAACAAGTGTGCAAATAATATACATAGAAAGAGCATTCCCTTGTTACTTTGCTTCTAACAGGAATCTAAAGAAATATTATCTTTTTAATCACGTTGCATGATACACTCTGACTATGGAATTTTATTTCATTATGTAACAAAATGATTAGTCTATACATATACATACAAACATAGAGTAATTAGACTATACAAATAAATAAAATTGAAGTGTCTGTTTGTTATTTGAAAATAACAAGTTTTTACTTAATGCATAGTACATTTAAACGGTACTTATAACAAAAACGCTATTTCTAAAATGTTTGTCTGTCTGTCTGTCTGTTTGTTCCGGCTAATCTCTGAAACGGCTGAACTGATTTCGACAGGACTTTCGCTGGCAGATAGCTGATGTTATAAGAAGTAACTTGGGCTACTTATATTTTACAAAAATATTTAGGATTCTGCGCAACATAATTAAAACCCTAAAATACGCGCAGGCGAAGTCGCGGGGAACAGCTAGTTTTTAATAAAATGCAAGAACGTACTTCGTACAACTTAAAATAATAAAACCATTTTACATTCTGAAATCGGTGCTAAGATAGTAAAGAGGAATTAAAGTACCGACTTCAGAATGTGAAATTATTTTAGTACTAGCTGTTCCCCGCGACTTCGTCTGCGTGTTATTTGGGTTTTTTACTTTTTTGCGCGGAACCCTAATTGTTTTTTTTTAATATGAGTAATCTAAGGTACTCCTTGTGACATCAGTTATCTGACGGTGAAAATTCCGTCAAAATCGGTCCAGCCGTTTCGGAGATTAGCCGGAACAAACAGACAGACAAACGGACAGACAGACAGACAGAAAAAAACTTTAAAAATTTTAATTTTATTATTAGTACCGTATATACTTTGATATGCATTTAGCATGAAGAAGATAATGAATCTGAAAGAAGCGAAAGAGGTTTGTAAGGATCGTGACACTTGGCGATCTGTTCTCTCTGGCTACCCCGTCAGGGATTGTGCATGAAGATAAGTATAAGTATAAGTAAGTGCATTTAGTAAAAAACTGTAATTTTGACATTACAAACGGACAGTTCAATCTTATTTATTTGTAATAGATTACTTGTTTTTTGCAGTGAGTTTTTAATTTGTATTAAAAGCTGGTTTTTACCTCTTTGAGTAAATTAAAAGCGATAATTATCACAATCTCAATGTGGTCTCGTTACATAAGAAACCCTGGTCCTCAATTTGACACTTTTAGATGTGGAGTTTTTTCTCCAAATTCCAACCACCCCTGATATAGGTACATCATTTTAATATAAGACAATTATCAAAACCAGTTCATAATTGACCAAGATATTGCGAATTGTAAAGAAGCGGGAGGTCTTTTATGTAGTCGGCTAAAAAGTGACAAACGAGCACACTAGACTTTATAAATGAATGTTGTAGCCTGATGATTCTAAGGAACTATGAACTACTTGTAAGAACAAGAATAAATGCGACAAACGAATGCTTCTTTACAACTAAAAAGACCTCAGCTTTTGCTGCAGTTATCATACAAAATACAGCAGCATTAAGTGTCTCTTTTACGCAGGTATTCTGTGACAGTGTGGCCATTCCTCGGTCGAGTTAACCCATTCGTGCTGCATTCATAATAAAGCTGTACCAAGTTATAAATGCAATCGTGAATGTATTTTTGGGTTTAAATAATGCATACGTAATATAGACATTAGCATTAAATTGTTTTGTAAACAGGGCATAATGAAAATCGATTTTTCGCTCGGTTGGTTTAGGATAATGTGTATGGACGGGGGTCCGGCAGCGTGGCGTGACACGCCGCTGTTTCAGGATAACCATCTCTTTTGGTAATGATCATTATGATAAATAGAAATATAGCAGCTCAACGGACGCCTGCGTAAGTTTCAAAGAACAATGAGAATTATTTCGATTCCCATCGGCTTCGCTGCAATTGCTTATTATAATTTTAAAAGTTGGTAAAAATTACTTTGCTTTATATCCGCGTAATGAAATAGAATTATATGGCTTACCTAGTTTGAAGAGTATCTCCTGCCCTCTCTCAATTCCTTTTACTATCCCTTTCACCACATATCCAGAACTCGCTAAACACTTGGCGGTCACCCACCGCATTGTTTACTTCACCCGAGGATGCCTCGTGTAGACGCGAAACACGTGTCGTATTATCGACGGCAGTGTGTCTTTTCGAAACGTGGTGAACGATATTCTAAACTTCGGTCTATGTGACGTAATCGTTAACGAGATCAAACCCTCAAGTCACAGAATAGTATTCCTAAATACAGCGTCTTGAAATACTGTTATTATGTATTTATTAATTAACAACGATGTTGAGATACTGATATCGTAATGAGGGCGTATCAAATGATCACGCACTTGAGTTCGTCGTTGAGTAACGTCTATTAATACGAGCGTTAGTGTAGTGATGTTGGGAGTAGTGGATGCTGGGATTAATTGTCACGGGGATAGTGCACAAAATTAAGGTAGAGCTGGAAGTGCTCTTCATACTAGATAAGACACATCATTTTATTTCATTACGCGTATATTAATTTTTACCAACTTTATGGATATAATGGATTTCCCCAAAGTAACGCCTGATTCTAATAATTTATTTATTTATTTATTTATTTAATCTTTTTGTTTACACCTTAATAAAAAGGGTAACAAAGGGCGGACTTAATGCCTAGCGGCATTCTCTGCCAGTCAACCCGTGGAGTGATGAGATTTTGTGGCAGGTGCAAATACACACATATATACATATATACATACATACACACACACATACATATATATACATATATACATACAGACTCATATATATATACATACATATATATATATATATACATATATACATACATATACACATACACACATACACATATACATACATACATACTAAGATATGCGTATAATATACAAAAACTTTACATATGTAAATATATGAACAAAATATGTATCATACATAGATATAATATATACGTTACATATAATAATAAAATACATATATTGAAATTACAAATAATAAAACATCTAAATGTGTCAAAATTATCATCACCATTCTTAACATCGAACATCACTTCGACTCAAAAAAAATCTATGTATACAAATAAATAAAATTGAAGTGTCTGTTTGTAATGTCAAAATACCAGCTTTTTACTAAATGCATATGAAAGTATATACGGTACTTATATCAAAAACACAATTTTTAAAATTTTGTCTGTCTATCTGTCTGTTTGTACCGGCTAATCTCCGAAACGGCTGGACCGATTTTGACGGGACTTCCACTGACAGATAGCTGATATTATAAGGACTAACTTAGCCTACTAATATTTTAGGAAAAGAATTAGAGTTCCGCGCAACATAATTACCGCAACAGAATGCCAGCGTCAAATAGTAGCTTTACACTGCTGTGTTTCGTATGGTGAGTGTAGAGAACCGGAGACCCTTTTTACTGGAAAAGAGGCATTCCACCTTAGTCCTCACGGGTGGCAACGCATCTGCATTTTGATTCGCAAACGAGGATAAATGTAGATGTCTATGGGCCACAGCAGCCACTTACCATCAGGTGGACTGTGTGCTCGTTTGTCACCCTATACTAAAAAAAAAACATAATTGAAGCTAAATTTCACGCGGGCGAAGTCGCGGGGAACAGGTAGTTATATAATAATTTTATTAGGTGGTAGGTTTCCTTTTTTTGCTTTGGAGTAGATACTACGTTCTTATCTATTTCAGTCACCAAAAAGCATATAATGCAGTACTGTGTTTCCGTGCGGAAAGTAAAGAGAGCCAGTGTAATAACAGGCAGTCAGGCATTCCATCTTAGCCCTCAGAGGTGATAACGCATTTGTAGCCCCTGAGTTTTAATGTTAGTTGAAAATCTTGATGGAATGCAGTGACCATTTACGATCAGGTAAACTGTAAGTTCGTTTGTCACTTCGATTTTATATAAAAATGACGTCCTGATTTACCACGTGCTCGACGGTGGAATTTAATAAATGTAATAAACAAAGGAGAAAAATTCGAAAGAATGTTCCGAGGACATGGACGGATGGAAGTAAATTAAATATCCGGTTGTCAAACGGTCCATGTCCAGCCGTTGATTTTTTCCGGTCAATTTTATATAATTAGTAGGTATAGTACAGTTGGCCGTATGAGGAAGCTCAAGGTCGCTCAGCGAGCTATGAAGAGGGCGATGCTTAGGGTTTATGCATGATAAACTTAGAAATTTTATATGGAGTAACCGACATAGCTCGATGCATTAGTAAACTCATGTGGCTATGGGCCGGCCATATAGCTTAAAGAACCGACAACCAATGAGAAGAAAAGTTCTCGAGTGGCAGCCTCGTACTGGTAGGTAAAGTGTAGGACGGCCCCTAGATGGAATGACGACCTGGTATGACATGCAGAAAGTTGATGGATGCAGGTGGCTCAGGACCGTGCTCTGTGGCATTCCTTGGAGGTCTATGTCCAGCAGTGGACTTATGAAGGGCTGTAACGATGATGATAATAATTATTATATAATTATCATATCATTATTAATGATGAGGATAATGATTTTGTACTGTGTATGATAAATCTGTGCCACAAACTATAACGCCTCGTATGGGGTAAGGATGTGTTTATATAAGACTTCGTTTATCTTAATTTTGATTGGATGAATTCTAGTAGGAGAAAATAATATGCCATCAAAAACATAACTTGTAAAAAAACTAAGTCTCGCAACTCAGTTCTTCTACCGTAAAATGTTGTGAGATCCATGTAATACCAAGTCGGTTAATTTATTCAGTCTCTACTTAAGGGTTCTTCTGTCTTAAGTTATTACGTAATTAGCTAACCTAACAACATCTTATAGTGACCATATCAATATTAAAAATCTTTATGTTTTAAATAAATAGATTGACTTGAAGTGTATCTAGAAAACTGGACCGAAATTACAAAATATTTTAGTTTTTCCTTGATTTATACACAAAACACTAATTGTATTCTAAGTTTGAAGTTTCTACATCTGCTAGAAGTGCCTTAGAATTTTGATGATCTGTCAGTCAGTGAGTGAGTGACAAAATTAAGAAATTTTGACTTGTTATAATTCTTAAACTACTGGTTCAAATTGAATAAAATATGAAATATACCGTGATTATACAATGTTTGCTTGGCTACTGAAAACTCAGGGTTCTAGTTTTACCCACAACGAAGTTATAGGGTGTCAAATATGGCCTGAACTACTTCGAGAAAAGGATGGTACGGCCGTGTTGCTTTTTTGCTCAACTTGGCGAATTCAGAAAAAAATGAATTTATTATCATGATGTTTTAACAGCATTAAAACATAATTAATAACAGCCAAACCCAAAATTAATAAAAACCTTGGCTAACGCAGCATTTTTGCATGCCAACCATGCGTGGCAACTATCTTCAGCACTACACTTTAACGAATAATGTCCGCCAGACCAAATTTCGGATTATGATACACCATAATTTATCCGAAATATGCAAGTGAACTCTCTATTCCTACACTCTCATAGTCCGATAGGACAGTAATTCGACACGACCTGAGAGAGATCAGGGGCAGGACCAGGTTTTACGTAGTTTCGCAGACACGGGGGTGAAACACCCTCAACTTCCTAACTCCGGGCTGCTGCTGATAATTTCTTGACAGAAAAACCCGATTTTGATCCGAACCGAGATTCGAACCCGGGACCTCATAATCAGCAATTGCGTTTACGACCTCTAGACCAACGCAACAGTCGAATTAACAAATAAACGAATATAGAAAAGACAAGTTACAGGATACCGTCGCCGTTCCTTCTCCGGTCAGGGGAGTCTCATTAAAACGGTAGTAAATAAAAACAAAGATACTTAACAGACGAAGTTTTATTTTCTTACTTTAAAGAAACAAATAAACAAACACCGTGCATGAAATCTATTTGATTTCATGCACGGTGGTTTTGTATAATTAATATAGAGCAGATATAGCGGTAGTTACTCTTGAGCTTAAAACAATTTTAATAAGCGAGCACTATCTACACTTTTAAATAAAACTAGTTTTACGGATTTTATCGCATATATTAACTTATTTTATATTCCCGACGTTTCGAGTACTTTACAGCACCCATGGTCACGGGGAGACTGAGGTGTGTGACGTCCTAATGTCATAGTTAACCACGGCTACCTCCAGATTTGTGGTCTATCAAATCTAATGTAGTGACGGGGGCGATCCTGTACGTGTTCAACTCTGTGCTGCAGTCTGTGAACAGGTACAGGATCGCCCCCGTCACTACATTAGATTTGATAGACCACAAATCCTCGCTAAAGAACAGCGATTCCTTCCAAGGGTGATTCGCGAGGCTATTGAAATCAAAAAACATCCTAATTTCAATAAAGAAGATGGCTGGGTGCTACCATCTGCTTGGGATCCTATAATTAATAAAATAAAATACCAACCCGCTTGGGTTGGGATTAAATTTTACACAACTTATTATTATTATACAACTGCAAGACTTCAACATACTATGAGCTTATTCTGCGTAGATCGTACCAAAAATTAATATTAAAAAACTGAAGGTATGACTATGACATCGGGACGTCAAACACCTTAGCCCCCCCCCCGTGACCATGGGTGCTAAAAGGCACCCGAAATGTCGGGAATTAAATAGTTAAATTAAACGCGATGAAATCCGTAAAACTAATTTTAACAAGCATTTGGTTCGTTAGGTTTCAAACGAGAATATGTTGTACTAAAAGGTCGTTTTAAAAGGTCTAAAGCAGAAACAACGTGATTTAGTTTGGAATTTTGAACCCAATTTTTTTAAAGCATCGAAACTAAAACAACGAAGGGTTCAATTTGCCGCTGTGGTTAGCTACTTCACAAAAGGCACATAATAAGGTTGTTCACCAATTTACCCTGCATATAGCGCTCGGCATACAAATAAGCCACCAATAAACTTTCGTCCCTTGAAAGCAAACTGTCAAACGACCCAAATAACATTCCCAAAGCTTTACGAACAATGTTAATAGCAATGTTAACAATTGTATATTTACCGCAAAAAAGGTATTTTGCAGTTTTAGATTAATTTCATATTTAAATTTGTTTAGGTCAACCTTACTTTCACCATGTATTTGTTTTATGTCATTGATTTTGTTTAATGGTAAGAAAGTTAAAAAACGGATAAAAATTGCGATTTTTTTAATACCATAAATTGAAGTGACAAATGAATTTATAGCCCAGAAGGTTTAGATGGTAGAGCTACGATTCAGCTATATTATGGTTGTAGTACGAATGGGTCGGCTCGACCGGGGAAGGACCACGCTCTCACAGAATACCAGCGTAAAATATCAGCTCAATGCTGCTGTGTTTCGTATGATGAGTATCGAGAACCGGAGACCCTTTTTACTGGAAGCGTAGTTTTTTTTTTGATAGGATAAGAGTGACAAGCGAGCACACAGTGCACCTGATGATGGTAAGTGGTTCTTTGGCCTATATACATACACATCTATCTTCGTTTGCAAATTAAAATGCAGATGCGTTGTCAGCTGTGAGGACTAAGATGGAATGCCTCTTTTGTAAAAAGGGTCTCCGGTTCTCTACAACATATGCGTTGTGATCACTGAGGATTAAGATAATACTGGCTCTCTGTACCTTTCAGATCGGAGCACTACAGCAAAAGCTCTGCTATTTAAGCAGCAGAAATAGGTATGACGGTGATACTTACCCAGACGGACTTCTGGATATAAGTCTGGATATATAATAATACCACTATAATATTTACGATAATATACGTTGTAATGTGATGCTGCAACTGAAATATGGCCGCAGCACGAATAGATCGGCTTTATCGGGAGAGGGCCAAGTTCACACAGAATACCAGTTTAGTAGCACAACAAAGTATTTCGTATCGCGATTGATGAGAAGGTAATACACAGATTTTACTGGTAAATGACTCCCCATGGGTGACAACACATAGGAACTACCATCTGACGAATTTTGCGCGTGTTTGTCAGACTTGTACGTACTTATTCATCATTAATTAATGCCAAACAAAAGTCTACTGCAAAGGAGATCTATCCTTGCCACGCTTGGCAAGCTGGTTGGTAACCGCAGGTTTTTATTACTAATTAATGTCCTCTAGACTGAATTCCGGTCACTGCCGCCAGCCTCAATGGAGACTATCCATCGGCGCAGGACAGGGTTTTAGTGACCAACTGTACCACAGTTGCACAATTTACAACTGTGACCACAGGTGCACTCTCTATTCACTCACTCTCATATTCCGATGGGACGATAAGCTGACACGAGAGAGGATTGGAGAGAGACCAGGAGCAGGACCAACGGCTTTACGTGCTTTCCGAGACACGGGGGTGAGAAACTGCCAATTTCCTGCCTCCGGGCAGCTGCTGTGAATTTCTAGACGGAAAAATTCAACACAACTCTTGGCCCGACTCTCGGCTCTATGCTTCTTGCGACGTTCACGGGATATTTGGGCGTAATGGATTCTCTTATGCCTCCACTATACAGCACATGTACAGGTTTTTTTTATAGGATGGGATGACAAAAGAGCACACAGTCCACCTGATGGTAAGTGCTGTGGCCCACATACATCTACATCTACCCTCGTTTGCGAATCAAAATGCAGATGCGTTGTCACCCGTGAGGACTAAGATGGAATACGTTTTTTCCAGTAAAAAGGGTCTCCGGTTCTCTACGCTCACCAAACGAAACACAGCAGTGTTAAGCTGATATTTTACGCTGGTATTCTGTGTTTAAAATATAATATAGTTTAGTTTAGCTTTAGTAGCTTGTATAGGTATACAAAAAACATATCAGCTTACTGAAGCAAACCTAAACAACAAAGTGAACCGTGCTCTTCGTGAAATAACATCTCCCTCAAACTCTCAACTACTTTTATCTGTCGATTGAACGAGGATTGCAACTTTAACATTGGATTTTATAACTTAGAGCTATTCACTAACTGCTCGAAGCATTCACTTTTACGGGGCACTGGAAATGAATTTACCGTAGTACTCATCTCGAATGTGCAGATTTATTGGATTTAATATGTGTATTATTATGAATGTATGATATTTTTCTAGTTTACAAAATATGTTTCTTCGAGGCCGACTGAAAAATCGGCGCTGCGATCTAGCGGCTAATGCTGAGACATTCCTTTCCACCGCGATATCACACGACACGTTTTTAAAAATTTTATTTTAGGTCTGTGCATACATATACACTACTTATTTACTTTGGCTTTCTTAATCGTCCATCCATCCATTTTTATATATAAAAATTACGTGTCACATTGTTTGTCCGCGATGAACTCCTAAATTACTGAACTGATTTCAATGAAATTTGCACACTGTGTGCAGTTTGGTCCAACTTGAGAGATAGGATAGTTTTTACCCCGATAAGTGACCATCAATTTTTTATTGCTAATCTCAGGAGTTTTTTTTAGGAAAGCAAATGGTCGTCGGAAAGTGCAGAACAACGTCTGCCTGCTTTGCTAGTTAGACTATAAAAGTCCCCTCTCCCATAGATGGCTTTATATTTGAATTTTGCCATAGTTGTTGTTATCAGAAAGATGCTGTTGCCCATCTTCTGTTTTAGCTTCCCTCTGTCGCCTCTTACGACTCCTATGGGACGATACGGGTTAGTGGATGTTCTTACACCGCCACTACACTGTTGCTTTTTTAATAATATTTATATTTAATAATATATAATTCTTTCTGGTGGCATTTTCCCATATTAGCCCCTTACACTACGCACGGGACGAAATGGGATGATGGATTATCCTAAAGCCGCGTATCGATTACGCGCTCCAAGATGTCGAAAATTGGCGCGCGCTCTGGCCGCGCGAAATGGATACCGCCTTAGAGCGTTGTTCGTTGGAGCGCTCGAACGTGGAGCGGGCCGCTCCATCTGGTGTCAGTTTTTTACCGCGCATCAAAGTAGTTTAAGTATTGGCACGCGCGCCAGTTGGTACGTTTGTTTTCATTATCCGTGTGTTCGTTGCGTTCAGAGCTATGGATTATCAGTCGGTCAAACACTGGAGCGGCTGCCGCGCGGGCCAGTAGCACTTAGTTGATACACTTCGAACATTTGGAGCGCGTTCCGCGGAGGGCTCTGGTCGGAGCGTCTTTCATGGCGCGCGCGCCAGGAGCGCGTAGTCGATACGCGGTTTAAACCATCATTATACGGCACGCTATTTTCCTAGATTAGAAATAAATAAGACACACTTTATATACACCTATTCTATATAGGAGTCCATTTGAGTATGTACCACCTTCTTATCTGTTTCTGCCGTCAAATAGCAGTGCAGTTTTTCGGTCTGAAGCTTAAAGAGAGCCCGTTTAATTAGAAGCTGTGAGACGTTCTATCTTAGTCTTTAGAGGTGATAACGTGGTAGAGTCATGCTGTAGCTATATTGTGGTTGCAGCACGAATGGGTCGGCTCGACCGGAGTAGGACCACGCTCTCACAGAATACCAGCGTAAAATAGCAACTTAATGCTGCTGTGTCTTGTATGGTGAGTGTAGAGAACCGGCAACCCTTTTTACTGGAAACGAGGCATTCCATTTCAGTCCTCAAGGGTGAAAACGCATCTTCATTTGGATTTTTAATTGAGGATAGATGTAGATGTCTATGGGTCACAGCAAGCACTTACCATCAGTTGGACTGTGTGCTCGTTTGTCACTCTTATTCTATAAAAAATATAACGCGTCTGAGGCCTGCTTGATTTGAAGTTGGTTGCAGATGCGCATGGACCTATTTAAAAAAGTAGCCTAGCCAAGTGTAATGTAAGTATTTTGATTCCTTACTTTAATTAAACTAGTTTTACGGATTTTATCGCGTTTAATTTTGACTTTTTTTATTTCCCTGGCAATTTCTGGCACTTTACAGTAACCATGGTCACGGGGGGGGGGGGGGGGATTATATTTGACGTCCTAATGTCAACGTCAACGGAGGCTACCTCTAACTTTAAAAAGCACATAAAAATACAGCCGAATTGAGTACCTCCTTCTTTTTAAAGACGGTAGATAAAATCCGTAAACTTAGTTTTATTCCATGTGTAGTATTCGTGCAAATATAAGAAATCATTATGCTTACTTTAAATTTATGACGTTTATAACCTATTTAAATAGGATAACGTATTAAATAGGTTTTGCTAGGACTGGTGTAGTTAGTTGATTATCCGCTATTTTCCCAAGGGATAGCGTTTGAAATCTGCAACCTCTGTCGTCTGTCAAGTAAATATTTCCAGCGCAATTGGGACTTAGGTTAACTTCATTTTAGAACAAATTAATACTTGTATTAAATTAGCATTTGTATACAAGTACAATATTGATTGTGTCGTTAGTAACGACGAGGTTATAGAATCTAAAGAGCTGATTTTGGAATAGACGTTGTGATTGGATACAATGACGTATTAAGTATTATATATTATTATTAACGGATTTTTAATTAGTTCTCGATATGCATTATGGCAGTTTCTTCTAAATAATTCTACACAATAACTGATTCCTTGTTTAGTGAGTGAAAATTGTATAGTGGGTGTAATAATAAAACAACATACTAAATTTTGTTTCTGAAATAAATAATATAAGTGGTAGAGCCACACGGCAGCTTTTGCTGTCGCACGGATGGGCCGGCTCGAACCGGGGTAGTACCACGACCTCACAGAAAACCAGCGTGAAGTAGATGTTTACCTCTGCGTTTCGCTTGGTGAGTGCAGGTGGCCGGATGCCCCTATTTACTGGAAATGAGGCATTCCATCTTAGTCCTCACGGGTGACAACGCATCTATATTTTGATTTGTAATAGAGGATAAATGTAGATGTCTATGGGCCGCAGCAACCACTTACCATCAGGTGGACTGTGTGCTCGTTTGTCACCCTTATCCTATAAAAAAAAGCTTTTATAAATAAATTTTGTTAAGATTATGACTCAATAGTAGAAAATGTTATACTATACACTAATAATTGACGGCGCGGTAGACCTGTGACATTTGGCGAGATTTCCGCACAGGACAAGTATCTGTATGGCCTAAAAATATATTTTCCAAGTCTGGTTGTTTTTCGATACATAATTCATGTATATTTAAACTGTTAAAACCTGAAGTGCGGATACACGTATGAAAGGGTTCAAAAGACGGGGGTCATCTGGTGAGTGACCTACTACCCCAAGAAACTGATGTCACACTACGTTGGGTTCGGGTACAACGAGGTGGGCGTGACCCCTGAGAAGGTATGCCATTCAAAGTCTGTCTGTCGTCCTTTAGTAAAAGAAAGGTTAGACGCCTAAGATTACGGAACCACTCCATAGGGACTATGGAGTGGTCCCGGTCTTGACGTCAGGTGAATTGGACTGTAATCGTTATGATCCAATGAGAAAACATCTATTTTATCTTCACAATTTCCCTATAAGAGTGCAACATTGAAACTTTCACTAATTTTCTTATCACTTTCCCTACTGTCTTCTCTCTTGATTTAAACTGTAAAACTGGTAGCTGGTCCCGAACGAACTTCCAAATTAACAGTTCACTATCCTAGTACGCGAGCTACACATGTGGGTCATTGATCTCACCCAGCATCGGAATCTTTGACGTCGATATATCGAATGACGTTCAGTTCAGTCAGCTCTTCTCTAAAAAATTTCCTCAATCGATTAGCCTTGTCATATCAGTAGATAATCAGTAGAGTGCACTGCGTGGAAGTTTTAAGAATTAGACATAATCTCTCTTGCTTTCACATCACAAGTTTTTTATATGTAGTAGAGCCACGCAGTTATATTAAGTTTGTAGCACGAATGGGTCGGCTAGAACGGAGAAATACCACGCTCTCATAGAAAACCAGCGTGAAATAGCAGCTTCGTTCTGCTGTGTTTCGCATGATGAATGTAGAGAATCGGAGACTTTTTCAACTGGAAACCGGGCATTGCATCTTAGTTCCAGGTCAGCAATGTTACAACGCATCTTAATTTTGAATCTTAATCGAGGCCTGTCTATAGGCCACAGTATCCACTTAAACGGGATTGTGTGCTCATTTGTTACCCTTATCTTATAAAAAAGTAGTTCGCAGTTATTTTTTTTTTAAATTTTAAACGTAAAAGTATTTTTTTGTTTACAAAGTGCAGTGCTTTTTAACCGACTTCAAAATAGAGGAGGATCCCAATGCGAGTGTGTTTTTTGAAACGAAGTTACGAATTTGGCGGATGGGGGCTAGGTGAGAAAAAGTGTAAGATTTTTCCGTCGGGTCGTACCCCTTCTGACGTAGTGTAGTCGGCCTTGACGGCTATAAGGAAGCGAGATGGAATAATATCCATCACCTAACTTTTTCTTATCTTGCAATGAAAGAAATATTATTTTAAATGACGTTTAATTTTAATAGACGCTAGTAATTTATTTATTTGTATTTGTTAATCCATAATATGATACGTTTATCAATAATAATATGCTACGACAGGAACTTCGATCCAATCGAGTGTTCCCCGACACTTACGCATGTTTTTTTTTGTATGCATGTTACGCGATAGGAGATTCTCTTTTTTTTTATAAATGAGTTATACTTCAAGGGAGGTCCCATATAAATTTGGCGAAAATAATTCACTCGTAAGGGTAGCAAATAAATAACTTCTTTTTTAGCTTTTTGAAGCCAGTTTTAATTTTTGTTAAGTCATAATTATTTAAATGCAATACCAATACTTATTTCAAAGAATAAAGTATAAAAGCGTCTTATTAGAACCATGGCTGAATTTTTTGGCGTATGGGTCAATTATCGGGCTCGCTGAAGTATAATTGCCTCAGGCTTGTTTAGAATCAGTAACAACACACCATAATAACGTAGCATAAAGGGATGACTAAACGGGGCGTTGCGATGCTAGCAGCCCGAAATGGCAACAGTAGGGAGGCATTTCGTCGGTGGCTCATTCTCTTAGAACGCCGGTTCCATACGAACGTGCCGTACGTTCTCTGCCGTGACAGTTTGTAAACTTTCCCGAGCGTGATTCGAACCCGATAAAGTGCGCTGTATTTTAAATGCATTCGGATGCAACTAATGCTGTGTTTGGTGGCAAAGTTAATGTTTTGTGATCGTGTGAAATTTATTAAATAATTTGTAAGTGTTGTTTAAATCAATGGGACCACTTTGTTGCTAAGGGATGATTTAAATCGACGAGAATGGGTATGATATAATATAAAGTCCTTTTTTATTGATAATTTATTTATTATCTATGTGATATTTTATTTATTAGGTACCTAAATTTTTACCGTTAACAATGAAGATATTTTTTAATAAACGAAAGCTCCATGAGATCTTACTATATAGACGCAAAACTTACATATTTGTTAATGTTTTAGTTTATTATAATATGCAAATAGATATTATATTTTATAATACGATAAAAAGTAATATTATTTATCGTATTATTATATAATCAGTAGTATTACATAATTTAATTTAATATCATATTTTATCAAAACTAAATAATTTATGATTAATAATGTATTTATATTTATTATTGAATAAATCATTATATTAAATCCATAGCTTAAAAACACCAACATTTTTCAGTTTTTTTTAGTAAGTAATCGATATAAATTATCGCGATAGTAATCAAACGTAAAAATATTTTGTTTGGATTTGTTTTATTCGAAAATAAACAAAAATTATTTTTTAATAAAATGTAACTGTTATAACGTAGTTTTTATTTATTTTATATAAATTACCTAGGTATATTTTACCTACATATATTAACTTAATATGTTCTCCATTTTATGAATTATTGTTATTTATTTAAAATATATTGTTATAAAATGTTAATACAAAACATTACAAAAATCATACAGAATTGATTTAATGTAGTCGTACCCACTCGTAGATCAGTGAAAAAAAAAACTACCTAGATAGTAATTTTAATATACCTACGTGAAAACCCTAAATTAAGGTTTAATACTTGAACTATTATCTATTTTGTGGTTTTAGTAAAAATATATCAATTTTAGAAGTAGGTCTAATTTCTAATGAAAAAATAAGAACAAATATTTGGAAGGTAAAAAGGTTATTAAAATCAAACGGTAACTAAATATAATATATAATTTATCATAATTAAAAAATATAACATGCATTTTAGTTTACTTTTATTAAATTTGTCGTTTTATTTATAAAAATTAGAAGTGTAAGTGACCCGATATTCATGTAATGGCATGATATTCAATCGAAGCCTACAAAAAGAAAATAAATAAATAAATAAATAAAGATTTTACTAGAGCGGATTGTCTTTAAATCTCAAGCAGATGCGACATAAAAACGTTAGGCCTTCCGGATGAATTATTTATATCATAAACATACCGATCGCCGGCCATTCCACTATAATACATTAATGTTTATTAGTGTTATGGTGTTATTAACCTAGAATTGTTTGTTTTTAAAAAGCATGCCTTTATTAGGGCAAAGAAATATTAAACTTTTGTTGTTAAATCGACTTCTTATTTATTTTAATATCATCATCATCATTACAGCCCTTCATAAGTCCACTGCTGAACATAGGCCTCCCCAAAGAATGCCACAAAGCACGGTCCTGTTCCACCTGCATCCATCGACTTCCTGCATGTCTTACCAGGTCGTCAGTCCATCTAGTGGGGGGTCGCCCTACACTTCACCTACTGGTACGAGGCTACCACTCGAAAACCATTCTTCACCATCGGTTGTCGGTTCTTCGAGCTATATGGCTGGCCCATTCCCACTTCAGCTTACTAATCCGTTGGGCTATATCGGTAACTCTGGTTCTACTGCGGATATCCTCATTTCTAAGTTTATCACGCGGAGTAACCCCGAGTTTTGCCCTCTCCATAGGGCTCCATTAAGCGTCCTCATCCGGTCAAATTTTAATGTGCCAATATATTATTAAGCACATTTTTTTATAGAATAATGGTGACATACGAGCGCACTGTCCACCTGATGGTAAGTAGAATTGTGGCCCATAGATATATACATTTTTACTTGATTAATAATCAAAATGCAGATGCGTTGTTACCGCTGAGGACTAAGATGGAATGCCTCGTTTCCAGTTAAAAGGGTCTCCGGTTCTGTACACTCACCATACGAAACACAGCAGCATTAAGCTATATTTTACGCTGATATTCTGTCAGGGCGTGGTTCTACCACGCCGAGCCGATCCATTCGTGTTACAACCATAATATAGCTGCAGCGTGGCTCTACCACGTAAAAAAATATACATATGCCACACGGCGTCTTCCTTCACCGTCAAACACGAGGTGAACGAGCACAATGCCGGCATGGATCGAACTCAGAAAATCTGCATGCCTGAGAAATTACACAAGCTTTGGAGCAAGCCAGAAGACACATATCTGCCCTGAAACCCTCTCAGTAATGAGTGAAACCCTGTGCCTAGCTGTGGGTCGTATATAGACTCACTTTATTACACTCAAAGTTACGCAAGTATTGTAATAAATTTAATTTTAAACAGAATTTCAGTAAATAACCATCCAATAAGCTGAAGCTCATCCGACGCTAATTGTTTTGCCGATAATTGGTGTGCGTAGTAACTGATATAACGAAATATATTAAGGCACACGTATTTATATACTACAAATGTTTCGAGCTAGCATTACGAGTGAAGTGACCCTAACTTGGTTAATGACAGTTCGCTTTCTTAATATTATGTGAGAAATCTGATTTCGATTGGAGTCTTCACTTTAGGTGTTAGAACCATGCTGCAGCTATATTGTGGTTGTAGCACGAATAGGTCGACTCGACCTAGGAAGAACTACGCTCTTACAGATTACCAGTGTGACATAACAGCTTAATGCTGCTGTGTTTCTTATGGTGAGTGTAGAGAACCGGAGACCCTTTGCCGTTCCATCTTAGTCCTATGGTATAACAACGCATGTTCATTTTGTTTCTTAATCGAGGATAGATCTAGATGTCTATAGCATTCGCTCAACTCTAGGTGGATTGTGTGCTCGTTTGTTATCTTTATTATATACATCATCATCATCATCATTACAGCCTTTCATAACTCCACTGCTGAACATAGGCCTCCCCCAAGGAATGCCACAAAGCACGGTCCTGAGCCACCTGCATCCATCGACTTCCTGCATGCCTTACCAGGTCGTCACTCCATCTCGTGGGGGGTCACCCTATACTTCGCCTACCGGTACGAGGCTGCCACTCGAGAACCTTTCTTCCCCATCGGTTGTCGGTTCTTTGAGCTATATGGCCGGCCCACTGCCACTTCAGCTTACTAATCCGTTGGGCTATGTCGGTTACTCTAGTTCTAATGCGGATATCCTCATTTCTAAGTTTATCATGCAGAGAAACTCCGAGCATAGCCCTCTCCATAGCTCGCTGATTATATACAAGATAAGGCAATTTTATATGCTAAATTAAACAAGAAATTTTACGTGCTAGAGCCTCGTTGTATTGTAGCTGCGGCACGATTGAAGTTGCACGATAAGGGAAGCGCACTACCATCACTGAATATGAGCGTAGGACAGCGGCATAATGCTCCAATTTTTCGTATAGTGAATGCTGGAAATCCTATTTACTGGTATTGAGAAATAACAATAAACATCTGTTGAGTAAACATCGTTTGTCTTGCATACAGCAAAGGAGTGGAATAAGTTACCCAACCTGTCTTTCCATCTGATTAAAATGTAGACTGTGTCTTCAAGGCAAGAGTGAATAGGCTTTTGTTAAGTGAGTGCGCTTCATTGTCTGAGGCTACATCACCACCTTCCACCAGGTGGGATTGTAGTTAAGCGCTGGTCAAGAATAAACAAAAGAAATATTTATGGCTGGCTTTATATAAGGCTGTGAAGTTTTATTTAAACAAAAACAAAAATTAACTTATAGCACCAATTACTTACCAAATGGGAATTGGAGCGTCAGAACCAACCGAATGATCTAAGACCGAATCGCATCAAACCAATTTTTTAAATACTGTTTCTTGTAAAGCAAACGATTTCACGGCATTCGCTCTGACTGTAAAGGTTCAAGCGCTCGTATCTTCGCTCTAATATATTTTTATTTAAAAAAATATATATATTTTTCTATTTGCGTTGTGTTTAGAATAAATTTGCAATCTTTATTTATTTAAAAGTTGTTGCGTTTTGTAGTGGTCGTGTAACTTCCGAGCGTCTTGGCTGATTTAAATCACAATCACAGAATATTTTTTGTCAAGTTATTAACGATTTCTTTATTCTGGATTAAATAAGAAGATTTGTAAAAAATGAGGATATCTACAGTAGAATCAGAGGAACCAACATGGCCCAATGGATTAGTAAACTGTAATAGCGATATAGTTTGAACAATCGACAATCGATGGGAATAAAAGGTTCTCTAGTAGTAGCTCTGCACTGGCAAGCGAAGCTGTAGGGCGGCAGAGGTGCAAGAAGTCGATGGATGCAGGCACAGGGACGAGTTTTGTGGCATTCGAAGTGACGCTGTAGTCAAGTTAATAACAAATTCCGTATTAATGGAATACAGTGACTCATATTTACAATTTATACAAAAGGTATAGTATATTGGTTTAGTGCCAAAATAGAAAATTAGAAAATTGGAACCTGATAGGTTGGTAGCATTGTAGTCAAGTTATTATTGAATTTTATATTTATACAGTGCAAAGTTCGGAGCGAAACGCAAAGTGCCATCTACTGGTAAGAGTAATTCAACTTCGTTTCAGATACAGATTTTGTTACGTGGTAGAGCCATGCTACAGCTATATTAGTAGTATAGTTGTAGCACGAATGGGTCGGCTCGACCGATGAAGGACCACGCTCTCACAGAATACCAGCTTAAAATAGCGGCATAATACTGCTGTATTTCGTATGGCGAGTGTAGAGTGTAGAGGCATTCCATCTTAGTCCTCACGGGTGACAAAGCATCTGAATTTTGATTCGCAAACGAGGATAGATGTAGATGTCTATGGGCCACAGCAATCACTTACCATCAGGTGGACTGTGTACTCGTTTGTCACCCTATCCTATAAAAAAAATGTTAATGCAAAATATTTATTCTTCGTGTTGTTTTATTCTCGCCATGTGGTGGTGACGTAAAATAATCCATTACCTCATTTGGTCTCGTTGATGTCATAGGAAGTGACTATGGCAAAGACCAGAAAAATGTGATGACTTTCGATAACGTGGTAACTCAGGGTCTAAGCGCTCGCTGTAAATTTCACAGTACGCGAGCAATCCCAGTTCCAGATCCCCGCCAGCACTAATGAAATTGTTAATTGTAACTTTAAGTGCTCATTTATCACGTGCTCGGCGATGAAGGAAAACGTCGCGAGGAAACCTACATGTCTGTGAAATAAGAAAAGAAATATTTCGAAGATATACGCAATGAGGCAGCGCGGCGGACATTTTCTTGTTATAAAAATACTCTTAGAAACGAGAGGAGGCCTGTGACCAGCAGTGGGACGTATATACATAGGCTGTACATTTAACTTTAACTTTTACGATAAATTGTAATTACGATAAATTGTGGGATGAATCTGAATGACAGAGTGAGAAAATTTTTGATAAGAGAAGAGTGTGGTTTGCAAGATGATGTTGTGACCAGGATTAAGAAAGGAATGCTTCGGTGGTTTGGTCATATAGAAAGAATGAATGAGGAAAGGGTGACTAAGCAAATTTATGTTGCAGAGGTGAACGGCAGAGTCGGGAAGGGACGCCCTAGGCGAAAGTTTATCGACCAAATTGGCGATATATTGAAAATGTTCCAAATTAAGAGCGCCTTTAACCGACTAGCGTGTGTGCGTAGGTATATGGATGTGGAGGAAGCAAGAGAGGTGTGTCAGGATCGTGCCAAATGTAAGTCCATAGTCTCTGCCTATCTCTCTGGGTGACAGGCGTGAGTTTTTATGTTATGTGATACACACTTTGATCAACAATACCAACTGTTGATCGAAGGATACACCATTTCATTTACGCTATACGTAAAATATACCGCCTGGTAATGGGTGGCAGCGTCTAAGGCGCGAGACGTCTGTTAAGAGTAGATATAAATGGTCAATTCGCCGCGTGTGACGATTAGAGCGAATCTAGGTTTTAGGACCTAGGAATCCGTTCAGGTAGGTACTAGCCTCACCTATTTCTGCCACCAAATAGCAGCGCCTGCGCTGTTACGTTCCCGTATAAAGAGTATAAAGAGCTATATAATTTCAGGCTGTAAGGCCTTCCTTCTTAGTTTTCTGAGGCTACGATGCAACCTCACAGCTACAGACAGTAGCGATCTTTGTTTGAGGTTGGTTGCAGATTTCTATTGGTTGCAGTAGGCACTTGTCACCAGGTGGATTGGAAGTTCATTTGTTACAGTACTTTAAAAGAAAAATATCTTCCCTACAATTGGAGAGGCCGATGTTCAAAGTTGTTTTATTTCGTGATTTGAGATTCGTTTTAGTAGTTTCATTAAAATGATACGAAATCATTATTTTCTTTCGCTATCGCAAAATGAATTACGAAGAAAACTCAAGATTTACGGTGAAAAGTTTCTTTATAGCGCTTGCTATTTATAATATTCTTGCTTGGAATATTCGAAATACATGAAGCTGTGTACGTTCGGTTTGTGTATTCAAATTACCGTTAAATTGGTGTTATTTAAGCAAGGAATAAGCTTTAAAAAGAGTTTCTTTTACTTTATATATAATTCACAGCAATTTTTTATATTATTATTATAAGCCACCGCTTAAATACAATCCCACTTGATGGTAAGTGGTGATGTAGCCTAAGATGGTGAAGCGCACTTTCTTAACAAAAGCCTATTCACTCTTGCCTTGAAGACACCCACATTATATTCGAATGGAAACACAGATGCTGGCAGCTTATTCCACTCCTTTACTATACGCATGATGAACGATGTGGCAAACCGTTTGGTTCGAAAGCGAGGTAAGTCAACAACGAAGGCGTGGAGACTAGCCGAACGTCTGGTTGTGCGATGGTGGAAGGAAGAGGGAGGAATTAAATTATGCAATTCCTGCGCACACTCTCCGAAATGCATCCTGTAGAAGACCCAAGGGTTGGCTACTTTGCGTCTGTGTTCGAGATTGGTAAGATTGGCTTTAACCAAATTCGGGTCACCAATAAGCCTTTTAGCACGCCTTTCCATTGAGTCCAAAGCTGCTAGGTGGCAATACTCCATGCACGACCGGACTTGCGCTTTATATAAAGTAAGCAGCTGTCCCGGCATGAAGTGGTGCCGCACCTTTGCAAGAACTCCTAGCTTGCAACTGCTTTGGCCTTGGACTCAATGAACCGCCCCAAGATCATATTTCAATTTTGAGAATACCTGTTATTAGTACAAGCTTAAAACCGCGAGGCCTTTTTTATATATCTGAAAATCCTCTTGGGTACCGCTCAGCCGTGAGGTGACAATGAACGGTGTTCATTCATGTTACTGGTACGCTTCTACACGCTTTTTTACATGGAGAAACGCCTTCGCATACCCGCTTCGCGGAGCAAGGTCGGTTTATGTCAGACTCGCATCGATTAAAACCCTATGGTGTTCCACCTTCACCACATATTGGCAGCGCCACGGGAACGCTTTCACAGATATCCGCGGCCTCGGGCCAGCCAGGTACGTTCCTCTTTGTTCTCCGTGGGTGACCAAGTCACGGCTACTAAGCCCCTCAGCCATGACAAGGCGGAACCCCTTCGGGAAGGGGGGGGACGTTTTTGCTCACTACCACAACCTCAACTTAATTTAGTAGTGGAGTTGGAGCTCTCTACGCCTTTCTAGCTCTCCACGCTATTCTGGCTCTCCACCCCTTTCTTAGGTCTGAAATCCCGAGGTCTGGCCTGGTTCAAATGAGTTTGAGGTGTTACAAAATTTGATAAGACAACTGTTTTTAATATCTAGTTTTCTTTTTATCTTCTTCTTCTCCTTCAGTACCAAACGTTACATCTAGTGTTAACGAGATAATTATATCGCCATCATCGGCATGATAACTTTCAGGTATTTCCCATAATCGCCTCTTTCGGCACGCACCCACGGCACGAAATAGCGTAGGGGTTTCCTTACGCCGCCGTATATATTTAACGATATATCTCTGGTCACTAGGAATCGTGTAACTTTGTATCCATCAAATGTGGTATCTTCTTTCTCTATATAAAATTCTTCTGTATGTATATGTTTGACACTGAACTCCTAAACGGCTAGACCGATTTTTTTGAAATTTTTGTGTATGAGTAGGACGTTGGATGGTTTAGATTCACAATTGCACCCGGTAGGTGGCGCAGTTGTCGAGCTCCAGAAATCACCCGTGCGTTTCCATGGCGCTAGAGCTAGATTAATTATAATGAACTTATTTTTTTTTCATAAGCTTAAAGATAATAATATGTAAAGAGTCAGTCAATTCTTTATGAAGTATCATACAGAATTTTTAAATTTCAAACTTTGAATAAATATCAACGCCTCCAGATAATGTTTTGCGTAAGAAGCTATAGAATTTGCTGCAACTAATATAATTAAATTAAAACTTATTTTAAACGGGCTGTGCTAGAGGTTCGAGGCTTTGTTCTAGTAGATATTAGAACTGGTGTAACAACTGGTATGTAGTTTTAGAAATGATTATTTTATAATAATATTCGACAAAAGTTAGTCTTGATCTCATTATTGAACTACTCCCACGTACGGTATGTTAAAAGTTGATAAAATCAGGCCTTGTTTCACATAATCTATTATAATAAGGACGGGATGTTTTTACAATGGAAGAGTATAATGTAAAAATTAAAATGTATAATTTTATTAAAATTAAATAATTATTGAACATTTCCAAAGTTTTAAGATATCGTCAAGCCATTGTAACTTTAAAGCCAAGAACGACTGACCCGATTTGATAGAAAATACACATTTCAAGAATCAATAACACAAAAACAAAAAAATATATTTTTTTAAATTAAAATGTAAAAAAAAAATCCTTTATTTACTTGAATGATTTTCCATATATATAAGCGTATTAGGGCCGAACATTTGCTTTACCATTTTCACACGAACAAATTAATTTTGTTTACAAACAAGTTTGGTCCCGACGCAGGTGTAAAATCTACTCTATTTTGTAAATCTATCGTAAGAAGCCAAGAAGCGAAAACTTAACGGTACTCCTCTCAAGTTAGTACTGAGTATATTTATCTTATATCATGGCTCTGAAACTTCCCGCTAATTTTCCGGTATTTGAATGCAGGCCGTGTAGTGGCAGTGTTAGTATTTCCACTACCCCATATCTACTAGTGGGTGTCAGAAAAGTGGGAAACAAACCAAGCGATGGGCAGCAGTTCCTAATAATAACTAAAAAATTAAATATCAAGGCCTATGTCCAGCTGTGAGCTTTTGATATACTGTGACAGTAAAGGTATACGGCCCATGTGTAATTTCACACATACTACGGGTCTAGTAGTAGTTTTAATTTTCTGCACATTTTATTCTTTTACTAAAACTTTCGTTGACTATTATCTTGCCCGATGATAGACTTATTTTCATTTTTATGTCCTATTGATAAGGATTGTATTTCCATTATGGAAAAGGCGCATGTGCCATTTTTGACACTGTAATTGATATATCTAAACACATTTAAATCGTAGAGCTACACTGCAGCATATTGCTCCATAATGAGAATCCAGCTCGAATGAATCGTGTTGACACATGAGAAAGCATCAATAGCATTATAATACATTATTATGCTGCTATTTCACTTTGTTATGTTATATTATTTTATACTGGAAGCACTTCGTTTTAGTTCTTTGGGACACAACGTTTCTGCATTTTGATTGTTAAACGAATATACAATATAGGTAGGTATGTATGGGCCACAGTATCCGCTCATCATCAGGCGCCCTATAATAGATTTGTCGTCTCTACTTCTTTAATGGTGGTGTCAATTAAAGTATAGTTTAAGCATTTTTTATTTGTAATAGTGGTGCATTTTTGTGTCTTAAGTATCTTTAAGATGTTAACAAATAATTAGCCGAAATCCGCGTAATAAAATAGCATGATGTGTGTTATACTCGTATGTAACACATAGTTTGAAGAGCCCCTCGCGTCATCAATTGCGCGCACTATTGTCATCACTATGAACCCCAACACAACTATTCCCAACACTACTAAGAAAGATACAACACCGTCGATAATGTGACACGTGTTTTGCTTTTAAACGAGGCATCCTCAGGTGAAATAGATTGCGGTGGCTGACCGCTAACTGAGCTCACCGCTAACCGCTACTACCTATTATTTAATTTTACCACGCGGTTCTTATCTAGTTTAATTTTTATTATATTAATATAATAAATGTCCACAAAGATACACCTGATTCTATTGTCGTAACCGTTACAGCCTATTAAAAATCCACTATGGAACATAGGCCTCCCCCATAGATTGCCTCATAGGGGGAATTTTGCCATAGTTGCCATGCCTGGCAAGCGGGTTGGCAACCGAAGTTTTTTTTAATTATTTTGAGTTGTAGGAAGATGCTGCAGGCCTTTTCAGTTTGCCTCGGTCGCTTCCTACGACACCCACGGGACGTAATGGGGTTGTGTATATTCTTTCGCTGCCACGACACGGTAGTGATTCTCTTAATATTATAAAATATCTACTACATAATACATAATATATAAACACTCACGCCTGTCACCCAGAGTGGTAGGAAGAGACTACGGACGTCCATTTGGCGCGATCCTGACACACCTCTCTCGCCTCATTTACATCTATATATCTACGCATGCATGCTCGTCGGTTAAGGGTAGGTACTCCTAATCTAGCCCATTTTCAATGTATCGCCGATTTGGTCGATAAACCTTCGTCTACGGCGTCCCTTCCCGACCCTGCCGTTCACTTCTGAAACATAAATTTGTTTTGTCACTCTTTCCTCGTTCATTCTTTCTACATGGCCAAACCACCGAAGCATTCCTTTCTTAATCCTTGTCACAACGTCATCTTACAAGCCACACTTTTATCTTATCGCACTATTTCATTCAGATTCAGCTCAAAATATCTACTCATGTTTTGAATAAGTGAAAACAGCAAAACAAATGCTTAGTATGTGATAAAACATTAATATATTTGTTCGTTTGGACACCTTGTGATACTGTTATTATGAATAATCGACTTTGCTACGTTCAGCTGTCGTTAAAATCTCCCAAGAACTTCGAAGTGTTAGGCTAGAAACTCAAAGAGCGATATCTACCCGCGACTGTAGCGGTAGCGCGACCGCAACACGAGTAGAATTTAAAAAATGTAATACGACTTTAATAAATTTCACGGCGCGATTTATGCTCGCGGCGCGTGCGTTGTTTGTGGCCGCCGGTGCAGCGGCTATTATACGAGTATATTATATTGTATTGCAGTGACTGCCTCTTGGTCTAGTAATTGAAGAAGTGCGACTTCTGATCATGAGGTTCCCAGGTTCGAATCCCGGGTCGAGCCAAAAAAACTCAGTTATTGAGCTTTTCCGTCAAGAACGTTACGTTACGTTGTACGTGGTAGAGCCAAGCTGCAGCTATATTAATAGTATAGTTGTAGCACGAATGGGTCGGCTCGACCGGGGAAGGACCACGCTCTCACAGAATACCAGCGTTAAATAGCAGCTCAACACTGCTGTGTTTCGTATGGTGAGTGTAGAGAACCGGAGACCCTTTTTACTGGAAAAGAGGCATTCCATCTTAGTCCTCACGGGTGACAACGCATCTGCATTTTGATTCGCAAACGAAGATAAATGTAGATGTCTATGGGCCACAGCAGCCACTTATCATCAGGTGGACTGTGTGCTCGTTTGTCACCCTATCCTATAAAAAAAAAAGAAATTCTTAGTAGCTGCCCGGAGACAGGAAGTTCGCGGTGTCTCCCTCCGTGCCTCGGAACGCACATAAAGCCGTTGGTCCTGCGCCTGATCTCTCTACGATAGTGTCGGCTTATAGTCCCAGACAGTGAGGGAATAGAGAGTGCACCTGTGCTTGCGTATACACTTGGGCACTACAATCCTGTCCTGCGCCATTGGATATTTTCCGTTGAGGCTGGCCGTCGTGACCGAAATTCTGTCTGGAGGACATTATTATTATTGTAATAAAGTAGAATTGTGCAGACCGTGATCGCCCGCTAGCTCTTTGATTTTAAACCTCATAACGTGCAATCCCGTGGCGGCCTGGGGACTGTACTGGCAATCGATCCATCTTGCGTTCATCGCCCGCGAAGTTTGCGGACGTTACCGTCTCCGCGGTGGGCACGAATCCAAACCAAACTGCGGTCTGGTGAGTTTTGAAAAAAAAAACAGTTTCTCTAACGGTGAGTGAGCGAGTACTTAAATATCGTTTCTTAGCGTGTGGCGTTAGTATTGTGTGATGACTTTAGTGCATGATAAAAATGATTCTTCTATGTAAATGTATTAAGCAACTACTTGAGCGCATGACCAAGGAAAAATTAAATTTTAATTAAAAAGTCATAGTTGACTTCAATGAACCAAAAATCCTACTTAACATTATAAACGTGAAAGTTTGTGTGGATGTATGAATCTTTGTTACTCTTTCACGCAAAACTACTAAATGAATTTTAATGAAACTTTACAATTACATAGCTTATACGTTAGAATACACATAAGGTACAATTCGTAAAGATATTGTGTAAATTGGCCAAGATATAATGATAAATGTTAAGTAGTCTGAAAAAATCTGCCATCTGCGAGCTATTTAGGCGTGCGGTGCAAAAACTATAAGAGTTACACGAATATAATGTATGGTGGAATTGTTTCTCGTAAATAGTTCTACAAAAAAGTCCCGGACAGTATATATCTATATTTTATGTGTAAATTGAATATGTAATAAAATATATCTATTTTTTACGTGGCAGAGCCCTGCTGCAGCTATATTTTGCTTGTAGCACGAATGGGTCGGCTCGACCGGGGAAGGACCACGCTCTCACAGAAAACCAGCGTAAAATAGCAGCTTAATGCTGCTGCGTTTCGTATGGTGAGTGTAGAGAACCGGAGACCCTTTTTACTGGCAAAGAGGCATTTCATCTTAGTCCTCACGGGTGACAACGCATCTGCATCTTGAGTCTTTATTGAGGATAGAAGATGTAGATGTCTATGGGTCACAGTAACCACTTACCATCAGGTGGACTGTGTGCTCGTTTGTCACCCGATCCTATAAAAAAAGCCAAGGAGTAGCCTAAGTTTACTTTTATTTTAGGGTTCCGCGCAAAATAATGCCACCCGGGCGAAGTCGCTGGGAACAGCTAGTAACTAAATAATTTCACTTTTTTAAGTGCCGCAGTGTTAAGATATAGCAGAATTAATGTGTCGACTTTAGAATGAGAAATTATTTTATTCCCTTAACTTCTTTGAAGTCGGCTTTTACATTTTATTAAAAGTTAATTTTTCACCCTTTTGAGTGGACTAAGTACCTATATCAAGATATCCATGTCGTGTAAATTGTTACGTCTAAGCTTCATCCATCATGCTTCATCTTCATCAATTCATGGGATATTTTTTCCAAATTTATATGGGATCACCTCTGAAGTAAAATCTTTCTATTTAAAAAAAAAAGAATCATCCAAATAGGTTCACAATTGACAAAGATATATCGCGTAAATACACTACGGGTAGTAATATAATTTTATTTCTTTATTTGTAAGTCCATAAAATTTGAATTAACAATTTCATTTGTACTGGGGATCAAACACATTCACATTTCATTCACAACTACTGTGAACATTTAAAGGCCTCTCTTTACCTTTGTGGCATTATACATAGCTTCCGTATATATGCGAAGTTTGCGCCGTGACTGAATTCAGCGAGAAGAATATCCTCATCATTAATTCTTCTACTTCTTCAACAGCCTGTAAGTTCACTATTAGAAATAATCCTCTTACGCTGAAAGGAGGGTTTGCCTTATTCGCTACACTTGGCAGGCTAATACCATGGGTCTGGTACCCTTTTTACTGGAAAAGAGGCATTCTGTCTCAGTCCTCCCGGAAGATAACGCATTTGCATTTTAATTCGCAAACGAGGATAGATGTAGATTTCTATGGGCCACAGCAACCACTTACCATCAGGTGGACTCTGTGCTCGTTTGTCACCCTTATTCTATAAAAAAAAAACTATATGATGTTGTTCATCACCGATGTGGATATATTAGGTCTTTTTTTATAGAATGGGAGTGACAAACGAGCACACAGTCCATCTGATGGCAAGTGGGTGCTGTGGCCCATAGACATCTACATTTATCATCGATTAAGTATTAAAAAGAGCCGTGGTAGCTCAGATGGTTAGCGCTCGCTGTAAATTTCACCGTACGTGAGCAAACCGGGTTCGATTTCCACCGGCACCAATGAAATTGTTAGTTGCAATTTTAAGTGCTGATTTACAACGTGCTCGGCGGTGAAGGAAAACATCGTGAGGAAACCTGCATGTCTGAGGAATAAGAAAAAAATTTCGAAGACATGTGAAGTTCGCAAACACGCATAGGGGCAGCGCGGCGGACACTTCCTTGCCTTAAATCCCACTCAGAAATGAGGGGAGGCCTGTGCCCAGCAGTGGGGGATGTATATAGGCTGTAACTTTACTAAGTATCAAAAAGCAGATGCGTTGTCACCCTTGAGGACTACGATGGAATACCGTGTGTCCAGTAAAAAGTGTTTTCGCTTCTCTACACTCACCATAAGAAACACAGCAGCAATAAACTGCTATTTTACGCTGGTATTCTGTGAGAGCGTGGTCCTTCCCCGGTAGAACCGACCCATTCCTGCTACAACTATAATATGGCTGCAACAGGCTCTCACCACTTAAAATTCTCTAACTCGTAAAAAACGTCTGGCTTAAACGAGATAGTATACCACAGTCTATTGAAAGCCATGAGATCTTTCTGGCATTGTGTATAGACGCCTCTTACGATACCCACAAAACAAAAGGGGTGATGGATTCTCTTTACCTCTACACACCAACATTCAAGTCGTTTCAAAATAATCTGTAGACATTACAAAGCTAATCAAGAGTAACAACATTCAAAAATGTGAAGCACCTGTAAATTTCTCACTGTCCGTCAGTTCTGATAAAATAGATGACAGTGTAATGAATACTCATCCATTACGTCCATTATGAATTAGTACCTTACCATCTATAAAGATTTTTTTTTTATTTCTCAGACATATCATTTTACTTCACTGAGTTTACTTCGCCGCTGAATGCGTGAAAATTAGCCAACTAAAATTGCTATAAACTAAGCTATTCAATGTTAATGTTTTAATTTATAATTATATTTATATGTTTTAATAAAACTTAAACGTTTCGTTGATGAAATAAAGTTGTTTTGTTAAAAAAAAGTATGCGGGCTCAATCGACGACTTCCTCACTAACGCAACTTAGAGGATAGGTAATTATCAATTTAAGTACCAATTTGATAATTGCTTTCGCATTTTGAAAAGAGACGAGTTAATAATTTCACAAAAAAAATCACATGATACAATTATATAATTTAATAATAACGACCAATAATCTGTATATTATAAGATTGTTGGTCGTAATATTTCTGGTTTATTCCATATTTCAAATCGAAAAAATTCTTCTATGGACATTTTGCCGAAAAACAATGCCTTTTTTTACTGTTTTATCAAATTCACTCCTCTGTTTATGAATTCGTGACATTCTATAAAAGTTTTTTAGCCGACTTCAGAAAAGGAAGGAGGTTCTAAATTCCCCTGTATTTTTTTGTATGTTCGCAGCCAGAACACAACACAGCACATTAAATTCAACTTTTTGAGTCTTTTATGGCAGCTGCCTACTCAAAAATTTGTAGTGAGATGCAAAGCAACCAGTCTTTTTACTGTCCAGTCAAGAGTCCCTACACATTGGAGTTTGTACCGTTCTTATTACAATCGCCATAGATATATAAAGGTACAATTCGCAATAGAAGTGTAAAGCTTCATGAACTTTTGTATCTACACTTTCCTATTCTCTATATATTAACTCCCCCCCTCCGGACCATCGATTGGCGACGACCTTGGCTAGTAGGTAATATAACGGTTTCATAGATATTTTAGGTAACATTAGTTATTTCTAATACTTTATATCAATTGAAGTGACTAACAAAATTACAGTCCACCATTTTATACGTGGTTGAGCCATGCTGCAGCTATATTAGTTGTATTGTTGTAGTACGAATAGGTCGGCTCGACCGGGGAAGGACCACGCTCTCACAGAATACCAGCGTAAAATAGCAGCTTAAAACTGCTGTGTTTCGTATGGTGAGTGTAGAGAACCGGATACCCTTTGTACTGGAAAAGAGGTATTCCATCTTAGTCCTCACGGGTGACAACGCATCTGCATTTTGATTCGCAAACGAGGATAGATTTAAATGTCTTGTCTATGGGCCACAGCAACCACTTTTCATCAGGTGGACTGTGTGCTCGTTTTTCACCCTTATTCTATAAAAAAAAACATGGTAAGTGAAGTGGCTTCTGCAATCCGTGGACACAAATAATACATAAAAGTAGGTACTAGTAAGTTTAAGTACAATGTAAAAGTTGTAGTTAGTTTCTTAATGTTAAAAGATAACGTTACGAATACAAATCTAAACAAAATTTTGTTGAAAAAGCAACTAGAAGGGTTTTTCTCCAACTTTCCTTAATATTAGCATAACATTCCCTATGAAAATGCCACAACTACTTAAGCGGAAAATTTAAGGGTAGTGCCAAATACAATATAGATAAATTGGGTACGGTCCAATGAGAAATAGCAAAATGGGAAGTGGTCACTAAATATTTTAAAAAAAGAACACTAAAATTTTGTTACCATTTCTATGTTTTCTTTTTAACTTAACGACGTATGAACAGCTAATGTAGTGGATCCCCCATTAATTTTAACGGGCCATTGAGTATCATTCACCGTTCCCGAACTAAAACGAAAAAATATGAATAAATGAATGAATGAATGAATTTGATTTTAAATAACTATAATTTAATTAAAAATAATCTTTTAATTGTTTAAAACGTAGGATTTATTTACGAGTTTATCGAATATTTTGTTTTATAGATATGTGTGTGTCCTGTTGCATATGCAGTTTTATGTATTTTCCTTCGTTTATAAGATCATTTTTCATTGTTAGAAGAATATACCGTAATTGGCACGCTTGGCAAGTGGATTGGCGATCGCTGTACCAGATGTCTTGCACATTTGATATTGCTCGCCTCGCCAGTCCGGGTATTTTATATCTGACGCGTAAGAGATCTATCCAAAGCGATAATGAGACAAAATGAGATGATAATTTATGGCGTTACCATACGAAACATCGAAAAATTTGGGAAACCATTTATGTCTAGAGTTTAAGGATATAAATAATATCCTTAAACTCTAGACATAAATACTAATATCACTTGCACGCTGTAAAACGCGCTGATTGACAGACCAGATTCTCGTGAGTGGTTGATACAACCCACCTTTAATAAAATCTACTCGACTAAATGGGATGATTGGATTCTCTTTTGTCGCCATCACACATTTATCGTTGTTAATAATATGCAAATCTAAACGACTGTCGATACGTCATAGCGATGAAATGCGTCACTATACAATCTAATACGAACAAGCGCTAATATAACCGTCCTTAAAGCGTAGGATTTATTGACCCGGAGAAGTTTACCAATAACCGAGCTGCGTCTAAAGCAGATCGTGCGTTTCTCAAGCGGTCAATTGATTAAACGAAGCAATTAAGCAATCAGCCCTCAACTGCGGCGGTCGATTGTCGCAAACGAGAGTAACTTCGATGTCCACACAAATATATGTTCGTTAACACCATTATTAACCATTGTTACACTCACTTCGGTGGAATATTGTCATTGGCTTTTGTTTTGGTGACGTCATATGGACGTGAGAATTGACGAACAAGAGTTGGTTACTTAGACGAATAAATTAACATAAAGAAATTACAAAATTTCATCATCATCTTCAACATCATCAATATTCTTTTTAAAGTTCACTATTACTTTACCCCTTAGGTCTTTACTGTTTCGAAAAGTTTTGGTCTGAAAAGATTCATATTTTTTTAAAAGCTCATCAGCTGCAGGACACAGGTATTTTCTTGGTATTTCGAAATGCGAGAATAAATAAATTAAGAAACAAGTTGGATAGAGTTTACTACGTAATAGGGCTTCTTTTCTGCACGGTTGGCATGGGCTGGGGACAAAAATTTTATCCCCCGATTATATCCACTGACGAGAGATAAAATGATCTTGCCCTATGCCAAACCACGGCAACGGGGAAAAGTTTATCCCCGATTGACATAACGAGTGGACATATATCCCCGTCCGTGCCATGGAGCCAAATTAAAGATAAAAAATTATGCTTATTTGACATTTGAAAGGTACAATTCTATCCTAGTTCATTGGACCTGGGTTTAAGTTTATATTCACACAAAAAATCTATCTAAGTCTATCTCCCATTTTATCTACTGTGGATATTATATCCACAGGTGTGCCCATGTTCGAAGGGTGGATAGAACTAAGCGAAGCAATAAACATTTTCTCCTTTCCGCGGGGATAAAATTGTCTCCTGCCCATGTTAGCTCTGCTTACCAGGAGTTTACAAATTTACCAATCTGGGTATACGTACCCAGATGTCCCACTCTCCCCATCTCTTATCTCTTTCTGCCGCAACGCAGCAGTGCGTGCACTGATGTGTTTCGGACTGAAGGGTGAAGAACTTTTTACACTGTTTGCTATTTCTGGTTTCGAAACAAGTCTGCTTACTCTAGTTTTTTTATTTTTTATTTTTATAGGATATAGGTGACAAACGAGCACACAGTCCACCTGATGGTAAGTGGTTGCTGTGACCCATAGACATCTACATCTATCCTCGATTACGAATCAAAATGCAGATGCGTTGTCACCCACGAGGAGTAAGATGGAGTGCCTCGTTTCCAGTAAAAATGGTCTCCGGTTCTCTACACTCATCATACGAAACACAGCCGTGTTAAGCTGTTATTTTACGCTGGTATTCTGTGAGAGCGTGGTCCTTCCCCGGTCGAGCCGACCCATTCGTGCTGCAACTATATCTACCAATAATATAGCTGCAGCATGGCTCTACCACGTGCCCTTGTGTAAAGAGTAAGGAACCAGTAGTATAATCACTTTGAGGTATTACAGTTTACTCCTAAATTTTAAACAACGATGGGATAGACCATATCGTAATAACTTTATTTATTTATTAGCTAGTTTCGTTGAATTATATAAATATAGTTATGCTCACATTTATGGTCATCGCGGTTTAATAGGAACAGAAGACATGACATACTTTTGATATAAATATAAATTTAATTTAAGCGCTGAGCCCAGTCGCATAGTTAGCGTCAAAACTATTTCCTTCCTTACCGTTGGCTTAAATATGACAAGGTTGCTGATAAACTGCTTTTATTAACTATTGGTTGACCTAGTTTTCATTCGTTGTGATATTTTGAGACAACTGCAAGTTTTGTTTATAGTTACGTTCGAATTATCTGTACACTGGAATCTTTATTGAGGAAGACAGGGGCTATAATATTAACGGGAGCATAAAATCAATTTTATTATCGCTACGAGCCAACATTTCTCAATGAATGAGGGCGTGACGAGTCGTACAAGAATCCCGTATACGAGGATACGTAGCTTTTTAATATTTCATGCGTTTGGATGTGATTGCAACGCTTTTCTGATTTGATAAATGTTTTAATAGTAATAGAGGATTTGTAACACCAAATATGTTTGTATTAGTTTGAGCAATGTGAGAGGGAATATGCAAATATTTTTCTTTTCAAACCTAAACCTTACTTGTAAATGTTTCAGCATATACATGCCACGGCTGGGCTCACGGGTTCTTTCATTTTCAAAGGGTAATGGAGCAAATAGTCTGCCGTACTGCTCTAGTACACATACATACTATATCTCAGTCATACATACATATGTAGATATTTCCTTACGATATTTATCTTTACCGTGCCGTGTAGTGGCGGGTAAGAATATAATATATTATAATAGAATATTTTTTATTCAATATAGATTATTACATGATACTTATTGAAAGTCATTTTTTTATTTATCACTGGTTCGGAAAATACCTATGTCCTTGGAAGAACCAGCAAGAAACCCAGCGGGACTTTTTAAAGAGCTTATACTGTCCCATATCATTCCTTAGGTGTCGAAAGAGACAACGTAGGGAAACTGCAACTCCTGATAAGAACACATAATAATAAAAATCTGCGGTTGCCTACCCGTTTGCTGAATGTTGTAACTACAGTAAATATCCCCCTTTGAGGCAATTTTTGGTGGAGGCCAATGTTTAACAGGGAACTTTTAATTGTAATTAATTAAAAATATATTTTCCTTTACCGCCGAACGCGTGATGGTTAACCAGCATTTAAAATTGCAATACATTTTTTTATTCGTGCCGGTGGAAATCGTACCCAGAATGCTAGCGTACTGTAAAATTTACGGCTAACGCTTAACCCCTGAGCTACCACAGCACAAACGTCGCCTGTACGAGTAGTAATATGCTTATAGACGGATAATTGTTGATCTGGAGATTACCCAAATGATAAGTTCAAAAATGGCGAATTCAAGTCTATAGACTACTGGACTGGCGGAGGACAACATTACTGGTGTGAAATGTTCTGTTTACGCAGGGTAGCTATAATTGATTACACAATCTGTTGTATTTAATTTATATTTATTTATTTTTTCTTTTTGTTACCAGTAATAAATATTTTTAACTTTAACTTTACCCCAAAAATAACTTTTGAGTAAAAGTTTATAGCTCAATATTTTATGAATCATACAATATACATATAGCACTGTAATATTTAATATGTAGATAAAAGTGCATACATATTGATGGCCCCTTAATTATTTGGCTCCTAATATGCTTTATAAAGGCAAAACGTTACCGCAGCCATATGTCCGAGCCTAATCATCCCGGCACATGGCAATGGATCGCAAAACTGCGGGCGGAATTGCGACGAATTAATCTAAATTTAAGAGCAGATGTATTGGCGGGGCCGTTTGCAAAACTCGCCCAAACGGCTGCGACGTCCTGTATGATCAAAGTGATCGAAACGGGCGGCGACACGAGCGACGCTTTATTGCATGCTGTTTGGCACACGCCGGCCATATCGTACTATGAGATTGACTCGGTAAGTTCCCAACTAGGCACGATTGACGAGGTTACAAGTACCTACGGTATTATTATCGAGAATCTTAAGAAGCTGATTAATAATTGTCATTGTATGCTATATAACTAACTATACATTTTATTATTATTATAGATAACATTAATCTACAAATCTATACGTATCAATAAAAGTGAATTGTCTGTTGAAATAACTGCCTTATATTGAGGTGAAGTGGTTACTTGCATACTATTTAGGCATAAATAACTATTTTTAAAATTATTGTCTATCTGTCCGCCCAGGCTAACCGTCGGAATAGCCTAATCGATTGTGAAAGTTTAAAAACAGATGGAGAGTAAAGCCAGGAAGAATCTAGGCTATATTTTATCCGAAAATTTTGAACATAAAAAAAATGATCTTTGATTTTTTTAAGTCTAAATAACACCACAATAGTACTCATAGATCCTATCCAGACGAAACCGGTGGTTTAGAATAGATTTTTGTAACACTTTGTTTGACTGGCACATATTTCACTGAAACAATACAGCTTTTTAATTTGCAAAAAATTGAGTATTTTAACGTTGTATATTGTTAGCGCGGAATTGATATCGTCGCGCTGGTATTCCTGGTTAACATCCTCTTTCTATGATATTTGGTTTTGGATTATCCAGCATCATTCGGTCTGTACAATTTCTTCAACCGACTGGAGATGTTTGCATTTGAGCAAAAAGTTGACACATTCCCGTTTAACGCCATGTTTATAATTTTGTTTGATGCAAGTTAATATAAACTTATAAGCAAAACAGATACTCTTTTATAGAAGTTTAACAAATACCATCATTTAATTTTCTAGGAAATTAAAGCAACAGCCTACATGCATCCCACAACTGGATACAGGCCCCCTCTAGTTTCTTAGAAGGACAGGGAAGAGTCGACTTACGTATTAGCGGACTTGAAGTTCTTGTATATATTCTGTTTGTTGTTTGTTTGTCCGACAAATCTCCGAAACGGCTGGACCGATTTTGACCGGACTTTCACTGGCAGATAGCTGAAGTTATAAGAAGTAATATAGGCTACTTTTATTTTAGAAAAAGAAAAAGAATTAGGGTTCCGCGCAAAAAATTAAAATCCATGAAATCTAATCGTAATAAATTACACTCGGGCGACGTCGCGGTAAACAGCTAGTATATTAATATGTTAATACATGAATCTCCACTATTGATGTACTTTATTGTAAAATAAGAGGTTTATACAATGAATCATCTGAAAGGTACCGTGCTGTAGACGTGCACAGTGTTTGTTGCCGTTAAAGCAGGCAGATAAAATAAAGTTACTCGTAACATACACACATGATTTTTCCATGCAAAATGCTTTAACCAATTAAGTGAAAGCAGTTTGATCAGGTTTATGACTGTAGCTGAGCTATTCCTTTCCTGCGCGGGAAAATAGGAGCGAGAGCTTTAAAAAATGAGAATGTATTACAAACTCTTTGGAATGTTTAAAGTAAATACCCCTTACCATTAGGTAAGAAATTAGTCAAGCACTGGTTTAAAATAGTTTAAAATGCTGGTTGGTTAATCTAGAATATCTTTAAGATACATAAAAAAAAAAACTAAGTAATTATCTTACCTTTAATAAACATAAATGATAAATGTTTAGACGTAGTGATTAAATATTCTTTGGTAAGTAGTGAACTGTGGTCATAGGTTTCAAGCTCATTGTACCGTATTGGCGAAAATGGAAAAAAAAAATTAAACAACTTGCCGGTCTGGTCTCCTAAAAAATCTACCCAGCCGTTAATTTTGGGTAACAAAGTTGTTATCTTAAGTATGCGTTAACATATTAATTTATAACGTTTTGCTTAAACGTTATAAATTAATAAATTAAAAATTGTGGTAAAAACCAATAGGACACTTTTTTGCGAAATAACGTAGGTAGGTTGATTTTTTTGGAGGCCAGTGTAGTTGTAGAACCTCAGATCCTGTTCACTGGAAACGAAACGTTCCGTCTTAGTCCTCAGAGTGCTTAATCGATGATGAGTGTAGATATCTTAGTCCACTTTAGAACACTTTCCACTTAAGCCTTTGACAGATATGGTTAACATTTTGCAAGAACGCATGAGGATGAAAAAAATCTGTTGTTGTTGCGTTGTTTACTGATATGCGCTAAATAATGAATGTCAATATATAAAATCATGTTATCTGTAACACACTCATTCTAAATTTATGAACGTCCCTAGTATAACAAAAAAGTTATGAAAACAAATAATTAGCGTTGTTTTCACACGTTTAGTCGAATCAAGACCAAAGCGATACTA
Source organism: Parnassius mnemosyne (assembly GCA_963668995.1). NCBI lineage: Eukaryota > Metazoa > Arthropoda > Insecta > Lepidoptera > Papilionidae > Parnassius > Parnassius mnemosyne. The sequence goes on from CAVLGL010000126.1 coordinate 39,604,209, forward strand.
GTTATGATAAATATTTGTATAGTCTCTCCCTTAGTCCTTTCTTACAGTAATTAATGGTATCATGGCTTGGGACACAAATATCATTTTATTCAATAAAAAATCTCATAAAGATATTTTTATTTTATTTCTTTTTTTAATTTTATATATTTTTAAGCATTATAAATTCACATAAAATATTTTATGTTTGGGTTCCGTTTGCTAACCACCGCTTTAAAAATCAGTTAGGAACGACGTTAGAAATTCGATTCGATTCCGAAAGTAACTTACCACTGCGAGCAGGTCATTGACGTTAATAAATGATTCAAGCAGACTGAAAGTTTACTGGCTGAGCCATTTGTAGAAAGCATTCCCATATGCCTTGATTTAGATTATTATTCAAGAAGTTGCTCCCCATAACTAGCCCATATCTGCCCTATAGATCACTGCATCGTGAATCTCGCTCAGTCCCAAAAATAATTACTTCAACAAATAATCTTCCACGCTTCGGATCTATTCAATTAACTCATTGTCATGGACATCGCTCCCGTACCATACGCAATCAAAATTTAAATGAAAGCTTAATTTTACATACAAAATTCGGTTGAACATTAAATTATAATATTATTAACGAATATGTAATTGAAATTTTGATATCTGTTTAAAATTATGTTTATGTTCATATTATAAAAACGAAATGTAATTTTTGGTTGGGTACTGACGATTTTGAGATATTATAGGCCTTGATTTTTGCGACATATTTTTCTGTGGCGACATAAGAGATTCTGTTTGAATATGTCGTCATATTGTCATGTAGATAGATTTTATTAGAGGCGACATAAGGCAATGAAATTCGTGAAAAATGTTGTAAGTTTCGATAGATGGCAGTATTTTGCATTTTAAGTCTAAAGTAAATTTATTCAAACCAGTGACGGGAAGCTGCATCAAGGGTGCAAGATATACAGTACTATGATCGCAAGTCCACGTGGCGCATATTATAAATCCTCCCATCATTGGGAAAATCCAGAGTCCAGACGTGCACTATTTACGGGAAGACGATGAGGAGGAATATTTTTGCACAGTTATTCATCAACATTACAGCCTTTCATAAGTCCACTGCTGAACATAGGCCTTCCCCAAGGAAAGCCACAAAGCACGGTCCTGAGCCACCTGCATCCATCGACTTGCTGCATGTCTTACCAGGTCGTCACTCCATCTAGTGGAGGGTCACCCTACACTTCACCTACCGGTACGAGGCTGCCACTCGATAACCTTTTTTCCCCATCGGTTGTCGGTTCTTCGAGTTTGGCCGGCCCATTGCCACTTCAGCTTACTAATCTGTTGGGCTATGTCGGTTACTCTGGTTCTAATGCGGATATCCTCATTTCTAACTTTATCACGCAGAGAAACTCCGAGCATAGCCCTCTCCATAGCTCGCAAAGCGATCTTGAGCGTCCTCATACGGCCAGCAGTGAAGGACCACGTCTCTGATCCATAAGTCATCACTGGCAACACGCACTGGTTGTACAATCTCGTTTTCAGGTTTTGAGGTATACCTGACGTGAAGATGTGTCGTAGTTTCCCGAACACTGCCCAGCCGAGTTGAATCCGTCGATTGTTGCACAGTTATTGCAATAGTAATATTATTACTTATATAATTATTGGAGGATGAAGCTGCTCGCGTCCGTAGGAACTTGAAACCTGATTCCCTACACGTATCCCCTGGGTAGTGCTAAACGAGCAGTACTACATACTAGTAGTAGGTTGGTCCTCTACTTGTGAGAGGCCCAGCTGAGGGTTAGTTACCACCCACCTGGCAAAGACATACCGCCAAATGATGCAAATCGTGTTCCGGTATGATGTTAGGTGAAACCCATTTCTTAGAGAAAATGGGTCTGGATAGTTGCGTTGCGCATACGAACCGGCTTTGACAAGGCCGTTTCTTAGTGTCAGGTGCCTGGTTATGGAGGTTAGTGGGATCCGAAGCACGGTTGCACCGCTGGCCGACCGTAGATAGTTGGGGGCCCAGTTAATGATCTTACGAAAAATCCTGGGATGGCTCCACCATGCCGGTTGGTGACCAGAGGATAGGGCCTGGTGGCAATTTCCAGGGCGGTTCGGGCTTCCCCGCGATCTCCATGCTAGGTACCATCGATGCTGTGACTCTGTTTGCGTCCCTAGGTTATATGTGAGACGCCTCGTCCAACTGCCATTCTCTCAACCTATTCACTCCCACCATTTATGAAAAAAAGGGAAAAGAAGAGTAAGTCTGTACAGCGGTTGCACTCCCTCTCCATCAAAGTGCACTTCACAAACATCCGAGGCATGCACTGTAATCTCAATGCAGTCCATTACCACACTGAGACTGACAAGCCGCACTTACTATTCCTGACTGAGACGCAGATCAGATGTCCTCTAGATGTACCTTACCTTGACTACCCTGGGTACACATTGGAGCATAATTTCCATCAGCGCGCCGGAGTCTGTGTTTACGTCCGAAACGACATCTGCTGTAGGCGTCTCCGTCACCTTGAAGACCCCTCTTTCTCTACGATCTAGGTATTGATAGAAACAGGAATGGATAAAATTATTTATTCTTGTGTCTACCGATCGCACAGCGGTGACCAGGAGACAACTAGGTCGTTTGAACACCTCCGTAAAGCCTCTGATGTGGCTGTTAATCGGTACCCTAATGCACAGTTGGTTTTTCTGGGGAAATGCCTGTCATCAGGACTGGCTGTTCCCATATCAAAAGACCGACCATGCTGGGAGGCGTGAGGGAAAGGCGTGGAATTTTGCCTTGTCACTGGGGCTCTCCCAGCTGGTACAACAAGCGACTAGGGTACCTGATGTGGATGGGTACACAGCCAATTGCCTCGAGCTTCTGCTGACGACTGATCCAGACAGGTACGATGTTCAGGTTACCTCACCCTTGGGAACTTCTGACCACTGTCTGGTGAAATCTGTGTCGCTATATTCCCCACCTAACTACGATTTTCACGGAGTGCGACGAATGTGGCGATACAAGTCAGCAGATTAGGATGAGATGCGACATTTTTTGCATCTTATCCTTGGCGGCAGGTTTGCTTCTCATCACCACGCATTAGAACCAAACGGTTTGCTTCCTCTGTTGTAATGCGCACAGCAAAGGAGTGAAATAATTTGCCGGCGTCCTTCCGAATCTTTCCGTCCGAATACAATCTGGGCGTCTTCAAGGCAAGAGTGAATAGGCTTTTGTTACGATAAGACAGTGCGATTTACCATTTAAGGCTACATCATCACTTACCAGGTGTGATTGTGGTCAAGCACTGGCTTATAATAAGTAAAAAAAAAAATACCAAACCGGAGACCCAGAGCCTGAGACCCTTTTTACTGATAACGAGGCATTTCCTTTAGTCCTCAGGAATGACATCACATCTACATTTTGATTCTTAATCGAGACTAGATGAACATTTACCATCAGGTGGACCATCTGATATTTTGTTGCTTATAAAAATGTTACGTCAAATAGCTTTGTCAGCCATGCTACGCCGCTATTGCCCACATTTTCCACAGTTCGGCTGAAATCTCATCCGGTCTTTCTGGGGCATAATTAGGTCAACTGGTCTTTCCGTGGATGGAAGGAATGTAAGCGGTTCCTGGAAATTTATTGTTGATTAGAGTATTTGGTAGTATTCTTGCCACCTCTCACTAATTTCTTTGTCTGTGGTTAACAATTTACCACATGAATCCATGATATATTTGTTACATTTGATATCCTTTATTTGATTATTTCGATGTTTTTCTAATTTAAATATTTCTGCGTCTAATTTTGAGCTTTCTATTTATTTGTAAAAGTGATCTTTGGACAATGCTCTTGTTACTGCAACACATTTTTAGCTCTCTTTTTTTATATTAAATTACATGGTCGGATAATTGGGCGCTTAATTACCTAAAGCTTACATTTTTTAGCATTAAAGAAAGATTATTATGGACATGCCTTTTGAATCCCGCATGCGGGATTGCTTGTAGGTCTTGAGAGTAATAAAAATGTTACCTATGTATAAATATTTCATAGGATCAATTTTTTTGATATTTCATTAAAATCTTTCATACTTAAAGACTTTTTTTATTATAGTCAAATAATTAACAAATAAAATGTATATGAGAACTTGTTCGTCTATTCTCGCTGTCTCCCACTGACGGACATTGGGAAAAGAAGTTGCTATATACGCCAATCTTCCCTTTGGACCCTATTGGTGGCCACTGGGTTAAGTAATACTTCCCAAAATATTACTTAACTCATACATGTTAATGTACCGTTAGATTAAATTATCAAAGTAAAAGACGTAGAGAATATTATCTGCTCAAAAATAAAAAAAATAGTTCTAGATTACACTAACATATATTATTATACCATTTGTAATAGGAGTAACGCAAAACATTTACAGACATGTAGATAAACTTATTTCAGAATCCATAGCTGTTAATGATTTAATATTCCGTTAAAACGTCATCATTGGTATTGTTAAGTAAATTATGTCAATAAATTTAAAAATACCAGAAAAAATAAACAGAAAACTTTAAGGTCGCAATATGCTAATTTGCTGAACTGTTTCGTGAAAAGATATCAACAAAGTAAACGGAAAGAAAGAAACAACTATAAACAATCAGAACAACAACTGAATGAACCAATGAAAGCAACGGAAGTTTTAAATTTTACTTTTCGAGTTAAAAGTTGTTCAAAAATTCTTTCATTCGTTTGTTTTATGAAAAGAAAACTTATTAAAGTTGACGTGTCGCATTAATATTAATAAATATTTTGGTGACAGTTCGCACGATCGTACATAAATCTAATGTTACCGACCGCTACAATAGTGATATATTAGGACAAATGTTATTACAGTGTTATGTTATTTTTGGCCGCTCCCTCGAGTTACGAATTTAAAAGCAAACAACCGTCTGTACGTTGTCTGACAGGCAGGACATATTAAAAATTCAATAAATACCCATAATGACATAAGTTAGTTTCCATTTAGATAAGCATTTACATTCCACCAGTATTTTTTATAAAGATTTTATTTTTACTTTTCATGATTCATCTTTTCGATTGAAGTTTGGATGCCTATTAATTTTAAAACCTTGCCAATTATCCTTGGTGTTGTTTTGCTAGGATTTGGGGTCGTGTAAATATAATATGTAATGGGAGATAATTCTGTACATGTTTACAGACTACAGACTACAGGATTTAAAAATGTTTTAAAATGAAACACGCGTTCGAATACGAATTTATTATTAGAATATTAAAACACGAATTTCGTAAAATTAGTTTTATTCGATGTGCCGTACAATAGTATAGTTCGCATAAATATTGGAAGTAACTTAGTCATAAACTTTTGATAAGGTTCACATTGTGTGATTCAACACAATTTGTATTGTTCAAAATAAAATAAGTAAGCCTAAGAAGGAAGATCCTCAAACTTAAGCATTTTCAAACATTGGAAGCATGAATATTTTTCGTTTTTATTTTGATAAAAAATCATCAAAATAAATATTTAGAATTCTTAAAAAAAGATATGACATTAAAGAACTATGATAAAAGAACAATACCAGTCTATTCTAAGCTGACAGGACAGATTTTACACATATTGATTCCAGACTGCACATTCTTTGTGATTTAAATAACACTCAAAAGCCTTTACATCGAAAAATTTTTTCTGATAAAAATATAATTAGGTCGTAACTTTTGTATTTAGAAGTATAATACGGTAACTAGTAATTAAAACTTTTGTTGGATATGCGCCTCATTTTCCCGTAGTTTTTAATATCTTAACCTAATCCCGAATTGCTACTTAAATAATTAAATACTTACCTAATATTACCTAATTGGAAAATAAATAAATTTGATATATTATGTTTTAAAGGTGAAGTATTTAACTTGTTACGTTAAAAAGTTGTAGATAGTGCCAACACATATGAATACTTACACTCGTTATAACAGTGTTGTTTCTTATATAAATAATTCGTCTTTAATTCTTAAATAATATTAAATTTCTTACAAAAGTTAAAACATTAACCTTAATTTGAATCGACACTCTTTGGTTTATCCTTTGTCCTTTGCCCTTCTTAAGGTGACTTACGATCCCTTCGCCAACAAACCGCCTCTTTTAAACTCTCGCAACAACTTCTAAGAACAACTAAACAGATGTTTATGTAAGTATACTCGTAGTTCTCGTTCACTTAGCTGAAATGTTTTCATGCATAAAATGGTTTGTTTTTCAATAAAATCACTTGTTTCAAAGCCCTCAGTTTTCTATAAGTTTATCTTTCTAAACTATTAAAATTTATTTACATTAATTATTTTTAGGCTAAAAAGAAAATTTTAGTTAAAAGCGGTTTAACATTATAATGTTTGTATCAATTAGATCTTAAACTGCAAAGCCAATCATTTAATTTTCTGGTGATAGAGTCACGCTGCGACGTATTGCGGTTGCAGCATGAGTCTATGGTAAAGCGTGCTGCAGAACTTAGGTTAACAGTTATGGTAGCACTTATGCCGCCGACGGGTCACCTTGACTGCGAAATGACCATGCTCGCGAGGAATACCAGCGTGAAATAGCAGCATAATGCTGCTGTGTTTTATATAGCGAGTCACGAGAAGCGAAAATCATTTACTTGACTACAAGGCAATCTATCCTTGTAAAAAAGACAGATTTGACATCCAATTCAATTTTAATTTTTAATATAGGATAGATAACTTATCATCATGGAGGCTCCGTACTGCGTGCTTAAGTTTGCACTACTTTTTATATTTACTTGTATAAAATCTGTATTCTAAGGTGAATAAAAGAGTGAGAAAATGTGTAATCAAACAAAAGTAGTTTTCGAGATAATGTTATCACCTAACAAAGGATTACTTCGACGGTTTGGACACGTAGAAAGAATGGGTGAGGAAATAGTGACAAAGCAATTTTATTCTGCAAAAGTGAGCAGCAGAGTCAAGAAAGGACACCCTAGATAAAGGTATATCGATCAAATTGGCGATAATTGAAGATGGGCCAAGTTAAGCGTACCCTTAATCGACAAGCATGCAAGCGTAGGTTATTTGGATGTTAAAGAAGCGAGCAAGTTGTGTGAAGATCGTGCTAAATAGAAGACCGTAATCTTACCCCTCTGGGTGACACGCGTGATATTTAATGCTGTTATTCAAAATCTGTATTGTAACTTTTTCAATATTTGTTATCTTATCTTAAATTTTGACTTAAATATTCTAGAGCGGTGAAATATCTAAAAAGATATTTTTGGAGCTGTGCCATCTATATTCGAGTGCATATTAGATCAAGTACGGAAATGGGATTGAATCGTCTGTACTCTGCAAAGTACTCTCGATAGCTCGGTACCGCAGTGGGTAAGCGTTTAGCACAGTCTTGGGTCCATGAGTTTTTAATTCCATTCCTAGTATATCGCTGGTCGTCGCTTCATCATTATTTGCTAGTGTTGTTTTTAGTTTAGTTAGTTTTGTCATATCGGAAACGTCAGCTTGCCCGACCCCAGCAGCTGATCCAAAGGTTACTGCGTATAGGTAGATGTATGTATATGTATGTGTAGGTATGTGTATGTCTTTAGCTTTGAGATTTTCGAACATTAACCTTGTCACTTTTAAAGTGAGACGCTATTATTGGTAAATTAGATGTATAGTATTAGACGGCTCCGTGGCACAGTGGCTTAGCAATAAGTTGCTGCGCTGGGGACCGCGGGTTCGAATCCCGCACGGAACAAGTATTTGTATGGCCTACAAATAATTTTTCCGGGTCTGGATGTTTGTCCTTGTGCAATTTGTGTTTGTAAACTGCCTCCACGATACAGGAGAAAATCCTAGTGTGGGGGTAACGTCTTTAAAAAAAAATGAAAAATGAAAAACCTGCGAGTTCGTCTGTTTAGAATATTTTTTCTCTATTGTTTTAAAGCTAACGCGTTCAAACATTTTATTATTTGATTTTCATAGTATTTACCTACCGGGTGGCTTTCCCAAAAGTAAACATTTTAATCTATTATAAATACGAATTACATTATTTTAGGTCATGCACACACCCTTTTAATGAAATACTTCAACCCGCCATTTATTAGGTATTTAACTACACGCATAACTTAATAATTTAAACATACGTAACAGTTTTCATAAAACTATAGTATTTATGTAGACGACAAATTTAGGTTTGTTTGTTGTTATAGCGTAGCGTTTGTTGAATATATGCAGTTTTATCAGATTTGTTTTTAAAATATTTTTTTTATTTTTTTTTTTACTTATTATAAGCCAGTGCTTGACTAAAATCCCACCTGGTTGTAAGGGTGATGCAGCCTTAGATGATAAATCGCACTGTCTTGTCGTAACAAAAGCCTATTCATTCTTGCGTGAAAGACTCCCAGATTGTATTCGTCGGAAAGATAGACGCCGGCAAATTATTCCACTCCTTTGCTGTACGCATTAAAAAAGACGAAGCAAACCGTTTGGTTCTAATGGGTGGAATAAAGATAACAAAGGGATGAAGACCCGCCGACCGCCTGCCCGGCTAGCATGGGCGGGGGACAAAATTTTTATCCCCCGATTATATCCACTGACAAGAGATAAAATTATCTTGTTATGTCAAACGGGGAGAAGTATATCCCCGTTTGACATAACGAGTAGACATATGTCCCCCCTCCGTAGCATGGAGCCAAATGAACGATAAAAAATTATGCTTTTTTGACATTTGAAAGGGACAATTTTATCCTAGTTCATTGGACGTAGGCTTAAGTTTATATTCATACAAAAAATCTATCTAAGTCTAAGTCTATCTCCCATTTTATCTACAGTGGATATTATATCCACCGGTGTGCCCATGCTCTAAGGGAGGATAAAACTAAGCGAGCGATAAACATTTTCTCCTTTCCCCGGGAATAAAATTGTCCCCCGCCCATGCTAGCCGGGCTGGTTGTCCGATGGTGGAAAGATGGACGAATTAAAGCGTGTAATTCCTGCGCACACTCACCGAAATGCATCTGGGCCTGTGCTCGAGGCTGACAAGATTGGTTTCAACCAAATCAAGGTCACTAATGAGCCATTATTTATAATGATTTTTTTAATAGAACATAAAAATTATTTAACACTAACCCGCAGTTTAATCTGCGTGAATTCTGAGTAGCGTTCGTGATTGAACTGTTCATTCACTTTGACGCAATAATTACTGTAGTGTTTATGTAAAAAGCTAGTGCTATGCTGTCATCGTGTGGCTGTTGGATCTATTGATGACTTAATACTTTGTAGAAATTTTGAAGATCTGCAATAATGTAGGACATCACTATGGCATAACTTTTATGGTTTTAGCTAGCTACTTACCCAAAATGTGGCTAGCGTGTTTATTTTCTCCAATTCCCTACACTGGAATAGCAATATTTTTAATACAAAGTTTATCATCGTCTTCATCAGCGATCTAAAATAGCAGCTCAAAGCTGTTGTCTCGTATACCCTTTTTACTGGAAACTAGGCATTCCATCTTAGTCCTCAGGGGTGACAAATCATCTGCATTTTGATCCTTAACGGAGGATAATTGTAGATGTCTATGGACCACAGTATCCACTTACCATCGTTTTTTTTATAGGATAAGGGTGACAAACGAGCACACACTCCACCTAATGGTAAGTAGTTGCTGTGGCCCATAGACATCTACATCCATCCTCAACTACGAATAAAATTTCAGATGCGTTGTCACTCGTGAGGACTAAGATAGAATGACGAGACATCCAGTAAAAGGGGTCTCCGGTTCTCTACACTCACCATACAGTGTTATTTTACGCTGGTATTCTGTGAGAGGTCATCGTGGACTGTGTGCTTGTTTGTCACCCTTTTTCTATAAAAAAAGCCTCTAAGAGTCCAAAGTTTTAAGGAGAATTAGCCTTAATCGTCACGTTTGGCAGACGGATTGACGATTGCAGTAGCATACGTCTCGCACATGTGACGCTGTACTTTGTAACCTGTCTGGGTATTTTACGACCGGCGTATACTCGTTTGTTATAACGCTATCTATCGGACGTCATGAGATCTTTTTGGCATTTTTCATAGTCGCCTCTTACGGGGTGATGGATTCTCCTACTCCGCCATTGTATTGCTATTTATTAAAATTGTTTATAGCATAAGAACATTCAAAAATATAAGCGACATATATGCGAGCTATGGTAAAAGTTTTATATGGAACAATAAACATTAACTGATTATAAAACGATATGGGACAAGCATATGCACAAACCTTACTGTTTTATAATGTTACTAAAATCTAATTGGGTTGTACGTCGATTAGTCAAGTTTCTAGGGGATTTTATAAAACCTAAGCCTTAAGCTAAAGCGTTTGCAGAGGGTGTTTAGCGTAGCGTGCATTGTGACGTCATGAACACCACACGCTCTTGTATTGCCGTGTCCTTGAGAGTGGTCGTATTACCCTCACGTAAGCTACATTATAACATTAAATAGACAAATTAAGCGTTCGTTACAGTAGGTAGAACAGCAGACAACGCAGCAATTCTGCTGCCTTGAAATTTGGATGACTTTCATGTACAAGCAGTTCGTTGAACTTCTTGAATCGTCGTCAATGGATTGATTTCTGTTCCATGATAACCTTCCGTCATTCAGTCATTATTATAATATATAAGGAATTGTTTGAAAAACCATCACGCCACACTCCTCGCTGAACCAGAGTGAACGAGAATGCGGCAGATGCAAATTTCATACAAGGGTTTCAAAACGCTCGGACGCGGGGTTCACTAACATTTCAGATATAGTAGCAGATAGAGGCGTTGTTAAACGTTATGCCTGCGTTGGTAGTACTAGATCTCATGTAGTTATCTCTATAGTAGGTGAACCCGGCGCTTGTGTGCATGCGTTGTGAGACGCTTATATGAAGTTTCCATACTCTTCTGCACTCTGGCCGTACCCTCTCTATGCTTTGGATTAAGGCCTTATTGCTGACCTGCGTGCACAAAACGTGTGTTCGTCTAATTACCCTGCCCATATTCATATTCGTATATATTCGGCACCCACGATTATGCACAGGACATAATATTTGTGTACATTCATGTTTGCCTATAGTTGGCGATAGTCAGAGAGTTGTCGATTTTACGGGCACACATCAAAGGAATGCGTGTGGTTGTTTGTGCGCGCACCTATACTATCGTCGCCTATTCATTTGTGTTGGAAACATCGAGTCAAGAAGGTGACTTTGTGTGACAGTGGCTAGTTGGTCCAACGAAAGGACGTTTAAATTTATCGAGTTGTAGCAAAAACTTAAATTCTTACAATTAAAAAAAATTAAAGTACAAATGACTTGAAAATAAAACAAAAAAATAAATGAAGTCTGTTGTATGGCAGAACCTAGCTAACACTGAGTAAATAAAAAGATAATAACGTTATTCTATTGCGGTGCCGTGGAGTGGCGGCGTAAGTGACTCTACTACCCAATATCATCGTAAAGAGGCGATAGAGGGAAATGAAACGGAAGATAGGTACCAGCGTTTTCCTGATAACAATCTATACAAATAAATAAAATTGAAGTGTCTGTTTTTAATGTCAAAATAACAGCTTTTTACTAAATGCATATGAAAGAATACACGGTGGTACATACTTATAACCAAAAAGAAACAATTTTAAAAATTTTTGCCTGTCTATTTGTCTGTCTGTTTGTTCCGGATAATTTCTAATGGCTGGACCGATTTCTAGGGGACTTACATTGCCAGATAGATAATGTTATAAGGAGGAGTTTAGGCTACTTTGATTTTAGAAAAAGAATTACCGTTCCGCGTAAAAAAATTCAAACCCATAAAATGAAATCGTCATGCTATCCACGCGGACGAAGTAGCTGGGATAAATAGAAAATAAAGGGCTAATAAAAAAAAACTGCGGTTTCCAACTTGCCAGTAAACTAAAACATGACTGTAGTAGTCGGTGGACAGTGCTAAAAACTTTTCTAAAAATATGCAGCGTAAGAAATATATTCATAAGGTAGAAATTGTTGGTTGTTATTTTGTAAATATTCAATGCATTCTTTCTGAGGCGTGAATTCCAAAACATTTGTATTCAAAGCAAAAATTACAAGTACGTGCAATTACCTTCTTGCTTCATTCATAATCGAATAAATCTACACTAATATTATAAAGAGGTAAAGTTTGTAAGTTTGTGAGTTTGTTTTTAGGAAGTAATCTCTGGAATGTGGTGAAGGTGAAATAACAATATTTGTCAATCAATTCCGAAAATAAATCCTAAACACTCAGTACTAAGAACCACACAAGATAATTTCATCATAAGATAAAATGGCCGACGGTGGTATGACGCCCAGCAAAGTGGGCACGAGTCAGCTTGTAAAAATATAAACTTAGTTAGCAAAGTTGTGATATCACAATAACGTCTGCCTTTTTGTATTATACATTATCATTATATCGTACTTAACAGTGTAATATAGAAATAAATCCACTTGATTACCAAGATATCAGGTGGATGACAGAAGAGAAAAAGCCTCTTGGGTTTCTAAACTGAAATAGCAATAGGCTACTGGAGAGATGATCTAAGAAAGGTGGCTGATAGCAACTGGATGCGTGTAGCCGAAGACCGGGCGAAGTGGCGCGCCTATGTCCAGCTATAGACAGACGTAGACTGTTGATGATGACTTGCCGTACGTCGTAGTACCCAAATGCAATTCGAATTCCATAAACACAACAACACTTGAAATAAATTCGGAATGCAATGAACACCGTTGACAGATATGTAATTTAAGTTTCCACAAAATTGAATTATCGCATACATGGAACACGTAGACACAATTTACTGATTATTATAAGGCAGTTTATTCGAATTTTGTTCGTATTGGCTGCAGTTGTATTCGTTAGCATAATATTTGTTATTGTCATCAATGTTTTAATTCATGTCGAATACATTGAATACAGCCTTGGTAGCTCAAGCTAGCTAAGCGCTCGCTGTAAATTTCACAGTACTCGAGTAACCCGAGTTCGATCCCCGCCGGCACCAATGAAATTGTTAATTACAATTTTAAGTGCTGATTTACCAGGTGCTCGGCGGTGAATGAAAACATCGTGAGGAAACCTGAATATCTGCGAAATAAGAAAAAAAATTCGAAGGTATGTGAAGTCCGCCAACACGCATCGGGGCATCGCGGCGGACATTTCCTTGCCCCAAAAACCTGAGACCTGTGCCCAGCAGTGGGTTTTATATAGGCTGTAACTTTAAATACTCTACAACAATTTTGAAATAAATTCGGAACGCAATGAACACCGTCAACAGATAATTTAAGTTTCAACAAAATTGAATTATCGCCTACATTGAAACACGTAGATACAATTTACTGACATACAATTTTATTATAAGACCGTTAATTTTAATATTGTTCGTATTGCCTACAGTTGGTTTCATTAACGTAATATTTGATTATTATTATTATTATCATCAATGTTTTAATTAATGTGCAGTCTCGTAACGTTTAAAGTTTGAAATTCATTGCATGCAGTTTCCTTTTTTTATAGAATTGGGGTGACAAGTGAGCATACGGCACACCTAATGGTAAGTGGATGATGTGGCCCATAAACATCTAAATCTATCCTTGATTAAGAATCCAAATGCAGATGCCTTGCCACCCCCTGAGAATTATGACGGAATGCCTCGTATACAGTAAAAAGCGCCTCCAGTTCCCTACACTCACCATACGAAACACAATTTTACGCTAGTATTCTGTGAGAGCGTGGTCCTTCCCGGGTCCAGCCGATCCATTCGTGTTACAACCATAAGATAGCATGACTCTACTACGTTTTCTATAATTAAATGTGCTTCATGCGTGAATACTCTTGGTATTTAGGAGAGGATTGGAATAAAAGGTAGCCATTAATCCTTCTTATGTATGGTATGGACGCCTAAAATATTTTAGACATTTTTTGTCCAGTAATCTGTTTGACAACATTAATATTAGGCTTATCACATCCAAGGGTACACATAAATTTCCAGGATAATACATCCATTATAATGACAGTTGTGTTTCAAACATTGCACCAGATTTATATGAAACTAAGTTTTACGGATTTTATCGCGTATATTAATTTAATTTAAATTTCCGTCATTTCGTGCACGGTACAAAGATATATATATATATATATACACACACATATATATATATATATATATATATATATATATATATATATATATATAATCTTATACATAAAAATTACGTGTCACATTGTTTGTCCGCGATGAACTCCTCATTCTTGCCTTGAAGACGGCCAGATTGTATTGTATTATTTTATTTTCTTTGCTTTTGTTACTTTTTTATTAGTTAACGAAAATATGTAAGAACAAACATTTAATAAAAGTTCTGTACCATTGTAATACACGTTTCTGGTAGGAGAGCCCATTTAAATTTTTTAGTTATTTTAAATCGTATTATTTGTTGTTATAGCGGCAACAGATATACACAATCTGTAAAAATTTCAACTGTCTACCTATTACGGCTCATGAGATACAGCCTGCTGATAGACAGACGGACGGAGAGTGGAGGCCTAGTAACAGGGTCCCGTTGGTTACCCTTTGGGTACTGAACCCTAAACGGTAGCCTAATTATTAAAGTAAGTACTCTAGACTCTATATTTTACTGATAGACAAAGAGCAAATGGCTGATACAATTTCTTCGTAACGTATATCGGGATAGTCGGAAGTCGACGCCACGGATACAATGTTTACTCTAACAAACCGCAACGTAGGGACTGCGCGCGCGCCGCTACTGTTTTCATAATTTATTTTTGGTCGCACTCGCTCCGTCGCTGTCATTTTTTGTCGTCGACCACCCGAAGTTCATCGAAGGCATTGTCATGTTGGTCACATGAAAGCCCTTCGATGTTTTTATTTATAGTCACGGCCAATTTAAAGACCCTTGCAGTACTTCACTTTTTGTTTATAAGCACTTTGACCTTACTTAAGAATGTTTAAAATACGAGTATTTGAGAATAGATAGATACATAACACTTTATTGTACGCCAAAAAATAACAAAAATATTAACAAAATGTATTTTAGTTTTAAAATAGTTTTATTTATGTTTTTGGTCGAGTTATTTAAAATATATTTATTTCATTATGCAAATAATTTCTGCAAGTTATTTTAATTTATTTAGTTTGTGTGCCTTTTTGTCAGATGCATTTTTGGACGCCCACTCACTAACTCATTAAAGTTTCATCGTAATCACGCGAACGATATCGGAATGCAAACGACACAAACAAAGAAATATTATACAAATTTATGTAGATATTTATTTTTTGTCAATAGTCAATATGGTACTAAGGGCCGATTTTACATCAGGCTTAAAATAAGAGTTACTCAACTAAACTTGTTCTAACTTTGTTCGTTCGTTTTTAATTTGATTATGTTATTTTTATCCAATGAATAACTTTTATCTGAGGATTGAAAGTCAGTCCGTAAAACATAATTGATCTTATCAGTTTCTTATCATTGGAACAAAGTAGAACAAAGATTTGATCTCCAATTAGGACCGTTATTCAAGATCGGGTTTTAGACAGTAAACGTAAGTTATAGAGCATTTAACATTTTATAGGTTTCCGTTTCGAAGTGTGTGTACACAGATTACAATTTTATGTATTTTAAATCGAATGAATTGCTTTTATTCGAAATTATTTTATACCATACCAAATTTTTGGATGTTTTATGGTTAAACCTGATTTCACATAAGCTTAATGTTTGTATTGAAACGAGCCCAGAGGTTTAAGCTATCTTAATTTTGCCACGATTTTAACTGTATTAAAGGCAAAATCCCTACGGAACGTTCCGATTTAATCTATCGAATAACACAGTGGGTTGCCTGTTAAATAAGGTAAACATCTGTCCAAGCAATGCATGCTAAAATAGCCCCAATGGATGCCTAAACGTATCAAAGTGATAATAATAATAATAATATAGTGTGATGGATCTGACAGATGGTTCACGTCACCTGACCGTCGCGTCGTGCTATAGTGCGTATGTTGATCTCGAAATGAGGGCTTCCTTTGTCGTAGTTATATCTTAAAATATTTCAAAAGGGTGACTTTAATGTGTTATTATGACGATGTTCTTGTTTAATAAATAAATAATAAATGCATGACATTGTATCGTTCAGTGAAGTCAGTGACGTTGACGTAACGTTGGAAGATTGTTTTATTTTTTGTAACACTGAAGTTACAAAGGAACTTTCAGTCTATCTGATGCAAGGTAGTTACTGCAGTTCATCGAGACCTTTTTTTTAGCATAGGGTGACAATCGAGCACACAGTCCACCTGATGGTAAGTGGATACTGTGGCCCATAGACATCTACATTTATCTTCAATTAAAAATCAAAATGCAGATGCGTTGTCACGCCTGAGGAGTAAGATGGAATGCCTCGTTTACAGTAAAAAGGGTCGCCGGTTCTCGACACTCACCAAACGAAACACAGCAGCATTAAGCTGTTATTTTAAGCTGGTATTCTGTGAGAGCGTGGTCCTTCATCGGTCAAGCCGACCCATTAGTGCTACAACTATACAATTAATATAGCTGCAGCATGGCTCTACCATGTGTAAAACCTGCAGCCAACTTCAAATGAAGAAGGATACAGATACGTTGGCACTTCTGAGGAAATTATACTGGCTCTATACACCCTTTACACTGGAACATAGTAATGCAAGCACTGCTATTTGATGTCACAAATAGGTAAATGAATTCTATACTTTGTATTTTTCAATCCAATGTCTCCCAGCTATCTGAAGGAAAATTTTAAGCTTCTTGGTCATGACAGATAGGATAGAGTTCTACGGTCAGCCGAACACATTACACACACGCCACATTGTTATCGAACTAAATACATTAAGAATTCCTTCACAGTTAAGGCCATCTGCTTATGCAATGATCTTCCTCCGCAAATTCGTCGTGCGATAACACTAGCAAGGTTTAAGACAGATGTCAAAGATCACTACCTAAGACTGCAATAATCACTGGTCATCATTTGCAACATTTAATTTGTGTATTCTTTCTGTTTTTTTCTTCTGATTTAATCTTATGTATGTCTATTATCATTGTATATATTAGTGTATTACATATTTTGTTATGTATTATGTATAGGTTTAGTTTATTTAGGTATTAGTATGCATAGTTTACTATAATATACACTACCTCCCACTGTCCAATAGTATGATTTTCTTTGTATGTAAGCGATCGTTTTTCTACCGACTTCAAAAAGGAGCCGGTACTCAATTCAACGAAATGTTTTTTTTTTTATGTGTTCACCCAGTAAAAAGTTACTTCAGGACTTTTTACTGGGTTGACCGATTTCTATGATTATTTTTTTATTTGAAAGCTGGTGCTTCACATGTGGTTCCATATAAATTTGATCAAGGTCTGACCTTTGTCTGATTTTTGAGTTATTCTTAATTGAAGTCGGTTGTACAAAATTTTTAATTTTAAATTATTAGCGATAAGACCGCCTTATTGTACCTACCTGTTAAGTTTTACTCCCGGTAATCTGTTTTTCTCGTTTTTGAGGTATACAATAAAGTATATAATAATAATGAGTGTGAAGGTGTGTGTAGGGTAGGTAGGTACACCCTAGACGGACTTCTGGGTTGAATACACCCCTACTGCCTAGTAAAAGTAGTGTGTTAGCGATAGAAAGCTATACAATATTCGTGTACGGACGTCCAGCGATGTGTAGCAGCACCAAAGGAATGAGGCCCGTATTCACAAACGACACATATATACATAGGCTGCACTAAAAGTATCGGGAATGGAATATTTCCACTGTTCCTGTCATATTAAAATCTTTTTAATTGAAAAGTCCTTGGTTTTAAAAATCGAATACCATTTATTTTTTTAAAAAAAGAATCTCGGTCTTGTCACAAGGTTTTGTCAAACTTGTTTAGTCGTTGAGAAAATGGAATTGACTCGAGAAAATTCAAGAGCGATGATTTATTATGACTTTCGAAGTGGTTTAACACAAAAACAGTGTGTTGACCGGATGATTTCTGCATTTGGTGATGAAGCCCCATCCAAAACCACAATTTATCGCTGGTTTGCTGAATTTCAACGTGGACGTGTCAAGCTCAGTGATGATCCCCGTCAAGGTCGTCCAAAAACTGCAGTCACCCAAGAAAACGTTGATGCTGTGCGTAAGCGGATTGAGGAAGATCGACATGTGACATACCGCGAAATTCAAGCAACTTTAGACATTGGCACGAGTCAAATACAAATAATCTTGCATGAACAATTAGGTGTAAAAAAGTTGTTTTCCCGATGGATACCGCATTCGCTCTGTGAAGAGCAAAAAGCGGCTCGCGTTACTTGGTGCGTCAGAACTCTCGAAAGATTCCACGCAGGATCCTCAAATGCTGTATACAACATCGTATCAGGTGACAAATCCTGGATATATGCATACAAACCCGAAACAAAAAACCAGTCACGAGTTTTGGTGTTCGAAAATGAGTTAAAGCCAACAAAAATTGTTCGTTCACGGAGTGTTGCAAAAAAAAAAAATGGTGGCCACGTTTGTCTCCAAAACCGGCCACGTTACGACTATTCCCCTTGAGGGATAAAGAACGGTTAATGCAGAATGGTATGCTAGCATTTGTTTGCCACAGGTCGTTTCTGAACTCCGTAAAGAGAACTGCAACCGCCGCATCATCCTCCATCACGACAATGCCAGTTCTCACACCGCACACAGAACAAAAGAGTTTTTAGAGCAAGAAAACATAGAGTTATTAGACCATCCGCCGTACAGCCCCGACCTAAGCCCTAATGATTTCTATACTTTCCCTAAAATAAAGAATAAATTGCGTGGACAGAGATTTTCATCACCTGAAGAAGCTGTGGACGCCTACAAAACGGCCATTTTGGAGACCCCAACATCCGAATGGAATGGTTGCTTCAATGATTGGTTCCATCGTATGGAAAAATGTGTCAAATGTCGCGGAGAATACTTCGAAAAGCAATAAATACATTTTTAAATAGTAATGTTGTGTCACTTCCTTGATTCTCGAAAATTTCAGTGCCGTAAGTAAGGTATTTCTCACTGCGTCCGTCATGGCAGGCCGTTCATTTCATGAACAATACCTAGTAGGACCCTTTGTTGTACGGACACATAGCACTGAATGGGGCGTCGTGATTGGTTAACGTTGCGACGCGACTTCACTCGAGTTGAATGACAGCTAAACGTCTAAATTACATTTTATGTTTCTGTTTATTTCGTTGTCAAATTTGTGCAAATAATAACACGTGTTGTTTTCTTTCAGTTAAAAGAAGTTACTGGTATTGTTATTATAGGTACTTATGCATAAATATTATTAAAATAATGTGGATTTTAAACTGTTGACAGGTAGATTAACTGAATTACCTACCTAATTACAAACCTGGAAACTCCCAGATGAATAAAATCTTAAGGCCACTGGTAACTGGTAAATAGGAGGCACTGGAAGGTCTTTAGTGGTAACTTTTAAAAGATCTGCATTTATTAGAGGCAGAAGTATATTTATTTTTTGAAAACCTATAGTGACTATTCAATTCATTGGCACTGTAATAATCAAATGGATTTTGAAAGTCACTTATCATTTTCTTGTGATAATCGTTCTTTGCACGTTTATTTTCTCCAGGATGTAATTATCAAAATCATCTTCGCTGCTGTAATCCATCGCAATTATTTAAACAAAACAAATCAGCGTATCAAAAATCAACAAACATAACTTATATACCCCATACCAGTTGGACATTTGCGTTGATTTGTCGCACTATGCGTAGCGTAAAGTAGCTAGCGAGCTACTTTATCTGTGCGTTCATTATAATGAGCGCATAGTGTCGTCTAACACTCAAGTGACGTTTATGAAACAAAATTTCGTCCACTGTGCGTTAAAGCCTACTGTGCGTGCGCATAGTATCGTTCTTGAATACGGGTGTGAGACACCTGATTTCATATGACTCTATGGAGTGTGTAATATATATATATATATATATATATATATATATATATATATATATATATATATATATACCTTCTACATGAATAGTATACCGGATAGTACGTGAAAACTAAAGTAGTGGATCTTTACTAGTTATTTAGACAGGCCTGTTGGTCTAGTGGTTAGTGATCCTGACTGCTACGCCGGAGGTCGTGGGTTCGATTCCCACCCAGGACAAATGTTTGTGTGATGAGCACGATAATTTGTTCTGTGTCTGGGTGTAATTTATCTATAATATTTATGTATTTAGAAATATATAAGTATGTTTATCAGTTGTCTAGTACCCATAACACAAGCTCTGCTTAGCTTGGGACTAGATGGCGTTGTGTGATAGTTGTGGAATATTATTATTATTATTATTATTATTATTATTAAGTGAATGGTATTGCTATAATATATCTATCAGGATCTATCGAATGCTTTGCGAACTTTGTTTTTTTTTTAATGAATCGAGTCATTGTGGTTGAAGTTCATCCATTCATTCATAACATCCACTGCTGAACATAGGCCTCCGCCATATACTAAACCTCATAGGGAGGGATATATGCCATAATCAGCATCACAGCTGATTGGCAACCACTGATTTTAATAATTATTTGATTTTTTATCACGAAGATGCTGCTGCCCTCCTATTTTAGTTTCCCTCGTCGCGTTCACAACATTTACTGGTGATATGGGGTAATGAATTCACCGCCATTAGCTTGGAATATTGAAAATGCAACTGCAAATATTAAAAAAAACAGTTGCATGATTTTCTGCATCTATAACGTGATACGGTTTTGCGATGTAAAAACAATGTATAAAATAAGTTTATTCTAAAAAAAATAACTTAGCCAATTAAAAAACATTTTGGGATATTATATTTTTAACGTACAAAAAAGAAACTCTCAAAAACAAGAGAAATGATCATTAAATTATTTTGTTAACGACACTTATCCTTGTCCCTATTACACTTTTGGAACACGTAACGAGGCCATTAATATAATTTGTTCTGAAAACTTTAATTGATTTAAATATAGCTAGGGTAGCGGATTTAATTTATTTTCCTTTGATTTTCCAATTACATTGGATCTTCAAAACTTTTGTTTCTTGGAGTAAAATGCGGTAGATTGATATTTTTTAATTTGTTTATTTTTATACGCAATTATAAGCGTGTTCCCTAAAATAAAATATATCTTCAAAATTTTCTCCCACATTTAACACATTTGTGTTTTGTCGATTTTAGTATGCTATGATTGCTTAAATATCTGCTTATGGTGGAATTGTTTTTTTACTTCCCCTTGTAATCCAGGAAATCGATGGCTACCACATGCGTCATACTGTAAACAGTGATGCTTCAAATATATTTATATGTGATTAACTGTGTTCTTGGAACAACACTAGTAATAACAAAATGCACTAAAGAGAATAACTATAGAGTTACTCTCGCCGTTTCTTCTCTGATTATAGTAGCTCCATTTCGGAACTGTAGAAGATAAAAAAGATTTTTGAAGAAGGAAATTTTTTATGATATATTATTGAAAGGGTCCAAAAGACAGGGGTTAATCAGTCATAGACGTTCTACCCCACGAAACTGAAATCACACTACGTTGGATTAGGGAACAACAAGGTGGGCGTGACCCCCGAGAAGGAGTGTTACACGATAGCGTCTGTTGCCCTTTCTGAAAAGAAAGGTTAGACGACTAAGACTACGGGTCCCTTTGGAGTGGTCCCGATCTTGACGTCCCTTGAGTGAACTGTATTTTCCTTTTGTTATTAAAAGGTACAGTAGAAAATAAAACAGCAATTTTACTTTCATAATTTTCCCATAAGAAACGTTGAAACTTTCACGACTTTTCCTATCACTTCCCTATTGCCCTCTTTCTTGCTTTAAATTGGTTTTTAGCTACAGCATGACTCTACCACGGAGGACCTTCCGTGGTAGAGTCATCCTCGTCTTTAACGAATCTCCTTGTCTTCTGCATGTGTGCTATTTAGCACATAGCAGGTCTCGGGCCTCGGAGCATACCCCATTGCCCGGATTCTCCTCGTGGTACACAACTATGTACCGGTCGTGGAAGCCGTCATGGCATTGTAAGTAACGCAGCGGTCCGGGGTTCGGTTCGCCAGTCGCTGCAAATTGTTGTCAATAAAAAGTCAAAGTTAAGTAAGCAAGTTCAAAACATAAAATTATTTATTTTTTAGAAATAAAAAACGACAAACTATTTTTAAGCACGTCGCCAACAATTATAGTGCCGTTATTATGAGTTTTAATACAGAAAGGCAGAGAGACCCATGACTGCATTCCCAAGTGATGAAACTACTGCGATAAGATTGTAGAAACATTAGTTTTTTTGTCACATAAATAGGAGGATATTTGAATACGTATATACAATACGAGGGTGACACTGAAAGTTTTTAGAAAATCAAAAACTGAATAGTTATTAGTTTTATTATATTTTTTCAAAATAGTGTCCATTTACATCAATACATCGCTGCATCCGATGAAACCACTGAGAAAAGCACTTTGCCCACTCGTCCTTAGGGGTCTCTTCGACGATATTTAAAAACGCAGCCACGGCGTCCATAAAACGTTTACCTCGAAGTTTTTCTTTTATTTTCGGTAATAAATAAAAATCACAAGGTCGGAGCTATTAAGCCCAGTATATAGATTCCACGTTTGACGTTGCCAAGTAGTCGATTGTTTGCTGGGCGGTGTGCGACGAGGCGTTATCGTGGTGAAGGAGGATGCTACTGCGAGGTCGTTTCTCCAGAAATTTTTCAAAGACAAGTGGCAAAAAATTGTTAGTGTACCACTCTGCAGTAACTGTTTTTCGATCCTCTAAAACAATTCTTGCGTAATGACTTGTCCTTCCGAAGAACGAGGCCACCATCTTTTTTCCCATGCATCGACCTCTCTTCAATTTTGGTTGGCAACTCCTCAGAAGGAAACACACAGCCAGCAGACTGTCTCTTAGTTTCAGGATCATAACAATAAATCCAGCTTTCGTCACCAGTAAGTATGTCACACACAACATTTGTGTCACCTCCGTTAAATATTTGAACCATTTCACGACACCAATAAACACGAGGGAGTTTTTTGGCATCTGTCAAATTATCTTATGAGGTATCCATCGGGCACAAAGCTTCCTGACCGCTAAATGTTCATGGAGGATTTTGTGCACTTAACTCATACCAAGCTTGTCCGAATCTGCTGATAAGTCACTCTTTTGTCAGTTTCTATCATACGCCGCACAACACTGATGTTATCTTCAGTCGTCGCCGTAGAAGGCGTCCCTAACGCAGATCATCGGTGAGATTAGTGCGACCACGTTTAAACTCATTAAACCAGTTGTAAACAGTGGCACGAAATGGGGCTTCATCGTGAACGACCAATCGAAATCTATCATAACTTTATTGTTGACTTAAATGACATCGAAATTCATAAAAAATCATTGTACGAATATTTTCTCGCGTTAAATTCATGCTGACGTGACATAGACAATTTGCAATTTGCCGCCACATAGTAAACAAATAACAAATTAATAAAATACATACACAATAAAAAAAGGAGTTCCATTTTAAAATTTGACCTTTTTTTATTATATCTGTCGAAGAATTTTCACCAGAGGATCCCTCTTGTGATCTCGGAAATACATCAGGATAGCGATAATTGTTAAAAAAAAAGTGTGAGAGCGGATGTTCAACTTGCTCTCTTGCTTACGCAGTTTAATCAGTAATAAGACAACGTAACGCACTATACATTCAGTATAGTGAAATTACAGTTCGACCACACCGTAACACGTCTCCGCCACAATCACACACCAGTGTAACGTGAGGTACGTAATTACATGATAACACCAAATTATGTACAGCAACAGCAACACTACTTATCTCATTGTAACACAGGGTAACCTCTCAGCAACACCAATCCTCCTTGCCTGCACTAGAAGAATTACAACAGTGAACAGAACCACGACACTATCTTAGCACTAGTGGAATGACCACACTCGTTGAATGACTTAAGCGGAATCTCCCGCGCACGGCTCCTACAGTGAAATTTATACTGCACAAATAAGTGGAGGTTACTCGATATACCCTCAATTCCACCTCGATCCAAGTCATAATTTATAGACGATCCGACATATCGTATACAAGAGGCCAATACAAAAAACTTTCAGTGTCGCCCTCGTATACATGCAAGCATCAAAAATGTATTAGAACCTGACAACTAATCATGAGTAATTTAGACCAAATATTGGCTTAATCGGAACCTTCAATCGGAAATTACATTAAATTTAAAAATACGCATGACCTTGTTTTTAGTATAAATACAAACAATTTTCCACTTCAGAATTTTAAATCTCTCAATATTTTTCATGGTTACTTTACGCCTTTGACCTTGAAATAATCGACAACACATTTTTTATATCGATAAATCGTTACCGTTGCAGTCTGAAGTCCATTGATGAACATAGACCTCCTACCATAGATTGCCACATAGGAGGGCTATTTGCCATAGTTGCCACGCTTGACAAGCGCAGACGCTACTGCACATCTCGTGATTTGTTTGTTGCCTCTTACTATTATTTGCCGTGTAGTGGCGGTCAAGAATATCCACTACCCCATATCCTCCCGTGGGTGTCGTAAAAGGCGACAAAGGGAAACAGACAGGAGATGGGCAGCAGCATCTTCCTGATAATAGCCGAAATTACAATAAAAAACTGCGGTTGCCAACCCGCTCGCCAAGCGTGGCAACTATGGCAAATACCCCCCTATGAATGTAACAAAGAGACGGCCCCCAGTCCCCGGCGGCCCCGCTATTCCTGGCTACGGTGGCGACCATGGTAACGGCGGGGCAGGGGGTGCTAAGAATCTCCGGTGGAGGTTCGGTTGCCACCTTAGACGACTCGACCTGGCAACGTACAACGCACGCACCCTGAGGACTGACGAGAAGATCGTGGAGCTGGAAGAAGAGATAGACAAGTTGCGCTGGCATATTATAGGATTATCCGAAGTCCGAAGAGAGGGGGAGGACACGGTAATCCTCGAATCCGGCAACTTGCGCTATCACCGGGAGGGCGACCATCTGTCCCAAGGAGGTGTCGGATTTATCGTCCACAAGTCTCTCGTTAACAACGTTGTAAAAATCGAGAGTGTGTCGACGAGGGTTGCGTACCTTATACTCAGAATCACCAAACGGTATTCGCTGAAGGTCATACAGGTTTACGCACCAACCTCGGCACACCCCGATGAGGAGGTGGAGGAAATGTATGAGGATATCTCTAGAGCCATGCATTCCTCCAAAACCCAATATACGGTGTTAATGGAAGACTTCAATGCAAAACTAGGCACAAAACAGAACGGTGAACTGAAAGTAGGGAAATTTGGAATAGGGCAACGGAACCCAAGGGGCCAGCAGCTGGCCGACTTCATGGAGAAAGAGGTTTATGATGAACTCTTTCTTCCAGATACGGCCCCACAGGAAGTGGACCTGGTCGAGCCCCGACGATTCGACAAAAAATGAGATTGACTTCATTATGACGACCAGACGACAACTATTCAGTGATGTCTCCGTGATCGCGAGGGTGAAAACTGGTAGCGATCACCGAATGGTTAGAGGCACACTGAACCTAAACGTTAAGTTGGAGAGGTCTCGTCTAATGAAGTCAACGCTCCGTCCCCCTCGTGCTCTGTTCCAAAGTCCCGAAACCTTTCAGCTCGAGTTACAAAACCGTTTTCAGTGTCTAGAAGACTGCAATGCAGTGGACGATATGAATGATCGTGGAAACTGTCCATGCGGTCGGAGCTAAGTTCTGCAAGACCCGCCGCAGAAGAACACAAAAACTCTCCGATCACACTCTTAATCTCATGGCTGTTAGACGGGAGATGAAGCTACATTCATCAACAGACTTGACAGCATACAGACATCTGAACAGACAGATCTCCAAATGCATGCGGCGGGACTTACGCAACTTCAATACAGCTCGTATTGAAGAAGCGATCGAGCGGAACCAAGGCTCCAAAGTCTTTGCCAGAGATCTGTCTGCCAGAAAAAACCAACTGTCAAAGCTGAAGACAGAATGTGGCAGCATCGTTTCCGGGACACCTGAGATTTTGAGTGAGATTGAGAGGTTCTATGGGCAGCTGTACACGTCATCGTTGGAGCCACACGCAAGTGTGAGTAACGATCCAAGAGCGAGTCTCATCCTACATAATTCCGAAGATATCCCGGACGTCAGTCTGAGCGAGATTAGAATGGCTCTCCAGCACCTTAAAAACGGTAAGGCCCCAGGCGAGGATGGAATTACAACGGAGCTTCTGAAAGCGGGTGGAAGACCGGTAGTTGAAGTCCTTCAGAAGCTCTTTAATTCCGTCTTCCATGGTGGCATTACACCGGAGACGTGGAGCAGAAGTGCGGTGGTCTTGTTCTTCAAGAAAGGTGACAACGCTCTCTTGAAGAACTACAGACCGATTTCCCTTCTGAGCCGCGTCTACGTGCTGTTTTCGAGAGTCATTACGAATCGTCTCGCGCGAAGACTTGACGACTTCCAGCCTCCCGAACAAGCCGGTTTCCGAAAGGGCTTTAGCACAATAGACCACATACATACCCTTCGGCAAATTGTACAGAAGTCCGAAGAGTACAATTTGTCACTATGTCTGGCGTATGTGGACTATGAGAAAGCCTTTGATTCCGTCGAAAATTGGACGGTGCTGCAGTCCCTTCAGCGGTGCCAAGTTGACTGTCGGTATATCGATGTGTTGAAGTGCTTGTACAGTAGGGCTACGATGGCTATCCGAGTACAGAATCAGAGTACGAAACCTATCCAATTGCAGAGAGGTGTAAGACAGGGTGACGTCATATCCCCGAAACTCTTCACCGCTGCATTGGAAGACGTTTTCAAGCTTCTGGACTGGAAAGGATACGGTATCAACATCAATGGCGAGTACATCACTCACCTTCGATTTGCCGACGATATAGTCCTTATGGCAGAATCGCTGGAGGACCTAAGCACTATGCTCAATGACCTCGATAGTGTTTCCCAACGGATAGGTCTTAAGATGAACATGGACAAAACAAAGATCATGTTCAATGTCCATGTCACACCTATGCCGGTAGTTGTTGGGAGCACTAAGCTCGAAGTTGTTGACGAGTATGTTTACCTGGGACAAATAGTCCGACTAGGTAAGTCCAACTTCGACCGAGAGGTCAATCGACGGATTCAACTCGGCTGGGCAGGGTTCGGGAAGCTACGACACATCTTCTCGTCAGACATACCTCAAAACCTGAAAACGAAATTGTACAACCAGTGCGTGTTGCCAGTGATGACTTACGGAACTGAGACGTGGTCCTTCACTGCTGGCCGTATGAGGAAGCTCAAGGTCGCTCAGCGAGCTATGGAGAGGGCTATGCTCGGAGTTTCTCTGCGTGATAAACTTATGAATGAGGATATCCGCAGTAGAACCAGAGTAACCGACATAGCCCAACGGATTAGTAAGCTGAAGTGGCAGTGGGCCGGCCATATAGCTCGAAGAACCGACAACCGATGGGGAAGAAAGGTTCTCGAGTGGCAGCCTCGTACCGGTAGGCGAAGTGTAGGGCGTCCCCCCACGAGATGGAGTGACGACCTGGTAAGACATGCAGGAAGTCGATGGATGCAGGTAGCTCAGGACCGTGCTTTGTGGCATTCTTTGGGGGAGGCCTATGTTCAGCAGTGGACTTGTGAAGGGCTGTAATGATGATTACGACACGCACGGGATGATATGGGGTAGTAAATATTCTAACACTGCCATTACACGCTAAACTTATTCATATACATTATTAAGTAATCGAACTACATAACGGGCCCTGAATCAAGTATTTGCCGAAAACTGCAGATTTTCTGGCCTGGATGTATTGGCTTTCGAAATATTTTATTAATTTCTCAGACTTGCAGGTTTCCTCACAATATTTTCCTCCGCCGCCAAGTACGTAGTAAATAAGCACTTAAAATTGCAATTAATATTTACATTGGCGCCGCAAATTCTTAGAGCTACATAGACAGCCCCTTGCCAATTTATCATACTGGTATGATGTTTAGTCTAGTGCTTCTTTGATTATCTACTTTTAGTTTTTATATGATCAGCAGTGAAAATAATATATTATATTGTAGGTAAAAATCAACTAATTACTAGTTGCTGTCAACGCAGTTGGGGACTTACTCAACATTAATTTAAAATTGTAGTTTCGAACTGTAGCGAACGCTGTTAAGAATTCATCAAGTATTTATAGGCAACTATCGTCCGAAGTTATTTTATTGAGAGCTTAAATTTATAAGTGAAATATTTTTTTTAATTTATTGATTGATGCAGATTCACGTACTGATAAATTTGATTACTTTAAACTCTATAATGATGACGAATTTATTGAGCTAATAGTATTGAAAACTAATCACTTTTTAAAAAACATATATGGCAAGTGTCTTGGTCTCACTACCAATGAATTGCGTATATAAAGGATTATTTTTCAATGTATGTCCAAATTTGCAGAGGTAATAAAGGTAATAAATAAGCACTTTAATTACTTTTATTTTAATAAATAAGTACTTGTCCTTTGTTGTTGCTTTTTCATATTTCAAATTAATTTTGAAGTTCGCAAACGACTTTTAATGAATTCTAGAAATTAACTTTGAAATAAAATCTTGATAAATAAGGTCTATTAAAAATAGTTTGTTACACATTAAAAAGTTGACGATTTGCTGAATAGACGTTTTGATATACAGACTTTCCGATCCTTTAAATAAACGTACTGCTTATTAGACTTTTCACGCAGTTAGACGTTTTGGTTCTTAGACTTTCTGATCGGAAGAGGTCCACAGTATCTTTTAGCTATTAGATCATCAGAGCCGATGATAATAGCGACGAGATAGCTCTGAATTAATGTTACGCGCAACCGGTTACACAACGCTTTTAGGCGTAAATTTTTATAAACTCGTGAAAAAACCTACACGGTTGGGGTAAATACAAGTACCAAACTCATAATTTTCTACACAGACCCTGGACGTTGCTCGGGATCACACATTAGGTGACTGCTTATTTTTGTCACTATATCAGTGGCACATATTGAATGATCGGAATATAGGTGGCGCTAGGCAAGTCCGAAGCCATTTGCTTTCATGAGCCTGAAAATGCACCGGCGTATCTGTATTTACTCACCATCAGGTGAACCGCATGCTCGTTTGCCCCCTCTTCTTTAAAAACATCGAGATTAAGTCCAACATGAGGTATCTCCGACTAATCCTTTATAGCCGCAGTATCTTCCACGAACACGAGTTTTAGTTAGAGTTGCCAACGCTTATATAGGGAGGAGGCCGTGACGAACGGAAACATTACTATCTTGAAGAGACCTCAGAGTACGATTGCCGTTTAGGTCATACCGGAATAGCGCACTATCCTCTATGAAACGGCGTGTGTAATGGCAAGAACCCCTCCTTGGAGTTTTGAGGCGGAGTATCTTGCATCCACATTCTATTGCTGCCTGGAACTACGGCTCCGGTGGAAAGACCGTGAGTTGCACGCTCGGCAGTTTATATTTGAATTAAGGAAGTTCTGGTCCATCCCACGGCAGGACGCAGGACTGCCAAAGCTGTTTGCCCGGTCCTCTTAAATGGGCTAACAAGAGGCACGGATCACTGACCTTTCTCGACAGGCATGGGTGCTTTGGTTAGTATCTGTACCGTATAGCCAGAAAAGAGCGACTAATGAGTGACACCATTGTATAGCATAGTTGTATGGCTTAGATGTGTTCTAATTGTGGCTGCAATGAAGGATAACCTCTCGCCACCTACCTTAATTAAGACAGAGCCAAGGTTGGGTAAGACAGGCCATGGAGCGCCAGGGTTACCCTCTGCAAGCTTGTGATAGACTAATATGTGATCGGGGTGTTGGACACCGGAAAAGAGCACATCAGGTCATCCGCCCCACAGTCCCTTAATTGGCGCCTAGGCTTGAGATAGAAAAGGACGAAGAACGTGGGTTTTTAACTGATAGGAATATGTTATAACATACAACACACAATGACGTACGGTTGGTTTATTTTTTGTTTCCAAAAATCGAAAATCGAATGATTTTCATTTTGCTAATAGTTTTCATAGCTAACGGCTACAACATATCAATTACATTGAGAGCATCCGTAAATAAAACACCAGATTTTTTATTATTCTAGAAAAAGTACAGTAAAATAATTTGTTCATTACTTCTACATTGAAATCGTTTTTATCGTTATGCCAAGCAAACAGATTTTCAACGTGCTTACTATATACATACTTTGTTTGTTGTAAACATTTCTAGGATTAAAATAATGTTTATATATTACTCGCAAGTGGACTTTTATGAATATGGATAACAAAGCTGAGGCGTTTAGATTGATTTATTACAATTCTCGTTGTGACCTTAGTTAAAGATGAAATTATGATTTTTTAATTAAGCCCCGTCCCGCTCCACTATTTAAAACTGAAAATATGAATTTGGACAGGTTTGTATCAATATCACTGATAAACTAGCCTTCCAAGGACACCCTGCAATCACAGGTACTGAATATAGTAGAATGTCAAAGTGACGTGCGGTATGATAGTAGAAGCGAATTCGAGAACACGTAGGCATTGATAAGTAAAATACAAAACTCTTACACATTTAGACGTCAGGAAGTTTTGTACATCTGTTACGGCTACATCCTATTAAGCTCCACTGCTGAACATAGGCTTACCCATGGATTGCCTCATAGGGGGAATATTTACCATAGTTGCCACGCTTTTGAAGTGGGTTGGTAACCGCAGTTTTTTGGAACAAAGTTCTTTATCGGACGGTACGGATTTGACTGATGGGGTCTAGGCGACAAAAAGTGTAAAATTTTTCCGTCACGTCTCCTTCCCACTTAGTGTAGACGGCCTTTGCGGCTAGCGAAGCGAGATGGAGTATTATCCATCTCCCTCGAACTTTTTCTTATCTTGCCATGAATTATTTTATTTTAAATTACGCTTCATTTTAATAGACGCTAGTAATTCGTTTATTTGTATTTGTTAATCAATAACGTAATACGTTTACCTATACCTAATAATATACTACGAAAGGAACTTCGTTCCACGACACTTTCGCATGTTTTTATTTTTATTTTTAGTCGTTATTAAGATGATATAGATGATATGACTTAGGGCCTTCAAGAAAAGAGCTTACTCTTTTTTAAAAGACCGGCAACGCATCTGCAATTCCCTTGGTGTTTCAGTTGTTCATGGGTGGCGGTAGTCACTTGTTCGTTTGCTCCCTTTCCTATGAAAACAAAGACGCTTTTGCTCATGTCCTGATTTGTTTCCCTCTGTCGCCTCACGACACCAATGGAATGATATTATAGGGTAGTATATTGCCTATTCTATGTTTGTAATATATTTCGTTAACTTAATTTTAATTTGTACATGCATATTTGTATGATGTTTTCTTTGCGATCGTCGAAATAATTTTCTTGATAGATCGAACGCCAGCCCCTAACGTTCGATCGCTGCGCACAACTCATTATTTAGTTGTAAACTTGTAGGTATAAATTTATGGATTAAGTACGACCAATTGTAATTGGTCGTATATACGCGTACGCCAGATATTGGTAGTACACACAGCTAAAGGTCGTTCAGTACAATTCGTTTAACCCTTTAGTATATCAAGTATGATCATTCCCACATTGATGGATGCAGCCCGTCCTACGACCCGCGGCCACCCGCCATACGTCACCGGCGATCGCCCAGCGACCGACATAAAAATTCTCCCCCCGACGCAGCACTTGATTAATGTTTGTAAAAAGCCCAATTAAGGGCGCTCCCGAACATTTTATTTAAACTTTGCCCGTATGCCGGCCAACAGATGTTGCGTGGATTGTTAACGAATTGATTTTGTTTCGTAAATAGAATCCATTCCTTCCCAGTTTATCAATTACTCATTTATTAAATAAGTGACAAACTTTTTTAATCAAACGTTAAATAAAAAGTAAAAATAGACAAAAATTCAAACAATAAAATTATTTCCACATATTAATAGTTTTTAAAGTCGGTGCTAAGACGTAGAGTTACGAAAAATTAAAAGCCTCAAATTCAGAAGCTTTTATGTTGAAATGGTGAAGGTTAGTTTCTGAAGCCAGTTTTTATTTTCTATCTATAATCTATCTATAATCTTACCTCAAATCTATTTTATATAAAATATAATTTGAATCGATTCAGACCTTTTTAAGAAATTGGTGAACATATATAAAAAACGCGTTAAAAATAAAATACGCAAGTTTTTTTAACTCTGCTTAAAATAGTTTTCCTGGTCAAGCATATCGTTTTTGTACACAACGACGATAAAAAGAAAGTAAAAATAAAAAGGATAGAGTACAAAATAATCACTAATAGCTTTTCTAATTCACTCGGGGACATAACTACAATCACAAACTAGAGAATTATGTCCGGCAGGCATTGCTCTTCATCAAGGTTTGGTAAGCGCAGAGTCCTTACTCTTTTTGGATCATAAAATAAACAGACCAAAAGTTGCGAAACTAAAGAATGAGTAGCGATTACGGCAAATTTATCCTCCTAAACGGAAGGGGTTCTTGTCCAGATGAGAAGTTTTGAACGATGTAGATTATAACACTCTCAACTATTCAATTATTTTTAATTTCATGTAAAATAAAATAAAAAATGTTATGAAACGTAGTTACTAGTGAACTGAGTGAATGATTTAAATCTCTATTTGTTATATGCAAAGAGAAAACGTTAAAGCGTAAAGCGATAATGCGATTATACGAACTTGTTCGATTTTATCTCATATAAAGAGAAACCGCTTACCTAAATCAGTTTTATCTGTCTCTAACGCATGGTAAGTGGATAAGACATCTACATTTATCTATCATTACAATTTAAAATGCAGATGTCTAAGATGTAATGTCTCGTATCCAGTAAAAGGGGTCTCCGGTTCGCACAAAATGCAGCAGCATTGAGCTGCTATTTTACGCTGGTATTCTGTGAGAGCGTGGTCCTGCCCCGTTCGAGGCGACAGGCTGCCAAAATCTGATCTGAGTAGCATGCTGCTTTTTGAACTATTATTGAACTATATATAACTACATATATAACTATTTTGCACTATACTACGTACTAGTTCCAATATTTTTATTGCGCCCGAAGCAATTGGAAAATGGCTACACTTTACGTAGGGAGGCGGAAAATGCATTACGCATACCACGACAGCCGATCTATCGTGGTTATGAGGGACTCACTGCCTACCGGGGGAACCTAAGTGATACCCTCTAAAAACCGCCTTTGGGGACTGGCAACCAGTTGTTTAAAGCTTCTTATGCCATATCGGAAGCGACCCTCTTTTGGGAAAAGAGGGCGCAGTAGTTCCAATATGTATCGTTTACAAATTATACTGTGTGGAGGTGGCGTAAGGTTCAACATCACCCTATTTCTTCCCGCTAACGTCGCAATGAGGAGACGATTGGACTTTTTTATGGAATAAAGGACAAACAAGCACATAGTCCACCTATCCTGAATTTAGAATCAAATGCGTTGTCACCCATGAGGGCTAAGATGAAATGCCTCGCTTCTAGTAAAAAGGGTCTCCGGTTCTCTACACTCACCATACTAAACATAGCAACATTAAGCTGCTATTTTACGCTGGTTTTCTGTGAGTGCGTGGTCCTCCTCCGGTCGAGCCGACCCATTCGTGCTTCAACTATAATATAGCTGAAGAATGGCTCTACCACGTATAGATATGTCAGAAAGATCTCATAACCTCTGATAGATTGCGGTACACCATCTTATTATCGCATATTATTGAAATTACTCCCTATTACGAGAGAGGCCTATGATCAGCATTGGACTATATGCTTGCAGTGTATTTATTAATACTTATCATGTGATTTTATTTGGTAGAGCCAGATTTAGCACGAATTGGTCGATTTAACCGAGGAGATTCACGATCTCTCAGAATACCAGCGTGAAACAGCAGAATAATGCAGCTGTATTTCGTATTGTGCAGTGCAAATAACCGGAAACTCTGATACTGGTAAAGGGGCAATCCATCTTAGTCATCAGGGATAACGAAGCTGCATTTTCATTCTTAATCGATGATAGATATTTATGGACTATATCATCCACTTACCATTAGGTGGACTATAGTATGCTCGTTTGTCACTCTTATTCAACAAAGATATTTAAATATATAGGTTTACTACTACTACTTAAATGTCTTTGTTATTCAATAAAAAACAAAACTTACACGATACATTTGCCTTTAATTTTTTTTTATTTGATTATGATTTTTTTAGGTTGCATATTTCTAATTCATGTCCGTTTTATTAATTTTATGTTGACGTTAGTTGATAATACCACATAAATTGTAATATTCACACAATTACGACAATTAAATTGACATATTTTATTTTGGCAGATATAGAATCGGTCATACATATATACGAATAACATGTCATGCTAAAATATTAACCTCCTTTTAAGCTACAGTCGAGTGAATACACTAATCTAGCTGGATATTTTATATATTATTGTATGCCGTTAAGCAACGTACTCGACTCTATTGAAAGAGAATGAAACTAATGAAATACGCCAAACGCGGTTTGTTTATTTTATCTGCAGGCGTAATACTGAAGTTTAAAGCTAAACATTTCGATTATATTTTTTACTAAATTCGATTAAGACAAACAATTGAGAGAGTTAGTTTTTACATCAACGAATAATTGGCGAAGGGAAGTTGATCGTCTCTGAGACGACACGGAATTGTAGGTTTACTATATTAAGACGCAATAGCATTTTTACTAATATCCAACTGGTAACAGATCCTGTCAGTACAGCGCTTCTCATTAGTCGTTACCGTACCTATCTACTCTCTCTCTCTCTCTCTCTCTCTCTCTCTCTCTCTCTCTCTCTCTCTCTCTCTCTCTCCATCTACTCTACTGAGACTCTCCTGGGTTTGGATCCTAGGTTGATGCGAAAATCAGTTAAGTATTGGATTTTTCCATCAAGAATTTCTCAGTAGCTGCCCGGAGTAAGGAAGTGGACGGTGTTTCACCCCTGTGCTTTGGTAAGCACATAAAACCGTTGGTCCGGCTCCTAATCTCTCTCCGGTCTTGCCAAATTACCGTCCCATCGGACTATGAGCGTTTTCGCGTTCCGCGTTTTCGAGAGTAATTACGAATTGTCTCGCACGAAGACTTGACGACTTCCAGCCTTCCGAACAAGCCGGTTTCCGAAAGGGCTTTAGCACCATAGACCACATACATACCCTTCGGCAAGTTGTACAGAAGTCCGAGGAGTACAATTTGCCACTATGCCTGGCGTATGTGGACTATGAGAAATCCTTTGATTCCGTCGAAATTCGGGCGGTGCTGCAGTCCCTTCAGCGGTGCCATGTTGACTGTCGGTATATCGAAGTGCTGAAGTGCTTGTACAGTAGAGCTACAATGGCTATCCGAGGACAGAACCAGAGTACGAAACCTATCCATTTGCAGAGAGGTGTAAGACAGGGTGACGTTATATCCCCGAAACTCTTCACCGCTGCATTGGAAGACGTTTTCAAGCTTCTGGACTGGAAAAGATACGGTATTAACATCAATGGCGAGTACATCACTCACCTACGATTTACCGACGATATAGTCCTTATGGCAGAATTGCTGGAGGACCTAAGCACTATGCTCAATGACCTCAATAGTGTCTCCCAACGGATAGGTCTTAAAATGAACATGGACAAAACAAAGATTATGTTTAATGTCCATGACACACCTATGCCGGTAGTTGTTGGGAGAACTAAGCTCGAAGTTGTTGACGAGTATGTTTACCTGGGACAAATAGTCCGACTAGGTAAGTCCAACTTCGACCGAGAGGTCAATCGACGGATTCAACTCGGCTGGGCAGCGTTCGGGAAGCTACGACACATCTTCTCGTCAGACATACCTCAAAACCTTAAAACGAAACTGTACAACCAGTGCGTGCTGCCAGTGATGACTTACGGATCTGAGACGTGATCTTTCACTGCTGGCCGTATGAGGAAGCTCAAGGTCGCTCAGCGAGCTATGGAGAGGGCTATGCTCGGGGTTGCTCTGCGTGATAAACTTAGAAATGAGTATATCCGCAGTAGAACCAGAGTGACCGACATAGTCCAACGGATTAGTAAGCTGAAGTGGCAATTGCCTGGCCATATAGCTCGAAGAACCGACAACCGATGGGGAAGAAAGGTTCTCGAGTGGCAGCCTCATACCGGTAGGCGAAGTGTAGGGCGACCCCCGACTAGATGGAATGACCACTCCAGTGATGATGATGATGACGATTTCACATAAAAATACTTTTTTTGCGATTACAAACTTACATTTGCAGTTGGCAGGCATCAACCATGATGAAATGTAAACCGATGTATGTATAGGAGAACATTCTTTTGCACTACAAAGTAATTTTGTCTTATAATCCGACTTACCATTTTGTTACAGCAATGTTCGGTGTTTACCTTGCCTACAATTAGTTAATTTTTGTAACTTAATTATTTATATAAAATTAAGAACTTATCTAAGTTTATACGGAACCCTCAGGGGACGAGTCCTTATTGTTCTCGTTTTGAGTCTTCGTTCTGGTTGTCTATGGCGGTTAATTATAAGGTAGTGAAATTTTGAATTAAAAACAAACGATTGAATTTTCATTCTTACTCATAACTCTCGCTAATCTCGTATCGTATCTGTAATAAGAGTCGACTAAGCAAACAGATAAAAGTCCTCAATACCTTTAATAGATGGCGACTTAGTGGTCACATCCATTTTAATTAAATATACGAGTACAGCCTACTCCTTTTTAAAAGGCCGGCAACGCATCTGCAATTCCCCTGGTTCCTCTGGTGTTGCAGTTGTTCATGGGCGGCAGTAGTCACTTACGTTCAGGTTACGCTACGTTCAGGAGCCGCATGCTCGTTTGCCCCCTCTTGTATAAAAAAAACACCGGGGAAGGTTGCAGCATTAAAGGTGGCAGATGTGCTTTACTTCAATCTCAAAGCGAAGAATTCTGGTCCCTGGTGATCATCAGAATAGTGGATTCATTGGGATCCATGACCCAGCTGCGGACTGTTCTTTATTAATAGAATGGGGTTGATAAACTAGCACACAGTCCACTTGCTGGCAAGTGGATGCTGTGGCCCATAAACATCTACATATATCTTTGATTAAGAATTAAAATGGAGATGCGTTGTCACCCCTGAGGACTACAATGGAATGCCTCGTTTCCAGTAAAAAGAGTTTCCGGTTCTTTACATTCACTATACGAAACACAGCAGCATTAATCTCCTGTTTGTTTATTGGTTGATGACAAACAAAAAGAAGGAACAGACGATAACTATCTTTCGTGGAACGGATCTATAAATACATACGAACATAAAGGCAATAAAAAACATCACCGTGGAAATTGCTTCATTTAAAAGCAATTCAACTTCTCGGAAAGTTTGCGCATAATTTCTGAAGTGACGTTTCGAATGCATTTTTTCCAGAGTTCGGCATGAGATGATTCCACGTGGACCCGAACTGGAGTGGCTGCGTTTTTAAGAGCATTGGAAGTGAACCAGTATGGCGTCTCCCCGGGAACGGACGCACTTCACTCTTTTCCTCACGGTTGTACTGCTTTGTAAAGGTTTGTTTTTTTATGAATTAATATATTTACCGTTATCAATCATTATCATTTATAAAACTGTTCATTATTCTTTATTTATTCACAATAGCAACAAAAAATTGTACCTTTTGAATTATTATTATTACTTTTAAATATTAACAAAAAAAACTACCTAAATACTCTCATCATTATAATCATTACTATCTATTAAAAGTCTACTGCCTTTCCCATATATTGCTTAATGGGATGGATATTTTTCATAGTTACCACGCCTGGCAGGCGGGTTGGCAAACGCAGTTCTTTTTTATTTTTAGTCGTTATTAGGAATATGCTGCTGCCCATCTCCTGATTTGTTTTCCTCTGTCGCCTCTTTTTTTTTTGCTGTGACCCTGTGTAGAAATTTACATTTATCCTCCATAAAGATTCAAAATGCAGATGCAGCGTCACCCGTGAGGACTATGATGGAATGCCTCTTTTCCAGTAAAATAGGTCTCCGGTTCTCTACACTCACTATACGAAACACAGCAGTATCAAGCTGCCATTTTAGGCTGGTATTCTGTGAGACCGTGGTCCTTACCCGGTCGAGCCGAGCCATTCGTGCTACAACTATACTACTAATATAGCTGCAGCATGGCTCTACCACGTATAAAAATGACACCTAAGGGTAGTGGATATTTTTACACCGCTGCAGAGAGTTTATGTGGGAGCATTTGCCGCGAGTATAGATGTTAGGCTCGTCCTCTAATGATGCTAAATGGTGAGTGAGTAAAAGAAGTACAAAGTAAATAAATTAAAAAAAATGGACAAGTTACAAACCACCAGAGTTAAAATATCATTTAATTAATAGTAAACAAATAAAAAATTATACTTTTCTACTTATTCCGGAAGACCATCATTATTCGACGGTCACCGCTTGGACTATAGAGGATATACTAACGTAACCACTATACGGCAATATATACTTAATTATAATGTAAATATAGATTAACTTAATAGAAATTCCAATATATATTGAAGTTCCGTGTGACGGCAGCGTAAGAGAATCCAAAATCCTTCTTACAATGTAAGAGGCCTATGTGCAGTTTAACCAGTGGATTTCATGGACCGATGCAAATTTTTGAATTTTACTTTAAAAAATTTATTGAAATATAGACAAAAAATCTGTTAGTATTGGTAGTTTAAATAATTAAAAATTAAAACTTTTGTACAACCGACTTCAATTTTTTTTATAGTATAAGGGTGACAACCGCCGACCGCCTTATGGAAAGTGATTGCAGTGGCCCATAGAAATCTACATCTGTCCTTGCTTGTGAATCAAAATGCAGATACGTTGTTAGCCGTGAGGACTAACATGGAATGCCTCTTTTCCAGTAAAAAGGGTCTCCGGTTCTCTACACTCACCATGCGAAACACAGCAGCATTAAGCTGCTATTTTACGCTGGTATTCTGTGAAAGCGTGGTCCTTCCCCAGTCGAGCCGACTCATTCGTGCTAAATCTATACTATTAATATAAATTATTAAGAATAACTCAAAAACTATTGGTGAGGCCTTGATAAAATTTATATGAGACCACATGAGAAGCAACAGCTTTCAAATTAAAGAAGGATCATCAAAATTAGTTTACCCCGAAAAAAGTTATGAGGTAACACACATAAAAAAACATACATTTGAATTGATTACCTACTTCTTTTTGAAGTCGGTAGAAAAGAAGTTCTGCTACGTTTCCGCTTGGTTCTTTCCAGGACAGAAAATTCACTCACAAGCCAGTGGCAAAAGTGTAAAATGACTTAACGGGTATTATTTAATAAATTATTTGAAAAAATTAATGAATTGCTAAATTTATTGCCAGAATCGATTAATTTTATTTTGTAATTAAGATACGGATCATCAATAATAATAAATATGTTGATCCAAGCATTAATAAGTGTAATTGGCTGTTATACTTAAGTTTGTACCCATTAACTCGTTTACTAAAACGGGTGTACCCAGTGATTACCCGCACCAAACGACATTACGCTGCGCAGCGGGCGGTGCCGGAAAGCCCGACCTTTCTAACGGCACGGATTGTCCATTACCCAAACTTGAATAACAGTTCTTTTAAAATTTACTATTTACTAGGCTTGAAATTTGCTTCGTAACTTATTTACATACAAATAACATTATATTTAACAAGTAATAAATATTCGACTCATGTTTCCGAAAGTTTAGAATAGCGATGTAACGATACATGAATTTGCCGATTAGATACCGATACCGATTATCGAGAAAAATAATCGGCGATACCGATACCGATACCGATATCGATGGCTTAGTAGTAAATACACCCAGTAAATAAAGAATGATGTACTTTATGTACATAAAACTTACTTATGTTACATGGAATAAATAGACACTCCATTCTGTAAAGTGTGGCAAAATTGAAAATTAAAAATAATGAAAAAAAAGGTAAAATATCATATCAACATTTATTTGGGTTACATTTATCAAGGCATCAAATCAAAAGTAAATCAATATTAATAATCAAAGTTCACTTTAGGAAGATTTTTGTTTAGGAAACAAAGTTTATTCAAATTACTAGCAGATAATCCGTTGCGCAAATCATTTTGTATGAGGCCTGCAGTTGAAAAAAGACGTTCTGAGGCAACTGAGCTCATTGGGTAAGATAAATATTTTTGTGCAAGCATTTTCAATTTTGGGTATTTATCTTCATTGCTCCAATAGTTCTTTGGATCTTGTTTCATTGGAATATTTGGACATCTCGTATAAGATTCCACCTCTTCTTGCTCAGGATGACTAGACATGTTTGATAAAGGTTCCTCCTCTTCTGCTTCTTTAATCAAACTGTCACAAGCACTCCAGATACCTGAGAAAGTCTCATCTTGCTTTTTTTGTGACTCTACACGCTCTACAGGAACATGTGTATCCCTGTTTGTAATTAAGGAGATAAGTATTCTTTTCGCCTCAATGCTTGTGGATTGTAGAAAGAACGTACGCAATTTATAGCGCGGATCTAGTGTTGTTGATAAAATAAAGGTTTCCTCACTCTCTAGATAATCAAATCTGTCATTTATTCCAGCTAACAAAATCTCTACAAAATTATAATATTCTGGGCTGCTGTAACTGTCGTCCGCGGTCTCTTGATTATTTTTGATCTGTTTTAAAATTTTTCGCATACTGTTAATAAGAGGTATAGCGTCAGATAAGCAAGCAGATTCTTCACTTATAGATTTTGTAGTTTCTTCAAAATAATTCAAAGTCGAAACAACTTGTTCCATCAATAGCCATTCTTCTGTAGACAATTCAGTTCTACATTTCACATGAGGCAAAGAAGCTTGAATTGCAACTCGTTGCTCTAAAAGTCTTCTAAGTGCATGAAGGGTTGAATCCCAGCGAGTAACGACATCCTGAATGAGAACGTGACAAGGAACGTTATGAGATTTTTGCATTTCTGTTAGGATTTTGCGACCTGACGTTGAATGACCGAAGTGGCTAATAATAGATCTCGCCTTTGTAATCATGGCATTTATTTTCTCTTCAAAAAACGCATCCTTCAGCACTAATTGTAAAGAGTGCGCCATACATCTGATACGTTGAACTCCCACTAGTGTTATAGCAAGCCCCATATTCGGTGCATTATCTGTCACTACAGCACGTACCCGTTCGCTGATGTGCCAATCTTGAAATAATTGACGTAAGTTTTGAGCTATGTTTTCAGCGCTATGATTTTCGCCTTCAAAAGGAAATACTTCTAGGCAGTAGTTCTTCAACTCAAAATTTTTATCAAGTCC
This sequence comes from Parnassius mnemosyne, assembly GCA_963668995.1. Taxonomy (NCBI): domain Eukaryota; kingdom Metazoa; phylum Arthropoda; class Insecta; order Lepidoptera; family Papilionidae; genus Parnassius; species Parnassius mnemosyne. The sequence goes on from CAVLGL010000126.1 coordinate 39,645,635, forward strand.
GTGAGCAGTCACACTTATAAAGTCGTTAACGGACGAAGAAGCATCGCTTGTCCATAAGTCAGTCGTGATAGTGATGTGCGGAAGTTCATGCAAAAGTTCCATTATTTTGGTTCTTACACGGCAGTACATGTCTGGTATTACATTTTCCGAAATATGGGGACGGGAAACCATTTTGTATTTCGGGCAAAACTGCTTAATAGTGCGTTGAAACCCCAGTTTATTTACTAAGTCAAACGGCTCCATGTCTACACACATTTGTTCAGCTATTGTTTGCGTGATCGCTTTTGCCCTAGGGTCATCGGTATCATACATGACACTTTTTTCCAAAATGTGCTCCAAAGTAGCTTGTTTTTTAGGCGGCGGGCCACCGTCGGCGCTTGAGGTACCTGGGGTGTCTTTTTCCAACTCCTTTTCGTGATAGCGCTTCACGTGTGTCCACATGTTAGATGTCGTGAAGCCCTTCGATGAAACTGCTTTGCTACCACGAGAAACGCTGACATTGCAATATAAACAAGTCGCTTTTGTGTCATCATCCCGTTTTATTTGAAAATGATTCCAGATGCTACTTCTATGTTTTAAAGGAGTCGCCATTTTATTTATCGTACGTAACTGTATTACAGTCCTCACTTCACTCAAAAACAGACAAAATCATGAATAGCGGCGACGAGACGTAAATTCGCCGAAAAACATTACAACGCTGGGCCAAAACTAAGCAAACACTGACGAGTGACGACCGTTAACCGCATTGCCGTTTCGCTGGCGGGCGCATCCTTCGCCCCTCCCGCCCTCTGAGACGGAGTGGCAACGTGGTCGCGCGCGAGCGCGTCGTTCTTTTCGCGCGCTTTTCAAACTGTTTATCGGCTGTATTTAAATCGGCGATGCCGATACCGATATATCGGCCGATATAATCGGCAGGCCGATATATCGGTATCGGTATCGGTATCGTTACATCGCTAGTTTAGAAATAACAAGTAGTAAGTGATAGCGGTGGCAGGTTCTTTTTATGCAATGTAAATGTAGTTTAAATATTGTAGCATGTGTGCATTTATGATCAGATAAAGCATCGATGTTGTCGATTACAACTTAAAAACTCATGTGCTAAACATAGACCTTCCACATAGAGTGTCTAATTTTTTTTTAACTTTGCTGTAGTTACCACGTTTGGTAGGCGGGTTGGCAACCGCAGTTTTTATAATTTTCAGTTGTTATCAGGAAGATGCTGCACATCTCCTGTTTTAGTTTCTCTCTGTCGCTTCTTACGACACCTACGAAACGATATGGGGTAGTGGATATTCTATCGAGCGGATTTACGCAAGGTTATTTTTACCAACTTTAAAATTCTAAATATACTACATCATATTTAACTAATTATTTTGTTATTTGGCTAATTGGCTTAAATTCAGCAGTTTAAAAAGACGATAAATAAAATATACAATTACACTACATGTCTCTCTTTTTCTTCGTTTCTTACTACAGCGATGTAATAAAGTTTGAAGATGTATGCCATTTTCATCAGCTAAAACATCACAGTGTTCTCTATCCTTAAATGTCCTAGACTGTAATGTGTCTAGCAGTGGCGTAGCGCGGGATTTCGCCGCCCGGGGCCGACCGGAATTTTGCCGCCCCCCTAAAATTCAATAAATTGTAAAAAAATATATGTTTTAAAATATAATGGTAAAATATATTATAAAAAATATATTTTTAAAATTTGATAAATTTTTTTTATTCAAAAGTGTTGATTTCGTATAATTTAATTAAACTTGTATATATTCGTTAATGTGATTTTTTTTTCTATGATTAAACCTCTCTATTAATGATTATTTGTTAAGATATAACATAATATAAATAAATTATACACTCATTACAGTATTATAATATATATATATATATATATATATATATATATATATATATATATATATATATATATATATATCTTCCATTTATACAATACAATATATAATTAACATATATTAATCTATAATTAAAATACATACTTCAATAAAACCTAAAATATATTCTGTGAAAACTATAATTATTTTTTCCGAATATATTATCACATGTTTATAATATATTTACAATATATTTTGACAGTATATGTTTTTTTTCATACGAGTATTTTACTTATTAGTTTAAAGTTTAAATATTTTATTCAACGGACCTAATGTACATCGTACAACTTATTGAAAATCAGGATAAACTACCACTGCTTCGGAAGGAACATAAATCTATGGGAAGAAAGCGCAAGACACCCACAGGAAGTTTATTTCTTAAAATGTCAGAATGTTTACAAGGAATAACTTAACACTAGGTACATACAACAATAAATAATAATAACAAGTATTCAAGTATTTATTTGCCAATTGAGTGTACAATAGGATCCTAAATTATGCATAGTGTCCATCACTTGATCTGTGCAACCTGTACAGGTATTGTAAAAAAGTATAAATAAAGTAGAGAAGTTAACTTAATAAAATAACAAGTTATACTTAAGAACCTTACTTTTGAACCTTTTTTCTGTGGCTGTCAGAAGAACTTCCCACCGGTGCGTTGACGTAGAAAAAAAAGCAAAACAGCGTGCCAAAGAAAGTCACCGAATTTACCTCCACTGCAGCTGCATTTAGGCAAACTAGGTTTAGTCAATAGTTTGAGCAAGGAATAAATTCGGCATAGGGTTTGATATCCTATATCCGCTGTTGCACATTTGTGTGGCATCCAGCTATCGTGGCAGCGTTGTCGTAAGCTTGTCCTCTACAATTCATGATATCGAGGCCGTCAGCCTTAAGTTTGCTTATTATCATGTCACTAATACCTTAAGTAGTTTTGTTTTTAGTTTCAATTAAATTTATAAAAGATTTCTCAACCCTAACGTCCAGGTTTTCAATCATTACATATCGTAATACTTGGATTGTTTGATTTTTACGGGAAACGTCCGGGATGCTGTCAAAAATCACGCAATAATATTTTGCCTTTTGAACACTAGCTAAAATTACTTAGCGAACATTTTTCCTAAAATTTCTATCAACTCGTTATGAATTTCAGGTGACATAAAAGTATGAGACATGTCTTGGCCCATTTCTATCCTTACTAAATGCTCTCTGAGAATCATACTTTGCCAGCAGATGCACCAATTCCAAAAAGTTATCTCTGTTAGTACTAAATTTTGTTTTGCCAGATATTGTATAATATCAAACATTCTTGTCACTATTTCATGCCATTTTTTCGTTTCCTTTGCCAATATGCCTCGTTCTTTTATCTATTGTTATCTATTTACAAAAAAATCGTTATGTTGTGCACTTGATTTATGATTGGCTTGGGATTAAATTTCCACCAAGTATTAAATCATTCGGAAGAGTAAAATTTCGATGCATTTAATGAATTGGACTTTTCAAATAAACGACAACAGAAGTAAAATAATGAAACTTTATCGAATCGAAAACAGTCACAATGGTATTTCATAAATTAGTTATTATTATACGAAATAGAAAACGCACGTATTAGAACGGGAACGGTTGAGAAGAGTGCAAAATCAGAAAAAAAAATTAAAAAAGAAGGTTTGAATAAATTTGAAGTAAGTTTGAAATTACGTGAATAGAAAATGTATGAATGCTGTTTAAAACTAGAAGACGGCATAAAACTACCTATTTATTGTTATAAACAATTAGAGTAACATAAAAACAACAATATAAAATTAATACGGTGGTTTCGGATAATATCTTGAATTTTACTTAAGTCGTCGATATCTTTGATTTAGGGTTGCGCTTAGCAAAATCTCGGTACGATTTCGAAGTTAGCTCTATAAATACCGACATTGTCTTAGCTCGAAAGTGAAGTCTGAGCAAAGTCAAAGTACGGTCTATAGATCTCTTCTGCCTTAGGGCATGTACAGACGACCCGCGCCGACCACGCACAGGACCTGCACACGCGTTGTGCCCGCCTTACACCCACGGTCGCCACGTGCATAGTTAGCCTCGCATCCGCTTATACAACTAGTGCAGTGACCTAGTGGCTTTAAAATCAGGTACTTTTCGTCCACCAAAAAAATAAATTTTTCTTTATCGATGTCATCCATTATTATTTAATTAAAAAACCTACCAAGCTACTAAATTTGATCACAGTCAATACGACACTAGCCGAAGCGCGGGCGCAATGCGTAGCGTGGCGGGTGCGGTGAGTGTGCTGGGTGAGCACGGGGCCAGCGCGAAGCTGGAACGAGGCGAGCGCGTGGCGTGTGCGAGGCGTGTGCGGTTGAACGTCGATAAATGCAATTTCAGATGTATTGATTTGTCATAAGACTCAAATTATATGCAACGAATTTCAAAGCGAGTTAGACGCGGGTTCTGACGCGCGTGGCGTGCGCGTAGCGGGCACGTGACGTCATAACACGCCCTTAGTGTAAGCCCCTAAAGTGCTTAAGGCAAGTGTTGGGGTAACCTATCGACTAAATGTTATAGCACTTTAAAACTAAAACGAGCTAGAAGAACCGTTATAGCCTATCAAAAGTCCACCGTTGAACATACTCCTTCTAGGGGGATATTTTTTATAGTTGCCACGCTAGACAGGTGGGTTGCAACCGCAGTTTATATAATTTTCAGTAGTTATTAGGAAGGTGTGGCTGCCCATCGCCTGGATTTATTCACTCCTTTGCCTCTTACGACACCCATGGATAGTGACGATTTAGGGTAGTGCATATTTTACACCGCCACGATAAAAAAATTACAACACGGTTAAAAAATTAATGTATAAAAATTATATAAACTTATATAATATTGTGGCCATTGTTTTTTGGTACTAATAAGTGTACGTTTTAGTACAAAAAAAAAACAACGGTAAGTTTTTCTGTGCATTGTATTTTTTTTATAGAATATGGGTGACAAACGGACGCACAGTCCACCTGATGGTAAGTGGAAGCTGTGGCCCATAGAGATCTACATATATCCTCGGTTGACAATCAAAATGCAGGCGTGTTGTCACCCCTGAGAACTAATATGGAATGCCTCATTTCCAGTAAAAAGGGTCTCCGCGTCTCTACGTACGAAACACAGCAGCATTAAGCTGCTATTTTACGCTGGTTTTCCGTGTCCTTCCTCGGTCGGGGCGACCCATTCGTACTACAACCAAAATATAGCTGTAGCATGGCTGTTCCACGATAAAAATTTTGTATTATAATATAAATATCTGCACGTCACACAAGGTTTCTGTTGCAAACTATCATACCGATACTAAATGATTCTATTTAATTTTGATTATTAGAACTTAACTATTTTAGATGATTGATTCCAAAAGGCAGCAAAGCTCATAGATAAAAAAATTACAAACCTACGATCACGACCTTGACGTATTTTGGCTGAAACTAAACAATATTGATGATCTATTTGAAATTACCACAGTGCATAAAACGGTTATTTATTTTTATAAATTAATACATATGAAACAAAATTATAAATTATTTCAGATTAATTTGAGAAATGCAAATGCTCAGGACTGTAATTATGAAGATTTCATCCAAAAAACAACTCATTTGCCAAATTAATGTAGTTTGTTACTTACTAAACGGGCCTCACCCAAATAGCACTCCTATTTGCCGCAATTGCTACGATTTAGACTGATTGACTTTTGCAGTAACAGATCTTTCTAATTTTCACTAGATATTTCAGGTATTCAGGTCTAGATATTTCAGGTTTGGCAAAGTTTGTTATCAGATCTATTGGATTTCAGAAGATTTTTATCACAATTTGATAGCATTTGTCCTCTGATTTGTAACAATTTTAAGTGCTACATTTACCACGTGCTCGGCGATGAAGAAATACATCATAGGGAAAAATGCATGTCTGAAAAATTGAAAAAAAAATCGAAAATATACAAAGGCTTTCTTTGAAATCCTTTTAGAAATGACGTACGAGTATATAGATTGCAATGTTATTTTTTAACTTGATTAAGAATCAATCATACATATTTTGTCACCCCTGAGAATGAACACAGAATGCCTTATTACCGTTATAAGACTCTCCGGTTCTCGTTGCATACTTATGAAACACAGCACCATTGCTGGTTATGTCCTAGTTTGAGCGGACCTATTCGCACAGCAACTATAATTCAGCTGTAACGTGGCATTACCACGTAAATGTAAATGTAATGCTTTACACTCATCCGGCACGCAAGCCCCGGCTTCGCCCGGGTGGGATCTATTAATGTACCGTCTCGTTATGTAGTGACGGTGTAAGAATATCCACTACCCTATATCATCCCGTTTGTATCGTAAAAGGCGACAGAGGGAAACTGAAAGAGGAGATGTGCGGCAGTATCTTCCTGAAACCAACTGAAAAAAAAAAACCGCAGTTGCTAACCCTACTGCAAAGCGTGGCAACTAGGGCCAAATCACTGCTTTGTGGCAATCTATGGGTGTGGTTTTATTCAGTAGTGGAATTTAATAAGCTGTAATGAATGGACGATGAATGAATGTGGCATCATTTATGTTTAGATTTAAGACGTACGATTCTATATTCAAATAAAACTCCGCCGTGAAAGTGATTTATAACGACTTCAATGTAAAGAACGTCGAGTTTTATCTACAATATTTTATAATATACATTTATACTGTAATTTGTATACTATATACTATATTTGTATACTGTAATTAATACTATGTACTGTATTTGTACACTGTAATTTATACTGTAATTTTACGTGGTAGAGACATGCTGCAGCGATATTTGTAGTATAGTTGTAGCAGGAATGGGTCAGCTCGACCGGGGAAGGACCACGCTCTCACATAATAGCAGCGTCAAATAGCAGTTTAACACTGCTGTGTTTGGTATGGTGAGTGTAGAGAACCGGAGACCCTTTTTACTGGAAAAGAGGCATTCCATCTTAGTTCTCACGGGTGACAACGCATCTGCGTTTTGATTCGCAAACGGGGATAAATGTAGATGTCTATGGGCCACAGCAACCAATTACCATCAGGTGGACTGTGTGCTCGTTTGTCACTCAATCCTATAAATAAAAAATGTATATATGAATGTATTTTATACATAAACCTTCACGGAGAAATTCTATAAACGATGGCAAAAACCCTTTCAAAATCTATTGCTTAGTTCAAAAGTACTAAGCCCACAAACAACCAGACATAAATAACGACTTTGTTTTATATTATTTTACTATGAGATAATGACCAGCGTATCAATTCACTATCCGTTAATATGTGATGCACGTAATCTAGTCAGCAGCTATTCACAGTGACGTAACAGGTGAACCTCGATCCCAATCCAATCTCCGCAACACTGAACGTAACCTACATCGCCCGCCGCATCCTATCCCATCGTATTAATGTACATTCACGATTCAACTTAAATAAGGATACTACACAGATTTTAATGGCGCTGCTAAGACCGTTTTCATGTAATTAAAAGAGCTAGTGTATTCAAAAAGATGTTGGCAATCAGTTTTGATTTAACGTTTGAATTTTCATGATTTGAAACCTCTTGTGTTTATTTTAATTGTTTTTATTGAACTGTAAAAACAAACTTTATAAAGTAATGAACTTGGAACAGAAAGTACAACAGTGTTTATTTTTCAGTGACTTCAATGACAATGTTCATTGCAATTCTTAAATGAAAGTGCTGATAAAACGTGTTGCGGTATCCTTTTTTTGCGGTATCCTGATTTTTTTTCAACAATATGATCTGCTAATTGACTGAACTGGAATAATGTGAGTAATCTTTGCCAACTACATTCGGTTCTCTTGATTTTATCGTCCAAATTTCTTATGTTTTAAATAAATAGATCAGCTAATTTTCAATATTCTTAAGATGAACATTATAACGTAATCTTACTCCCAGTACTCAAAAATAAGGCTTAAAATGCATATACTTAATGCATTATCAACAATTAAAAAATATTACATAATTTTAAACGTAGTTGATTTTATAGGTGGTAGTGCCATGCTACAGCTATATTAATTGTATAGTTGTAGCACAACAGGGTCGGCTCGACCGGGGACGGACCACGCTCTCACAGAATACCAGCGTAAAATAGCAGCTAAACGCTGCTGTGTTTTGTAGGTGAATGTAGAGAACCGGATATCATTTTTACTGGAAAGGATGCATTCCATCTTAGTCCTCACGGCTGATAACGCATCGTTTTGATTCGCAAACGATGGTAGATTACGAGGATAGATGTAGATGTCTATGGGCCATAATAATCACTTACCATCTTCCTATCATCAGAATGTGTGCTCGCTTGTCACCCTTATCCAATAAAAATGCCATCAGATTCTTGTATATATGCACATAGTTTCATTATCACCAAAGTTGGACTAACACTCCGTCTACATTAATTTTACAACTTATTCAAATGTATTATTTTTTTTTTTGATCCCGGCAACTGTAGATTAGAACTGAAGAGGATAATTATGTGGAACATGATTGTGGAACCATGTTGACGAAACCGTTATTTACACATATTATTGTCCTCAATGTATTGATTTATTTTATAGAAGGTCTTTTTAACAGAATAACATTAACTTTTAATTAATTTTACAGCCGGTATATATGTCGCAGCCAACTAGCTTAATTAGCCTTACAGTTAACATCATCATCATCTGAGGCATTACAGCCGTGGTTGGGTCTTAGCCTGGTCCAGCATAGCTCTCCAGTCCGATCTGTTAGAGGCTTTCCTTCTCCAACTTGTTATTCCCAAGATCTTGATATCTTGTTCGACGCCGTCCAACCATCTGAGCTTGGGCCTACCCCGACTTCTGCGGCCCTCCGGTCGGCCTTCTAAAAGGCGTTTGGGTACTCTGGCCTCGTCCATTCGCAACACGTGCCCTGCCCAACGCAGGCGTCCGATCTTTATGGTCTTAATTACGTTAACAGCCTACGTAATTTAGCCGTCTCGTTTAATGAAATTGTTAAGGTGACCATTCCATGAAATGTCATTGGTGTGTACCTAATTATGCGCTATGTGCTAATTTATGTATATGCTTTAGGGTGGCCACCGGCCACCCCAGCCGCACCATAACTTAGTATCGCTATGTTGTAGACGCATCGGCTGAATATCATTCAGGCCGCTAGTAGAACGGCACCGTTTAATAAAAAGGCTAGGCTATTAACTGAAACGCTAAATAAGCTGGTTGACTGTTACATATTAATATGAGATGGTATATACCGCCATCTGTCGGTAGCCAAAATGTCATTGTTAATATTCCGATAGTCGTCTCCTACCATTTACACGGGGCGATGTGTGGCGATGGATTCTCCCTAGTGTGACAAATGAGCACACAGTCCACCTGATGGTAAGTGGTTGCTGTGGCCCATAGACATCTTCATCTATCCTCGATTAAGAATCAAAATACAGATACGTAGTCACCCGTGCGGACTAAGATGGAATGCATCGTTTCCAGTAAAAAGGGTCTCCGGTTCTCTACACTCACGATACGAAACACGAACATTAATCTGCTATTTTACGCTGGTAATCTGTGAGAGCGTGATCCTTCCCAGGTCAAGCCGACCCATTAATGCTACAACTATACTACTAATATAGCAGCAGCATGGCTCTACTACGTATATAAGTAGTGGTGTGTCTTCCTTAGTGTAGTGGTGTAGGGAGTAGTGGTGCTGGGATTAGTGGTAACGGAGATAGTGCACGCAATTATGAGAGGATAGTAATGAAATAATAAATAGTAAGAGGATAGTAAAAAAATAATAATAAATAATAATATGAGGAGGCAGGAGATTTTATTTTATATCTTCTTAGCTAATTAATTTTAACGTCTTTAATACAATGGATTACCGCAAAGTAACAGCTTATTCTATTAATTATCCTTTTTAAAAGGCCGGCAACGCACCTGCAATTCCCCTGGTGTTATGGTTGTTCATGGGCGGAGCTCGATACTTACCATCATGTTAGCCATATGCTACATATGTATATATATATATCTTTTTATTTTAATTATTTTAAGCCAGTGCTTGACCACAATTCCACCTGGTGTGATGAAGCCTTAGATGATAAATCACACTGTTTTAGCGCAACAAAAGCCTATTTACTTTTGCCTTGAAGACACCCAGATGGTACGGGTATTTGAATGGTAGTAATTTTATTTACTTCATTTCCTTTTCCGCGTCGCTATAAAACCTCCCTACTTTGTTTTTTTTTTTATTGAAATTACCCGTCGCAGAAAGAAGAAATTAAAATTACATTAAGAAATCCCGTTCCCGCCAAACTTTTCCAGTCTCTTGAACAAAGCCCCAGTGTATCGGAATAAATGGTAAATGGACCAAACTTTGTTTATTTATACACTCCATACTGAATATTCATCCTCTCTTACCAAATTTTTATTCTATGCCGCTTTGGGAAATTTTGTTCAAATAATGAATTTTATTTATTTTACATAATGCATATATTTGTTACAAATTACAGCAAACAGCATTACTGAATAATTTTGTAATCAATATCACCTTATTGCATAAAAAGCTTTAAATAGAAATAACTTCTATTAAAAGCTTTTTATGCAATAAGGGTGACAAAAATACACACATTTCACTCGATAGTAAGTGGATACTGAGGTTCACAGATATCTAAATTTATCCTTGTTTCAGAATCAAAATAGAGATGCGTTGTCACCCCTGAGAACTGAGATATTCCACCTTAGTTCTTCTTTTCTGAGTTCTTGTTCCATCTAGCCTTGTTTCTAGTAAATAAAACCAGCCAATTGCGAGTCGCACTCGCGCTGGAAGGGTTACGTACCATCACACACGTTTATAGTAGGGGGAATCCCTTAAATTTTAATTTATTTTTATTATTTACTTATATTTATTGTTACAGCGACATCAGAAATACACATGCTGTGAAAATTTCAACTATCTACCTATTACAGGTCACGAGATACAGCCCGCTGACAGACAGACGGATGGACAGCAGAAAATTAGTAATAGGGTCCCGATGGTTACCCTTTAGTGCAGAACCCTAAAAAGGGAAGATGACATAGACTTTTGTTAGCTAGGATAGTACGATTTACCATCTAGGGCTTCATAACCACTTACCACGAAATAGGAGTCGGAGTAGATGAATGAATGAATCGTTTTGAATGCGAAACACAGCAACATCAAGCTATTTTACACTAGTATTCTGTGCACTGTCCCCACGATACAGGAGTAAATCCAAGCGCGAGGGTAACATGTTTTAAAAAAGAAAAAAGAAAGAAAGCATAAAGAATTGTGGTAGTAAGCTATTATTATAAGTCAAGCCGTTCGTGCTACAACCATAATAAATTTGCAGCATGACTCTACCTCGTTTAAATTACGATTTACGATAATAAAGTTTTTTCTAAATAATTATTGTCTTAGTTATGTTAAAAATAGCACTATTATTATTATCTTTAAATATAATATATTATAATAATATATAATATAATATATTTATCAAAACAGTCACCATCCGCCTCACCGTTATCATCTCTTTCACAAATTTAAAAGAATGTCAGCGTAAAATAGCAGGATCATGTCGTGTTTCTAATGGTAGTGACAAGAATGGTTAGTCCGTCATTCATTTTAATTTTTAAACTGGAACAGATATAATATGTGCCTATATACGACAGCATCAAATTACTAGCTACTGAAAGAGGCTACTTTACGTGGCTATGCACAGCACTAGGACATTATATTCTATACGTGGTAGAGTCATGCTGCAGCTATATTAATAGTATAGTTGTAGAACGAGTGGGTCGGCTCGACCGGGGAAGGACCACGCTTTCACAGAATACCAACGTAAAATAGCAACATAAAACTGCTGTTCCGCATCGTAAGTGTAGAGAACCGGAGACCCTTTTTACTGGAAATGAGACGTTCCATCTTAGTCCTCACGGGTGACAGTGCATCTGCATTTTGATTCGCAAACGTGGATAGATGTAGATGTCTATGAGTCACAGCAACCATTTACCATCAGGTGGACTGTGTGCTCAATTATCAGCCTTATCCAATAAAAAAATTATATTGGCTTTTACTTTACTACGTTACTTTAACTACCCTGGGCAGGCGGATTGATGAGCGCAGAACCTGGTAACTACCAAACTGCTAATGTTGACCCCCATCACCAATTTGTTTGGTTCGGCATTATTGGATAGTTTTTGGCTATCAATTGGTCGTGAAGGCGTCTATCAATTAGTAGACTTTAATTTTAGTCTAGGGTGACATTCTAGATGGTAGGACTCTTTTTCTGTCTTGGATTCCTTGTTACGTACCACCCTTTACCCATTTCTGCCTCAAAATAGCAGTGCGTGTACTACTATTTTCCGGTCTGAAGAGTATAGAGGCAGAATAATTACAGGATTGAAGCATTCCATCTTAGACCTTGGACAACAAACTGTAGCTTTCTTTGTTTGAAGTTCCTGCAGTTGTCCATGAACTGCAATAGCCGCTTTTTTATATAGAACTAGCTGTGCCCGCGGCGTAGCTCGCGTATACAGGTTTTACATAAAGAATTTGTCGTTTAGGTAAGAGAATATTAAACGATTTATTTCATTACTGTATCAATAAGTGGTAACTAAATAAATCATTATCATCAAAGTTCTAAGTCGTTTATGATAGAGCTTCTGTGTAAACGACGTTAGAAGTAGGCTTAGCCGGGGTGTACACAAAAAGGTTACGGGGGCTACTAACGCGGGAAAAAGCAACATAGAGTTGGCCATGTGCAAAACAGTCAGTACTGAGGTACACTCCTACAACGCGTAAAGTTTGACCTTGCGCTTTATTTACGGTCATCGCATAACACACACTCACTGCAACTGGGAACTGAACGCGCTTAAAACTGAAAGGAAAGTTACTTCTTAATAGAGGGTTTTTGGGCAGTGCTGCCAAATAAAAAAAAACTCATTCAGCTCTAGGACAACACAAAAAGCGCTAGATTTCATGAAAACAGCGCTTTAAAAAAGCCCTAGATTTCGCGCTAAATTAACTACAAACAAAGTTTGTGTTTTTTTTTATATAATCATAAAAGAAAACAACATTAAGTTTTTTTTCTGGCAATATTTTTTTGATGTATCAATACTTCGCAGGACATCGACTTATAATTATAGCAATTGCTGTCAACAGTAGTTAGTACTGTACGAACAATAAAAATGTCATTAATTGTTTTAAAGTGCAATGTATTTCGCAACTTAGTTTCAGATGTCAGCATCTGATTGCGGTTGCTACACAGTTTCTTTGTGTTTTAACTTCTAAGTAACTTTTAACTTAGCTGTGCTCTAAGCAACTGACTAAAACTGAATAAAGCAAAATAAATGCGTTGCCAAAACCATGAACGAAAACTTTGATAAAGGGGATTTCCCCGCTTATAGTCGTCGGTAAAAAAATCAAGTTGATCATCCTAAAGGGGAAGCCAGGAGATCCATAGCACAGGGTATCCTAGTTTGGACTCGTCTCCCATGCTCTTTGTTTTGTGGAAAAAATATGTTTGAAAAAGATAAACTGCAATGTACTATTTGTGGGAAAAAATAATAAAGGTCATTATTATTATTATCGGTAATGTGGACTAACAGTGCTGCTATAAAAGAGTTAATAACCCGCTTGTCGCTAAAATATTGAAATGTGTGCTAAATACACCAAAAAGCGCTGGATTAAGCGCTAGGTGCTAAAATTTCGAAATGCGCGCTATACATTCCAAAAAAGTGCTAAATCTAGTTCCCAAAGCGCTAAAATGGCAGTTCTGATTTTGCGTATATTATAAATACAATATCACGACATTTCGTTGCAAAATTTTTATTTTTGGTCAGGTTCCGTTGTATGGCTTCGATGGACACAAATTTCTTCAGTAAGTCTCAATACGATTCATCGGCGAAAAATCTCAACACAGCAATTCAGAAAATTTTGTAATTTGTACAACTCCATCTATTACGTCCTTTGTGTGAGAAAACATCCTATCTCTTTTTGTGTTTTAAGTATAAATATATTAATTTTTATGGAACGTTTTTTTTACACAGAAATCTTTTTATTACTATTTCTGAGATTTTATGGCGCCATTGAACAAATTCGAACCTACATTTCATAATAATAATCATTACTTTCGATAGAATGAACCAATTTTAATAAAACAAAGATTAAATGTAACTCGAAGATACGCTTTATGATATTCTTAACGATTTCTTTGAAAATAAAAGATGTTTACTTTAGACGTGATGCGTTCATATAATAACAGACAAATAGACAGACAGACAATTCTAAAAATTATAAAATGTTCTTATTTAATTATTTTCAGTTCCCCATAATGATTTTAGCCACCAAAATATACAGGGTATTTTTGGAACGCTCCCGAAAACTAAGACAGGCGACAACACCAAGTACACCTTTGATCATGGGTCACAAATAAATTCGATCCTGATGAAAAAAAAATCAACTTTTTACAACGTTTTATTAGCTTTATTCACGCGCCATCATGTTAGTACAGCTAAATGAAACGATAATTTCATAAAATATATCATGAAAATACTGAAACATAAAACCAGCAGTGGAATGACTGAATTTATATCACCTGACTGAAAGGTCAATGTACGCGCGAACGCAAATTCGCGCGGCCCGCAACTAGCGGGCCAAACCACAATATCTAATAATTTACAACACTTGTCTAAATACCTTACTTATCTACTTAACCTACTATTTTGCCACTGTGCTTGTCTCCACTTAGCCACTTTAATCCGAATTTACAGGTTAAATAACCCAAATAACTGGTTCGATTCCCCGCTAATGAAAAAATACTTAAATGAAATGTAACCAAAGTTGGAGTCATGAGTTTTTATTCATCGTGTATGTTTATTATTCTCATGTATTCAGTTATGTACCTATTCAGATTAGTCTAGTACTAAGTTATTTAAAAAAAAATAGGTATGAAACAGCTTACCGCTCTAAATCCTCCGTGGTCTTATGAGATGCGGCTCAAATTGTGCTCCATTCATTTCAAGGTAGATTTGGGTGCAGGCGGGGCATCATCGTGTGGTCTTCGACACAGTCCGTACGTAGTTTCTCGAAACCATCCACGATCCTTTGGCGCATTTCTTCAGCACTATCACATTCACGATTAAAAACCCTTTCTTTCACATACCCCACAAAAAGAAGTCTAACGGAGTCAGATCTGGTGAGCGAGGTGGCCAAGCGTGTGGTCCTAGTCTGCCGATCCAGCGATCATCAAATAACTCATTGAGGCGCTCACGGACGAACCTCATGAAATGTGGAGGGGCACCATCATGTTGGAACCATGTGCGGCGATATTCAGCCAACGATAGGTCGTTTAAAATGTCAACCAACTGTTCATTTATAAAGTTTAGGTATCGCTGTCCGTTCAGTCGCTCTGTCAGAAACACTGGTCCCAGTATGCGATCCTTAAATAAACCTGCCCATACGTTAACCGACCATCGGGTTTGGTGCCCGGTTTGTCGAACAGCGTGCGGGTTAACCTCTGAATACACGTGTGTATTTCTTCGGTTCCACAGGCCGTTTCTGGTAAATGTCGACTCATCCGTCCAGATAATGTGCTCAATGGAACCAGGCACACGTTGTTGCTGGTATAATAACCAACGGCAGAAAACTCGTCGGCGGTCGTGATCGCCGGGAACTAAAGCTTGCACTTTGTGCAATTTGTATGGGCGCATTGGTTACGCTTCAACACTTTGTGCACTGTACAGTATGACACACTTGTACGATCCCGACGTCTTAACAATTTATTTAGCGATACTTCGTGTACCTAGGTTCGGATACCTAACATGTTGACCACTATAAACGTACGCGTTAGGCATTATTAAAACAAAAAAGAATCCAAAAACGTAACAAAAACTTTAATATCAACACGTAATCACAAGTAAATTTATTAAACAAAACGATTGAACTGTCGCTCGCGCACGCGTGTACAAAATCAACACGGAACTGTTTCAAAAACTACAATTAATAACGAACCCCGACGAATAAACGGAAACCTACTGCGTCACAGCGTGACGACACGAGCCGGCCGGGTTACATTCTGCGAGGCGACATGAGCCGGCCGGGTTACATTCTGCCGTCATACGAAATAAAGAAGTACGCAACTAACAAAAACGTAAAATGGAAATAAAAAATAAATTTATGAATTTTTCTTTCAGACCCCGTGTCTAAAGTATATTAAAAGGTATCTATATGAAAATTGAAATATGTACGTAGAGACATGAAGATTTTAAGGACGAACTTATTTTTTGATAATTTGTTTATTTATTTAAATAAAACGAATTTTCCTTTTCATCTTAGATTAAAAAATACACCTGGCAACACAAAAACATCGAAGGAAAGACGCATATAACTATTTGCGTATTCCCAACCTAATAAATAAAAAAAAACTGCCATTCATTTAACATTTTTACATATTTTGGAAAGGTCATTTGAAGTTGAAAGGACGCTAATAGTAATTTACTACTTTTTTCTTAGTAAATATTAGAAAAGCATTGGTAGTCAGACACAAAAAATAACAACCCGCAACTCTTGAGTAATGATTTTAAAGGGGATATCATACAAGACTTACTACGATAATAATTAAAAATTTTGTACAACCGACTTTAATATAAATAATTAAGGATGACTCAAAAACTATTGGTCTGACCTCGATCAAATTTATATGGGACCACATGTGAAACACCAGCTCTTAGTAATAAGATATAAGCTCTTAATAATAAGATATAGAATAAAAAGACAAGAATAATTGAAATTTAAGTAATCGATGCAAATATTGTTAAAGATGACGTAGCCACTGGTTAAATAAGTCTTTTCTATTATGTTGAAGTCTTTTCTAATAAAAAGATGTCATCTGTGATCAACAGTTACGTCTAAAATTCTTACGATAATTTCTAAAATATTGATATTTGTGAATATTAAAAAAATTTAGTAGATGCGCCTTCTTATCATGAGTCATGGTATATTTAACTCATTTATTCAAAAATTGTTAGATGCGCCCTTTTTTCTTCCGACCGCATACCATTGTTTCGTACCGAGCTAGATACAGGTCGACAGCGGAGGAAGTGTGGGTACAGTCGCGTTCTAAAGTACTACATGGTATTGGGCTATTGTTTTATAATATTATAGTAATTAATTGTTTAATTGTGGAATCATAATAGGTGTTTTACTATTTACTTAGAACTTTGGAAGAGGTGGGAATTAAAAATGGATAATGTTTACTTGAGCATTATTTGTTATTTCTATCGTAAAATATAAAGTAGTTTGTAACAAAAAAAACTTAAGTTAAGGGTGACACGCCGTCCATTATGACGTCTTGGGTCACATGAAAGTCAGATGTTGATGGTGTGTTGGTATTACTGGATGCTACTTCATCATCACTTTCATCTTCGCTTGAGCTTCCGTCATCAGGTCGATCACATGGTAATTTTTTCGGTATTCTCCCTCAACACTTTACTGCACAATTTTCCCCATTCACCTTCTCCTATCATATTTACCTTTTCGTTCACTAGTTTAGTCATAAAACAATAGATATAAATAATTTTTGTTTCCTTCCTTTTTAAAACATCGTCGCGAGTCGCAAAGTAAGCTGTGTATGCGACTGTATTTTTGGAGCGAACAAAGCGCGTGAACCAATAGCATGCAGGCACAGTAATACGGGCGGATTGATCCCCCGTCGCACCCCCCTCGTACCTATATGTGATAAATCGCTCAATGCCCAAGTTCAAGGCCAGCGTTCTTTTTTCACCGTTCGCGCGTACATTAACCTCCATTAGTCAGGTGATATCAATTCAGTTTCCACTGCTGGTTTTATGTTTCAGTATTTTCATGATTTTTTTTATGAAATTATCGATTCATTTAGCTGTACTAACATGATGGCGCGTGAATAAAGCTAATAAAACGTTGTAAAAATATGATTTTTTTTTCATCAGGATCAAATTTATTTGTGACCCATGATCAAAGGTATACTTGGTGCTGTCGCCTGTCTTAGTTTTCGGGAGCGTTCCAAAAATACCCTGTATATACAATGTACAGAAAGAGACACAACATGTTATCTTCATTTTTATTATATGTATATATTTAAAGAGAGATGGCGCTGCTAACATCATCAATTCTAAAAATAAAAGAGATTAATTGACGCGATTGATACATTATATAAAACGTAAGAGAACTTATAAATCAGTGCCTGCACAGTAAGCAAAAAATAAAGTTTGACTCTCGGCAAAACCAATGCAATTGTTAATAGCTCTTTTAAAATTTGATTTACCACATAGAGTACTCGGCGGTAAAGAATAAATTGAGTTTGTCAACACGCAGTAGGGCAGCGAGTAATATAATAAAGATTAGCAGTAAAAATGAAAACTCATCTACAGGAAAAAACCACATTTGCAATTGCATTACATTTTCACAACACCACCATCTATCGAAGAAATGGGCTAACTATTGTGCTTCAGATTTAGTTAATAAGGTTAATATATTTTTGTATAATATATTTAATACGTTCTTTATTACTTTTGTTTACTGCGTTTTAGATATACATAATTATATCATTATTTTACATAATTTAACTATGGTTTATGATATGATATTAGTTTAAAATGCACTTGATGACTCAAACAAAGCCACCGTTGAGCTAATTCGTACCTATACTTCCCTACCCATACTTCAGAATATTTATCATAACTTTTGACGGAATTAACTGATTTTAATGAAATAAAGACTAAATGTAACCCGAAGATACACTTTATGATTTCCTTAACAATTTTTATGATATAAATTAGTACTTTATACGTGATACGTTAACAAACAAACAGACAGACAGACAGACAGACAGACAGAAAATTCTAAAAATGGTAGAAATGTATTTAATTACTTATTTTTAGTACCCCTCAATCACTTTTATTACAAAAATATAAAATGTACAGACATCTGCTATTTACAGTTTTATTATATGTATAGATAAGGGTGACAATCGAGCACACAGTCCACTTGATGGTAAGTGGTTGCTGTGGCCCATAGACATCTACATGTATCTTATCTATCTATCATTCGTAGTATTATTGAAAATCGCTTCAATTGCTTAAAGTATACGGATCATTCTTCACACCAATAAGTACATTCACCTAGATATTGACAATCGCAATTGACCACTTCGGGGATCCTTTACAGACACAGATAAAACAATAATGTTCTATATTCAAAAACTTTATTTAACGATTCAATTGCAATAGTTTGGAAAATTCTTTTATCTTTTTGCTATTCACGTTATGGTGATTACGTCGGAACGAATGGCAGCCACGCCAACTGCGCATTTATTTATATGCCATAACTTATATTACAGTAGTGGAATGTCTTCAACGGAAGTAGGTTCACGACATAAACGTTTACGATGTTCATATTGCTCGCTGTCGCTTGTACGTAATTTGTTTAACATAAAAATAATGTCGTTAACATTATTGTCTTGCTTAACATGATTCATAATCGAAATTATTTGAATTTCAATAAGGTGGCGTTTTGCTGGTATGCTTCGACCACCTAACCGGAGTTAATGCTCTAACTACTCACTCCTAAACTGCTACACTATCTTTTTTAATTTTTGGAGCTTACTCCTTAAATATAGATGCTATGCTATGCTAATATAGATATATCCTTAAATATGATTAACAAAAAGTGAAGCCGTTATGGTTTTCCTCTGCGCAACATACTCGAGCATCTCCCTAGCACTCCCCTCTTCTCAGTTGCAAGTACACATATACCCTGTCTCTTTCGTCACTCTCTCTCTCTGTTTTTCTAAATATGTGGAAAGCGTGGTGGGGCTAAGATAACAGCGTTGGTGACGCTGTTTCTATAATTTAATCATATCATTCAGTATATATTATGTACAATATCAAACGTCAATTTGTGGAGTTATAAAGATTTAAAGTTCTATATATTTAAGACAATCGTTTATCAGGAGTTCTTACGTGGTAGAGCCACGTTGCAGCTATATTAGTAGTATAGTTGTAGCACGAATGGGTCGGCTCGACCAGGGAAGGACCACGCTCTCACAGAATACCAGCGTCAAATAGCAGTTTAACACTGCTGTGTTTCGTATGGTGAGTGTAGAAAACCGGAGACACTTTTTACTGGAAAAGAGGCATTCCATCTTAGTCCATCTGTGTTTTGATTCGCAAACGAAGATAAATGTAGATGTCCATGGGCCACAGCAACCACTTACCATCAGGTGGACTGTGTGCTCGTTTGTCACTCGATCCTATATAAAAAAATAGGAGTAAGCTCCAGTCACGCGGAATTCTGCAGTCACATTTACAACCACTAGACCAACGAGGCAGTCCACATAATATTGAAATGTTTTCATAAACAGTATGACATAATAGTATGTCTGCAATCCTGCCCTTTAACGGCACTCTCTCCTTTATCATAATTCATCAACATCGTTTTTGTGATTATCATTAGACTCCATCACAAGTCCATCACTGGTCACCTCTGTAGACCCTCAAATTACTATCTTAGGCAATCTGCATCGCTATATAGTTAAATTTTTTATAAATTTATTTATAATTTTTTTATCGGCTTTCAATCAAGGTAATGTAACTCGACTGGGCAGCGCTCGGAAAATTACGACACATCTTTTTTTTTCACAGAAGAGTTTTGAAATACGGTTAGGCAAATACATATATGACATTATAAAATAATTAATTTGGGGGATGAAAATGTAAGTTGAAAAATATATGTATGTTTCAAATTGCCAGTACTTTTAGCATAAAAGATAAATTAAAAAATCATCAGATTTCTCTCCCACCTATTATCCTTGCATAATTCTCGGGAATGGAGATAAATTAAGCAAACTTTATTTATTTATTCGTTTTAAATATTTATTAACCCTTTTAGCTTTTTCAGTTAATAAAAATATCCTACAAAGTGGATATTCAAATTTCATTTGGGCACTTTCATTTTGGGGCATTATTTAAATGTTGATTAGCCTTTAGCGTTTTAGCGTTTAAATATTCATTGCATTGTATCATTTCCTTATATATGTAAAACCACTTTTACTTGTTGACTAGTCACTAAATTGGTAAGCTTAGAAAAAATAGTGATGTATAATAGAGAGGGAGTGAGAGTAATAGAATGATAAATAATGATAGAATGAATAGATAAATTAACATACAAACAGTCGAGTGACGTGTGTGAGAGAGTTGTTAGCAAGATTTTGATGTTCGTCACGCCTCTACGTTTATCGCCCGAAAGAGATAGCTTGATTGTTGCTTAAGTTTCAATATGTGGTAATCACGCGAAATGATCGTTTGCTTAATTTTCACAATAGCTCCACAGTGAATCGAAGAGCGAAGCGATCACGACGAAAGCTGATATGGATATTAACAACATTTCTCCAAAAAAATTATTATATAAGGATAAACAGTCTATGTTGTGTAGACACACCTTTGTGAGGCGAATTATACCACGATAGTACAAATGATAAAATTAAAAATTTTGTACAACCGACTACAATATAAATGAAATGAGAACATCTTCAATGTGGACGAAGTCAATTAAATACGCATTATTAAGGATAACTCAGAAACTACCGGTCAGATCTTAATCAAATTTAAGCACCAGTATCCAAATATAAAATGAAATCATGAAAATCGCTTCTCCTAGAAAAACAATCTGAGTTTACCTCACATATTACATAATATAATAATAATGAAAAATACAGTCGAATTGAGAACCTCCTTCTTTTTGTTGTCGGTTAAAAACGTCATATAATTGACTTATAGAAGCACAAAATTGGCTATGTGTTGAAACAGTAGATTGCTTGTGATGATGCAGAAGATTTTTAATCGAATTACTAGGATTTTTTTTTAAATCTTATACCGTGGAACCGTTTTACATATTGTACCCTTTTATATTTTACTTTTCAAAAAACAAAACAATTAGAAATTACTCCTGAAACTTTTTACAATCATTCGCTGTACATGGAGAATCATCTTCATCTGGAATGATTATGATTATATCCAAACAAAAACTAGTTTCGCGCAGGAATCGGACCCGTGGCCCTCAGATCTGCAGGCGAACGCTTAGCGATAATATAGAGCCTCCTTAACTATATTACACTAATTACCTATATTTATTTTTATTCAATATAGATTATAAATAATACTTATTGAAAGTCACTCTTTGGTTTGATTACCATTGGTTCGGAAAACTTTATACGAGTATAT
Source organism: Parnassius mnemosyne (assembly GCA_963668995.1). Taxonomy (NCBI): domain Eukaryota; kingdom Metazoa; phylum Arthropoda; class Insecta; order Lepidoptera; family Papilionidae; genus Parnassius; species Parnassius mnemosyne. Next base: position 39,667,815 of record CAVLGL010000126.1, read on the forward strand.
AACACAGATAAAGTTCTTTCGAAATAAGTGCTAGATAATACATATTATCTTAAAAGATCTGCCGGATATCTGCCGCAGTGGCGTATCTCCATGCTACTACATACTCCCCCTGTAGCCACCCCTAACCCACTATGAGGTAATATGCTTATTTATACTTATGCAAGTGTGTGTGTTTAAATTAACTCAATTTTTAGGGCTTTAATGCAGTGTTTATAACATTTTAATTAAAAATATGCAATAACAGCTAATTTTCAGATTGTTTGAGATTTTTACTGGATTGATTGAAAAATCTATGGATTGATTTTCATTCTTAAAACGCTGACCCCTAAATTTTGCCGGCCAGGGCTATGGCATTCCGGCCCCCACCCCTTGCTACGCCAATACCGTCACAGTCTATTAAAGTCTACTACTGAACATGGCATACCCCATAGATTGCCCCATAGAGGAGATATTTGCTATAGTTGCCACGCTTGGCAAGTGAGTTGGCAACCGCTTAATATACGTTATTAAGAAGACGCTGCTACCCTTCTCCTGATTTTTTTGTATCTTATGACACCCACGGACCGATATAGGGTACTGGATATTCTTACACTGCCACTACACTGCCCCTTGCTAAGCCATTGCCATTATCACTTCATAGATAATACTGCTCTCCTTAGCTAGTATGTAAGATCTTATCACCAAGAATGTACCTAGTCCCGTGGGTGTCGTGATAGTCAACTGTAAACGAAAATCAACTGTAAAAGAAACGCCAGGAATGCCCGTTGTCAAAGCCAGGAACATCCATGAGCACCGATAGATGGTAGTAAAACTGGCGATTAGGAGCATCGTCAAAAGATGCCTTTTGAGTCTTGAGGAATTGATGAAGAAGGAGGCTAATATAATTTAATAAATAATTCACTTTTATTCGATCACTAGAACCTCTTACGTCAGTGAGCAGAGTGCGCTGTTAGTTAGCTGGGATAAAATTGAAAAATAGCTATTATATTGTGCAGGTCTTACTAAATATCATCATCATCACCATTACAACCCTTCACAAGTCCACTGCTGAATCTAAGCCTCCCCCAACGAATTCCAAAAAGTACGGTCCATCCGTCAACTTCCTGCATGTCTTACCAGGTCTTCACTCCGTCTAGTCTATCCATCACATTATATTAATTTATTTAATTTATTGCATCTAAATATAGACTTTAGCTGGAAATTACATAAAAGTAGTAGGCAAAATAGATGACACTGACCATTATTAATATGATTTTTATTTAAAACGTTTTATGCAACCAGCTCCGTGGTTTCATGTGTTACACTATCACTAGTGAGCCACACAAGTCTACTGCTGAACATGGCCTTTTCTTCATAGATTACTAGAAAATACGGTACTGAGCCACTTTCATCCATGGACTAATTGCAAGTTGTATCAGATTGTCACTCCATCTAGTGGAGGCGATCAAACGCTTCTTCTCCGTCGGTTGCCGGTTCTTCGAGCTATGGCTATGCCTATAATATATTTTTAAGCGTTTTTTTTTCATAATTTCCGTAAATCTCACCCCCCAGACGTTTAACGTAGCTTCCTTGTAACATGGAAACAAAATGTACTCCCGTAAGTAGAAGACAGTTCACCGAAATGAAAATTTACATACTGGCCTAAAAACGCGTATAAAATTTATTCATAAGGTGAAAATTGTTTCACATTTGCGACGCACTCAAGTGTAAAGATCGAATTATTGCCAAGCATTACCAATTTTGCCGCATTAAACCCAGGGTAAAGGGAAAATTATTGGCGCCAAAATTACAGCAGATATTTTTTCCCTTAAAATTCTTTTCGCTTTACGAGGAAGATCAAATACGTGTGCTTATGTACATTATGGAAGGGGTTTTTTGTTAACTAATTTTGATATTGCCGAGGTTGTGCTAGATTAAATTTTAAGCCGCATTGTATTTTTAACTTCTCGCTATGAACATCAATGATTTTCAAAAATCGGGAAGTCTTCAATCGATTTCACCCCAGTTTTCGAAATTCGAGGTTTCATGAGATCTCGACGTTTTGAGGTCCTAGAAAGCTGACTATTGCTACGAGGATGTTACTATGTCTGTATGTATATGTTTGTGCGTGTGGTGTGTGTGTGTGTGTGTGTGTGTGCGCGTGCATGTGTGCGTGTGGGTATGTGTGGATGTAGGTTACTCTCTCATAACTTATGAATGGCTTGACCGAATTAAACGAACTCGGCGGCGTTCGAAAGGGCTTCACCAAACTTGACTTTCCACCATTTGAATCGATTCAGACCTATAGATTTTGAGAAATCTCAAAAATAAAATTCAATAAAATGTTTTTTTCAAATAGCTTTTAAACAGATGTAATCAGCTCTTAAACGCAAAACACACCGTCGTTTGATGCAAACTGCATCAAAATCGGTTGATACGTTGAAGAGAAATAGTTAATTAATAATTAATAAATAAAGATTTTTGATTTTTTTCAAATAGCTTTGAAATTTCTCCTCGGATCGTTGTTAATGTAATAAATTACGTTTTGTTACAAAAAGAAACTTATAATAGGTGGAATTTAGAACGCTTTGCATATGAAATTAGTGGGAAATTGCAAGGATGGCCTTTAGGGTCAACCGTATTTTTTTTTAGATATATCCGTAAGTTCCTTCTTACAATTATTATTAAACAAAAATGAAATTTATATTAAGAAGGCACTAAGGATGCCCCAAGACAAAAATGATAAACTAAGAATTATGCAAAAAAAATTAAGGTCGATTTTTTCTAAAACTCATATACAGTACTAATGATACATCCTATATATTAGACGCTAAGTTTTTTTTAGGAGCTTGTGAAGGTATTTTTAGTACACTAAATGTAAAACTAGAACAGTCTGAAAATTTTAAATCCACACTTCAAATTACAAAATAAAAAGAAACAGATAAAAACGTTTCAAAAACATTATTCACCTTATACGGCAGTCAGATAAAAGAAAATCGTAACAGTATCCCCTTAGGGATAGTAAAATTTAATGATATAAGACTCGTAAATTCTACTCGTATATGTAATTATTTAGATTGTTAATCAGTCACAAAATAGAAGTAAAATTTCGCCTTCTTTTGTTTAAGAATATCCTCCATTCTCTTTGTAAAGCACATCTTATACATAAACGAGATTATCTTTGAATCAGAACGATTACGTACAAGATCGGATTGATCTGAATATCTAATAGGGGATAATGATGTTGATTATAGTCGTGCTCTTCATTAGTGTAAATAATGCAAGGCCTTTCATTTTACTAAAGTGATAAAAAAGTGTAGCATGCAGCAAAGAGAAATTAAAATGTGCGTGATGAACAATAATTAGCAACAAAAAAACTTTAACGAGATAATTTACTATTAGAAGTAATATACTAAAATTTTAAATATTAAAGTAGTCCTGTGCTTTTCTGCGGAGGCAGGGCAGACATGGCAAACTGTTTGTCCCGGTCAGTGGCGGATTTACACATTTGCCGCGAGTAGGCTATTCTAATTTTGCCGCTCATACATATTAATTACAAATTTTTAATTGTAACTTCATGATTTGTGTATTATCGTTCTAAATACGCCACCCTTTTCTCGTAATTAATACAATATTTTTTTATTATTGTAGCTTTCTCTCGCCAGCAACACAACGTCAAGAATTTTCATTTAGAAAAACCCAAAATTAGGGGCTTTTTAGGTGCTAATTAGGTGCCAAGTTTAAAAATTAGGTGCTCTAAAATTTTCACCGCAACCAACTCTTGAAATTTGCTGGCAAAACGTATCGCTAGCAACGCAACGAAGGTATTAGATATACGATAGATATGAATAACAATGAATTAAATGCTAATTAGGTAATGGAAGTATAGGCAATGACAAGGCGCCCCTAATAAAAATAAAGTCGTTATTCAGAACAAAGCAGATGCAAAATTCAGATTTTCTGAAAATCAGAATAGACTCAAAATTGCTTTTAGAAAAAGCCCAAATTAGGGGCTTTTAGGTAGTAATTAGGTACCAAGTTTAAAAATTAGTTGCTTTAAAGTTTTCACCGCAACGAACTATTGAAATTTGCGTTGCTGGCAAAACGTATCGCTAGCAACGCAGTGACGATAATAGATATACGGTAAATATTAATAGCAAGGAATTAAGTGCTAATTTAGGTGCTGCAAGTATAGGCAATGACAAGGCGCCCCTAATAAAAATAAAGTCGTTCTTCAGAACTCAGCAGATGCAAAGTTCAGGTTTTCTGAAAATCAAAATATGATCAAAATTACTTTTTAAAAAGCCCAAATTAGGGGCTTTTTAGGTGGTAATTAGGTACCAAGTTTAAAAATTAGTTGCTCTAAAATTTTCACTGCAACGAACTGTTGAAATTTGCGTCTCAGTAATATTGACATAGTTACTTCTGCAACGGCAAACGTTACTAAATAATTTTTAGTGCACTTACTTACAGTTTAAAAATAATATATTCAGTTACCTAGTAACAATCCGGCTGATAATGACGATGAAATTCAATTAATTAAGTTATAAAAGTTTTACAATACCTTTTTGTGTAATTTTCTATTCGCAAAATAATTATCAATCGTCGGATGAAATCTTATTCATTAATTTTGAGTTCTGACTCAATGCACAAAACAGCTAAGGTGTTTAGCTCTTCTTGATTTTAGGTAGTTTAGTTTACGATAGGCTATATTCCGCAACTCCACGTCTAAGTGCGTATTTTACGCGTGGGCATAAATAATGTAATTATTCGAGCCATGAGATCTCCCCGAAGAAGTTCAACAGTCCTTTGATGTTGCAAGCAACTTCGGGGAGTGATCCCGGCGTGCCGAGATGATGACTTTAGGTAGATCTTAGATAATTTATCACCCATTTAACACCGTTAAAATAAGAAAAGCTTCTCGCTTTTCTTATTTTAACGGTGGAAAATTAAACTCCTGAAAAATTTGTTACAGATGTACTGCTATATCTATGTGAACTGCTATATCCAAGTTTTGATAAACATTTTCAAAATTCTGGTTTTGCAGGAACGAAGATAAAATTTTCAATGATCCAGAATCTGGTTTTACCAAAATTTATATGACATTTAAAATGTATGAATTCTTGAACTAAGTCAGTCTCTAAATGTTTAGGATATATTTCTTCCAAGAAAAAGTATTATTCTGTAAGGGTTAATCTTGATGATGTTGTTTATTTTGGTCCAAAATTAAAAGTTTTTTTGAACCAACAGGTTCTAAGAACTACAACAGTAGGCCTCCTGTCGTATTTCTAATTCAGATGCGAGTCTATCAATGAGGATGAGAAATGTATTAGCCCTGAAAGTATCACTCGGAGTCATTCTCATTTCTTTATCAGGTGTCCTATCATATATTTTTTTCCTTTCCGGTTGTATTTTCTCCACGTCTTTTGTATACTGCTTCGACACGCTTAATTCGATCACGATCTTGGAAATACTTAAAATTTCTCGTTTAGCTACGAAGAACCGAAGAAACGACAAACTTCTGTGCAACATTCAGCAGCCGCATTTGCCACTACATTTTAAGAGAGCGCAGAGCAAGGAACAAAAAAAGCAAAAGGTGCTTGGTTTTGAATTTAAGCCATTATATACACACCAGACATGTTTGCGACATTATCATACTACGGCAAGAACCAATTGTAAAGAAAAAAATGTGCCAAAGAAATATTAGTACATATTAGAAATCGCACCAGGATTCAACCGAGGTGGCTTTTCTTTTGGTATTGAAGTAAATACAGCTATCTGTTTTGAACGCAATGCCAACACGAAGCCTACGCCTTCAACAGCACGATCCTGCTGCGGCTCCCGCGCCCATATCGTTCAGTCAATAAATCAGCATTTCCATAGATAATATACTACATAGGGCAAGCTTTTCGACCAAGCACACTTAGCGAACTGTCATGTCACTCGTTTCCGCGCCACAACCAAACACGACTACTCAAATTGTAGAAAAAATTTATGTAAGACAAAAATTAAAAAAAATTGTCTCGAATTTGCCGCCCCTAAAATCTGCCGCCCTAGGCTCCAGCCTACTCAGCCTGCTGGTAAATCCGCCACTGGTCCCGGTGAAAATGATCACTGGAAGTTAACTAATAAAAACAGTGGAATATTCCGTTGGTACTGAGTGTGCAGAAATATTTGTTTTATACTATCCATACTGACCAGGATCAGGTTCGCCTTCTAACTGTTTCGACTAAAGAGTTTAATCACTGGTTACACGCTTTATCATCATGTAATCTCGGCACATTACTTGAATGGGAAAGCTTTGCCGTAGGAATCCGTCTAGGAGCGGCGATTCAACCTCATCAGTGCCTCTGCGGTAGCAACGTCAACGAGTTTGGGCTCCACAGACTTTTATGTAAGAAAACTGCTGATAGATTTTCACGGCACGCATTTTTGAACGATGTCATCCGAAGAGCCCTTGTCTCTGTAAATGTTCCCTCGGTTTTAGAGCCTTGTGGAATATTTAGAAACGATGGCATGAGACCCGACGGTATGACATTGGTCGCTTGGCAGAGGTAAAGCCTTACTGTGGGATGCTACTTGCGTAAACACTTGGTCAACCTCTCATCTCAGGGGTATTTCTTAGCACGATACCACGGAGAGTAGGGCTGTATAATAATTTAAGTTTTAATTTTTTTTATTATTGTTTTTTAATATTGTATATCAATGTTATGTATATAAAATTCTGTAGTAATTAAATAAATTCGTGTTCGTATTGTGCGGTTGCCAACCAGTCTGTCAAACGCGGGAACTATGGTAAATATCACCATATCTAACATCAATAACGAGGCAATCTATGGGAAGGCCTATGTTCAGCAGTGGTTTTTTGATAGGCTGTGATGAATGGATGAATAAATGATGAGTAATCGAGCATTACGTAGGTTAAGTAGTCGATAAGTTTAATTTTAAATGTTAACTAATCGTAAAGGTTAATTATTAAGTAATGTAATCGTAAATTTCAAGTAATAAGTAAATGTTAAGTATTAAAAGAAATCGAGTAAGGTCAGCGATGTTAAATACTTTTTAATATCTGCAGCTTCGTCATTACGTTATTTTATATTGTTACGTGTATTCTAGCTTTACTGCCATATATTTAGTTTTTATTTCAGTACATTAAACATCGCCCCTATATCCAAGGTTAATGAGCTGGAAAGTGACAGAGAAACGTTTTATTGTTGTTAGTATCGTAGAACTTCAAATAACATTTAATCTTACGATATATTGCGTAGTTTGTTTTGCTATATAACTTTAAATTATATGATTTATACTTATATTTTTAGTATAAATACAGATTTTGATTTTTTGGCCGCCAAAATGTTGCCTGATTTAAATATTTTTACATATATTTCTTCTGTACGTGTGTTTCTCACTGAACTCCTCCTAAAAGACTGGACCGATTCTGATGAAAGTTTTGTGTGTGTTACAGTTGGTTGCCTGGATGGTTTAGATTCATAATCGATCCCGGTAGATGGCGATGTTTTTGAAATCCGGTAATCACGTGTGCAAAGCCGGGGCGGATCACTAGTATTATTTTAAAAAACTGTCTCATCCAAAATACTTCCTACCCAATCAAAAAGTGAGACTTTTGGGGTAGCATTTAGCTGCGATTACAAATTGGCATTTCAAGCGTCGTGATTACGGTAAGATTGGGATAAATCTGTGGTTACTGTAAAATAATTTCAAGGATTGATCATAATTTTATGTAAATTATTTTGTAATAATTCATATAATAATTCAGCAAGTCAGAGTTAAAGGCGTTATTAATTTTATATAATACAAATATTAATTCAAATTGAGCATTTAATTAGTTAAACGCTCAAAGGATCATTCAGGAAGGAAACGCACCAAGTGTTCTTGGTAGGTACTACGTCAGAAATAGGGCTGTTTAATAATTTTATTTTTAAGACTTAGTTTTTTTTTTTATTATTATACATCATAAAGAACTTGTAACTGCATCGACACCAATAGATTAAACATACAATATGTTTGTTGTTGTAAGACAAGAAGTTCTTGTAATCGATACTCCCTTATGCGAGGCGAAACTAGTTCGTACAATATTACATATACAAGGTATTATTAATTATTATACTAAAGCAAGTACAAATTTTAACACAGGAGTTACAAATATTGCAAGTATATAATAAAATATAGATAACTATCAGTCAAATTAACACCCAGGGCACTTTATAAATTAATAAATATAGTGCCTTTAGTGTTAAAACGAGCGTTCGCTTCTAGGAATTTTGTAATTAATAAGTTTTATTGCGTGAATATGTAAATTTTGGTTGTTATATGAATTTAAAAACTAGAAAAGTAAGTCCCGTGTGTGGGGAATGTCACGCAATGTTCGAAGGGAATGTAAGATATATAGAGAGGCGATGTCTTTACGTACGTCAATAGGGTTTAGAGTGAACGTAAGGGTTTCATTTTCACTGTTCCTTGCCCTTTCGTATTGGATTTTGTAGATAATTAATGCTTAATATACAGGTTCAAATTACACGACATAAGGTTTCTTGAATAATAAAATGCTGGTCCACAGGCCGTCGACTACTAATCTTTAACCAGAGGTAACCTTATCGGCGTAGAACATACTTGGAATATATATGCTGATCAATGCATAGCTGAAATGATTGCGTTTCTAACCAATGAAATCCCTTGGTTGACACGGAACAAAAACTTATGGACTAATACATTGAAAAATTTAAAAGTTATAAACTTCCATTTTTAAATAAAACTAATTTTACGGATTTTATCGCGTATATTAACTTATTTTTATATTCCCGACGTTTCGGGTGCTTTCCAGCACCCGTGGTCACGGGGGACTGAGGTGTTTGACGTCCTGCTGTCATAGTTAGTCCGGCTACCTTCAGTTTTTTAATATTAATTTTTGGTTCGATTCTTCGAACTTCCATTACCAAATATTACAGATATTTTGGAATCCCATTTTGGTGCCATTTATTTTACTCGTTTAGACCTTAGCCAATCCTATTATCATTTTTTATATTACCTATTATCATATATTATACTCTATTAAACTGGGAAATAAACTGGGAACTCTCGCTTACATTTTTCTTACAGAAAACAAATATGACAAAGGTGTAAGATCATTTGTAACCAAATCGGCACCTTATGTTGCGTGAACGCCGCGGCCAACAAACGCCTAAATCTATCCTAGCTTAAGAATCAAAATTCAAATGCGCTAGGACCTTAGACGATTAAAGTGGATTGTTCCATTCAGAGTAAAAAGGGTTTTCGTTTCTCGACCTTTGCCATATAAAACACAGCAGCCTTATGCTGATATTTAGCGCTGATATTCATTATGGATGCCGATCTTCATTGGGATCACTTAAGACGTTATCTAACACTCTTATATAAAAAGTTACACTCTTTATAGGTCTCACTCTTGGATACAGGCCTCTCTCAGTTCTGAGAGGATTATATGGCAAGGAAGTATCCGCCGCGCTGTCCCAATGCGTGTTGGAGAACCTCATATGTCTTCGAACTTCGAAATACTTTTTTTTCTTATTTCTCACACCTGCAGTTTCCTCACGATATTTTCCTTCACCGCCGTACACGCGGTATATCAGGACTTCAAATTGTAACTAACAATTTCATTGGAGCCGGCGGGGATCAAAGCCGGGTTACTCCTTCAACAAATGTCTTAGGACATTTGACGAAGTTGAAATCATTGACATCCTTTTAAATTGCTTCCTTTCGCATTTTCCCTCACCGTCGAGCAAGAGGTAAATATTCACTTATTCATTGGTGCCGGCAGAGATCGAAACTGGGCTGCTCGCATACTGAAATTTACAGCGAGTGCTTAGTCCTCGTGCTACTGCAGAAAATAATTGAATCACCTTATAATTAAGTTTTTTTTTTCTTGTTTAGCTGCCCTCACAGTTGACATCAATGGTCGTGAATGAAGTTGTGATCCCAATCAATGATTTCTATAATAATAAAACAACCCACAGAATATGAGGCGGCTTTCACAAGAAAAAATCTAGTGTTAGATATTTAGTCCAGTAAAACAAGCATTTAGATAGAAAGTACCGGGATGATCGAGCTATACATGGCGCTAGAAAAAAATATCTCAGAGCTGAATCTTATCTGGACAAACTTGGAAAGTAAAACTTTATCTGAATATAAAATTTCATACAAATCGTTAGAGCCGTTTCCGAGAAACCAATTACATAGTAAATACATATGTTACAAAAATTCCTAACAGAAATTATGAGCGAGCTGGCCGAATTTTTGATATAACTAATTTTATCAATAATTTGCAACCACCGGGAAGGGTTAAAATAGAATGTATTTTTTTTTAATTAGAAAAGGGTAAGATTAACATAATAATTAAAAATGAAAAACATAAATTTTCGATGAAGAATTAGTCTCTTTACCTTTTTCGGCTACGTAAGTGTAAGTTAGTAACAAAAAATAAGTTATATAAATCGCTTACATAAGTTAGAACCGACAACCGATGGGAAAGAAAGGTTCTCGAGTGGCAGCCTCGTACCGGTAGGTGACGTGTAGGGCGAGCCCCCACTAGATGGAGTGACGACCTGGTAAGACATGCAGGAAGTCGATGGATGTAGGTGGCTCAGAACCGTGATTTGTGGCATTCCTTGGGGGAGGCCTATGTTAAGCAGTGGATCGTATATGTCTAACATACAATACCAATATTGGCAACGAGTATCATCGTTAAAGATTGTATGATACATTTAGATTCGCATATCTAACACCTCCAAAACGTGGCGATCAGGGCAAATTTTTCCTCCAATGACAGACGCCCAAGTTGAACTTTTTAAGACTAGTAAAGATAAATAATTCTTTAATAATAACCCATCATAGTAAAATCCACAACTATGAAAATAGTCCCACACTTTACCTATAGGAAACTTTTTTTATAATCTACATAATACAATGTCTATATTTTTTTTATAAACTTGAACTTTAATCTTTGCTTTGACATTTATTCTGGATTTATTAGAAAATATATTTAGCAACAATTGAATTCATACGAATAATAAGTTAGTTTTTAACTACAATGAAAAGTTTCAATTTGTGTATTTATATATAATACATATATATATATATATATATATATATATATATATATATACTAGAAAACTTAATCACGCATTGATAATGAGCTGTGATGAACCAAGTAAGAATGCTGGGTCATAGTCATGAAATTATTGTATTGTCATCGGATATTAATATGGATGCAAAATATCAAATTATTCAATCCTCTGTGTGTGAAAATTGAATAACAAAATTCATTTACATCCATACACACATAGATACATTCAGGTCAAGCTAATATGTACTCGTACAGCGATAGCGATAGAGGCAGCGGGGCGGACACTTCCTTGTCCTAAAACACTCTCAGAAGTGATACGAGGCCTTAGGCCAGCAGTGGGACGCATATAGGCTATAACTTTTATATTAACCTTACGTATATACCATATTGGATGCGGTCAGTGCCGACATTCTTAAAATCTTTCATTACAAATTTTAAGAGTTAGTTTACAGCTTGTTCGGTTTTGCACTATCAATTCACCAATTATCATCCTCAAAACTCAACTCCAATTTCAATATAATATTAATTGGTTAAATATATTGTTTTTTACTCTGATATAAAATGTCACCATCGTTAAATAAAGTTAATTTTGTTCTAATTTCTTTTGTAATTCCATTCAAATTCCAATTTAGAACGCTTATCTTTAAAAGTACTTATAAGACATTATCTGTAGCAAAGAATATATAAAGTACGTGAGGGTAATATAGTCATCCGGTTAATATTGTCACTTTCTTATAACTCAAAAACTACTGCCTAATTTGCATAGATAGCTTTTTGATACGATAGCTCTTCATCAGTCATTCAAATAATAAAAGGTCAAAAGGCCGCCGCTTTATCGACGCCATTTTGAGAGTTGATATTATAGTAAGTACGTGAGGGTAATACGGTCACCTTAAGCTTTATCGCTCTATAAAACCAAAACTAGGAGGAGAACAGAGTCAAAAACACAAAGTCGTATACTATAACTAATATAAGAGTATAACTAATATAAGAAAAAAATAGCAAACAAGCTTTGGAAATAATCAGGAACACTTCGAAAAATCTACTTAAAAAAACTAACTACACTACACAATACAAAAATCGACTAAAATATTAACAATAATCTCAACTGTCAAAATAGCGTGGATAAAGGAGCGCGTTTTTGACCCTTTATTATTTAATAGACTGATCAAGAGCTATCGTATCACAGAGCTTTCTATGCAAACGACGCTGTAGTTTTTGAGTTATAAGAAAGTGACCATATTAACAGGATGACCATATTACCCTCACGTACTCTAGTTAGTTTTTTTTTAAGTTGATTTTTCGAAGTGTTGCTAATTATTGACAAGTCTTGTTTGTTATTTTTTTCTATATTAGTTATAGTATACGACATTGTGTATTTGTCTCTGTCCTCCTCTTAATTTTGGTTTTATAAGGCGGCAAAGCTTAAGGTGACCATATTACCCTCACGTACCTTACACTACGTGAATCTGTAGTGTAATAGTTTTCTTGCACACCCAATATAAATGTAATATAGCTATTAAACATCGTCATTTAAGCTCGTATAGCTACTGTACAGCGGTACTAACGCATAATGCTTTATAATTTGTGCCAAGTTTTTACTTATAAGAACTGTATGAGCGCTTGTACAGCCTTTATATATATTATTACATTTGAAATTATTAATACATCGTGACGCGCAATAATGGACCACTATCTAGGGGCTTGTTATAACTCCATACCTGATATTAGGTCGTTAACTGTGAAATTGCCGTCATATATAAAATATTTTATTTATATTTAATCTTTACACTATTTATTAAGGGCTATAAAGGGCGTACTTAATGCGTTATAACATTTTCTACGATTCAACCCTAGATTATTTCAGAAACTGTGGACAGTACAGTTTTCTGTTTTCTTTTATATTTTTTTTTGTTTTCTATTAAATTAGTAATGAAATGTAAAAAAAAAAGTATTAAACTATACTCATATCTTGTACTATAATAGGGTACATATAAAATAAATTTGTAAACGTAAAATGAAATACAAAATGTTATAAAATAATAACACTATGCCGGGCCAAGGAGTAAATAGAAAAAGTTATATATTATAATACATAATATACGGAATATCCTTAAATTAAAGCAAGGCAAAAGAGACAAAAATATCTTAAGACGTTCTTAAGATAATATTCACGATCCAGACTTTTGAAGGAATTCTTAACAAATTGAAGAATTCTTTTGAAAGGCCAATTCATCAATATTTTGAAAAGAATAAATGAATATTTTGAAACTTTAATATAATGAAGAATTTAATGCATCGTTATGAAAATTGTTACGGCCATTATAGAATATTATTTTTTGGCATTTTAAGTCCACTTACTTCTTAGAAGATTTATCGATACTCAACACGCTGGACAGACGGGACGATGATCTAGCTAACACCCTCACACTGACAATGTTGCTCTTCATCACCAGTTTATGCAATTTCAGTTTTTGTTTTTTGGATAGATTTTTTACCATCGGTGAAGAGGCTCGTCTGTGATTTATCAGGTTAGAAATGTGAGAAAAAACTGAAATAGTCTCTTTTACTCGCGAAAGGTTAACTCATTGGTTACTTTAATTATAAATGCTTATATTTGAATATAAACTCTTTTGCAATAAAAACGGGCACCTAAGCAAACAGCCAATTTTATATTACTATTTCATTTTTGATAATTTTAGGTATTCTTATCCTCAGAATTTTGTAAATTAATTAACAAGAAATAGTTTTCTTCAGTTTCATCATAACATTTTCATTAAATCATTGAGATATAATGTTAAAGTTCAAAGCGCTAGTAGTGTACCTGCTCTCTAAGTAAAAATGAGACACATTATTTTGTTTTAAAGTAATAGCAGATAAAAGTTTAGTATGGAGTGTCAACTACTACAAACACTTCAGTTTGTGTTGAAATTCATTGCGTTTATTTTGCTAACCAATTATGCACCCAAGCTCGTTTTAGTTGACCGGGATGTTTTTTTTTTTCGAAAAACTTGACAATGACTATGACTGCAATATCAACGCAAAATAGAAGCATAATGTTACTCCAAGGGTCTTTTAATTCCTGGCTATGTTTAGGAGTAGTTGTCTACTATCCCAAGCATTCATTTACCATCAGTATTGTGGAGCTTTTCGTTTATGTTTGTCTTGTCCCTTGCATGTTTAAAAATCATTAATCTTACACTAAATATTTGTGACTAGCTGTTCCTGGCGATTTCGTTCACGTGGAATTAATGAAAATGAAAAGAAAGAAAAGTAGCATGTGCTACTCCTTATAACATTAGCTATTTGCCAGTGAAAGTTGTTTTGGAGATAAGCCGGAACAAACAGACAGACAGACAATTTTTTTTATAAGTATAAGTACCGAATATGATTTATATACATTAAGTAAAAAAGCTGTTATTTTTACATTACAAACATACTTTTCAATTTTATTAATTTATATATATAAACATATATATATATATATATATATATATATATATATATATATATATATATATATATATAAATTAAACTATATGAGAAATTCAAAACCTTTCGTACCATTTTTATTTATATCTGAATACATTTTGATTTTTATGTAAGATTTACTTCTTATGATATTTTCGCTTCAAGTGTGTTTTGTAAGCTTTGAAACTCCCTCATTCAATAGAAATAGTTAAACAAAAGATCATGAAAGATACATACTCATATTAATGGAGAACAAACCCGCACGTGTGCATTGTTTCGGAAAATGTTATTTTAGGACTATTTCAATTAATATTTAAGTCTGTTAGAAATGTAGTTCTAAGCCTACTTTCCGTAAAATAGTATTCATAGATGTGTGTTTAAAAAGTTATATTTCAGTTTTATTTGTGGGAATCACCAATCGTAGTACATAGTACAATCAGTGCGAATAGCCACGGATGCACACTTTTGTCGTTTGAGTAGTGTGAGTACATTACTTGTTATCTCCAGAGATATACATTGTAAAAGTATGAATGGGTCGCCTCGACTAGAGAAAGACAACGTTCTCACAAAATACCAGCGTAAAATTAGCAACTTAATACTGATGCGTTTCGTATGCGGAGATTAGAATAAAGGTGACAAACGAGCACTCTTAAAAATCAAATTGCAGATGCGTTGTCATCCCTGAGGACTAAGATGGAATGCCTCGTTTCCAGTAAGAAGGATCTCCGGTTCTCTACACTCACTATACGAAACACCGCAGCATTTAGCTGCTATTTTTCGCTGGTATTCAGTGAGAGCTACCTACCCCGGTCGAGTCGACCCATTCATGTTATGTAACCTTATTACAGCTGCAGCGTGGCTCTACCGTGGCTATGCCACGTATATTTAATTATTTTCTGGGCATGTACGAGTAATATCTTTGTGGGCTTTTAATCGGATTTTTAATGTCGTAGAGCCAAGTTGCAACTATATTAAGGTTGGTGTATGCATGGTTCGCCTTGACCGAGAAAGGATCGCGCCAGCGTTGTAACATGACATATAAAACATATTTTCAATAAAAGAATTCCTATGTTACAGTTATAATTATTGAATCGACAAAATTGTGCAGTGTGATTATGAAGGAGATAACTTCCAATCCACTGAAGTCACCATAAAATACGTAACAATATTCTGTGCAGGTGCAACGTGTGTTCCGCATTGGAGAGATAACTCCATACTTTTCACATTACTTATGCATAGAATAGAGATTGAAGCGCGCCGCACAGTTGCAACGTCATCGGTATTCAATGTCGCCTCCGTGGGGTTTAACCGCTACCTGTTCCTGATCATGATTGTCTACAAACAGTGAATGACTAAAATACTCGTTTTTTTTCGCACTATGACAGTAAGAACGGATTATACAAGTGGGATCTAAAATTCCAAATAATAAAATTATATAACTTCAATTTCCTACCTTATGTATGTACTTTTATGAAGACAGGAAATTATTATTAATTTTCATGGAGTCACTTTGAGGGCATAATCAAAATAGCATGTTTAGTTGCTGGTCTTTTTAAAAGCTTTTCAAACGATTTCAAAAAAGGAGGAGGTTCTCAATTCATCGGAATCTTTTTTTATGTATGTTCACCGATTACTCAGTGACGCCTGAATCGATTTGGAAAATTCTTTTTTTTTTTCAAAGGTATATTTTAATTTTTATCGAAATCGATCGAGGGGTTTTTAAAAATCACGTATCTATCTATCTATCTATGTAGGTAACGGAATATTTTAATGTAATCTTCACCAACTTGTAGACGGCCGATTGACTTGAAAATTTGCACTCGTATCAAGAACCGATGACAATACTTATTAATCAGGATACTAATTTTTAATAAGGAAAATAATTTTATCTTTTTCTTTATTTTTTTTTAAACTATAATTTTTTAAGTAGTTTTTCTGTAAGTATTTTTCGGGTGCCCATATCGCCGTTTTGGTATTTTCTAAAAATAATATTGAACCTTTAATATTATATTTCTTACATTTAAGAATAAAGTATCATTCTTCTTTCTTCTTCTTCTATGTTGTACTAAAGATATTTTTTGTTCTGAAGTCTTTGTACTAATCATTATAATTGAAAGCCAGAAAAACTTACGGCGTCCGATGATAGTCGGAAGTAATGGCACCTAGTTTATGTCAGCCGTAAAATGGCAGGAGACGGCCAACAGGGTCAAAGTTACGAGACGTTTCGTACCGCGATCGTCAACCCACCTGTCCAGCAAGACGAGTAAGGCAATTCTTCCCTAAAAGGGAATGACCCATGTCCAGAAGGTGGACTTTTGCGACTGAAGATGTTGATGAAGAAACTCTAATAGTGCAAATTAATTTATTGATTAACTTTAAATATTGCTCTGTTATGTTTTAAAAATAAGTATACAATGCGACACAATAGCAGCCTTTATGCGCCCCATTGAAGGGCATAGGGCTCCTCACGTTTTGAGTGGGTATAGAGCTTAGGCCTCTACAAGCATGCTGCTCTACTTTAGGCTTCATAACACAATTATTTTAATAAAATTAAAAAGATTAGTCTCTGACATGCTTTTCTTATATTTAAACGGACTTCAAAAAACGAGGAGGTACTCAATTCGACTGTATGTTTTTTTATAAGTCTTAGAACACCAGATCTAGATATTACCAGAAGAATTACCAAAGACTACCAGAGATCACCTCAGAAATTTTTTCTAGGTGAACGAATTTTGATGATTCTTTTTTTATTTGAAAACTGGTGCTTCTTATGTGGTTTATTAATTTGTTCAAGATCTGACCAGTAGTTTTTAAATTATCTTAAATATTGCGTATTTAATTGACTTCGATTACATTGATGATGTTCTCATTTTATTTATATTGAAGTCGGTTGTACAAAATGTTTAATGTTACCACTTGTTTAATTAACTTAGTTGGCAATATTTTTTCTTCTTTCCATGGAACATAGTTCGGCTGTTTAAGAGCGCAGTTTAAATGGTCATTAGAATTTCGAATTTAGGAATTCTATATTCTTCATATACTAAACAACAGTAGCCTAATATTATGTTTTAGGTTTCAATCCATCATTCGATTACTGTTGAGAAACAACCACCTTGCTTAAGTATTTATTTATAGTTTTTGGTTATCTTTTCATTTAGCGGTACTCACACATACATATGGGCCCATTTAACTTGAGGTAAGTAAAGTTTGTGAATTTGAATACGATTTTTGGAAAGTGATTGAAGACAAAGTTAAAGCTAGAGCCAGATTAAATATAAGATTGAATCCAATGATTGTTTCTATTCTCAATATTTCTTTGGAGGTAAGTTGGAGTTTAACATACAAATATAGTACTGGTGCTTTTAATGACCGAATTAAGCTACAAAAATAGAATAGTTAATTAACATCAATATACGTGGTAGAGCCATGCTGCAGCTATATTAATAGTATAGTTGTAGCATGAATGGGTCGGCTTGACCGGGGAAGGACCACGGTCTCACAGAATACCAGCGTAATATAGGAGCTTAATGCTGCTGTGTTTCGTATGGCGAGTGTAGAGAACCGGAGACCTATTTTACTAGAAAAAAGGCATTCTATTTTAATCCTCACGACTGCGAAACGAATACACACAAAGATAGATGTAGATGTCTATGGGCTACAACAACCACTTACCATCAGTTGGACTATGTGCTCATTTGTCACCCTAATTCTATAAAAAAAAATAGAAACAGAAAAGTAGTGTATTATATTGTGTAATTGGTTCTGAAAAACGACTTTAACGATTTGGAATAAATTTCGTATTTAGATGTTTTACTTTATAATTTTCCGTAGTAATCCCTGACAAAATTGTAATTGTTTTTTAACGCTAAGTGAAACTCACTCGCCGAGGTACTTTGTATTTTATAGATGTTTATTGTAAATATAAGAAGCTATTTAAAACAACGGTCGGTGAGTTATACTGCGGAAACTCTTTAATGACACAAATGTGGTGGCACTTTTATCACTTTTGACTATGAATATATAATTTGTGAACACATACATGCTCGTGCAAAAGAAAATAATTTAAGTATTCTTATGTTGACGATTATACAAAAAAAAGACTAATAGCCCGATGTATATAAATTTACGATATAATTACAAAAGAAAGAATAAATTTACAATATATAATACAATATAATTCTGAATATAATAAATGTACGTATTCTCAAATGGTGATAGCGAATCTTTACAACAGAAATTTAAATCTGAATAACATACGTTTATTGTGAAAAATTATTATGTTATGGCATAATAATGAGTACAAATAACGTTGTCTTTATGTTAGTGACTGAAGAGTACCGCGTTGAAATTTCTAAAGGAACTGTATCGGCAAGTGGTCGCCACTATTTACGAGAGGGCTGACTAGTTTTTTCCTCGGCAAAAGGCGAAGTATAGCCATTCAGCGAAGAATAGACGCCAGCGCTCTTGGCAATTTACCTCAAAGTCTAGGTAAAGCTATATGATAACTTCAATTATTAGGATTTCGTTATCGAAAATATTTTATATTATATATTATGTTTTTTTTTATATAGAATAAAGGTGACGAACGAGCACACAGCCCATCTGATGGTAAGTGTATGCTGTTAGCCCATTAACATACATATCTATCCTCTATTAAGAATCAAAATGCAGATGTGTTGTCATCCCTGAGTATTAAAATAGAATGCCTCGTTTCCAGTAAAAAGGATCTCATATTCTCTACACTGGACTTACGAAACACAACAGCACTAAGCTGATATTTTACGCTGGTATTATGAGATAAATAAAAACGTATATTAAATTAAAAACTACAACACAAAAAGAAAGATATAAATCAAAACTCTACTGTTGTTTTTATTCTATTTAATAAATATAAAACGAAAAAAATGTTAGAAAAAATAAACTAAAAAAATACGTTACAATTTCCTGTATGTTATTTATTGTAGTTAACTTGTTTCTTTTACTGGGGAAAAAAGGATATGGATGGAAATAACATTTCTTTATAGGATAAGGGTGACTAACGAGCACACAGTCCACCTGATGGTAAGCGGTTGCTTTGACCCATAGACATCTACATCTATCCTCAATAACAAATCTAAATGCAGATGCGTTGTCACCCATAATGACAGCACGGCTCTACCACGTATAAAATATAAGAAACATTTTCCTCATAGGTCAACCTGCACATAAAAAAGTAACAATCTGTATACGTCCCACTGCTGGTCATATCCCACTGGGCTCCTATCATTTCTGAGATTAGAGCAGCTCGAGATAGAGCGACGCTCCAGTGCAAATTGGCAGACTTTACATGTCCTTAAAACATTCATTTTATTTCTCAAGTGTGCAAAGGACAATGTCCAAAACCGCCCTGTGTAATAAAAGCATCGGACATACACGATAATTAATTTTCTATTTCATTATGTTAGTTGCAAATACTTTTATAACACGGACTAGCTGCAAGCTAAAATGAACATTAAAAAGTATTCTACTCGACTAATAACATTAATCGCCGCCATCTTCGCCAAACATTATGTTCTGGTGTTGAAAAATGATTAGGGATGCCCAATCGATTGTAATCGATTATTGAATTTTTTATGAACTGTTGTATATTTTTTAATCTGAATTACATTTTAATTTATTTCGAATAAAGTTGCAAAAAGAAGCTACAATAAAAATATCATATTACCATTTCTTTATATTCTTTTATATTATTCCCTACAAGTATAATTTTAAAAACCTACTATACCTATTGAATGTCATACTCGATTTTGAATAGGTAGTTAGAATAATACTGAAGAAAAATATTCGTAAAGATAATTATTCAGGATTTTGTAATGATCGTTTAGACAGGAGTATATTTTACGTCTTACTAAACGATAATTTACGAGTTTAAGATGATTAATTTAAAAAAAAAACAGTTATCGTTACTGCATTAATTATAAATGTGTTTTTTTTTAAAGTGCAATATTGCAGAATAGATACAGATATTATTATTAATATTGTTACAAGTATGGAAGAAGTAGAGACGTACGTGTTATTATAAGTAAAATAGCACAGTGTTATGGTATTAATATTATCGTATGACAAAAGATGATATATACTATATAGATGGTATACTGTTTGTAACGTACGGCTATAATAAATCTTAGGAAATATTCATAAGTCGTACCGTATTTGGCGCTCCTATTTTTGATGTCACTAAATGGTCACTTGTCAGTCTCTCATGAAAAAAATATGATCTCCAAATCGATGCAAATCGAACATACTAGAATCGATTCTCGATTAAATCAAGCATTAACAGATCTATTTTTGATCAATCGCGACATTTTCAAACATGCCTAATATAGACATAGGACATTATTGACGATAACTTACCGTAAATACAAGTAATTGTATAGAAAAATCATTAAATTAATAAACATAACATTACGCCAGTATTTTTCAGAAGGAGTAGGTAGAGGTGTGACCTACGATAACCTAGCATTCATAAACGGACTTACGCATACGCAATGGAAAGTGTATTTTGTGTAAATAGCGGCACTGCTGGTGGTACAATATTGTTTAAAGATGAACAGAGAAGCAATCGTGCTATATTGCTGTAATCGCATCGTTGTACACAGAACCATCGGTTACTGCGCCCATGTTATGACCATTGAGTTATATGTACTACGTACGTAGTACATATATCTCAATGGTTATGACCATTATTTGGTACTTGAGCTTTACGAGACATCAAAATAATATCGACATCCCTGCCATTGAGATATATGTACTACGTACGTAGTACATATAACTCAATGATCCCTGCACAGTTTTTAGACAATATTCTTATTTCCAATTTAGAAAATGAACAATAAACATGAAATTAATCTGTGTTTTATTTCCAATTCAAACATAATAAATTAATGTACGTGTAAAAACAACTTATACTACCAATTAGGTACTAAGTCGGTAGGGCTGGTTTCATAGTCACGCGTTTGAACAGCGCCGTCCAGACGCACACGCTTGCAACTGTACTAGATAGTAGTCTATAATATTCACGCTGTTCACGCGCGCGCTGTTGAAACTTGGTTGAAACCGTGGTTGATACGCTCGCTGTTCGACGGCATGTCTAGTGGCGTGACTGACAGCCTAAATCCTTATACATTTAGGTACTAGGTATCTTACCGTACCGTATATGCTAATGACAACATCTAAATGTTAACAGCCATATACATATATTTTTATTTTTATATTAATACACACAAACATTATCTCTCATTTCAAAACCAATGCTCAGAAAGCAGGTTTGTTAACTACATTCTATGTATTTATACGTTGCACTTACGTACACTTAGGCTTTAGAACAAAAATTGCATACCTAATTATGTCGATAGGTACTAGAAATAGCTAAATGTTTTAGGACATCGTTTTTCAGTTTGTTAAAAATCACTCGGATCTATGAAAAACCGTAATATTCATGGTTCGATTATAACCTCAAAATCTGATACTTTTTTTGAAATATATCTATTATGCAGCTAGTCCGCTATAAAAATAAGATCAAATAGGAATTTACTAATGATCAACAATAAAATACATAATTTTCCGATGCTCTTGATTCCAGGGCGAACAATGTATGGGCGCAGAGCAATGTCCTTTCCTCACGATGTTTTCCTCCACTGCCGGTCACATATTTCAGAACTTAAAAATGCAATTAAAATTTAACAGGATTCGAACTCCGATTGCTCGCGCACAATTAAATTTACGGCAAGCACTTTGCTCTTGAGCTATTACGGAAATACGGATCATAAATGATATTTGAAATAATTTATGAAATAGCTCATCAGATCGATTTGTGATTCTGGTTCGTTGAAGACAGTAATACAAAATTATTCGAAGAGTTCATTTCCAAGCTCACAATCGACATCTGAACACTGAAGCGTATGATTTATTTCACTAGCTGAAAGGGAAGAGCCCAAAAAATTTTACGACGTAATTTCCTTCAATGTTTTTCGCATCAGAACGTCTTCCCCTGAGCTTAATGTGCATCTACGAAACAATTTTCGCCTGTGAATACGCTTTTTGAGGAGTCTCAGTCATTATTTCCATAAGAAAGGAAGGGTTAGTTTTTCACGGTTTTATAAAAAGTGACTTCAGAAATATAAGAGAAAAAATAGTGGCTATAAAACAGCGTATCACTTACACTTATTTTGCTGATCGACAGATTTTCTTTAGTTTTATATGCAGTTTATACTTTTGCGTCAACTTTAACCGGTTCCTTTTTAACTTCAATAATATTTGTCTTTATTTCTGTAATTACTAATAACTATACTATTCCATAATCTTTATTTACAATATCTTGTACAGCGAAAATACTAAGCACTAAAAGTTATATTTTTATACTCTTTTGTACTTCATTTAGCTATATTTATTAAAATTTATTATAAGATAAAAAATTGTAAAATTGTCCAATATAATATATTAAATTATTTTTTCTTATTGCTTTAGTATTTCATCATTTTAGCAGAAAAGCTGCTATTTAGTGGACACGCTATAAAAATGGAATTCTACCTAAGTCTTCAAACCAACTGCAGCATAAATTTACAATGGATAAATTTTTTGTATATTTTTAATTTTAATTTTATTTAAATTAATTATAGGCATTTGCGTCCCTTTATTACGACGCCTGGAGCACTCATCCCGATAACTACATAGATATCTGGGTATCATACAAAACTACAGGCTGATGTGTTGGCTAACATGAAATTCGCAAACATAACAAGATTATCACTGATACGAATTTAGTTGTTACTTTATTGTGATAAGCACATAGTTTTCTACCTGAATTGACTTTTACGAGTTTTAATTTTAGATCTATAGAACAAATTAGTGCCATATTATTTTGCTGCTTATAACTATTTTCAAACGATGTTTGCTATAACGAAGATGGATAATGCAAAATAGACAATAAGTTTTACGTAAATTTTACGAGGTACAGCAATGATGCAGCTATATTTTGGTTGTTTATTCTATGAAAATAAGTAATCGGTGTTATGTGTATTGAGAAATTATTTTCATAACAACCGACGAATTCGATCTAAAGATTATCATATTGACTCATTTGATACAAAATATACCAGAATAAAGTGGTTGTCGTGGCAATATGACAAAAAAAAAACAATAAAAGGACTCGATTTTTTTTATCAAACCTCATTTAATAAACAGTAACTGAAAATGTTTAGCAAAATTCTTCACGTAACATTTTATGATATAATTTGGCACATCGATAAAAAACGATAATTGAGAAAATCATTGCAGAACCTTGCTTTGTAATTCCTTGCTTAAATCCCCTTTTCAATAACACGAAACAACGATCCCCCTGTTACATTGAATAAACGCGGTGATTGATCCATAAATAATTTTAATACACCGGCTAGGGCGGTTGATTGCCAATTGTACCTTTAAATACCTATCAAAATTTTTACCCTTTTTAATTTACATTTAAGTTGCCTTAAGGACTTCTAATCAATGAAGCTTAACAAACTTTGGAGCTGAATCTGTCATGGAAAATGTTTTTATTTATAACATCATCACCAACGGCCGATATCTGATCATCTTTCTGACCGAACCTGTGACAACAACTATATCAAATATTAATCGAATATAAATTTAGTTAGATACATAACATCGAAATATAATATATTAAAATACTATAATAGAAACAAACTTAAACTAAAAACTTAAATTATAATACAGTCCTCCCCATAGCATCGTGCCAAGAATGCAGGCTGCGTTTTCTCGCTGAATGGCCATACTTAGCTTTTGAGCGAGAAGAATACCAACCCTGTTGTCTGTCACCAGCAGCGTCGATCAGTCGCGGACAGCTTCTTTAGGAATTTCACCGCACGTTGACCCCACGGACCGATAGTCTCTACAGCGAATGGCACAAATATGTACTCATTTCTCAAAGACTCACATTTGCGCCACTTAGTTCAGCTGGCAAAGAATCTACGCTATTTGCATCCGACATCTAGGGCTTTACCCCTCTCCCAAGGGACCAAAAACATACCGTCGGGTTACTTGCCACCGTTTCTAAACAATTTAAAATTAAATTTATAGACTAATAATTTCTGATTTATATTGCTCAATATCGATGTCTCAGTTATGAGCTCCGAAAAATTATTCGATTCACGGAATCTGAATAAAAATAAAAAATATTTCTTTTTAATTTTTGTAGATATAGATTATTTCCAGCATTTAAGTTTTCAATGACGGTTGCTTCAATAATATGTGGAAATATTCCTACTCTGCCATTGCAAGTTCCTTGGCTATAGATTTGTTGAAATTGATATTTTAAAAAATATTAATATATATTTGACATTGTATTCATTTTATTATGAGCTATAAACGACATTGTTACATGGCATTAGAAATAGACCTCAGAGTTTCTTGCAGAGTTCTTCTCTGAGGTGTTATTTTAGGCAAAAAAACTGTAGATTTTTGAGGATCATAAGAGCTTAAATTGAATGAAATTTTTTTAACGTTGACTTTGAAAGATAACATTTTATTTAAAAGGCACCGAGAAAATGTTTTAAAACATCGGAAATAGTATCCGCGAAAGAAACAATTTTGCAGGTGTGAAGTTGCTCATGCTTTTACTTTTAGAACAGTAATTCGATTTTTCCGCCAAGTTTGACGCTAATGGGAAACAATTTTCGCCATAGAAATTACGTTATTAAATGCATATGCAAATTTCTGTTGTAGCAGGAGAAGTGACGGTGTGCGCTTTCAGTAGATAATAAATTAAGTTTCATTTCAAATGTATATCTAATCTAAATGTTGACTACAGTTTACTTACAGTTAACTCACAATTCCCTTTCCTTATATACATACGTGACCACGGCTCCCAATCCACGGTAAAGGAATAGGAGTCTTACAGCTTACAACATCATTAAAATTAATAAAGTATTTATTAAATTCGTAATGTTTAAAATTTATGTTTTAATAAAGGGAATAATTAATTTATACTTAGAGAAACCTTTCAAAGCTATCGATATTTTGAAACTCTAGATTAAATCTTTTTACTCTAATATCGAGAAAACTTTATAACAGTGACAAATGTCTTATTTCAAAGAATTTAATCATAACACAAAAACACCCAGAGAAAATGCTTAATAAAATTTTTATTAGTTTGAGATTAATTCAGAGAAAATTTAATTTAATTTAATTTTATATTATTAATAAGGCACACAAACAGATTAAAGACTATATATTACACAGTTAAAGTAACATATATTATTATAACTAGTCTTTAATCCAATAGAGTGTGCACAGCAAAACAAAATATGACAACAAACATTAAAATCTACTAATACATACTATGAGTATCAGTAATAAAAAAAATAAAACTTATTCATTGATATTCGTGAAATTTACATATTTGACGTAGCAATTATTGATCTTTTAAATTGTGATATATTAGAATTAA
Source organism: Parnassius mnemosyne (assembly GCA_963668995.1). Taxonomy (NCBI): domain Eukaryota; kingdom Metazoa; phylum Arthropoda; class Insecta; order Lepidoptera; family Papilionidae; genus Parnassius; species Parnassius mnemosyne. The sequence continues at coordinate 39,693,869 of CAVLGL010000126.1, forward strand.
ACGTATCGAGAGAAAATTCAGAGAACTTAAAAGCAATAAATATTTATATTACTAAATTCAACAACAATCAGTTGCCGAATATCTAAAGTTTTATTTAAAATTTGAAGCTTGTTCAGAGTTTATATAATATTTATTTAGATAATATACAACTTATTTACATAATAATATTATCTTATATTATGTATCTATTTTGTATTGTATATTATATTTAAATTAAATTTTTAAAGAATACAGTATCCGCGACTGGTTGCCGCTGGAGGCATGAGAGCTGGTTCTTTTCTTGCCCAATCGACTATTTGACAAATTTAGTTTGATATTTATTAATTATTTGATTTTTATTTTTATTGTTTATTGTATTATACAATATTTATTATATTAAAAGTAAAATTAAGATTAAAAGTAATATTATCAAATGATCGATACAATATATATAATGTAGGTGTTTTAGTTTTGGAATATTATTTATTACGATTTTCTCTTGAAACTCTGTTATCATAAAATTATCTCATCTCATCAACGCGTATCGAAAATTTAATTTAAAATCTCCAAGAAAAAGACTTGGCTATATATTGAAGAGGGGCCAAATTAAGCGTACCTTTCATAGACGAGCATGTATGATGTATGGATTTTCAAGCCATAGAGGTACGCCAAGATCGTGTCAAATGTAAGTATGTAGTCCCTGCCTACCTATCTGGGTGAGGGGCGTTTATACGTATGTATGAAATAGGTAGAGATTTCTAGTTTTGCCCTCACTTCTATGAATCTATTTTTATCTTCTTCCCTTAGTTTTTGATATACTCGTATATGTACTTGAAAATAGAAAACATCAACATAAAAAAGTTCTGAATACGAAAGATTTTTCATACTCAACCGATGTTTTATGCTCCAATCTTTTTACTTTATATCTTGAACATGGATTCCATATTTTTCCCATTACTCTGGATGACGTTATAAATTGGTGGAAGTCAAGCCCTGTGCTATCAATTTCTAGTCAACTATACGCGACGAGCGCCGCTCGTAGCCAATTTTTTTTTGCAAGGTTGCCGTTCTATATCCAGGTTTTACTTAGCTAGTAACTCTGCTCGTGTAGTTTGTTTTTGTGTTTAATATTTAAACGTTTCAAGTTAGTAAAAATAGAAATAAATAAATAGTTAAAAATAAAATATGTAAAAAAATAAGCAATTTGTACATTGTGACAATAAGTAATAATTGTGGCAGCATGTTCATAAAAATAGTAAGTATATTTAATTAAGTAGGTAGTAGGTTTTACCAAGGTATATTATGTTATTTACGTGGGTTTTTATCGATCTTTTTGTTTATAAGAGTGAATGTTATCTATTCACAATCAAGCTTGAGTACCCCTGAAATTATAAATTTACCTTAAGACATGTTAATATAGATAATGTTCTTATATTTGCAAATGAGCATTCAAGTTTAATGGATCTATCGATAAGCAAATATTTTGTCATCGTCATGCGATCAATTACATAATGAAAATCAATTATAAATAAATATAAATCAAAATAAAACTAATATAAGTCATAATATAAATACAGATATATATATATATATATATATATAACTAGCTGTTCCTCGCGACTTCGCCCGCGAGTAATTTAGGGTTTTAATTATATTGCTCAGAACTCTAATTATTTTTATTTTTCTCAAATAAAAATAGCCCATAGAATTATTACGTAATTCTATGAAGTAGCCTAAGTTACTCCTTAGAACATCAGCTATCTGCCAGCGAAAGTCCCGTCGAAATCAGTTCAGCCGTTTCGGAGATTAGCCGGAATAACTAGACAGACAGACAGACAGACCGACAGACAGACAGACAAAAATTTTAAAAATTGTATTTTTCTTATAATTCATATGCATTTAGTATATAGCTCTTATTTTAATATTACAAACAGATACTTCAATTTCATTTATTTGTATACATTAATTAATAAAATACAGATATTTTTTACAAAAGTGGGGCAAATGAGCATGCGGCTCACCTGATGGTGTTGTAATATTGATCAGTGACTAGGTATCGCCGCCCATGAATAGTGGAATCCACAACATTTTCTGCCACCAGGGTGGCGAAACTTAAAAGTGAGGTGTAATATTTGACAGATTTCATAGCGGGGAAGTTAATTTGTTCGGAAAAAGAAAAGGTTAATGTTTCTTTCTGTGCTATTAGTTATATTATCTACCGACTTCAAAAAGGAGACGGTACTCAATTCGACTGTGTTTTTTATGTGTGTTACCTCATAACTTTCTACTGGGTGAACCGATTTTGATGATTCTTTTTTATTTGAAAGCTGGTGCTTCACATGTGGTCCAAATTGATCAAGGTCTGACCAGTAGTTTTTGAGTTAATCTTAATAATTTATATTGAAGTCGGTTGTACAAAATTTTTAATTTTAAATTATATAATAATTAGATTAAAAATAAATAAACATAAATGCATACATAAAGATATTCATAAAAGTAGAAAAATTTAAATAGTAAAAAATGTCATCATCATCATCATTACAGCCCTTCACAAGTCCACTGCTGAACATAGGCCTCCCCCAAGGAATGCCACAAAGCACGGTCCTGAGCCACCTGCATCCATCGACTTCCTGCATATCTTACTAGGTCGTCACTCCATCTAGTGGGGGGACTCCCAACACTTCGCCTGCCGGTACGAGGCTGCCACTCGAGAACCTTTCTTCCCCATCGGTTCTCGGTTCTTCGAGCTATATGAGCGGCCCATTGCCACTTCAGCTTACTAATCCGTTGGGCTATGTCGTTCACTCTGGTTCTACTGCGGATATCCTCATTTCTGAGTTTATCATGCAGAGAAACTCCGAGCATAGCCCTCTCCATAGCTCGCTGAGCGACCTTGAGCTTACTCATCCGGCCAGCTGTGAAGGACCACGTCTCAGTTCCGTATGTCATCACTGGCAACACGCACTGGTTGTACAGTCTCGTTTTCAAGTTTTGAGGTATACCTGATAAACATTTATTAAAAACTTACTTCTCAATTAAATTACATTGTGTAACAAAAGACTTTATCTCAGTGTCAACTAGTGTGCTCGTTTGTCACCCTTATACTATAAAAAAATGACAACTCCTTTTCTATACAATTTAAAATTAAATATTTTGTGCAACCGTCTTCAATATAAATTATTAAGAATAACTCAAAAAGTTTTGATCAGACCTTGATCAAATTTATATGGGGCCACATGTGAAGCACCAGCTTTCAAATAAAAAAGAATCATCGAAATCGGTTCACCGAGAAAGAAGTTATGACACATTATAAAAATAAAAATAAACAATCAGCCGAATTGAGTACCTCCTCCTGTTTCAAGTCGGTAGAAAATAGACATAACTATAAATAAATAATTTAGTAATAAATGTTCGGACATTTTTTGAATTATGTAGTTTTGTTCTATTTGTAAAATATCCATGTTCCCCTAAAATCGATTTAAGTTTACACCTATACGAGTAATATGTTAACATAAAACATAATATTTTATCGATACAAATGTGTCATGAAATTATCAATATCATTTAAGATACCATAAGATTTTAAAAAGAAAATTATAACGTACACATATGTAGATATATTAAAAGCATTAAATCATCAAGACGCTCCTATAGCTCCACCTGTAAGGGTTTTCATTTCAGACAGAGCGCGATCCCCGGGTATAATCATGTTTACAAATGTGCCAAGAAAGATACGAAACGTCGAAACTAGGACGTAATGTGCTAATTTAGGTCGTTACGGCTGCAGAGGTTACATTGAATAATTTTCTTTTCTGCACACCTACTACTGAGAGTGTATAAACATTCTTCTTATATAAAAGTAAAAAAGCAGCAACCTACCATATTATGTACATAAATTCTACGTATGAGCACAGACTTCCTTTCATTTTGAGGAGTATTTGGAATAACGAAAACTGCTGTGTAGCTAAAAAAGCGTGTTTAAGGACTTTGCATGTCATCGAAAATTTATTTACTTCATGAATATTTTTTATTGTGTAGATTATCAGTTGTTTTTTTCGTAACAAACGAGCATAAGGTAATTAGCACTCGAAGTTTTTAAACTTTTACTGTCTCGTTACAAAACGTGGTTTATTCATAGTCTTGGGCTTAAACTTTGGTTTAAAATCATTTTAAAATGAATTAATTGATCGTTTATGAGACTGAGACCAACTAACAACGATTTGTTATAAGATCGTCAGAGTTACGGCGATTATCAAACGATACTAGGATAATATATGCGTTGTCAAGAATGCGCTATGCAGGAATGGATTACTAGGAATGCAGTACACACCAGGTAGGTTGATGAGTATATACAAGGTTCATTGCAAGTTACAAACTATGACACTAAGGACGTTTAGCCCTGTTTAATTAAACTTTTAATACAAAGTACAAGCTGGCTTTAAGATGATATAAACAAACAAAACATATATTTTTGAAATGTAATTTATTATGGTTCGAAATGATTGGACCGTAATTTCTAGTTTACTTATTTGGCTTCTTAGAAAGTTCTACAAACTGAAATAAGGTTGGAAGATGGTTAAAGTTTTTATTATTATATTTTTTCAAAGAACACTCAATTAGGATCTATACAAAGTTACAAGCATTAGAACTAATTTTCGAAACACTTTTTCCAGTCCGACTTAGACACTTTTACGGCCTGCTCCAACACTGCTAGCGCATCTTAAGACGATGCGAACTATATACCATTCAGCTGATATTTTATTTAAGGGAATAAAAAGAAGTGACACGGTGCACAAGGTTTATAATGTCGGTGAGCTTAACAGGTGTGTTGTCTAGGAATTCCCTCGTATTGAGCACTGAATGCCATGGTGAAGCAATTGCCCACGAAGATCCGTTTTGGATCTCGTGTTTCTTCCTGCAGTGAACAATTCTGGCAAACATTTAGTAGTATATTATTCGGCCAAAGAACGACCAATTTATTTCTTCATTCTCCAGGTTAATTGATTGTACTGAAATTTATACATTTTTTTTCTTTTTTTTATAAGATAGAATGACAAACGAGCATACAGTCCCCCTGATGCCTGATGGTAAATGGTAGCTGTAACCCATAGACATCTACATCTATCCTCAATAAAGAATCAAAATGCAGATGCGTTCTCACCCGTGAGGACTAAGATGGAATGCCTCTTTACCTGTAAAAAGGGTCTCCGGTCCTCTACACTCACCATACGAAACACAAGAGTGTTAAGCTACTACTTTACGCTGGTATTCTGTGAGAACGTTGTTCTTCCCCGGTCGAGCCGACACATTCGTACTACAACTATAATACAATTTAGCTGCAACATGGGTCTACCACATATAAATACCAGTTATACCAGTGATACACAGTGGAAAATAAAAAATATCCTTAAGCGCCATTTAAAGTCTTTCAAACGATTCATCAGGTTTTAGGTTACATTTGAAATCTTAGAAAATCATCACGCAAAAATGTTCCAGAGCCGATCCATTTTTAAATAAAATACGATATTTCCATTTAGCTCGTAAAAATGTGCTGGGAAATTTGAAAATGTAACATTCGTTCTTATACTTGTAAATAACAGTTTTGTTTTTTAAATATATTATAACTGGCCAGTGTTTAAAATAAATGTTTTTCGTAAAACTATCTGTGTAGGACCTTTAGCTGTAGATTTTTACGGCCTGATAAAGAAGGAAGACACATTGTCATAATTGAAATTTTCTCTATCATTTTCTAAAATAAGGGAGCCATTAATTTTATTAGATTCTATGAAAGCCTCCTCCAGATCCTTAAAAGGAATCGGCCGAGAATATTGCGTTTGGCAGCGAAGATATTTTATGTGTTTCAAAATTTATGACCGTGTCCTTAATATTTCATATACTTTGTTCAATGTGAATGTCACAAAATTATGCAAAATTTCTCAATTTTTGTCGACTAAAGTACTAATTTTAACACACAAACATGATTCTCGTCACTGATGTCCTCGTCGCTCAGTCAGGATAGGATTGGATTAGGTATCGTTTCAGCCAAACAGGCCTTAAGCCTTAATATGACATACTCGTACTCGTACGTATTGAATGACATAAGTAGCGTGAGACTGATTATTTTGTTGGAGATAAAATAAGCAATGTTAATAATAGATAAAACAAGAATATAAATACTGCAATATATGTATTTCAACATGATATATATTAAAATTGCTTATTCTATCTCCAACAAAATAATATAAATCTAGTGTTTTTTTTTTAATTGTCTTAAGCCAATGCTTAAATAAAATCCCACCTGGTTGTAAGCGGTGATGTACCCGTGTAAAAAGTAAATCACACTAATTTAACAAAAAATTGTAATTGGATGGAAAGACAGATGTCGGCTGGCTAATTAACCCATTGTTGTTTTTATACTATAAGGGTGACAAACGAGCACACAGTCCACCTGATAGTAAGTGGCTGCTGTGGCCCAAAGACATCTACATCTATTCTCGATTACGAATAAAAATGCAGATGCGTTTTCACCCGTCAGGACTAAGATGAAATGCCTTGTTTCCTGTAAAAAGGGTATTTGGTTCTCTACACTGACAGTGATACAAAAGAAAGTATTAGTGTAGAGGTAAGGTTATTTAAATAAAGAAAATCGAGAATTCGGGAATACCAGTGGGAAATAGCATCATTTTATGTTTCATAAGCTGAGAAACGAAATCAGGAGATTTTTATATCTATTAAGAGGCGTTTCATCTTGGCCCATAAGCCACAAAATCCACTTAGCCTCAGGTGGACTGCGTGCTCATTTGTTACCTTTATTTCTATAATAATGCCACACGGGCTGTAGCTATGCAACAGTGAGTGTCTTCCTACATAAATGCAGAAATAAGAAAAATGATAATAATTATTACTGTGACTATTTATTACAATTTTGCGTAATAACCACTCGGGTCCTTGAGTACTCGAGCGAATATATTAAAGTCAAAAAAATCTACACTTATTAAATTTCTTGCACTTTAATTTTTACGCACTTGGAGGGGCATATCGATAGAAAATAATTAAGGCCTGTAAAAACCAATCAGCGATCAGTGTGCCCGCAAAATAACGTAAGGTAAGTGTAATGGAAGAAAATGATATAAAAAAATGATATTAGTAAAACGTAATTATGTGTGTCAGGATCGTGCCAAATGGAAGTCCATAATCTCTGCCTACCCCTCTGGGTGACAGGCGTGAGTGTTTATGTATGTATGTATATGTATGTAATTATATGTTTTTAATTTGTGACAGTTGCGTAGAAAAAAGACCCTTAATAATATGGAATGACCTATGGAATGACCTGCCTGAACAATTGAGACGACCTCCTTGCAAACAAACACTTAATTTTTTAATTATATAAAAATATTGAATTTTAGAAAAAATATTATTGCAAAAGCAATCCCTCATCTGAGAATACTACGAATATCTAAAAACAGAATATTACACTGTAACAGTGTCCTGTTTTGTCAATTATCTATTAAAGTTCGTTGTGATTCTCTACTTTCAGACATTCGAAAAGGAAAATTATTAATTTTATTTCTCTTTTCTTATGTTTTTAAAACAATTGTGATTATAAAAGAATTCTAATAAATAAAACTCAGTTATATAACTCAGTTTTTATAGTGGTAGAGCCACGCGGCAGCTATTGCTGTCGCACGTATGGGCAGGCTCGAACCGGGGTGGTACCACGACCTCACAGAAAACCAGCGTGAAGTAGAGGTTTACCTCTGCGTTTCGCTTGGTGAGTGCAGGTGGCCGGAGGCCCTTTTTACTGGAAATGAGGCATTCCATCTTAGTCCTCACGGGTGACAACGCATCTACATTTTGATTTGTAATAGAGGATAGATGTAGATGTCTATGGGCCGCAGCAACCACTTACCATCAGGTGGACTGTGTGCTCGTTTGTCACCATTATCCTATAAAAAAAATATTGAATAAATCTAGTTTTACGGATTTTATGTTGTTTAATTTACTTATTTTTAATTGCCGACGATTACGGGGAGAACTGAGATGTTTGTCGTCCCGATGTTATAGTTAGCCCGGATACCTTCAGGTATTGAATTTTAATTTTTGTTTCGGTTTACGCAAAACGAGCTTACAGTATCTTAAAGTGTTGCAGTGGTATGCTGGGGTTTGGTTTTAATTTTATTAATTACTGAATCCCAAGGAGATGGCAGCGTCCATCCATATTCTCTATTGAATTTGGGATGTTTTAATTCCAATAGCCTCGCGTATATATAAAGTACTTTTGCGAGGATAAGACTTGAGAGACCACAATCTAATCTGATGTAATGGCGGGGACTATCTTGTACATGTTCACAAACTGCAGACTTCCCGGAGCGTCGGTGCTTCACGTCCGCTATATGAATTAAAATAAACCTAGCAAGCTAACAGCATAGCAAAGTGGCGAAGCAATCAGCTTTGTAGCGGTTTCTAACGGTTGCCGTTGAGCAATCAGTTTCAAAATAGGAGGTTCAGATGCCTGGGTGATCAGTAATCGATTTCTGAAAACAGAATTTGAAAATTCGAAACCGTTCTCGAGATAATCGTAGGACAGACGGACAGACGGACAGACGGACAGACATCGTGAAATCAATAAGTGACTTCGCAAGCTTCGCCACTTAATAAGTAAATTAAACGCGATAAAATCTGTGAAATTAGTTTTATTCAATATGTAGTGTTCACGTAAATATAAGAAATCATTAACTCAGTTATACACCACTATTATGTAAGTACCAAAAAAAATTTAAGAACAGTTGCAGCAGATGCTACTATTGGCACTGTCAGCATTTTTTATTATTTATCTAACATTTATCTATCACAATGTTATCGAGGTTTGTTTATATCCAAAAACTGGAGTAATTTTATTGGCACAGTACTAGAAAATACTACACAAGTCGTTACGCACTGCATTCATAAGACGCTTCGGTTCCATCTTCCACCATTAATACAGTACCCTACGTCACAACTCCTTTCTCACTCGTCGTATTCTCACGCCTTTTTTTATGTGATAAAATGCTTTTATTTTACTGTTTATTCAAGTTAATTATAGTAAAAATTTCTTTGTGAAACCACAGGTATTATGTTGGATTAGCATACCTACAAGGAAATGCGCTGATAATAAGAGCGCTTATTCTTTTCTCTTTCAGAAAATTATGTAAAACAAATTCAGCTAAGATAATATGCAGTCAGCACGCTATGTTGATTTTGTTTTAAGCTTTGTGTGATTAATAATAATTATTAGTTTACATATTTCGATTACATACTGTCGTTGATACTATATTGTGCCTTTTTATTACAAAAGAGAGAAAAACTAATCTTAAAATTTATTGTATTTATTTGGTTAAGAGCTTCGTTATCTCGCTTCCCCGGCGAGGTTGGTAATAATCGTTTAGAGTAGTTTTACGCTCCTTGTGTTACCTAGTTAATGTTGCCTTGTTTGTGTATAACGAAACTAAAGTTTTGTAAATGAGCTAAGAAAAAATCACTATTGTTTATGTTTGTACACGAGTTACGTACAACGCTCTTCTTTGTTATCAAGAAAGTTACTAATAAGAACTCCTTTAAGGACTCGTCAGACATCATTTCCAATTCATCCGACTTCAACACAAGCCTTTTATGGCATTTCTTGGGGAGGAGGCCTGTTATATAAATATATGCAGTGATAAGCTGACGTTGAAGAACGACAAGAACTAAATTACTAAGTATGTTAAAATTTGGAAACAATTCAGCATTATTTTAAGACTTTTATTGATTTGTAATGCACAATTAAGTATTCATGTGCGATAATGATGGAGTGTATTGTTCCTGTGAACGTGATAAAATAAAAACATATTTTACTCTATGATATTTATCTTACCTATTCCTATTACCACTGTAATAATATCTATATAAAAACAGTGGCATTTAAGCAGAAGTTATTTAGTTTTGTAAGTTAACTAAATTTAAAATTAAGTCAAAGTCCTAAGTAACTTAAAGTTACAGAAGAATAGCCTCCAAATTAACTTCTCTTTTAGCCCCTCGGATGTAAGATTCGTCCGGTATTACTGAATGACTCATTAGCAACGAATACGGTGATTGGTCCATAAATACAGCGAAATACTTTGTAAAGCTATTTGATTGTACCTATGGGTACAGCATAATATATTAATCAAGTCAAAATTGTATTACTTACGGTTTCTGAATTTTAATATATATTTCGTTAACAAGAAAAGAAAATTGACTTAATTATTAATTAGGCTCTAAATATATATAAATTATTTACTTGTTTCATATTATGCTGTCGATATAAGAAATTCGTCGTGTTAGTTCCTTACAACTACCGTACGGTGCCTTCGAAATTATTGCGAAAACAATTACAAAAACACGGACCTAAACGCGTTACTAATACGTGTTGATTGACGGAAATTTGGCGGAATCGTTATTTTCATTCATTCGAGAAAAACGCCAAAATTTTTCTTATATACAAATGGATAGTTTAAAGTGGTGATGGAAGAAAGAAAAAAAATGTGTGTGTACTTATGCACGCATGTAGGAAGTTAAACTTCTTTAGCGTAACAAAACAAAAAAGAAAACTTGAATGACAATTACCCACTGAAGTTATCGCTGTTAGTTGTCAGTATGCGTGCGCATGGGAATAACTTCATGGTGTCGTTTTTAGGTGTCGGTGTAAAGATTCACTCTCATCATTTTTCCCAAACGCTACAAAAATAGTATAACTTCAAAAATTGTGAGCGTTTATATTATTTATTGATAATATTATTTATAATTAACAAAAACTATAGAGAAACTTATGCAAGATCGTTTGCACTCAATTGACATTTTTTATTATATTATGGCATTGCGAAAGTCTGAAAATGGTACATATTATGTACATCTTCACATCGAAGATTATTGCACTCAAGTAACATTTACTAACGTTTTATAGCTGAGTTCAAGTCTCCAATCATCATCGGGAGGTAACGAAGATGGATGAGATCACAACACTGAGTTAGTACTTTATGACAGACTTGATATGCTCCCGAAATTCGCAATGGTATATGCATGCTTCCTTTGAATATTTTCTATTACTGTATAGCTATAGTGTACAATGAAATATTAATTAAATCATAACCTACCCTGACTTTGTAACTCACATCGGACAAGGCTTTCCCGTTAGGAGACCGTCACGGTTGATGCTACCTTTTTACCTAACTATACCGCCATGCTGCAGTGCCTCCACTGCTTGTTAAGTGGCGAAGCTTGCCAAGTCACTTATTAATTTCACGATGTCTGTCCGTCTGTCCGTCTGTCCCACGATTATCTCGAGAACGGTTTTGAATTTTCAAATTCTGTTTTCAGCAATCGATTACTGATCACACAGGCATCTGAACCTCCTATTTTGAAACTGATTGCTCAACGGTAACCGTTAGAAACAGCTACAAAGCTGATTGCTTCGCCACTTTGCTAGGTTTATTGTAAAATGTTTTCTTTGATTGAAGTTGGTTGCAGGTGTAAATGAGAATCAGTAACCATTTAGCAGTAGCAATACAGTCTAGTAGTCCCAGTCAGGAGATCAATCTATTATTTTAAAAACACATTTTTTTTAACATACTTCACAAATATTGTTCTGTTTAACATTAATTGTATTGCGAAAGAAAACAAAAGAAGCATGTTAAACGACACCTTTTATTGAACGAATTATATTAATCATTAGTCGAGTTGAGACCAGTCAGGAGATCAATCTATTATTTTAAAAACACATTTTTTTAAACATACTTCACAAATATTGTTCTGTTTAACATTAATTGTATTGCGAATGAAAACAAAAGAAGCCTGTTAAACGATACCTTTTATTGAATGAATTATATTAATCATTAGTCGAGTTTAAGGGATAATTGAAATTTATTAATTTATTTGTCTAATATTTTAAATTATTTATTTAATAATGATAAATTAATATTTAGTTTGTTTAGCTGTTAAAAGCAATATTTTTATGTCGGATATTATGTATGTCAGGTTAAGTAATGTTCAGCGTAAAATAGCAGCTTAACACTGCTGTGTTTCGTATGGTGAGTGTAGAAAACCGGAGACACTTTTTACTGGAAAAGAGGCATTCCATTTTAGTTCTCACGGGTGACAACGCATCTGCGTTTTGATTCGCAAACGAGGATAAATGTAGATGTCTATGGGCGACAGCAACCACTTACCATCAGATGGACTGTGTGTTCGTTTGTCACCCTATCCTATTAAAAAAAATTAATTAATTAATTAAAACTTATAATAAAATAATATAATATCACAAATATATTTAAAATGCCAGTAATCTAATATCTATTCTATAAAAATAAATGAAATTGAAATGTCTGTTTGTAATGTCAAAATAACAGCTTTTTAACATAACATAACATAACATAAACACTCACGCCTGTCACCCAGAGGGGTAGGCAGAGATTATGGACTCCCATTTGGCACGATCCTGACACACCTCTCTCGCTTCCTCCACATCCATATACCTACGCATACACGCTCGTCGGTTAAAGGTACTCTTGATTTGGCCCATTTTTAATATATCGCCAATTTGGTCGATAAACTTTCGCCTAGGGCGACCCTTCCCGACTATGCCGTTCACCTCTGCAACATAAATTTGCTTTGTCACTCTTTCCTCATTCATTCTTTCTACATGGCCAAACCACCGAAGCATTCCTTTCTTAATCCTGGTCACAACATCATCTTGCAAACCACACTCTTCTCTTATTAAACAATTTCTCACTCTGTCATTCAGCTTCATCCCTAACATACTCCTTAATGACCGCATTTCTACAGCATTTATTCTACTCTCATGCTTCTTCTGCCACACCCAACTTTCACTACCATACATTAAAGTAGGTACTAACACAGCATTGTGAATTGCCATACGTGCCTTTTTGGACACATTCTGACTTTTCACAATAGAGTGTAGAGCCCCATTCACTCTATTTCCTGCATTCACTCGTCGTTCTATATCCTTATCATATCTACCATCCCTGCTAAACACACATCCCAAATATACAAACTCATCTACTTGCTCTACCAACTCCCCTTCTATTCTTATTTCACATATCGTTTTACTTTCTTCTCTTTCAAAAACCATAACTTTCGTCTTACTTGCGTTCACTTTCATTCCCTTTTCTTTTAATGTCCTGTTCATTAATGTAACCATCATTTGCAACTCGGCTGCCGACGACGCAAGTATGACTTGATCATCGGCGTACAAAAGGCATTTGACGGTTAACTCACCCATTCTTAACCCGCATTCTTCTACTTTCAAATTTTCCAAACAACTGTCCATAAACAGGTTGAACAACCACGGGGAAGCCACACAGCCCTGTCTGACACCTTTATGGATGTCAAACCAGTCCGAGTAGGCCCCGTTGATCCTGACACAAGCACTAGAGTCCCTATATAGAGACTTCAATGCCTGTATCAGACCAGCGCTCAACCCAAATGAGTTCAGTGTTTGCCATAACACATCCCTGTCCACTCTGTCATAAGCCTTCTCCAAGTCCATGAACGCACAAAAAACTTTTTGGTTTTTGGCCAAAAACTTCTCGGCGATCATGCGCATGGAAAAGACCTGATCCGTACATCCTATTCCCTTTCTAAATCCCGCTTGCACATCCCAAATTTTTCCGTCAGTTTCTTTCATAACTCTTTCAATTAGTACCTTAGCATACAGTTTTCCCACAATGCTAAGAAGGCTGATACCACGGTAGTTTTTACAGTCCTGCTGTGATCCTTTTCCCTTATATATTGGGACTATCACGGCTTTGCACCAGTCTCCCGGTACCCGCTTAAGTTCCCAACATAAATTAAACAAGGTGTACAGCAGGTCTGCCACCACTCCTTCTCCAGCCCTTAGCATTTCGAGAGATACTCTATCATAACCAGCTGCCTTACCTACTTTCATACTTTTCATTGCTTTCATTATTTCATCTATACTTATATCTCTATCTATTTCCTCTTCTTTCGGAATTTCTATTTCATTTAATTCAAACGTCTCATCACTCATAAACACGCTTTCAAAGTATTCCTTCCATCTCCTTAAACTCAAAACTTCGTCATTCAGAATACAGCCATTCTGGTCTCGTATAGCATTCATTCTAGGCTGTTGTGAATGTCCCCTGGTAGTTCTTACGAGTTTCCAGAACATTTTAATGTTTTCCTGGAAGTTATCCGATATTCTTCTATCATTCTTATCCGTTCTTTCTTGCTTTTTCCTTTCAACTACTTCTTTTACTCTCTTATTTAGGTGTCTAAAAACCGCCTTTTTCCTTTCAATATCATCATTCATACTGCTAGAATTACTAGCCTTGGTTGCTAGTAAATCTAGCCATGCTTTCTTCTTTGCTTCAACTTCCATCCGTACCTCATCATCCCACCATAACGTGTTATTTTTCCTTTCATTTGTTCTCTTGCTTACACCACATACTTCGGTAGCTGCATCCACTAAACCTTTCTTGACATTATACCACACAGTCTCCAAGTCTAAATCATTCATACACAATTCAGCCATACCACTTATATTTTCTCTCAATCTACATTTGAACTTCTCTTTCACACCTTCATCTTGTAGCCTCTCTGTTTTTATACGCTGTAACGCTGTGGTAGACACAGATGTCCGATGCCTCCAACGTCTGAAAAGACCATTAATTCGGCATAAGACCAAGTAATGATCCGTCCCTACGTTAGAGCCCCGGTAAACCCTTGTATCTACCACCGCGCTCCTCATTCTTTCATCAACAATTATGAAATCTATCATACTTCTATCATCACCTCTTTCCCATGTATACGTGTGAATCTTCTTATGACGAAACAAAGTGTTCGTCACAACAAGATCCTTTTCCACGCATACGGCGAGAAGGCTTTCACCATTCTCATTTATACTTTCATCACCAAACGTTCCCAATATCCTTTCATAACCAAGCCTCCTCACCCCAACCCTTCCATTAAAATCGCCTAATATCACAATATTTTCATTAACCTTGCATTTCATTAGCACCATCCTTACCAACTCCCAAAACTGCTCTCGGATATAAGTGGGCTTAGACATGTCTGGGGCGTAGACCCCTAAAACAAACAACTTCTTTAAGCCCACTTTCATTCGTATCCATAGCAGTCTCGGGCTTACACATTCATACTCTTTTACACAATGACCCATTCTTTCTGAAAGGATGATACCGACTCCCTGGCATGCCCGCTCGGTCTCGTCTACACCAGACCAGTACGCGGTATACATGCCATGTGTAGTGGCATCCTTTCCCATCCGTTTCGTCTCATTCACACATAACACGTCTATTCCTCTATAATACATCATATCGCATACTTCATCCATCTTATCATTCATTCCTCCACATACGTTCAATGTAGCCAGACGGGCTTCCGCAATCCACTTTTCGCCCCTCCGGGGGACAGAACGTGACGGGTGGCGAACCTCGTCGCCGGTTTTCCTCCCGGAGATTCTTCGCACCCCTGCCCCATTAAAGGGGCGCCGGGAACTCGGGGCCATTTCTTTAATATTTTGCCTCATGGTGCGAAAGTAAGTTGTGGTATTTTTTTTTTTTACGCCGCTACCACACGGCGAGGAGCCGAGTCAGTTCTTTCGGCTTTGTCGCTCGTTTAGCACCACCCGGGGGACACGTGTAGGGTGGGCCTAGGATTAGGTGGTCGAAGCCTACGGACGCGAGCGACTCATCCCCCATATAAAAGTATTTACGGTACTTATAACAAAAAAAAAACTTTTTTAAATTTTTTGTCTGACTGTCTGTCTGTCTGTTTGTACCCGCGATTCTTCGAAACAGCTGGACCGATATTGACGGGATTTTCACTTACAGATAGCTGATGTTATAGGGAGTAACTTAGGTTACTTTTATTTTAGTAAAATAATTAGGGTTCCACGCAAAAAATAATATTTGTTTATAATTTTATCGGAACCTAAATTCTTACAAACGTAAAAAAAAAAAACAAAGTTTAAATTAAGCTTTCTTTTTAAACTAAATCTTAAACTCTTTTTTTATTCAGTCAAACCAAATGAAATATTAATAGGTCACAAAAATTTGTTATCCTCCCAGTGAGTGCGTTAATTGAAATGTATCTCAACCATATCCAGACGGCCGTTGCTCTAATTAATAATTCCATTATCATGGTAAATTTATAATACAACGATAATTTTGAGACAATGTAGACATGATGCGACAACTCCACGGCTCGTCACAGTTTAATTGTCCAATGTACTTTGCCGTTCGTGAAATAAAGGTTGTTTTGTATTTATTTTGGTATGAGCATAAATTCAAACAATTCGATATTATTTTATTATAGTATAGATAATATAAATGTATATTAATTATTATGCCAATTAAGTTTTAAATATATTTTGTACTGGCCTTGCGCAGCCCACCATAATATTGTTTTGATTAATAAATAAAGTATAGGTATATAAAAATGAATATTATAGTTGTTCAGAGTGCCGATAGATGTCAAACCGAACTAATTGTAATGATTTCAATTTACAAATTGTGACATTTTAATTTTTAATACTACGTAGCAGTGCACCGTGTAGTAGCGATGTAAAAATATTTACTACCCCATATCATCCCGTTGGTGTCGTAAGAGGCGACAGAGAAAAAAAACAGGAGGACATCTGAAAAATTAAAAAAAAACATGTTTGCGAACCCGCCTGCCACGCGTGGCAACTATGGCAATTACCTTAATAACTAGGGCAATATTTGGGGTAGGCCTATGTTCAGCAATGGATAGGCTGTAATGGTAACGCTAATTTATTATAAATCTTTTACGGCTAAAAGCTGAGGTGCGATTACACCTAGTTCTAACCGGTTAAAACTTGGTGCGGCCAGCAGTAGGTAGTTAAATTTAGGTGTACCTACTGTTAAATTTGTAAAAAATAAAAAGTAAGTTAAGGTGTGGTTGGGGTGACTCTGGGGCCACCCCAACTTATCTAATTTATAAATTATATATGATACACTTTTAATCAACCGCAATAGGCTGCACCTAGTTCTAGCCGGCTAGGGAGGCTGGAATTCGTCGAGTCTGCTTGCGAAACGATTCGTAATGAAAATGTCTCGAAAACAGCACGTAGACGCGGCTCAGAAGGGAAATTGGTCTGTAGTTCTTCAAGAAAGCGTTGTCGCCTTTCTTGAAGAACAAGACCACCGCACTTCTGTTCCACACCTCCGGTATAGCGCCACCATGGAGGACGGAATTAAAGAGCTTCTGAAGGACTTTAAGCACAGGTTTCACAGTCACATTACACACACCCGCTTTCAGAAGCTCCGCTGTAATTTCATCCTCACCTTGGGCCTTGCCGTATTTAAGGTGCTGGAGAGGCATTCTAATTTCGCTCAGACTGACGTCCGGGATATCATCGGAATAGTGTCGGATAAGACTTACTTTTGGATCGTTACTCTCACTTGCGTGTGGCTCCAACGATGACGTGTACAGCTGCCCATAGATCCTCTCAATCTCGCTGAAAATCTCAGCTATCTCGGAAACGATGCTGCCACATTTGGTCTTCAGCTTCAACAGTTGGCTCTTTCTGGCAGACAGATCTCTGGCAAAGACTTTGGAGGCCTGGTTCCATTCGATTCCTTTTTCAATACGAACAGTATTAAAGTTGCGTAAGTCCCGCCGCATGCGCTTGCAGATCTGTCTGGTCAGTTGCCTGTATGCTATCAAATCTACTGAAGACTGCAGCTTCATTTCCCGTCTAACAGCCATGAGAATAAGAGTGTGATTGGAGAGTTTTTCTGTTCTTCTGCGGTGGGTCTTGTAAAACTTAGCTCCGACCGCATGGACAGTTTCCACGAGCTTGTCATTAATATCGTCCACTGCATTACAATCTTCTAGGCACTGAAAACGGTTTTGTAGCTCGAGCTGAAAGGTTTTGGAACTTTGGATTAGAGCACGAGGGGGACGGAGCGTTGACTTCATTAGACGTGACCTCTCCAACTTAACGTTTAGGTTCAGTGTGCCTCTCACCATTCGGTGATCGCTGCCGGTTTTCACCCTCGCGATCACTGAGACATCACTGAACAGTTGTCGTCTGGTCGTCATAATGAAGTCAATCTCATTTTTTGTCGAACTGTCGGGGCTCGACCAGGTCCACTTCCTGTGGGGCCGCTTCTGGAAGAAAGAGTTCATCATAAAGAGTCCCTCTTTCTCCATGAAGTCGGCCAACTGCTGGGCCCTTGGGTTCTTTTGCCCTATTTCGAATTTCCCTTCTTTCAGCTCACCGTTCTCTCTTTTGCCTAGTTTTGCGTTGAAGTTTCCCATTACCACCGTATAGTGGGTTTTGGAGGACTGCATGGTTCTGGAAATAACCTCATACATATCTCCAAGTCATCATCGGGATGTACCGAGGTTGGTGCATAAACCTGTATGACCTTCAGCGAATACCGTTTGGTGATTCTAAGTATAAGGTACGCAACCCTCGTCGACTCACTCCCAATCTTTACAACGTTGTTAACGAGAGACTTGTGGACGATAAATCCGACACCTCCTTGGGACAGATGGTGGCTCTCCCGGTGATAGAACAAGTTGCCGGATTCGAGGATTACTGTATCCTCCCTCTCTCTTCGGACCTCGGATAATCCTATAATATCCCAGCGCAACTTGTCTATCTCTTCTTCCAGCTCCAGGATCTTCTTTTCAGTCCTCAGGGTGCGTGTGTTATAAGTTGCCAGGTCTAGTCGTTGAAGGTGGCAACCGAACCTCCACCGGAGATTCTTAGCACTCCGTGCCCCGCCGTTACCATGGTCGCCACCGTAGCCGGGAATAACGGGGCCGCCGGGGACTGGGGGCCGTTTATTAATGTCATTTCTCATGAGGGGTATATTGCCTTTTTGCTGTTATCAGAAAGATGCCGCTGCCCATCTTCTGCCTCAGTTTCTCTCTGTCGCCATTTACGACACCCACGGGAAGATATGGGTATCCTTACCCGACACTACACGGGAACAGTGATCTATGTGATATTTTGTAATTGTGTCCAAAAATATTTGTTCTAAGTTTTAATTATACTCTTTGAAATTTGAAAATTTTATCTTCCATTCTTTATTGCATGAATCAAGTAACAACTATTTTAGCGTGTCAAAAACATATTATGAAGTGTGTACAAACTATTCTATAAAATGAATTTAAAAACAATAGCCGCTACTGCTACTATAAAGTTGCGAGCTCTCAAAATTGGCAGTTTGGGGGAAACGAGTGTTGCACGATAAAAAATACGTTCACATAGCTTTTTTGTTGAAATATTGTTTGGTTTGATACTTCGAAAATTTTTAAAATAAAATTTAATGGAAATTTTTTAATACCACGTCATCATTACAGTTTATCAAGGTCCTTTCCAGTAGACTGCCATGTGGGGGGTATTTGTCATAGTTGTCAGGCGCTTGACAGGCGCGTTGGCAACCGCAGGTTTTTTATCATTAGTAGTTGTTGATTAAAAGTGTAAGTAAAATGTGGTAGAGCCACGCTGCTATATTACGGTTGTAGCACGAATAGGTCAGCTCGACCGGGGTAGGGTCACGCTCGCAATATGCCAGCGTAAAATAGTTTAATTCTGCTGTGTTTCGTATGGTATCTCTATTTACTGGAAACGAGACATTCCATGTTAGTCATCAGGGATGGCAAGGAATCTGCACTTTGATTCTTATTGAGGAAAAATTTAGATGTCTCCTTTAACATAAAAAAAAACTAAGTTTACGGGTTTTATCGACCATAATTTAACTTTTATTTATTTTATTTTATTTAGAAAAAACAAACAATTACGTTATCCACAAAGTAATATTAAATTGGAAAACTTACTTAACTACAACTACCCAACTAACTTATTTTTAATTCTTGACGTTTCGTCGTTAGATTAAACGCAATGAAATCCATAAAATAAGTCTTATTTAATCGTTTAAGTCAAGTATTCGTGTAAATATAAGAAATCACTATTTTGAGTTGTTATCCCATATGCCCATGCTGTCCATCTTCTGTTTCAGTTTCCTTCCTTTCCTAGTTAATTCCTACACCACACTACCCGGCAAGAGCATATAATAAGTTATTTCAGTCATCACTAATACGAATATTTAAACTTTGTTTAAAAAGCAGATCCGATTACAAACCACTAAAAGTAATTTCCACAGAATGAGGGCAAATAATAATTTTCTGCTCACCAGATGTCGCAAGTTGACACTGAGGTAAAGTTTTTTGTTACACAATGTCAATTAATTGAGAAGTTGTTTTTTAATAAAAGTTCTGTTTCTAGAGTATTAATACACAAAACAATGCGTCAGTGGTTTGCGCTTTAATTTTTTGCACTTTTTTTAACTTTTTTTTTATTTTTCTACTATTATGAAAGTGTACCCCCCGTGTAGTAGCTGGTGAGAATACTCACTACCCCATATCTTCCCGTGTGTGTGTGTCATGTTTAATGTCCATGTCACACCTATGCCGGTAGTTGTTAGGACAAATAGTACGACTAGGTAAGTCCAACTTCGACCGAGAGGTCAATCGACGGATTCTACTCGGTTGGGCAGCGTTCGGGAAATTACGGCACATCTTCTCGTCAGGTATACCTCAAAACTTGAAAACAAGACTTTACAACCAGTGCGTGATGACCTATGGAACTGAGATGTGGTCTTTCACTGCTGGCCTTATGAGGGAACTCAAGGTCGCTCAGCGAGCTATGGAGAGGGCTATGCTCGGAGTTTCTCTGCATGATAAACTTAGAAATGAGGATATCCGCAGTAGAACCAGAGTAACCGACATAGCCCAACGGATTAGTAAGCTGAAGTGGCAATGGGCCGGCCATATAGCTCGAAGAACTGACAACCGATGGGGAAAAAAGGTTCTCGAGTGGCGGCCTCGTACCGGAAGACGAAGTGTAGGGCGTCCCCCCACTAGATGGAGAGACGACCTGGTAAGATATGCAGAAAGTCGATGGATGTATGTGGCTCAGGACCGTGCTTTGTGGCATTCCTTGGGGGAGGCCTATTTTCAGCAGTGGACTTGTGAAGGGCTGTAATGATGATGATGATGATGATGACTATTATGAAATATCTGTTGTCTGGTTTATTTATTTTTAATCTTATTAATATAAAATATAGCTTGTAGTACAAAAAGTACTAACTTTTACATTTTTCCAACAAATTAACTTCCCACTATGAAATCTGTCAAATATTTAACCTCATTGTAGAGTGACGCCGCCCTGGTGGCAAAAAAAATCATGGATGCCCTCGTTGTTTCAGAAGTTGGCTTTACATGTTATCCGATATACTATGTGTCTGCATCGATCTCAGAAGCTGTTATGTGAAAATTATTTCATATTTTTAATTTTTGAAATATATTCCACTTTTTAATAAAACTTAAATTACTTACGCTTTGAAATGGTCTAGGAAATACCACAATTTTAAGGTAACGACTAGAACGTTTATATAGTGACAACAAAATCTTCATTCCCTATTTTGCCATCCCAAGCAAGGGGTATTTTACCTTTAAATTTACATGGTTCACCCTTGAAGTATGACGTATTTAATTTAAAAAAAAACGAATAATTTAAATAGGTTCAGCCATTTCCGAAGAATTGGTGAACATACAAGTACGTATAAGTAAACACGCATCGAATACAAAAGTATCGTTTGTTTGAACTCAAATAAGATATTATGTATGGTACTGATTGAGATCGTCAATCCGACTACCAAGCTTGAAGAATAAAGCAAATCCTGCCTACGGTGGTTCATGGGCAGCGGTAGTCACTTAACATCTAGTAAACTGCACGCTCGTTTGCCCCTCTCTTACATAAAAAGTAAGCCCATGTCCAGCCGTATATATTTACGGGGCGATGAAGATGAATAATAATTTAAAATTAATAATTTTTTACAACCGACTTCGATATAAATTATTAAGAATAACTCAATAAGTATTAGTCAGACCTTAATCAAATTTATGTATGACCAGCACCAGCTTTCAAATAAAAAAAAGAATCGCGCGTCGCGTGAATTAAGATTACTATCACCACGGTTTTTAACCACCAAATAACTACCACACGGACTGAACCGGTGCTTAAATAATTTTTACCAAAGTAACACATTATTGCATTAATAAAAATTTCTAATTTTCAACGTTTAACAATACACAAACACAAAAATATACCTTAACTTTTTTCTTTAAATTAATGTATAGAAGATTTTTACTCAATTTGTGTTATTACCACATTACCGGAAAGCTTCCAACTCGTAGAGTTAGATAATTCTAATTCTTGAGAATGAAAGAGAAATGCGCGGGGCATCACGCTTCGTCTCGCCTCTGGTCCAACTACTTTACTGTAGTTTTGGTATTAAAGAGATTCCATAGTTATCCGATAAACGCGAGTTTTAACCCATATTTACCTTAGTCAGCTTTTTGACATTAAAAATACTAGATTGAATATGGATTGTTTTCTCAAGTTGCCATCGCATTTGCATGTAAGTACGATATTCTAGTTCAGACGTCATAGCAACACCTATATTTATTCCTGTTACTTGTAATAGCACTTTGATTTCCTTCGTCTTACAATCCTAAATTTAATTTGCCTAATCCTAAATAAAAATAAATAAATTGAAATTGCTTTTAGCAATGAGACCGCCTATTGTACTACCATATATAATTTAATTTTAATTTCTTTTTCTTTTTTGTGTTTTTTTGGGCGAAAATATCTATTAATCCATTTAGTAACGGCAAAAGTCTAGTTGAACGAATCTTCATTAAACTTTATTTTATTAACATTTTAACATTAGGCGGTGCGCTGCAACTACACACACACGCACATTGTCCTGGCACGTGGCCTGCTAATAATTTAAAAAAGAAAAAAATTAGTTAAAACTCTATTACATTAATATTTGTAAACCATATTCGATTAAATAATTTTATTCTGTTCTATTTTCAAATGAAAACGCCTTTTACCTGACCATAACACAAAGTTTACTAAGCTGAAAAACATTTTAAAGAGAGAAATGGTCACATTTTAAATTATAAATTAACGAAAGACCGGACAGTAAGAATACTACAATTCAAAAATTAAAAAAATATGTAAAGTTTGAAGATAACATATATATACATTAAAACAAAAATAACAAATATATTGCAGCAATAAATAACCACTTACAGCGGAGAACCAATTTCCAGTTAAATTGAGTCGCGAGTCTCAATTTTTACTCTGTCGGACGTAAGCGCCCACCCGGAGACTATAAAGTTGGCACTAGTCCATAAAGCATTTAAAAAACCTAGTGAACAAAATAAATGCTCGTCGTTTGTTTTGTCAAATCTGTGCAATACGTGAGCCCCGCCTCGACACGCCGTGCGCTGATTTTATAGCGCCATAAAATCTCGTGAAATGCGCCCTTAAATCACAACGCTGTGTCGTATTTCATCGTTTCGGTTGTCAATGTTTATTTTATATCATATTTTAGAGGTCCTTCCCTTTATAAATCACGTTCGGATTGATATACATTAAGGTCACGTACTTCTGACAGGTACGCTTAGTTTCCCCGTTTTCTCGCTTGCAGCGGCGTGCTGACAAGTGGTCTGGCACAGCCGTGCTATATGTTTTCTTTGTAAAAATGAAAGAATATTGGCTGGTTCAATACAGAACAAAGTAATATGAAGGCGAACATTACTTCACTCTGTCCATATAAATGTGGACGAAGTAATGTTTGATTCTATTCAACTGGCAATATATATGTTTTGCGCATATGTGTTGCAATGTTGTGTGAATTGGCCCATTTATATAAAGCCACCAGGGAGAAACTACTTCAAAAGGCTCCTTAGAATATGTTGCCGTTTACTCAACAGATATTTCCTATATCTGAATTGTCTTTGTTTCTAATATATTGCAGTAAATTACTCACTGGAAATACAGATGACAGAAAAACGTGCTTTGTAGTATTTTTTCATAGGGTGACAAACGGAGGCACACTCTACGTGACGGTAAGTGGATGTTGTGGCCTATCGACATCTAAAAACAAGACTATCAACCGTAAGGACTAAGATGGAATGCCTCGTTTCCGATTCACTACACTCACCGTACTAAGCATAGCAGAATTAAGCTCCTATTTTACGCTTGTGTCCAGTGAGAGCGTGGTCCCTCCCCGGTCGAGCCGACACATTCGTGTTGCAACCATAAGAATTACTCACTAGACATGGGCAATGTGTATCACTTAAAAGAAAAGATTGATTTGTATATTTTGATCACTGGGATATGTATCACTCTTTTATATCTTTATATCCTTATGTATCAGTAGCTCAAGCTCGCGTTCACGACACGCAACACATGACATTGCGCTGTTCACTCAGCGTGGCTCGCTTTGCTCAACTCCATCCTATCAGTAAGTAAGTGTGATAGATAAATACGTGTAGTGCTGTTTGCATTTTGCTTGGTAGTAACATTGTGTATCTTTCTGATATATTTGGCTGCTGTTTCTTTCTAGGTATCTATTTGTTATTATTAAGAGGTTAAAGTTACAGCCTATATACGTCCCACTGCTGGGCACAGGCCTCCTCTCATTTCTGAGAGGGTTTTAGGGCAAGGAAGTATCCGCCGCGCTGCCCCAATGTGCGTTGGCAAACTTCACATGTCTTTGAAATATATATTTTTTTCTTATTTCTATACATGTCTGCAGGTTTCCTCACGACTTTTTCCTTCACCGCCGAGCAAGTGGTAAATCAGCACTTAAAATTCCAATCAACAATTACATTGGTGCCGGCGGGGATCGAACCCGGGTATATCTTATGACATTTTTTATTTCTGGTATATGATATATTATTAGCATCCGTATTTTGCACTTGCAGCCTGCTCCTAATATGACCCAGTATTCATGGAATGACCTTAGCTAGTGATATATTCTTTTCGCCGCTCACTTCGAATGTAACGTCATAGAACATTTTCTATACACGATGAACCGATTGAATTACTACCCATTCGTAATCAATCAGTGCTAGGTCTGGTTTGATGAGGGCTATAGTGGCTATAATATCATCTTTCGTCGAGCTAAACCAATGCAGCATGTCGTAGGTAGAGTTCCACCTGGTGCCGACGTCTTCTTTTAGTTTAAGGATTGGAATACATAGTCGTTTCTGCATTGTGACTAATTTTTGGTTCGCTTGGGTACTGCGCTTAAAAAATTCGACGACGCTTTTCACTTTTTTTTAAAACTGGGGCCAATTGCTGCAACGCCAACTGAACGCAGAGGTTTATTGTGTGGGCAAAGCAAGGAATTTGCCGCCAATCACTCTCCCTTATAGCTGCTGTAATGTTGGCGGCATTATTGCGGTAATTTTATGATAATATTCTATTCTCGCATGATGTTTTTCATATATTCAGTGAGATTTTCGCTGGCGTGTCTTTCGTTGTATTCCACACATCCCACTAAATTTGAGTACAGTTTCGTGCCGTCTGATGTAGAGACAACGTAATGAGCCGTAATAGCTAAATATCTGTCATTGTTATCCGACTTCCAGCCGTCAGTCGTGAGGCAGACTGCGTCGGCATTTTCCATCTTGTGCCTTAATTTCTCTTCCTATTTTTTTTGCACATTTTGGGAATTAACGACTGTAACAGTGTTTTCCTTGTTGGCAGCGTGTACCCTGGGTTTAGCATATGTACAATTTTTTTAAATTCTTCGTCCTCCACCATACTGAATGGATAATAGCCATTTGCAAACATGCTCACAAGCTACTTTTCTAAAAGTTCCGCATGCCGAGGTGGCAAGCATTTTGTCCTGTGCGCATATTCCTTGATGGACGGCTGATGAGGAGGTAACTCGGCGGAGGAAGCGTCAGAGGCAAGGGCATTGGACGTGGAAAATTCTGTCACAGTTGGTGTTGCCGCAAGTGTTGCCGCAAGTTGCGGCACTGTGGGGTGTTTACTTTTTAAATGTGTACCTAGGTTACCACAATTTCCACCGGGTACATTTAGCATGTTCGCACAATAAAGGCATTTTACTTTTTTTGGTTCTACTTGCCCAAAATAATTCCACACTACGCTTCGTTTTCGTGATCCCATTTTTTTTGTTAATAAAACATTAGCTGTGTTAAATTAATTACACTTTTAAAATAAATGATACATTCACTATCTGTACGTACAGAAAAAAAAACTACTTTAAATTATTTACACTGAATGTCTTATTTAACTACATTTAAATTAAACAGTCACTAAGTGTACAAAACTACTTCAATTTTTTTTCTATTCGATACAATTAACGAAAACAATATTTATTAGTGTCGTTCCCGAACCGAGGTTAAGGTTGACATAATGAAGCAAACTGATATCTTTGTTTAATTTTGTAAATAGCAAATCTGTTTTCTACTTGTTTATGGATATAAACGACTTCTAATTTCGGTCATAAAACTTTCTTAAAAACGATGATTTTATGACCAAAATTAGTTTGCATTGTCTACTAAAAAAAATTATAGGCAAATTACACGTAGATACAGTTCAAACCAGTATAATACTTAAATGTTCACGTATCGCTTAACGACTTTAAGCCCAATGCCTACAATCATAGAGTTATCAATTTAACTTTTTGTGTCGATGTATGACAGTTTATAATGGTCAAACAACTTACTCTCTCCGTCTTGCGAAAGCACGACAGAACATTATAAATAGTGAGATGTGAAAGAAACGTCTGTACTATGGACTTTCCGAAATCTTCTTTAAATTGGCTTTGGAATGGCCGGCCATCTCGGCCGAGGTATAATAGAAAGCAGCGTGCGCAATTTGCGACACAGATGTTAGATAGAATAATTAAAAATTAAAAATTTTGTACAACCGACTTCAATATAAATTATTAAGAATAACTCAAAAACTATTGGTCAGAGAGAGTTGATGGAAACGGATTGATTCATATCTTTTGTATCTATCTCTCCTGAGTTACCCATCTCTATTATTCACTGGAAATACCGATTACATAAAAACGTGCTTTGTTGTAGTTTCTTTGAAAGGTCATCGTAGAATTGTAATGACCTATAACGGAGTGGCCATAGATGTTTCATAGCGGGGATAGTTGTCTCAGTTGCCACGCTTGACTGTCGGATTGATAACTGCGGTTTTTTTTATTTTTAGTTACTATTAGGAAAACCCTGATACTCATACTCTGGTTTACTTCGGACACACGTGGGACGATATGGGTATGGGATAGTGGAATACTTACAACTCCACTACACGGTCTTTACTAGCGATAGGTGTGATGAATACTTCATTTGGGAAGTAGCTTAATAAAATAAACATTTAATTAAAATAAAGCAATATTGTTATGTAGATTAGGGTAACAAATGAACACATAGTCCACTTGATGGTAAGTGGGTGCTGTTGTCCATAGACACCTTCGTATATCCTCGATTTAGAGTCCAACTGCAGAAGCATGGTCGTTGCTGTAGACTACGACGGAATGCCATATTACCAGCAGAATGGGTGTCCGTGTCTTGAATGGGTGTCTTGTCATATAGAAAAGAAACCATTATGCTGGCACATATCGCAGATTCATTTTACTGGTAACAAAGCATTCTGTAATAATCTTCAGGGACAACGCACCTATATTTTGATCCTTAATCAAGGACATATTATGTAGGTGTCAACGTGCCACAAAATTCTCTTACCTTCAGTTGAACTGTGTGTTCGTTTGTCACCTATGTTTCATAAAAAAGCAGTCCCTATGTCTGACCTTACCTTCGTATTATTCCGCTGTATTCCCCCAGTGCTGGCCGTATGAGGAAGCTCACAGTCGCTCAGCGAACTATGGAGAGAGCTATGTTTGGGGTTTCTCTGCGTGATAGACTTAAAAACGAGGATATCCGCAGGAGAACCAGAGTAACGGACATAGCTCAAAGGATTAGTATGCTGAATTGGTAATGCGCCGGACATATAGCTCGAAGAACCGACAACCGATGGATAAGAAAGGTTCTCGAGTGGCAACCACGTACTGGCAGGCGAAATGTAGGGCGTCCCCCCACTATATGGAGTTACGACCTGGTAAGACATGCAGGAAGTCCATGGATGCAGGTGGCTCGGGACCGTGCTTTGTGGCATTCCTTGGGGGAGACCTATGTTCAGCAGTGGACTCGTGAAGGGCTGTAATGATGATGATGAATTATTTCCCCAGTCGAGCTAATCTATTCGCGCTGCAAACAAAGTAAAAAAAGTAGCTCCACCAGCTTCTTTCTTATATAATATTTTTATAAAAAGTATAATAAAATAATAACAAGTAAATGCAACGTAAATTTACCGTGCCACTGTGTTCAAAGTATGTAACTTTCTAAACTTCTGCCACCTTGAGGTCTTGAAGGCAAGCGAAACTTTTGTTCGATGAAGTTAGCAGAGAGTTGGACATGTTTCTAGGAACTTAATTTATTATTTGCAAGGGACTTATATAACATTATTATTTACAATAATTATTGAGCACAATCTTATTTTGTGGTTCGTAAAATATGGATTTTGTATTAAGTGAAGAGGTAAATGAGCAAATGCCCATGAAATAGTAAGTGATGGCCGCCACTCATAGATTTTTCCAAAAACGGATCAAGTGTAGGTGCGTTGGAGGTCTTTGAGGGACAAGAAGACTCTTTTCTTCTTAATACCTCAGAAACAAAGCAATATAAAGATATTGCTTTGTTTCTGAAATATAAAGATATTGCTTTGTTTCTGAATTTGAAAATTTTTAGAAAGGGTTTTGCGTAAAGACGCAAAACCCTTTCTAAAATTTCTGAGGTTTTCTTACATAAATATTTTTTTTCATATTAGATAAAGTACATCATCTTTTTTCGTAACGTACGGAGATAAGCTTGAGTTTTATATAAATTGATTGTACATGAACACACATCAATACCTAGAACAAATATTAGCAGGCCATACAAATCCCGTGCGGGATTTGAACCCGCAGTGCGCTGTAAATGTTTAGCCCCTTCGCTACCAAATCTTTGTCCGTGTATATGCAGCATTTCATAGCGAGTGCCGAGTCATCATCATTGGAAATAACTGACGGAAGATATTTAATATTTTATCAAAGAGCAATGATAATATATAATAGTATGAGTAGTAAACTCAAGCACATTGATGAAAAGTTGTCGGCCACAATCATTGAAATGTAAACAAGTTTTATTTAAGAGTGGATCGACGATGCCCGAGGCGTCGACACCGCGGACCAGAAGTAATCCACTTAGGATTAGTCGTAAACAAGGAGGGTCATTGTAGTGACACGAGCGATCTGTTGGCGTCTAAGCGTAATGAAACCATAAACAACGTAAATTTTGAGACAATCTCGTCATATAATTAAAATTATTCACAGATTTATTTAAAATAAAATATAAAATATAATCCATTGGTAATGGTAAATTATACTATAAAAATATTAAATAACACTTTAAATTGTTTTTTTTTTATAGGATAAGGGTGACAAAAGAGCATACAATCCACCTGATGGTAAGTAGTTACTTTGGCTCATAGACATCTACATCTATCCTCGATGACGAAATAAAATGCAGATGCGTTGTCACCCGTGAGGACTAAGATGGAAAGCCTCGTTTCCAGTAAAAAGGGACTCCGGTTCCCTGCGAAACACTGCAGCGTAAAGCTTCTATTTGACGCCGGTATTCTGTGAGAGCGTGGTCGAGCCGGCCCATTCGTGCTACAACTACACCAATAATATACGAGTATGTAGGTGCAGCATGGCTCTACCATGTAAATATTTTAATTATTGTAAAGATTTTGTTCGCTTAAGTAAAATTCATCGCATTACTTTAATTATTTCACTAAACATTTGAAAGTATTTATTTCATACCATATTCTCCCCGTGTAGTGGCGGTGTAAGAATATCTGCTACACCATATCTTCCCGCGGGTGTCTTAAGAGGCGACAGAGAGAAATTGAAACAGGAACAAACTGCGGTTGTCAACACGCCTGTCAAGTGTGGTAACTATTGCAAAATCCCCCCTATGAGAAAATCTATGGGGAGGCCTTTGTTCAGCAGTGGACTTTTAAAGGCTGTAAGGGATGACGGATAGATTATTTGAAGTAGAATTGAGAGTGTCCACCGATAGTCCGTGGATGCTTTAACCTATACAAATCAACATCTATCCTCGTTTAAAAATAAAAATACAGATGCGTTGTCACCCTTGAGGACTAAGATGTAACGCCTGGTTACCATTAGAAGGGATATTATATTTATTGACAGACATATTCTATATTGATTTGATAACGTTGACGGCTATGTGGCGCAGTGGCGTAGCAACAAGTTGCCGCGCTGGGGCCCGCGGGTTCGAATCCCGCACGGAACTAGTATTTATTTTTATGGCCTACAAATAATTGTTTCAGGTCTGGTCGTTTGTCCTTGTACAATTTATGTTTGCAAACTGCCTCCACGACACAGGAGAAAATCCTAGTGTAGGGAAAATCCTATATAAAAAAGCGGCCAAGTGCGAGTCTGACTCGCCCATGAAGGTTTCCGTAGCAGCAAGTAACATACCTAATTTACGATTTGTGACGTATTAAAAAAAAACTAATTACTAGATCTTATTCAAACCAATTTTCGGTGAAAGTGTACATGGTAATGTACATCATATATTTTTTTTTACTTTTATTATTCTCTTATTTTAGAAGTTACATGGGGGGGGGGGACACATTTTACCACTTTGGAAGTGTCTCTCGCGCAAACTATTCAGTTTAGAAAAAAATTATATAAGAAACCGCAATATCATTTTTGAAGACCGGGTTTGATGAAAGAAATGTTTTTGAGTCAGTTCTAAGTATGGGGAACCGTCAAAATTTATTGTTTTTTTTTCTATTCTTGTGTGAAAATCTTAATGCGGTTCACAGAATACATGTACTTACCAAGTTTCAACAGCATAGTTCTTATAGTTTCGGTGAAAAATGGCTGTGACATACGGATGGATAGACAGACAGACATGACGAATCTATAAGGGTTCCGTTCTTTGCCATTTGGCTACGGAACCCTAAAAATCCTATCCTTACATCTACAGAAGGGCAGGCGCAGTGTCGAAGTCGAGCAAACACGCAGATCCTTTGAGTTTATATAAGTAATTGGTTTCTAATACAAATTATTGGCTCCGACTAGAGTTCAATTACCACTTATTCGTCCATTTCAGAAGACAGACGTGGAGTGAAAGGTTATTCACCCTTTATTACTCATAAATGGCACGAAGCTTAAAGTTTAAGGCGATTAAATATTAAAATAATACGCTCGGCTCATAAATAATCAACGGGCATGTCCCGTAGTGGATTTCCTTTAAAGTAGGCAGTCTTATCTAAACGTAACTGATAAAGAGCGTTGACGGTATTGTTCGCAGGAGCATTAGGCTTTAATCCCGTCGCGAGCGCCACTCGTTAGCTTGATTGTTCGGTGTCGCTCGACAGATGGCCGCAGTAATCCGACCTGCATCCCCCCCTCCCCCTTCGCCCGCCGAGCCCATCTCTACTGCCCTGCGGGTCCTCCGCGAAAATATAGCTTCTTTGTGTTTGTTGCATCTGCAGGTAAATTGTGCTCCGAAATTGGGCCGTACGTTACCGAATACGTGCTCCGTGCTCCTTTCATATGAATGCAACTGCAATGAATTATTCTTGAAAATGTATTGTTACACGAGTATCAGCGCCACTCTCTACAGTTATTTTATATTTATGGTTGTGTTGTGTCAGATTTAATTTTAGCTCTTATGATATTAGTTTATATTATCAACAGCATTTACAAATGTTAGTGGTAATAGTGTTTATATTTTTGAACTTGCAGACCCTAAGTCTTCAACCGCGTGAATTTTTGGTTAATTTACAGCAGAGAAAAAGAGAATTTGCGTAAGTTAAGGCGACAAATCGAAAACCGTTGAAGCGGGATATCGCCGGACTGACCCGAGTGAAACATAATTTCCATAAAAACTTCAAAAAAGCCGTCATAAGGTCTTAAATTGCGTAGCGCCCGCGACGATTAAGACCGCTTAGAAATCGCTTAGAATCTTAAAATATTTTTAAAAAATTATTGATTTTAGTAATCAAAATAATGAGCAAATAAATTACGAATATTGACGTTATACATGTACTTGAGTGGTTCCCGAGCATATAGATTAAGTAATTTCGTTGTTATTTGATTTTTTAGAGATGTTTTCGCAAATAATTATAATCGAGTCAAGATTTTACAATCGTGTTTTTGAACAAGCAAATTCAAGATAAACACATGAATTTACCTATATCTTAATTCCAGTTACGTTAGTCGTATCATAATACTAGTGGATGAAAGGAGGTGCATTTTTTCGCGGTGTCGCCTTAACAAATTTGGCAATATTTTGCTTGTTTATTTTGAATCCAAACTATAGGTACTATGTTTATTTGAAAGCTACGCCCACTTTAAAATCTTACAACTACATAGGTTTGCTAGTAGAACATTCGATCTACGTATCCCTTTTTATAGGGAATCGCAGGTATTTTTTTTTGCAATTGCAAACAATTTTTCAGATGTAATTTTTATTTTCACTGATTTAAATATGTTTAATAAGCTAATACAAGTGACATTCATAAATAATTTAAAATGGATGTTTATTTATATTTCCATCAATCAATCATGTTAATATAAAATAATTTGATTTCACACTTGTAAATGTTTTTCACAAATGCAAGTACTTTAACATGAAAGGTCTACGGAAATCAGTGATTGTAATAACCAACAAATTAATTGTAGCTAACTATCTATGATTCACCGGAAAGTCTCTAGCTCTCTAGTAAGTATAAACAAGGCCTAATCTCGTTGCGTGTTCCGTTACGTTTGCAGAACAAATAGCCATTCTGTTTGTGTAGACAATAGCTAAGTACAATAATTGCGCATGAAGTGCCCGAGAGAGCTGTGGCTTGTTGGCACAGTGAGCCCGCTAAGCCCTTCCTATGTGTGACTAATGTTTGTATATGGTAATGAGATGTTAATGGCGGCAAACGTCGGCTCTGTAACTAGATCGGGGTCGAACGTTCGGCGATCGGTCATTCGAGAGCAGCCACCTTTCGAGTAGTTTGTTGGTTATTGCATTCTGTCCAAACATTGTTCGTTCGGTTATATTTAAACTGGGAATGTTGAATGATTCGCTGTTCGAAAAAACCAGCTGCAATGTGTGTTCTTTACTTTATTTATGTACACGGTGCTAACTAAACGTTATTGTATTTGCAGTGGTTCAAATACGTAATATTGAAGTAGTAACCGATGCATGAATTGTTGACTGAACTCACACTTTATTGTATCGGATATTTTTCTATCAATCGGAGAAACATGTGAAAACGATTAAGAATATTGAAGCGCATAGTTTTTTTTAAAAATAAAACTAAACTGACAAACGAACTTTCAGTCCACCTTTCTATAGTATAGGGTGACAAACGAGCCCACAGTCCACCTGATGGTAAGTGGTTGCTGTGACTCATAGACATCTACATCTATCCTCAATAAAGAATCAAAATACAGATGCGTTGTCACCCGTGAGTACTGAGATGGAATGCCTCTTTTCCAGTAAAAAAGGTCTCCGGTTCTCTACACTCACCATACAAAACGCAGCAGTGTTAAGCTGCTATTTTACGCTGGTATTCTGTGAGAGCGTGGTCCTTGCCCGGTCGAGCCGACCCATTCGTGCTACAACTATACTATTAACATAGCTGCAGCATGACTCTGTTACGTGCAAAATGGTAAGTATACCACATGGTAAGTGTAATGGTAAGTGACTACTAAAGCCCATGAACACTTGCAACTTCAAACAAATAAGGCTACAGATGCGTTGTCACCTCCGAGGACAAAGGTGGAATGCTTCACGCCTGCAATTTACACTATCCCCTTTAGACTGAAACACAGCAGTGCAAGCACTACTATTTGGCATCAGAAATAGGTAAGAAATGTAGTAATTATCCAAACAGACTCGTAAGCTAAAATGAGTCATACCACCTAGTTAATAGAAGTAAGTATAAATATTATACCCTAAGTAGAGATGCAACGATTACGAATACGAATATTCGTATTCGCCGAATAGTAGACATTTACCGAATATTCGTATTCGGCGAATACTGATCACGAATATTTAAAAACTAATATTTTTGTACGCAACTCTTAATTACTGGCGGACTTGGATAACGCGCGTCGTCGGCGCGTAAAAAATACGACGTGTGTTTTGTCCCTTAGCCTCAACGACGAGGGACTAACAAAAATATTTTTCACTGAAACTATGTACAATCGCCTCGGAAAGACTTTTTTCAACGGCCGGGAACATCCAGACTAAAAGAAGAAATCGCTTAAAACCAGAAAATCTACAAATTATATGTTTTTAAATAAAAATTTGCCTGTTGTAAATTTTAATTATTATAACAATAGAAAATCATTATATAAATTAGTTTTTTATTACCATGGCGAGATATTCGTATTCGTATTCGTAAAAGTAGTATTCGTTGCATCACTAATCCTAAGCCGTGGTAATTCATCATCATCATTACAGCCCTTCACAAGTCCACTGCTGAACATAGGCCTCCCCCAAAGAATGCCACAAAGCACGGTCCTGAGCCACCTGCATCCATCGACTTCCTGCACATCTTACCAGGTCGTCACTCCATCTAGTGGGGGGACGCCCTACACTTCGCCTGGCGGTACGAGGCTGCCACTCGAGAACCTTTCTTCCCCATCGGTTGTCGGTTCTTCGAGCTATATGGCCGGCCCATTGCCACTTCAGCATACTAATCCGTTGGGCTATGTCGGTCACTCTGGTTCTACTGCGGATATCCTCATTTCTGAGTTTATCACGCAGAGAAACTCCGAGCATAGCCCTCTCCATAGCTCGCTGAGCGACCTTGAGCTTCCTCATCCGGCCAGCAGTGAAGGACCACGTCTCAGTTCCGTATGTCATCACTGGCAACACGCACTGGGTGTACAGTCTCGTTTTCAAGTTTTGAGGTATACCTGACGAGAAGATGTGCCGTAATTTCCCGAACGCTGCCCAACCGAGTTGAATCCGTCGATTGACCTCTCGGTCGAAGTTGGACTTACCTAGTCGGACTATTTGTCCCAGGTAAACATACTCGTCAACAACTTCGAGCTTAGTGTTCCCAACAACTACCGGCATAGGTGTGACATGGACATTAAACATGATCTTTGTTTTGTCCATGTTCATCTTAAGACCTATCCGTTGGGAAACACTATTGAGGTCATTGAGCATAGTGCTTAGGTCCTCCAGCGATTCTGCCATAAGGACTATATCGTCGGCAAATCGAAGGTGAGTGATGTACTCGCCATTGATGTAGATACCGTATCCTTTCCAGTCCAGAAGCTTGAAAACGTCTTCCAACGCAGCGGTGAAGAGTTTCGGGGATATGACGTCACCCTGTCTTACACCTCTCTGCAATTGGATAGGTTTCGTACTCTGGTTCTGTACTCGGATAGCCATCGTAGCCCTACTGTACAAGCACTTCAACACTTCGATATACCGACAGTCAACTTGGCATCGCTGAAGGGACTGCAGCACCGCCCAAATTTCGACGGAATCAAAGGCTTTCTCATAGTCCACATACGCCAGACATAGTGGCAAATTGTACTCCTCGGACTTCTGTACAATTTGCCGAAGGGTATGTATGTGGTCTATGGTGCTAAAGCCTTTTCGGAAACCGGCTTGTTCGGGAGGCTGGAAGTCGTCAAGTCTGCGCGCGAGACGATTCGTAATGACTCTCGAAAACAGCACGTAGACGCGGCTCAGAAGGGAAATCGGTCTGTAGTTCTTCAAGAGAGCGTTGTCGCCTTTCTTGAAGAACAAGACCACCGCACTTCTGCTCCACGCCTCCGGTGTAATGCCACCATGGAGGACGGAATTAAAGAGCTTCGGAAGGACTTCAAGTACCGGTTTTCCACCCGCTTTCAGAAGCTCCGCTGTAATTCCATCCTGGCCTGGGGCCTTGCCGTTTTTAAGGTGCTGGAGAGCCATTCTAATCTCGCTCAGACTGACGTCCGGGATATCATCAGAATAATGTCGGATAAGACTCGCTCTTGGATCGTTACTCACACTTGCGTGTGGCTCCAACGATGACGTGTACAGCTGCCCATAGAACCTCTCAATCTCACTCAAAATCTCAGGTGCCCCGGAAACGATGCTGCCACATTCGGTCTTCAGCTTTGACAGTTGGCTCTTTCTGGCAGACAGATCTCTGGCAAAGACTTTGGAGCCTTGGTTCCGCTCGATCGCTTCTTCAATACGAGCTGTATTAAAGTTGCGTAAGTCCCGCCGCATGCATTTGGAGATCTGTCTGTTCAGTTGCCTGTATGCTGTCAAATCTGTTGAAGAATGTAGCTTCATCTCCCGTCTAACAGCCATGAGATTAAGAGTGTGATCGGAGAGTTTTTGTGTTCTTCTGCGGCGGGTCTTGCAGAACTTAGCTCCGACCGCATGGACAGTTTCCACGAGCTTGTCATTCAAATCGTCCACTTCATTGCAGTCTTCTAGGCACTGAAAACGGTTTTGCAACTCGAGCTGAAAGGTTTCGGGACTTTGGATTAGAGCACGAGGGGGACGGAGCGTTGACTTCATTAGACGAGACCTCTCCAACTTAACGTTTAGGTTCAGTGTGCCTCTAACCATTCGGTGATCGCTGCCGGTTTTCACCCTCGCGATCACTGAGACATCACTGAACAGTTGTCGTCTGGTCGTCATAATGAAGTCAATCTCATTTTTTGTCGAACCGTCGGGGCTCGACCAGGTCCACTTCCTGTGGGGCCGCTTCTGGAAGAAAGAGTTCATCATAAAGAGTCCCTCTTTCTCCATAAAGTCGGCCAACTGCTGGCCCCTTGGGTTCCGTTGCCCTATTCCAAATTTCCCCACTTTCAGCTCACCGTTCTCTCTTGTGCCTAGTTTTGCATTGAAGTCTCCCATTAACACCGTATATTGGGTTTTGGAGGAATGCATGGCTCTAGAGATATCCTCATACATTTCCTCCACCTCCTGATCGGGGTGTGCCGAGGTTGGTGCGTAAACCTGTATGACCTTCAGCGAATACCGTTTGGTGATTCTGAGTATAAGGTACGCAACCCTCGTCGACACACTCTCAATCTTTACAACGTTGTTAACGAGAGACTTGTGGACGATAAATCCGACACCTCCTTGGGACAGATGGTCGCCCTCCCGGTAATAGAGCAAGTTGCCGGATTCGAGGATTACCGTGTCCTCCCCCTCTCTTCGGACTTCGGATAATCCTATAATATGCCAGCGTAACTTGTCTATCTCTTCTTCCAGCTCCACAATCTTCTCGTCAGTCCTCAGGGTGCGTGCGTTGTATGTTGCCAGGTCGAGTCGTTGTAGGTGGCAACCGAACCTCCACCGGAGATTCTTAGCACCCCCTGCCCCGCCGTTACCATGGTCGCCACCGTAGCCAGGAATAGCGGGGCCGCCGGGGACTGGGGGCCGTCTCTTCGTAACTTTCATTATGGGGGGTATATTGCCATAGTTGCCACGCTTGGCGAGCGGGTTGGCAACCGCAGTTTTTTATTGTATTTGCCGTTACCAGGAAGATGCTGCTGCCCATCTCCTGCCTGTTTCCCTTTGTCGCCTTTTACGACACCCACGGGAAGATATGGGGTAGTGGATATTCTTAACCGCCACTACACGGCCGTGGTAATTACTGAGAATCAATTAAATTATTGGCTAGTGTAGTGGCGGTGTGAGAATATCCACTACCTCACATCATCGCTTGGGTGTCGAAACCATACAGGGAAACATATTTGCAGATGGGCAGCAGCGTCTCCCTAATAACGACTAAAAATAAAAAACTGCGGTTGCCAACCCGCTTGCCAAGAGTGGCAATAATGGCAAATCCTCCCTATAAGGCAATCTATGGACTTTAATAGACTGTAACGGTAACGGTATGGCTAGTAGACAGTTTTTATTGCACAATGTTTTGCCGTGTAAATTATCTATGGTATAATCATATATAGCTGTTTATCTCTTAGACTACCTTTTGGACATGTGTCATTCGTGAATGATTTGTTCATTTGGTCGCATCATATAATTAATGATTGCAATTACATTTTTTGAACGTTCCGGATCAAACGATTGCAGGACCTACGAGCAAAGAGTATAGTAATATCCGACGACCAACATTATCGAGCAGGTCTCACAGATCACAGGGTACTGTAACTCGAAATGATCCTCGAGATGACCCGCGTGACCCGGTAAAACAAATCGTGAATGATCGTTTCACTAGAAATGAATTTATGACACATGTTTACTTCTGATAGATGGCAGTATTATCATTTTGTTTATGAAGATATAAAATAAACAGAATGGCGACGATCACCAGCGCCAATGGTGCGAGGGGTATGCTATCGTAATCTTCAATCCGCATATTTATTGTGACCATTGAGGACCAAATCTTCCCTACAACCCATGTACAGCCGTAGTCTTATACGACCTGATGTAATGATGAAGATGGAGACACAATCTCTTATAATAAGATTTTGAATATTTCCCTGGTAGTTCAGAGGATAAGCGGTCGCTGTAAATTTCACAGTACGCGAGCGACCCGGGTTCGATCCCCTCCGGTACCAATGAATTGTTAGTTGCAATTTTAAGTGCTGATTTACGACGTGCTCGGCGACGAAGGAAAACATCGTGAGGAAACCTGCATGTCTGAGAAATAAGAAAATAAATATTTTGAAGACATGTGAAGTTCGACAACACGCATTGGGACAGCGCGGCGGATATTTCCTTACTGTGCCCTGTGCCCAGCAGTGGGAAGTATATAGGCTGTAACTTTAACTTTAACTGAATTTCAATAATGTTGACAACGAGAAACCTAGGAACATTAGTACGACCTACGGACAGTACGATGTCATCAACATATTTCATCATAATAGCTTTTTAAAAAGGGTGACAAACCAGCACATAGTCCATCTAATAGTAAGTGAATGCTGTGGCTCATAGACATTCTACATCTATCATCGGTTAAGAATAAAAATGCAGATGCGTTGTCACTCCTGAGGACTAAGATGAAATGCCTCGATGCCAGTAAAAGAGGACTCCGGTTCTCTACGCTCATCATATGAAACACGCTGGTATTCTGTGAGAGCGTGGTCCTACCCCAGTCGACGTAAACTTAAGTCCGTCTGGCTAACACTCTCTTATTTGCTTACCGCTACATGAATGTTCACCAACTTTTGTGTTTCGGTTGCGAGAATAAAAAGAACCAGTATAATCACAGGCTATGAAGTTACATCTTACTAATCAATGGTGACCACGCATTTGTTGCTTTAGTTTTTTGGATTTTACTGTAGTTGTCTATGAGCAGCAGTAGTCACAGATGTAACTCTGAAATTTTAAGAAAGATTAATATAACGAGTACTACCCTTGCGGTTGAAGAATGGGATTAAAAATGGCGTCGCATCTTTTCACCTCCCACTCGCACACTGTCGCTATCTATACTCACACACACCTGTAAAGACTACAAAAAGATACGTTTTTATATGATTTTTTCATACATCCTATAACTTCAGTCTAGCTTCTCAACATAAACTACAAAAAAAAAACAAAGTGGTTTCTTTACGAACTTAACGAACAAATAGAGAGTATTATCAGAAGTTATCTAGACTAAATTTTATCCGAAAAATTTAAAGATTTTATTAAAATATTAATTTTAATAAATTGAAATAAATGATCTTGCATTATTATCTTAAGTTAAAATGAAGCCACATTAGTAAGTCCCATCCAGGCGAAGCCAGAGCGGGCCAGAGCGTTATAAATGTTATTTTAAAATTAATGTTCTTTTCAAATATTTTCCTATTACATTTATTTTTCTAATTAACGGAATAATATAACTTTGTAACGATATACCGTTAATAGCGGGTTTTCGCCGTTGGTACTGTGCATGTCGACGGTACTGACTCGATGAGCTGCCATTTCTAATCCATTTCCTTATCCGTATGGACTGTAAATTATAGTTTATGCTAACATCATCATTACCGCCTAAACCGCCGCGAGTTCACCGCCCAAAGGTCACTGCTGAACATGGGCCTCTCCCATAGATTGTCTCATAAGGTATTTATCACTGTTGTCACGCGTGGTAGGCGGGTTGGCAACCGCAGTATTTTTTAAATATTTTAGTCGATATTTGAAACATGCTGCTGGGCATCTCCTGCTTCATTTCCTTTTGTCGCCTCATATGATGTCCACAGTATGACATGAGACAGAACAGAATTTTTTTTATTGTATAAGCGTGATATAACACGAACATATTTTAGACATCGCTCCATTACCGGCCCTAATATTTTAGACCTGAATTTATATGAATTGTTATTGGTAGGATGCCAAGAAATTTTCTAAACAAACTAAATTATTTCTCTAATATATATTATCTATAATATTATATTATAGACTCCACTAAGATACTTCGATTCAAAATGGTTTTTAGTAATTTTCTATTTAACTGACGTCAAAAAAGAAGGAGGTCCTTAATTCATCTAATAATAATCAATGAACCGACTTTCCTGATTCTTTTTTTATTATATAGATTCCCTATTGGTGTGATTCCAATTTTTCAACATAAGGAGGGGCAAATGAGCATGCGTCTCACCTGATAGTAAGTGACTACCGCCGCCCATGAATAGCGTCAACATCAGGGGAATTACAGGTGCGTTGCCGATCTTTTAAAAAAGAGATATACATTTGAAGAAAGAATTTCTAATCTAATTGTGGGAAATAAACAATAATTTTATTGTTACTATTTACATGTTGTACTCTAGTTGTTACTTTGTTCGTTAGTTGTTGACATGTAGATAGATAGATCTCCTTAGATCACTCAAATGGACAAAAACTTAATTTTTTATTGTAATATAAAAATAACTGACCAAGTGTAAGTCAGACTCGCGTATGAAGGGTTCCGTACCATCGTAAAACATGTTTCTAGTAGGGGAGACCCCTTTAATTTTTAATTTATTTTATTACTTGACTGTGGCATGAGAAATACACATTCTGTGAAAATTTCCACTGTCTCACTACCTATTACGGATCATGAGATACTGCCCGCTGACAGACAGACGGATGGAAGGATGGACGGACGGACAGCGAGGGCTTAGTAATAGGGTTGCGTTGGTTACCCTTCGGGTACGGGACCCTAAAAACCGAATTAAAACGACTTACTTTACCTTCTAAAATTCACTTTTTTCAAATTCAATTCACATTCAAATTCATTTAATTTCAGACAACAAAGATCCATGGGTTAGTATTACATTATCGCTTATAAACTAAGTGTTAGTACTTATAAAAAATTTAATTAAATTATATTCAAACTAAAATCATATTAATTCAAATTAAATCAAATCAAATCAGAAATAAAATTAGATTAACTTAAATTCTAATTTGTCATGTACCTGAGAGGCACTCCGTGCGGTCGACACCTAGAAGAATAACCATCCTCTGTATGAGTCATCGTTCGCACGAAGTGCCTCACAATAGGCGCATGCGGATCATCTGCCACCGTTCTCAGGATGCTGTTGTCACTTCTCCGTATCCTTCCTATCAGCGACGCTACTTTTTTCCGAACTATGGCATGAAAACCATCAGTTCTGGTCTGTGCAAACATGCCAGAAGCACTACAGAAGAATTCTTTGATAATTACATCAAGTCTTAGCAACGACTTCAGAAGTTATTAGGTAGGTATATATGTCAAAATTATTTGAAACTTTTTTTTTATATATAGGGGAGGGGGCAAACGAGCATGCGGCTCACCTGATGGTTAGTGACTACCGCCGCCCTTGAACAGCTGCAACACCATGGAGGGAATCGCAGATCGTTGCCGGCCTTTTAAAAAGGAGTACGCTCTTTTCTTCAAGTCGCTTTTTACTCAAACTAAAATAATTCAAATATTCAAGCTGGATCTAGAAATAAACGGCCAAGTGCGAGTCGACTCGCACATGAAGGGTTCCGTACTATCGTAATACACGTTTCTAGTAGGCAAGCCCTCTTTAATTTTTAATTTATTTTTATTATGATTATTTTTTGTTATAGCGGCAACAGAAACACATTCTGTAAAAAATTCAACTGTCTATCTATTACGGA
The DNA here is from genome assembly GCA_963668995.1 of Parnassius mnemosyne. NCBI lineage: Eukaryota > Metazoa > Arthropoda > Insecta > Lepidoptera > Papilionidae > Parnassius > Parnassius mnemosyne. Next base: position 39,735,974 of record CAVLGL010000126.1, read on the forward strand.
TCAGGAGATACAGCCCGCTCGCTGATAGATAGACGGACGGAGAGACGGACAGCGGGGGCTTAGTAATAGGGTCCCTTTAGTTACCCTTTGGGTACGCAACGCTAAAAAGATGGGTTTATGAATTAGGTATTTTCTATGAGCAAGATCTCCAAGAAGGTTTGGACTAAAAGCCGTAAAGTTTCTACTATGGACCCATTCATGAATTGTACCACCGTTATTACAGCATATACAGTTATACAGACCATGTACTAAGCATTGTGTGCACATCTTTTAAGTCTAATATATAACAGAGATCTTTCGCAGATTTACGATCTCGTAAGTATGTTTTTTTTTTATAGGAGAGGGGGCAAACGAGCATGCGGCTCACCTGATGGTAAGTGACTACCGCCGCCCATGAACAACCGCAACACCAGGGGAATTACAGATGCGATGCCGTTGTATGTATGTCAGATTTGCCCATACTTACATCACATCACTCAACGGGCGGGTCAGTAAAAACAAAGCCGAGACTTGTCCGCATTATCGTTTCCCATCACAAGTATCAGAAATCAGATATTATGTTGAATTATCTGCCATAAGTTTGTCGTCACAGTTTAATCATTTTATCAGCAGGATGCGCTGCATGGGGAGGGTGAAATTATTCCTCATCCCGCACCATCATTTACATCTAAATTTGAAGAAAAATTAGAAGTCGCCTTTACACTATCTTTAAATTATTCATTTTTATCTACATTAAACTTTTACCTTTGTTTGGTTATCTTTGCATTTAATTATAAACAAGCGATTTCGCTTCCGGAAATACACATAAAGCAGAACAGCGTAACAGAAACAAGCGCTCGTAGAGCCGAATTTTACTTGCCAGGAACATAAAACAAAAACGTATTTCGCAATCTCAGATATCAAAAACAAAAGGCTTTAAACGGATAAATTTAAAGTTAAGAGTTCTTAAATATATTTTAACGACGTGGTTTAAAGAATCAAATCTAAATAAATAAATAAAATTATACGTCTGTGCGTCATTTTCAACGTTTAGTGGCGGTGTAAGGAGCATCAGAGTGAAACTAACCAGGAGATGGGCATTAGCGTCTTTCTAATAGAAACTAAAAAGTAAAAAAAAAAACTGCGGTTGCCAAAACGCCTGCAAAGCGTAGCAATTATTGCAAATATCCCCCATAAGGTAGACCTATGTTCAGAAGTGGACTTTTGATAGGCTGTATATGTATGTGATTTTTTTAAAAATTATATTTGAAAAAATCTTATAATTAGTTATCCTTGCTAAATTCGACAAAGGTAAACTTATTTAAAACCTCGCTGTGTTACTCTCTGAGAGTGTTTCACGTAGGGCATAGTTATAAAATGCGCTTACCCAAATACAGACTTGAGGCTCGCTTTAATTTTTTGATGAGTAAAGGTGGAAGGCTAAAAAAATTAAAAGCAAATTTGCAAAGAACAATGGCAGACTTTCATACATAACATTCGTTGAGAAGAAATGGTAGCGTCTAAATATCAAAATTATCTTAAAATGTTGAGCGTCAGTCCCTGAGTAACTATGTCAAAGATCTTTGTCCTGAGAAGGCGTCCAAAAAAGATTTTTAGATTTGAACCTTTTTAGGTTATGTCTTATGTCACTTGAATAAAGTCATGCGTTCTGTGGTTGTTTGAGCTAACAATCTCAATCCATTCTCAACATATCATACCTAACGACATAATTGAGAGTTTTTAGATTATTGTATCTCTATTATATATTTGCATACTATAAATGTATATTACTGGCATAGCTTCTGGGCCTTTGTGCCATACAGTGACATTTTATTTTAGCTAGTGCTGCCATAACATTAAATGAAATTATCCCATAGTACTATGATTGAGATAATGTATTTTTGCAGGAAGTTATTTGTAAGATACTTATTTTCAACCACATCATTTTTATTTTTAATATTACTGATAGTATAGTTATTACTAATAATAAATTCCAATAAAAAATATTTTGTGTTCGTGTATTGTGTTGGTAGTCTTACAAAGTACGTAAAAATCGGATTTTGGTTGGTCCAGCGTATGAAAAAACGTATGAAACTGCCGTAAATTTGAACAGGCTTCCTATTTTCTTCGCAAATCACGATGCGTTTCGAAATTCTATAAAAAATAATGACTTTGTGTCTATTCAAAAGCGCAGTGCACATACAAACACCTTTCTGGTGTTAGTTCAGTTTATATGCTAATCACTTCCTAGATTCTTTATTGTACGTCACGCCTGACGCGTTAGCTTGAGGCATTTTTTTTTAACTTCAAAGATGTGAACTTTGATTAGTTAAATACTGCGCGCAAAAATATTCTTATAACTGGCTGGCCAGGCTGACTTTGTTATGCACTTTCCAACGACCCGTTTCGCCTTTAAAAAATCTAATAAAAAGGCAATAATAATATAGAGGGTCACTTATCGGAATAAAAACTATTCTATCTCTATAGCTGGAGTAAGCAATACAGATTTACAAAATTTCGTTAAAATCGGTTGTGTGGTTGCGTAGTTCATCAGGGAACAATATTATACGCATAAATACGAGTATACCTTATAAATGGTCATAGGCATCCCACAAGAATTGTCACAAAAAAGATCCCGAGCCACCTCCACCCACCGCGCCGTTCAAATCCCTTCTTCTTCGACGATCGTTGATTATTGGAGCTATTTGGCCGGCTCATTGCCACTTCAGTTTTGTAATTACTTTGGCTATGATGGTTATTTTAATTCGGTATTTCAACCTCGTGTCTCTGCGAGCAATCAGGCGCAGAACTTAAAAAAAAAGACTTTAAAAAAAACTTTAAAAACTTTAACCTTTCAAAGGCTTTCTCATAGTCCACATACGCCAAACATAGTGGCAAATTTTACTCCTTGGACTTCTGTACAATTTGCCGAAGGGTCTGTATGTGGTCTATGGTGCTAAAGCCTTTTCGGAAACCATCTTGTTCGGGAGGCTAGAAGTTATCGAGTCTGTTTGCAAGATGATTCGTACTGACTTAAAAACAGCACGTAGACGCGGCTCAGAAGGAAAATCAGTCTGTACTTATTAAAGAGAGCGTTGTTGCCTTTCTTGAAGAACTAGACCACCGCATATCTGCTCTACACCTCCGCAGTAGTACCACCATGGAGGACAGAACTAAAGAGAAGGACTTGAAGTACGAGTTGTCAACCCGCTTTCAGAAGCTCTGCCGTAATTCCATCCTCACCATGGGGCTTGCCGTTTTTAAGGTGCTGTAGAGCCATTTCAATTTAGCTCAGACTGACGGCCGGAATATCATCGGAATAGTGTCGGATAAAACTTGCTCTTGGATCGTTACTCATACTTGCGTGTGGCTCCAACGATGATGTGTACAGCTGCTCATAGAACCTCTCAATCTCATTCAAAATCTCAGGTGTCACGGATACGATGCTGCCATATTCGGCCTTCTGTTTCGACAGTTGGCTCTTTCTGATAGACAGATCTCTGGCAAAGAATTTGGAGCCATGGTTCCGCTTGATTGTTTCTTCAATACGAACAGTATTAAAGTTGCGTATGTCCCGCCGCATGCAGTTGGAGGTCTGTCTGTTCAGCTGCCTGTAAGCTGTCAAATCTACTGAAGACTATAGCTTCATCTGCCGTCTAACAGCCATGAGATTAAGAGTGTGATTGGAGAGTTTTTGTGTGCGGTGGATCATGCAGAACTTAGCTCAGACCGTATGGACAGTTTCCACGAGCTGGTCATTCATATTATCCACTGCGTTGCAATATGTTAGGCACCTGAAAAAGATTTTGTAACTCGAGCTGAAAGTTTTCGAGACATTGCACGAGGGGGACGGAGCGTTGACTTCGTAGAGTTGACCTTTTTGAAGTTAACGCTTAGGTTTAGTTTGGATCTACCATTCAATGATCGCTGCCAGTTTTCACCCTCGCGATCACTGAGACATCACTGAGTAGTCGTCGTCTAGTGGTCATAATGAAGCCAATCTCCTCTCTTGTTAAACCGTCGGGGCTCCACCAGGTCCCTTGACCCATGGGTTCCAGCGTTCCAAATTTCCCTACCTTCAGCTCACCGTTCTATCTTGTGCCTAGTTTTGCGTTAAAGTCTCCCATTAACACCGTATAGTGGCGATTTCAGGAATGCATGGCTCTGGACATATCGTCACACATTTCCTCCACCTCCTCATCGGGATGTGCCGAGCTTAACGCGTAAACCTCTATGACTATCAATTTAACTGCGGTGTCCAAACTGGAAGTGTTTCTTGTGGTTAAGCCTCGACGCACTCGCAATACAAATCATAATTTATGATTGATTATCCTTCGCGATAGCCCGTATACAGTCCAGTACTGAACATAGGCCTTTCTACTATGAGCAGGAAGAATTTGCCGCAATATTCACGATTGGCGAGCGGATCGACATCTTTTAGAAAGAAGGAAATTATTTATTTCGCCATAAAAGCACAACCCTCGTCGACATACTCCCAATTTTTACAACGTTGTTAACGAGAGGCTTTTGGACGATAAATCAACTTGTCTATCTCTTCATCTAGTTCCAGGATCTTCTCATCAGTCCTCAGGGTGTGTGCGTTATATGTTGCCAGGTCGAGTCGTCCTAGGTGGCAACCGAACCTCCACCGGAGATTCTTAGCACCCCCTGCCCCACAGTTACTATGATCGCCACCGTAGCCACGAATAACGGGGTCGCCGGGGACTGGGGGCCATCTCTCCATAACCTTGATTATGTGGGGTATATTGCCATAGCCACTATAGGCTAGCGGGTTGGCAACCGCAGTTTTTTTGATGTTATCAGAAAGATGCTGCTTTCCATCTTCTGCCTCAGTTTCGCTCTGATGCCTCTTACGACACCCGCGGGAAGATATGGCGTAGTGGGTATTCTTGCCCGCCACTACATGGAGGAACCATTTAGGAACACAAAAATAAAACAGTTGTTACGTTGCGGCATAACAGCGTTCGAAAACCAGCTTTATACAATATATATTTTATAAATACAAATACTAAAATTATTGGTCTTCTCGTTTAGATAACACTGCTTTGTTCTCATTTCTCTGACAAGAATTCGCGTCTAGCTCTGTTCTTATCGCGTAACTATGACGATAAATTTCAAATTTACCCATTTAAAGGATATTGTTTGGTAACATATCTTAAAAGCATTAATAAATGCTATGTCTTTGATATCGGCATAAGTGAATATATGTGAAATGGTGTCGTAAAAATCGACTGTGGAAGAGAACTCATCACTTCCAGTAGACGGCTAAATATACTAATTGGTGTATCATCATCATCCTCGTTATCATTACAACATTTCAAAAGTCCACTAATAAACTTAAGTCTCCCTCATCAATCATAGGTTGCGTCATAGGGAGAATATTTGCCAAAGTTGTCACGCTTCGCTGGCTGGTTGGCGCCTACAGTTTATTAAGTGGCGAAGCTTGCGAAGTCACTTATTGATTTCACGATGTCTGTCCGTCTATCCGTCTATCCGTCTGTCCGTCTGTCCCACGATTATCTCGAGAACGGTTTCGAATTTTCAAATTCTGTTTTCAGCAATCGATTACTGATCACCCAGGCATCTGAACCTCCTATTTTGAAACTGATTGCTCAACGGCAACCGTTAGAAACCGCTACAAAGCTGATTGCTTTGCCACTTTGCTATGCTGTTAGCTTGCTAGGTTTACTATTATTTTGAATTGTAATTAACAGAATTAGGCGTTACTTTGCGTATATCAAAGATGTTAAAAATGTATTAGCTACCGGGACACCGGGAGGGCGGGAGATGCTCTTTAAACTAGGTAAGACAAATCATTTTACTTTATTACGTGGATTTTCGTAACGCGAGTCGTCATTACGCGGAGTTCATTAATTTTTAACATTTTTAATATTTTGAATTATTATCAGGAAGTTGCTGTTGCGCATATCCCGTTTAATTTCCCTCTGTCACCTGTTCCGATACCCACGATATGATATGGAGTACTGGATATTCTTACGCCATCACTACAGATTTAATAAAATATTATATAGTATTAATAAAAAAATATGAGATTGTTTTTTTTTACAAAAATTTTATTGCACCTCCAAAGTGTTCTCTACTCATTTATAGTTTGACTGCTAGAGAACGCCTTAAGGCGTTAAGTCTGTCTTTGCCCATTTTTCTGCAACAAAGTTTAAACAAATAAATACATAAAATGTGGAAATACCCGGACCGGGTCAAAAAAGGGGAGCAGGATTGCTATTGCAATCGCCAATCTATCTGCTAAGTTCAATGTCCAGAGGACTATTATGGTCTGATGATGCGAAGAAAACACATTCAAACAAACTCCGCAAAACTCGTAACCAGTAAATTCATACAATTAATGGCGAAGCCTGAATAACTCCCGTTGTAATTGAAGTTTGATACTAAGCATACAAAACAATTTCTGCCTTAATTGAAAACGGACCGAGTTTGACTTATTCTTTGTAAATTTATTACTAGGCCCGAAGTGGTGGAACAACGGCGACGCGTTGCTCTGATAAAGTTCTATTTTATAACTTAAGTGAGAGCATTAATATTCATTACTTGGGCGAAATGAACTAACTTTATTATATAATAAAGATCAAAGAGTAAACTCCGCGCGCAGCTTTACCAGCTTTTTATTTATTACAACGGCTAGGTTACTTGTAATTTAGCCAAGCGTTTAAGGAAACGCACAAAATGTAGGTATAACTGAATATCCACGTATAGAAATCTGAAATCACATATTATCATGCTTATTATAACCTTTACAGCCTATTAAAATCACAGGTTGGCAACGACATTTTATTTTAATTTTTAATCGTTATTAGGAAGACGCTGCTGCCATGTCCTGATTTGTTTTCCTCTGTCGCCAAATTCAAACCACACATAACTTGACTGGTATAGAACACCTACTACGTGATGACTTATATAAGCCGCCTTAAGACAAAAATGCCCTCGGAAAAGACATGATTTCCTTACACTATTGCCGTGGAAAAGACGTCGTTCCAATGTGGCCTAGACTGAGACGATGTGGATCATATTTCTTCACAGTCCCTTCAAAAACATAGACCACAGTTTGCGAATTTTTTTTACATCTACCTAAACCAGTGGTGTGCAAACTTTCTTAATGGTGGGCCAGAAAGTTTAAAAAATTTCATAGGAGGTCCAGAATTATAGGAAAAATGTATTTTGTAATGAAACTTTTAATCATATAAAAACATTACAGCATTACACGCTTGCACAAATGTTAAAAATTACAATTTAACTTTTATTCGAAGGCCCTGCCATGGTATGCGTGTGAGACATATGAAATTGCTTTTGATTTGCCATAATATTTTCAAATGCAGGTTCGAGCTGTGACGAAGTAACTTTCAACAGCGCAAAAAGGTGTTCATCAGTAAGTCGTTTTCTGATTGAGTTTTACCGCAATTTCATGATCGAAAAGTCTATTCGCGCACGTACGACGACGCAAACATCGCCATAATTTTTTGGGCGTGAGCAATCATCTTTGGGAATTCAGCTTTAGGCAGTGTTCTATAAAAATCTAGTTTTGGGCCCCGCGACCCGCAACACATGAACTACGCGCCTAGTCTAGCTGGCTCCTTTACCTATGCGTCTATTATTCTACCATGTAGAATCTACTTTATACTTCTGGATCGTCAAAATATAATTATCGCGGGACATATACTATTCATGTTGAAGGACCGTCGGCGGGCCGGATTAAATGCTTTCGCGGGCCGAAGGTGGCCCGCGGGCCGTACTTTGCCCATCACTGACCTAAACCTAAACTATAATTTTCGCATCGTGGTTAAGCAGAGCAACAATATTATTTTGTAACGTTACCTCCAAGCTTAAAAACTATAAATTTGTCTGTTCCTTTTGTTCTCAAGTAAATCACCACTTACCACCGTACCAGGTTGGTAAGATGTGTGCAAAATTGGATTACAGCTATTGGCATGCCCGTAGCTGTCGCGTGCTTTCACACCCGCCGTTTGGCACGCGGTTTGCTTGCAGCCCCTACTGCTCCTACCGCTACTTGCTTGCTAAACACAGGCATTCCACTTGTAGGTGACACGTGCAAGGGGCCGTTGTACCATTGTGCAAACTGCAGGCTTGTGTATTCCCCCGTCTTTATCCTGAGGATTAGGCTTAAATATTAATTTCATATTTTGTATCCTTTTTGATAAGAACGCAATAAATAATATTAAGAAATTCCATCCCTAAATATCCTAATAAAAATAAACACATTCCGCAAAATAAATAACGTCAAAGGAAAACATCTTACAAGAGGACGAAGTCACTACAAAGTTGTGAGATGCTTTTCATTTTGCGTTTTAAAATATTGCGGATGTTTTAAAGTTATATTTTTGTTTAAATATTGATCAGTTCAAGTTTTAAGAAGTTAGCTTTTATCTTTCAGTATAAACACAACTCCTGTAGGACTGTTTCAAGTCAGAATAGCACTGACAGAATAGTTTTATCGTATTGTTTAATTTGTAATAATAATTTGTAATAATTTGTAATACCGACCGACGCTGTTTACTCGAATTAAAAACAACCTTGGATTCTTATGAGAGAAAACGACTACATTAATAATACAACATTCATTTCATAGTATTAAAAGTAGGTTTTATTTATAGGATAAGGGTGACAAACGAGCACACAGTCCACCTGATAGTAAGTGGTTGCTGCGGCCCATAGACATCTACATCTTTTCTCGATTACGAATCAAAATGCAGATGCGTTGTCACCCGTGAGGACTAAGATGTAATGCCTCGTTTCCAGTAAAAAGGGTTTCCGGTTCTCAACGCTCACCATACGAAACACAGCGGCGTTAAGCTGATATTTTACGTTGGTATTCTGTGAGAGCGTGGTCCTTCCTCGGTCGAGCCGACCCATTCGTGCTACAACTATACCTACTACTAATATAGCTGCAGCATGGATCTACCACGTAAAGAAAGTATTTTGTAAAAAATAATCAAATACATTCATTCATTTACTCATTAAATACATCCTATTAAAAGTCAACATCAACAAACATTTTAGGTCTCATAGATAATCTCATAGAGGGAATTTATATAATTGGCTCGCTTGGTAGTCGGACTGGCAACCATAGTCTTTTGAGGTGTTATCAAGAAGCTGCTGCTGCCCATCTCCTGGTTCACTGTCGCCTCTTACAACACGTGATGAAATAGGGTAGTCGATTCCCCTATGTCATCACTACACGACATCACGACATCAAATGCATGTACAATTGAAATGTGCTCTGTCTAGATTCCACCTGGTAATTTCTTATAAACCTTTCCTAATTAAATAAAAACCTACATTCAACTGTATCAGTCAATTTATAAATAAACTTAACAATAAAATACGGAGTTTATGCATTTTAAATTTATGACTTTTTACGATGACGTTATGATCTAGGCATTTCTTTCAATTTCCTTTTTATTCCTAAATGATACTTCGAATTTGTAATCTCACGTTTGTATTTCAGTATAATATGCCCGAATATTAGCTGCTGTTTACCGTTGCACTTTTGTTTTTAAAATTTATAGTTGAGATTATAATATCTTCAACCAAACGTAAAATGACATATTAGCAGGTTTGGTATGTAGGTCATGTTTTAAATTTTAATGTTTCCAAGGTTGAATTCAACAATGACAAATACTAGGCCACTCAGGATACGAAAAAAAATTGGCTATGTGACAACTGTACTCTTTAAACCACTTTAAAACGTTTCACGAGACGGTCCAAAAATTTACCGCATAGTGACGGTGTAAGAATATCCACTACCTCATATCGTTCCGTGTGTGTTGTAAGAGGCGACATAAGTAAACAAACCAGTAGACGATGGGCAGCAGCGTCTTCCTAATAACACCTAACAATTAAATAAAAAACTGCAAATATCCCCCAGTTATTTCAGTAGACTCCTAGTAGGCTGCAAAGGTAACGTGGAATGTAAGAAAAATACAACAAAATACAACCATTAAATAGAAATACTAAAATTAAAAACAATTTAAATAAAAATAAATATTTATTTAATGTATTTTAGTTTTATATCTTGTACATGCCTCAATGAAAATTTTGTGTGCGATGTGAAGCAAATGTCAGGTTGACAGTCCTATTCTTATCGTGCACGCTAAGTACTTCCGATTTCTGTCGGAAGCTATAAATTATGCAGGACGCGATATAGTTCCGAATGTGTGCCCTATTGATCAGAATAATTTTATACTACGCCGCTATGGTTCGAATCTCAAACGGGGCAAAAACGTGAATTGTTTGTTTCTGAGTTTGGTTGTATTGAAACTTTCCCTGTGTCTCTCGAATAGTTTACTTCCAATCGAATGGCGTGGGTCACAGCTAGATTAGAGCGAGCATTTATATTTACAAATTATTTATTTTGTTTATTTCCATTATGTATTTGCCAAAAAGGATACCTAGGGCGGGCATAATGCCTTTACACATTTTCTACAGGTCAACTTCAAGCTTGCTAGATCTTGACTATCACAGTACCAGACGTTATGCACCCTTGAAACTGCTGCTTGTCGCCAGTTGGCGTAATTTTCCACCTGGCGTAACATTAGATCTTTTTGATTTTACAAATAGTCGCTTTTACACTTTTCTTCCCTTGACAGAGCTATTTTCCGAACCACTGGTAAATTAAACATTAGAATGACTTTCAAGAAATGTTATTTGTAATGTACGTTTAATAAAAACATTTCTATTTCTACAACATCCAGGGGACAAAATTGGTTAGAGAATTCTATTACGCTGCCACCACGTTTTTTGTTTATCTGATTTTATCTAGTTTAAATTACGTACGTACTACGACATCGGGACGTCTCTACCTCAATCTCTTAACCCCCCAGTGACCATGGGTGCTGTAAAGAACCCGAAATGTCAGGTAAAATTATTTAATGAGTAGTGTTCGCGTAAATATAACAAAATTTCAACATAATATGTATTATCGGACACAGATAAGTGTCTGTGTCTAAAGAGGTATTTCTGATTGCAGGTACACTTACAATATTTTGAAAAGGATAAATCAGAAAAGAACAAATTACCTATATTTGGTGTCGACACTTATTTTGTTTATCGACAGTTAAATATAAAATAAATTAAAAAATAAAACAATACAACCTAATGATTGCATTTTTTGTCTGTTGTTGTAATTTGTAACTACAACTTAGTTGGATAAAAAAGTTAACAAGTTACAATTTTACTATCTAAAAATATTTTAAAGTTTTAAACCAATATAAGAACAGTGTACATTCCTATAGCAGCTGCTTTGAAACTTGGCAATTATTTAACCAACCCTGGTGGTCATTAGTACCGAATTTGCCCCCTTTTAAGCCTAATAGAAAGGAGGAGGCTTACAATTACACTGTACTTTTTTTTGTTTTGTTTGTATGTATGCTACGCGATATCTTCGTCAATTGTGAACCAATTTTGATGATTCTTATTTTATTAAATACTAGGTGTTACTCTGCGCATTGTTGCCACAGAAGAAATGATTGTGTATAGTTTTCAATTTGGAAGTGTTATATGGTTTAATTAGGAATGATGATACATTAATTGAAGTTGAATGATATATAACTTTCAAATAAATTTGTCGATACGATACGCGCCACCTACTGTAAGTTAATTGTACTATGTCTAGATCCTACAACCGCAATCTGATGAACGAAATGGCAGCCCATGAAATACGAACAAACAAAAATTAGTTTTTATGTATTAGAGAGAAGATGTCATATTTTATTAAATATGTCATATTCATATAAATTTGGTGAGATATAGGTGGCAATATAGTGGATGAAGTTTTAATTTTATATGTTTATTAAGACGATATTGAGATTTTAATTTTCCTTAGTCCACTCAAAAGAGTATAAAATAACTTTTAATAAAATGTAAAAGCCGACTAAGATACTAAAAAGAATAAAATAATTTCTCATCCTGAAATAGGGTATTTTACACCATGTAAAAAAAAGTATAATAAATTTTGTAAAAAGTAAACAAGAAATATTGAATCCAGAAATATACATTTATAGTATGCAAATATATAAAAGAGATACAATAATCTAAAAACTCTCAATTATGTCGGTAGGTACATTATGTTGCTTGTTAGTTCAAATAATCACAGGACGCATGACTTTTTCCAAGTAACATAAGACATAACCTAAAAAGGTTCAAATCTAAATATCTTTTTTTTGACGCCTTCTCAGGACAAAATTCTTTGACAAAGTTACTCAGGGACTGACGCTTAACATTTAAGATATTTTTGGTATATAGACGCTACCATTTCTTCTCAACTAATTTTATGTATGAAAGTCTGCCATTGTTCTTTTATACTTTTACTTTAAGAATATTTTTTTATCTGTGCCTCAAATCTGCAAAACGCTGTCCGCCATATTAGATATCATCGTGACGTCACTGGATAAAAGAATTAGCTAATTTGCTGTGTTATTTCGAAATTTTTCAAGTAATCATTACGATTGTTGAGTTTTATTCCGAATTTTATTGAAAATTGAAAAGCCATCATGAAAGATGGAGTCATTAAAGCAGAAAGTACTAATCTTTATTATATTAATTCGAATTCGTTTAACAGAACCCATAATCTTACATTTTGTGTAATTTTCCTTGTCATTTTCCAGCTAAACATGCAATAATCTTTATGAAATTTGAAATCAAAGCGAGTTTATTACTTCGCTTTTAGCACTAATGTTATAGATATTATAATATAATAATAATAATAATAATAATCTTTATTTCGGACCAAAATTAATCCATAGTAGTGTTAGTAACAATTGACTTATAAACTAGTGTTAGTAAACATTAATGTGTGGACAAACTTTTTCAAAATCGGAGAATTATAGTTCTCCGCTACTGTTTTCAAAATGCTGTTGTGACTATCTCTCACCCTTCTAAGCAGCGAAGCTGTTTTCTTACGTATTATCGCATGAAAACCGTCCGTGCGAGCTTGCGCAAACATCTCCTACACACTACAGTATCGAGGCAGTCCCAACAACATTCTGAAAGCATTATTATATTGAACACGCAGGGCATCCAGCGACCTTTTAGTGTAATTGATCCATAGACTGCTCGTATACAGACTCTGGCAGTATGCCTTAAATAGGGTAATTTTTACTAAGTCCGTACATCGTCCGCAAGTCCGCAAATCTACGGGCCAGCATGTTACTCCTGACCGCTAGAGCCCTGCGTTCCCTCTCAATGTCTACATTATCTTTCAGGTCATCTGCAAGAAAATGACCAAGATATTTAAAGGACGTCACTTTTTTAAGTTTTGACCCATTCAAGAACAGGTCAGGTTCATCAGTCCTAGGCTTGCCCCTGACGCCAAAGACAATGTATTCACATTTTTTGACATTATATGCCAACCCATGAGACTCAGCATAGGCTACACACACCTTCAGTAACTCTCTTAATATATAAGCTTAGGTGAGAAAAACTTTCTGTCAATTTTTTTTGTACAAAATCATGTCATTATCCCATATAATAGAAGGAAATACGAATTGAGTAAAACCGTGCATTGCACTTGCCATGTATGATTTTGTAAAATGTAGACAATGCCTTCGGGTCTCCTGTTAACAGTTTTAACCAAGTATTTCTCATATTTAAATCAGTTGGCACTTGAATCCATTACTTCCTCGGCGTTCATATGCTCGTATTTTTGCGTTCAGGCACAACACAATAATGATATAAATGATAAGTCATTATTAAACATCCAAAAATATCTTATTATATATTAGCACCAAACTCAGAAGACTAGAAGAATATGATTTTTTTTTTTAGGTCTTCGAAATCAGCTTATATTTTTAATCAAAAGTTTATTAATTTTCATTTGTATGTTTTTGGCAGGATATTTGCATTACTAAAATAGTATAATTAAAGAGATGATATCAAACAAATTTTATAGCGATCACCAGCTCAAATAAAAAATTCAATTATAAAGTTGCGAGCAAAATAATAAAAGGTGTGCCAATTTCAAATAAAATAACGTCATTTCATGACGATAACTGCGAGTTCTTGTCGTTTCTAGATCTGCAATTCTTCATGTGGCATATCTAAACGAGCATCGTAACGACACTCGTGTTATCTCACAGTGTTGTTGGCTAAGTTTGTATTCTCATAATTCAAAATCAACCGTAACTTAACTAAATATGATTTATTTTTTCTTGTATAAGATTATTTACCAAGAGACAAGAGACACTCTTTTGAATAATGAGCTCCATAATTGATTTTTATTTTCATGTACTTTTGAATGTGAAAACTTGTTTGTTTAACATTTAAGGAATAAATTGGAGTAGAAGAACATTAATCTATGCGCAAATAGTACTTTTTTAGCATTTTATTATTTGGGCCCAACAATCAAATTAATACTACAATTCCAACCTAGTTGGTATGTATTTAAACTTTACCCATGTATTTTTTATAAAAAATCCGTCAAACGCAAGTCTGATTCAAAAACTGAAGTGTCAAGGAGTTCTATCACCTAAGAAAATATCTAAAGTGCAACACCACACAATAACCAGCCTAGTAAAAGCTCAACATTTTCTTGTGAATCAAAATTAACGTATGTTGCTAACCCTGATGACTAAGATGGATTACCTATCAACGTGTAACTTCTTTTTTATAGGATAGGGTGACAAACGAGCACACAGTTCACCTGATGGTAAGTGGTTGCTGTGTCCCATAGACATCTACATTCATCCTCAATAAAGAATCAAATTGCAGATGCGTCGTCACCCGTGAGGACTAAGATGGAATGCCTCTTTTCTAATCAAATGGGTCTCCGGTCCTCTACACTCACCATACGAAACACAGCAGTGTCAAACTGCCATTTTACGCTGATATTCTGTGAGAGCGTTGTCCTTCCCCGGTCGAGCCGACCCATACATGCTACAACTATACTACTAATATAGCTGCAGTATGGCTCTACCACGTATAAAACCTACACCTCTCTCCAAAGAGATAATAGAGCAATATAACTATAACTACTATAAGTTATATTGCTCTACTATCTCTTTTTATAGAAGAAACATTAAATAAAATTTCACAACAATGTCTTTAAGCACACAGCTCTTTACTTATTCTATGTATATTTTTAAAAATATTTATACTTTTTAAATTTATCATAAAAAATCGTATCCGACGGCAAAATTTTAATTTTCTTTATTAATTAAATGGTGATGATAAAAAATGTATACAAAAGCTCGATTTTATTTAAGTCGATTTCAGAACGCCAGGTAAGCTATTAGACTTCTTTATAGTCATTAAGGGCAGACACGACATTTCACTTCGTTGGTCAAACGACTTAGTAAAGTATTAATGAAATTATAAATGGGTCTAAGGATATTCTCAAATTAAACTGGCACTGACTGCGCTTTAAATCATAAAGAAAGACTGAGTTGAAATTTTCATAAATAACCTTTTTTTTATAGAATAAAATGACAAACTAGCACACATTTCACCTGATAGTAAGTGGATGCTGTGGCCCATAGACATCTACTACATCCTCTATTATGAATCAATATGCAGATACGTTGCCAACCCTGAGGACTTCGATGGAATGCCTCGTTTCCAGTAAAAAGGGTCCTCGGTTTGCTACTCACCATACGTAACACAGCAGCATTAAGCTGCTATTTTACGCTGGTATTCTGTAATCGCGTGGTCTTTCTACGGTCGAGCCGACCCATCCGTGCTGCAACCATTTTAACAGTGGTAGAGCCACGCGGCAGCTTTTGCTGCCGCACGGATGGGCCGGCTCGAACCGGGGTGGTACCACGACCTCACAGAAAACCAGCGTGAAGTAGAGGTTTACCTCTGCGTTTCGCTTGGTGAGTGCAGGTGGCCGGAGGCCCTTTTTACTGGAAATGAGGCATTCCATCTTAGTCCTCACGGGTGACAACGCATCTACATTTTGAGTTGTAATAGAGGATAGGTGTAGATGTCTATGGGCCGCAGTAACCACTTACCATCAGGTGGAATGTGCGCTCGTTTGTCACCCTTATCCTATAAAAAAAAAAAGAAACCATAATTTAGCTGCATCGTGGCTCTACTACGTAACATGTTTGCGCTTTAAATCATTAAGAAAGACATAGTTGAAGTTTTCATAAATAACCAATACTTTTATAAAAGTTACGCCTGAAATCCTAAATAATTACCTAGTGGAACAACTTTTAACGTTGATGACGATTGAGAAAACTATGAAATCGTAAAATGGCAGTCGTATCTGAGATCGACAGGAATATGTACGATACGCTTGTACATAAATTTAGAGTTTACATGCTAGCGCCATGCTACAGCACGAATGGGTTCGCTCGACCTGGGATAGACCACGTTGCACCGCTCGCACAGTACAAGCGTGTGAATAAAATTTTAAGTGTATAATATAACTGCGCAATTAATTAAATTTTACAGCCTATCAAAGTCCATTGCTGAACATAGGCCTCCCCATAGATTGCAACATCAAAGGGATATGTGCCATAGCAGCCTCGAATAGCAGTCAGGTTGACAATCGCAGTTATTTATTAGGATGACGCTGCTGTCCATTTCCTGTTTTTTTTCCTCTGTCGCCTGTTACGCGACACCCACCGAAAGAAATTATGTTGACAAACGAGCATACAGTCCACCTGATGATAAGTGGATGCTGTGGCTCATAAATATCTACATCTATCTTCACTTAAGACGGAGGACTAAGGCGCAAGGACTCTACTTTGCTGGCAACTAGTAAAATATGTCTCCGTTTCTCTGTCGCTATATTATTCTGGTATTTTTTGAGAGCGTGACTATTTTTCTTGAAAATATCTTTGACAATGTGTGTAAAAAGGGTATACGTAAATATTTTAAGAAAAAATAAATTTAAAGTGCTTTTATTTTAAATCATTTTATAATTTATTATGAAAAAAAGGCCCTGTTTCTTATTTTTGTATAATGTTTTTTAGGATATTGTGGAATATTGTCCCAATTTTTGATGATTGCTATTCTTTACCGGTGACTAACATACGCTTAGTTACATTGTTAAGTTATATCATCTAAATATCATATGACACTTCGACTCTAAAAAAGTTATATTAAATTTAAATCCCTGAACTAACTCCTATAGTTCAAGAACAAATATTCATACTTTGCTACAATATAAATGCTCTATGTCAAATTATCATAATGAAAACGTATAGCGGACGGATGTTAAAATTGATAATCCAATGAAATTTATAACAAACTTAAAAGTATTACAATTAATAATGACAATAAAACCATATGAAATAATAACGTTACGTATAAAGACAGATGTACAATTATGCATAATCCATTAGATGTCTCTAATCCCATTTAATTACGCGGGATATTTGATATTGCCTGCAAAGCTCAGTTCACATGATCGCGCGATATATACGCGCGGTATTGCATCGTAAATATAAGTCAGCGGCAAAACATCAACTGTGCGCAGGATGCACGTGACTCTAATATAAACAATTGTTTTAAACAATTTTCAGCATAAAGCGAAAGAGCAGATCCATTATAACTGTAGAACAAATGAGGACCATACTCTTATAGAAAATCAGTGTAAGACACCAGCATATAGAAGCGCTATAGTGGCGCTGGCATGTTCTGCTACCACTACCTCATATCATCCCTTGGTGTTGTAAGAGGCGACAAATCCAAACTCTATAGAGCAGTACAGTATTTCATGTCGACATACCACTTGCAACTTTACGAGCCGCAAGTTCGACTGCACATGGAATACTATTTTCACCTCTGGGCCTGGGCAATCCAGTGCCAGCTCCTTCCACTCAACCGTATCCAGCTACGAGCGGTAAAATCGTTAAACTGGAATATTACATGTATGTCATGTAATATTGTCAACTATTTTATGTACAGCAGAGACACATGTTAAAGACCTAATAAAACTTGCTATATAAAAGTTTCCGTAATGATTTCTTATGTTTACGCGAACACTACACATTTAAATTAATTTTAATGACATTGGGACGTCGAACACCTCAGTTCCTTCCCGTGACCATGAGTGCTATAAATTGCTCGAAACGTCTAGAATATAAAATAAGTTAATACACGCGATAAATTAACACTTAAAATTGCAAATAACAATGTCATTGGTGCATGTATTATTGTATATAATATTTTATAGTATTTTATATTTAAGCGCTGATTTATCACGTACTCGGTGCTGAAGGAAAACATCACGAGGAAACCTGCATATCTGAGAAATAAAAAAGATATTTCGAAGACATGTGAAGTTCGTCAACATACATTGGGGCTGCGAGGCGGACACATCCTTGCTCTATAACCCTCTCAGAAGTGAAAGGAGGCCTGTGCAGAGCTGTAGGATGTATATAGACCGTAACTTTATGCGCGATAAAATCCGTAAAAACTAGTTTACTTTAAATATTTAAATAAATATTTAATATGAGTGTAACTAACCACTGAAACCAAGTGGTGATGATGACGCGGTCAATCCGGAATTATATGAGTATCCAGATACACCCCAAGTAACATCACTATGTGATCCTGATTTTACACTGTCTAACACATTTGACGCAGATGAAAATCTCTCCACAGAGTTCCACAAAGATATTTATACACAACTCACATCGGCAAAAATTTTGCAAGTTTCGGTTTCTACATTCATAACTGGAACAAAAGAACTTATTTTAATATCTTTGAATAAAAAATAACTTGTACACGATGTATCTCAATTCGAACCGCACAGTTTTCTAAACTCAGCCTTATGTATATGCGCAAAAGCCTACTGAGAGTGGCTGTGATCCCGCATCAAGTTGCGAATAATTGAGTAGCGCCCTCAACCGACTCTACTCTAAGTGTTACATTTAATTACACCACGCGAGCGCTCTGTAATGCTGCTGAAGTACGAACTTTGTTGTGATTGTGCCACTAATCTGTAACATTTTGAATAATTACACTTCTCAATTTCATTTAAAGGATTCCCCGCTCTCACGTCTCTCTGTTGACATTTTTGGTAAATTAATCCATGATCCTAAACGAGAATACGAGGGTAATGCATATTAGTCTTCTACATTATTACATTGTTTTAGTACTGCGGCATATTCACATAAAACGCTTTTACGATTATGATGGACAATAATTCAAAAGTGTGAGGCAAATTGGTATATCTTAAGGGGTGTAGGTATACGTGTGGGTGTAGTATACATATTGATGTGTGGTTTATGTACGGTTACGGGTATGTATGATATATCATTTTTAATATAAATATTTTCGTTAATAACAATGACGATGTTCAACAATTTTTTTGCCATAAGGAAGGCGCCTATTTGGAAAGAGGTGGAGATATGACAGATTTCATAGCGAAGCAAGTGGATTTGTTATAAAAGTGAAAAGATTAATGTTTGTTTTTGAAATGTTAGATATATTTTGGTAGAGCCATGCTGTAACTATATAAATAGTATAGTTGTAGCACGAATGGGTCGGCTCGACCGGGGAAGGATCACGCTCTCACAGAATACCAGCGTAAAATAGCAGCTTAATGCTGCTGTGTTTCGTATGGTGAGTGTATCTAGAACCGCAGATCCATTTTACTGGAAATGAGGCATTCTATCTTAGTCCTTACGGCTGACAACGTATCTGCATTTTAATTCGCAAAGGAAGATAGATGTAGATGTCTATGGGCCACAGCAACCACTTACCATCATGTGGACTGTGTGTGGACAAACGTCACCTTTATTCTATAAAAAAAGAGTATATAAATTATATTAAAACCACACTTTGGATTTTCTAAAGGTAAAAAAATTGAAACAGTAAAAATGTGTAAAAAATTAAAGAATACAACAGTGACGCGTTGATTTGTGTATACATAAATTAGAAATCGAAAAACTTATTACTAAATCGCAACTATTAAATTATGATAACACTGGGTAACATTTAAGTTCACCTTGGTCTCAACTAAACTACATCTGGTGAGGGTAAGATTATTAGTCGCCATCGACTTAGGTCGACATAATCGGGTTCTACTTGCCAATGTCAACAGAACGATCGCTTCTGAATAAGTTATTAACTGTACAAAAACTTTACACAATACCTGTAACCTTTTCATGCTCACGGTAATGTTGAAGCCATAAGATCGGAGGTTTAAGGACTAGTCAATCATGCGGTTTCAAACATGAAGACTTGATAGATAATATTTTTAGTATTGAATCCGCCCTTTTTTCCTATAAACATCATGTAGGGTTCAATGAATTATAAATAAATAATTATATTTTGTTTCTCCTTCTTCTTCAGATTGTAATAGTCCACTATTGAACACTTCTATTGTAGAGCGGACATCCTTTCATCGTCACGTTTGGTGGATAGAAATAGAAATGATTGGTTCGATACCAGGCAGAATGTATATTTGACGGTATTATCTGTTGTCGATCTGAGTACTTCACCTCTGGCGTAAACGCAATGGTTATACCGCCTATGAAAACCCATATTTTTTCTGGTATTTGTCATTGTCGCTCTTACGACACTGAACCGGTCGAATCATTGTGAACATAGTTCCATATCTAACATAGAAACATTTATCGTAACTCATACAAATAACTATTTTAATAACTTCAGTTAATCGTTCCAATAATCACGTTACTCTACATATTATATAAGCCACTTCAAACTAAATCCGCAACTCCTGCGGCAAGCTAACATATCAATTACCACAACATCTGAGCCTGTTAACATGTGCCTGCTACAAACGGACATCACTAATGACGTGTTAGAACTAAACACCACAAAGCATTGCATATAATGAACATGTCTTTGGGGGCCGCTGTTGGCTTTATAACACATGTTAAATCAAGATTTACTAAAGAAATAGAGTATTAAAAAAAAATGTGTTGGAACTTTTAAAGATTTTACTGAACCTTTAACTTTCCTTTATAATGCTTTCAGCTGACTTTTGACATTAAATTATCTAATAGTGAGTGTTTTATAGTAAAATACGTGAAATTTAATTACAATGTACCCAATTTTTATAATTTATTTTTATAAAAAAATCAACTTCCAAATAAAGAATATTATTTTCTTTCATTTACATTCACATTCACATAACGAATTTAAAAGTGTATTAACAGCTAGACGTGCATGTATGAAGAAGATAATGAATCTGAAAGAAGCGAAAGAGGTATGTAAGGATCGTGAAACTTGGCGATCTGTTCTCTCTGGCTACCCCGTCAGGGATTGTGCGTGAAGATAAGTATTAACAGCTGATCTTCATAACTTTCTGGAACAACTTGACTTAATAGTATCAAGGACGATCACAACTTTATGAAATAAAATAATTTTAAAGTATGTCAACAGTACGCCATACATTTTACATTAATGATTTAAAAATAAAAAGAGACATGTGGACAATGGCTTATTTTTATCTGCTGCAATAATTTGTAGTTAGCTTTTAAATTATTTCTTATGTTTACGCGAATCATACACGTTTAATGAAAATGATTATTTTATAGAGGTTTTTTTTTTTTTTTTTTTATTCAATATACATTACATGTGTAATTCTTATTGAAAGTCACTCTTTACTTTACCACTGGTTCGAAAAAACCCTCTGTCCTGGGAAGAACCAGCAAGAAACCCAGCGGGACTTTTTTTTAAATAAATTTTACAGTTTAGGTTATTTCAGCTTGTCTTGATGTTTTCATCTTCTCCGATCGTGGGGCTTTTTTTTTAATTTCATTAGCCTCACGAATCTTAAGTGGAGGGAATTGGTGTCTCTTTCCGTGATTTATGGTATATCAGGTTTGTTGTAATGATGGGAGCAATCATTGAAAGGTGTCACATGAGAACAAATAACTAAAATTTTTTGTTCTCATGTGTTTAATACGATAGTCGGGATAACCAAGTTTTTATTGATTTTTTAATACGCGATATGTGCTAAATTCACTCACTCCTCACTTAAACTTACTTATTGATTATCCAGGTAAAAACTTAAGGCTAATTGCATTTAGCTTGCAACATCAACGAGACATTAACGGCACGACAGTAACCCGATCCAAGAACCCTCACAGCTGCACGCCGGGTATCCCGGCTTCACTTTCGGGATTAAGGAATTACTTCCTTTAAATTACTTACGAGCTCGTGCCTTTACACGCATTAAACTGCATAATTCGTATACAATGTCTGTACTTAATTAAAAACAATAAATTAATCTGCCTTACCTTGTGTACTGAACAATAGTTCTTTACAATTTGTAATCGTTATTATAAATCAAGTATCATAGAAAGCACCTGTATACGTTTCTCTGCTTAGCTCGTGGTTAACTGGTACAGAATGCCTAAAGGCATTAAGTCCGCCAATTGAATTTTAATTAAAAAATAAACATTATTTTTATTAATAAAGTATTATGTACATAAATTTATTTTACTATTAGGGTATGAATGATGATGCCGTAAGGTGAAGGTAGTCGATTATATCTAATCTAATATATAAAATTTAATTTTTTTTTGTTCGTATTTTATGAGCTGCCATACAGTTTATCAGATTGCAATAAAACTTTGTCAACTTGTTGCTTGCACTTACGCGAAGGTTATAGGCATAGTACAGTTAACTTAGAGTAAGTGGCGCGCGTGTCGTACGTACAAATTTATTTGAAAGTCATGTATCATTAAATTTCAATAAATATATTGCCTTCATTCCTAATTAAACAATGTAGCTGTTCCAAATTTAAAACTATATTTCCACAATTATAACTTATGCGGCAGTAACGCGCCGAGTACCAGCTATAGCTCTCGGTAGAGTCTTTGTGTTATATAGCATGGCATGGTGCGGGTCGGGTGTCAGCTTACAGTTTAGGGTGTCTAGAGATGAAACAACATTAAATCGATTTAAAAAAGGCGATTAACGATATACAAAGCAAAGTAAAAAGTATCGATTAGCTATTAGCTATTAGATTAGCTACCGATAAAAAAAATAAAACCGGAACATATATTTCTTTATAAATTATGTAAATCGTGTAAATTGTAATTAGAGTTTAATACAAATTATGAACTTATAGTTTGATATTGTACTATGTACTAATTTGAAAATAAAAATAATTTTCTATTTTATGTTAATTGCAACATTTATCTTGATATTAAAACAAATAAAATGGCTGCCAGTGATTTTCCTTACGCATTGACTGCAACTTTTCAAGGTACGAGTGCTAGCACCTTCGTTATATATGTATATTAGTGTTGCCACGTCCAGTGGATCAAATATCGGGATGAAAGGTTAAAATAATCGAGAATTCGGTTTACAAATACAATAAAATAAATTAAACAAACAAGTTTTTTGTAGCCATTTTGGCTGCCATGAGTTATCTAAAGTATGTTCGACACAATGTACAATGTCATTTAAGTATAATTAATTTTTAGGACTGAGCTAATAAACGAATAATTTATCTTCCAAACATAGGAAAAACTGCAAATTCGTTTATGTGTGTTTTTCTTATCGATTAGTTATCGTTGCGGACTGAATTTTCTGCATGACTCATTTTAATGTTATTCTCAAAAGCGTAATAAATCTTATGAACTCACAATGCATGCACTTCTTAAAAACCTAAAAAACGGCATCATACAATAAAATAGCATTTATTCATTCATAATCAAATTATAAACTCAGACACCTATGTCATATCGTGTCATACCATTGCACGCATGTCACTTTATTTATTGAAAACAACAGTACCTACAACCGCTCGAAGAAATTGACTAGTGGAAGAACTAACCCACAAGACTTAAATTTTACTATGGGTACTTATTTAACCGCAGCATGTAAGTTAGTTACTGTACTAATTAATACTAAAAAAATTATATAATAAATATTGGTCGAATAGACGACATCGATGTATAGAGTCGCGGGAAAAAAAACGACAGCATGAATGATGTTTGTGTTTCGCCAATACCTGGATTAAATAGTCAACATAAAAGTTTAAAACTGTTATGTTGACTATTTAGTCCGGGTTTTGTGAGTAAATATGAAATTTAAAAGGTAAAATATTTAATATAATATTTTATATAGTAACAGCTACAATAACAGCTTAAAGATGTATTCATTTTGTTCTCATAATTATCGATCGAAGTACAGACTAAGGAGGTTAGTAAAAAATCGGGACATTTGGCGTTCCCTACAAGGATGAATCAGGACGTGTCAACAGACACCTGAAAATTGGAACGTCCCGCGCAAATCGGGACACCAGGCAACACTAAACACTAATGTGTATAATCTAGGTTACCTAACTCATAGATGGGCGGAAGTAGTAGAGTTCAAGGAGAAGGCATTGGCATTGGCCGTTAGCTTGGACCTTCGATCGGGTTTGGCACAAAGCGCTTCTTTCGAAGCTTCCTTCCAAAGGGCTTCCCGAAAAATTATGCAACTGGATCACCAGTCTTCTTGCAGATCTGAGCATCATAGTCGTAGTTTTTTTTATATAGAATAAGTGTGACAAACGAGCACACAGTCCACCTGATGGTAAGTGATTGCTGTGGCCCGTAGACATCTACATCTATCTTTGTTTGCGAATTAAAATGCAGATGCGTTGTCAGCCGTAAGGACTAAGATAGAATGCCTCTTTTCCAGTAAAAAGGGTCTCCGGTTCTCTACACTCACCATAGAAAATACAGCAGCATCAAGCTGCTATATTACGCAGGTATTCTGTGAGAGCGTGGTCCTTCGCGGTCGAGTCGACCCATTCGTGCTACAACTATACTGCTACTAATATGGTAACGTGGTAGAGCAATGCTGCAGAACGGCTGCATGATCCGATTACAAGCCTATTAACGCTGGTGTTCCACAAAGCTGCGTGCTATCACCAACGCTGCTGTTTCTACATATCAATGATATGTTGCAAACCGGTAACATTAATTGCTATGATGATAACAGCACTGGTTATGCTTTATATACCCGCCGTGCCAATATTTCTCGGTAAAAAGTCGCCGAGTACTGGAACAAACTTCTGTCTGAAGTCGAGATTTTATTGAACAAAGTCTCAGATTGGGGGCGACTAAATCTAGTCCAGTTCAATACCTGGAAGATACAAGTTGCGCGTTTTTGCAAGCTTTGTTGACAATGTACAGTCAGGTAGTTATTTGTTTAAATATTAACTTAGTTATCCTTCAATAGCTAAACTACCTGGCTACACATGAGTATGGTAAGGAGGAATATTAGACCCTACAGACCCTAACGAAATTTCCTATACCTAGCAGTCCCCAGCAGTCCCTAATAATCTGACCCTGCCATACCATATAAATATACATATCTACATAAACAAAACATAGATAAGCACGGGATGTCTGCACCATGAGACTTAAGGTAATAAACAGACAGAGACAGGATGTTAGGGTTAGGTAATGGGGTTCTCTCACTGCCTGTCAAGCAGGCTCATAAGACTGATCAGAGGTTCTGACGGCTAAAAGTGTCTTGGCCGCAGTGAGATTGAGGTCTTACCAGGAGTTTTTTTTTTCACTTATTATAAGCCAGTGCTTAACTACAATCCCACCTAGTGGTAAGTGGTGATGCAGCCTTAGATGGTAAATCGCACTGTCTTAGCGTAAAAAAGCCTATTCACACTTGCCTTGAAGACTTGTATTCTGACGGAAAGATAGACGCTGGCAAATTATTCCACTTCTTTGCTGTACGCATTACAAAAGACGAAGCAAACATTTTGGTTCTAATGCGTGGAATATCGACAACAAAGGGGTAAAGACCCGTCGACCGCCTGCTTGTCCGATGGTGGAAAGGAGAGGGAAGAACTATAGCGTGTAATTCTTGCGCACAATCACCGAAATGCATCCTATAGAATACCGAGAGACTGGCTACTCTGCGCCTGTGCTCGAGGCTGACAAGATTGGTTTCAACCAAATCAAGGTCACCAACGAGCCTCTTAGCACGTCTCTTCACTGAGTCCAACGCTGCCATACTCCATGCACGACCGGACTTGCGCTTTATATAAAGTAAGACGCTGCCCCAGCGTGAAGTACCGCCGTACCCTTGCAAGGACACCAAGTTTCCTTGCCGCTGCTTTGGCTCTGGACTCAATGAACCACCCATAGTTGACGTTCATAGAAAATTCAACCCTTAACAACTGAAGGCGGTAAGTGTACTCCAAGGATACATTCCGGAAAGTAGGAGCCAAGGTGAGCGGGCTCCTTTTAGCGGTGAAAAAACACACTTGTGTTTGGAGGCGTTAAGTCTGACGAAATTGGCATCGCCCCATTCGGAAACTGCCTGTAGTGTAAGATTCACACGCATAACCATAGCCTCTCTTTCTGACTGGATTTGATCCCGACTGGCCCGGGCCCTTGGTTGGTATCTCTCCACAACTGCGCTGTCGTCTGCATACCCATAGGTACCGGGAATGAGCAGATCTCATCTCGGCGGTGAAAACAAAGATGTCGTCCAGCGTTGAAAGGGCTGGCGTTGGGAGAGGGGCAACATGGAGAGTGCCCACTCTCCTTGTTGCCTCAGGCGGTATTGGAATCCTCGGCGTAGACATGTCGAGTGACGTGCAGTTTCGTGGTTACTTGGAAGAGATGGCCAAATTGGTCTCTAAAAAGCTCAGCAGAGTGGGACAGTATTTCATGCCGGCACACCACCTGCAACTTTACAAGGCGCAGGTTCGACCTCACAGGGAATACTGTTCCCATCTCTGGGCTGGGGCTCCCCAGTGCTAGCTCCTTCCATTTGATTGCATCCTGCGCATGGCGGTTCGAATCGACGGCGACCGAGCTCTTTCTGTTTGGCTTTTATGGCAGGGATTGCGGACTAAATCAGAGTATTTGGACTGAATTCAGCCGTTCAATTTCACCATCGCACATTGTGAAAAAATTCGCGATACCATCCATAACATCTGGATGATTGGTGGTCCACGTTTCTGCGATTTAGAAGATGTTTTCTTCCTTGCACAACTTCCTTGTGGAATTGACTACGAGCAACGATTTTCCCGGACTGATACGACTTAGGGACCTTCAAAAAAAGAGCCTACTCTTATTTAAAAGGCCGACAACGCATCCACAATTCCTTTGCTGTTGCAGTTGTTCAAGGGCGTCGGTAGCCACTTACACTCAGGTGTGCCGCATGCTCGTTTGCCCTCTCTCCTATAAAAAAATCTATACTAGCGCTTTGTATGAACTACCTATCGGTCAGATGAGATGAGATTATAATGCTTTACTTTCGATTATTGAGTTAATTGTTGTGATTTGTTAAATTAATTTGGCTATTTGTCGAGTTTGTTTTTGTAATTGCTAAAACGGACAACAAATTGTTAAGGGGAGTCAAGCGGGATTAGACATTCCTTTAGCAAGAACAACAAAATTGCGGAGTAAATTTAAAATTTATTTAATATTATCACTTTCTCTATTTATTTATTTATTTATCTGTTCATTGTAATACATGATAAGCTAATTAAATTTAGTATACATGAATATGACGGTATTGCACCAAACATACATAGAAATATCTTACTTGCACCACACAAGCATAGAATTATCTTACTTATTTTTTTGCGATTGTATTCGCTTGACAGTTTTTACGTCCGATTGTCAGGCACATCTCTAGTAATTAAAAAAATTACCGCTAGTAACCATAGTACGTAACTACGCACGCAAGTGAAATAAATGAAACTTTTATAATATTATTACTAAAACACACTACATTATGTGAGACTTTTAAATTTAATGTTAATCTAATAGTCATAACACAACAGAGTAAATTAATACCGTGAAACCTGGCAACTTTGCCATTTTTGGAAGGACTTAAAAGTTTAGGACCAATTTTCCAACAAAAAATGACAAATCTCAAGAAACGTTACGTTTTCCGTGTTAATCGTAATTTTGTACCAGTACACCACTGATGGCAAAGTTACCTTCCATTGGTAAAGTTGCCAGACTTGACTATAATAAGAAATTCAGTGTTATTTTTTCCTAGTTAAAATTTTGTCGTATCTTACAAACGCACGCAAGTTACATTCTAGTACCTGTCATCCACACCATGCTACAATGCAAAGACTATAGCAGTAAATAAAAAAAAATATAAATGAAGATGAAATATCATCAAGTTACAACAATCTCAGGTATTTTAGGTCCATAAATAAAAAAAATACCCAAAATATTCACAACTGTATCGGCCCGCGAAATTACGTTGCTTGCACTGCTGTATTCCAGTCTGAAAAGTATAGGAAGCCAGTGTAATTACAGGCTGTGAGGTATACCATTTTAATCCTCAGAGGTGACAGCGCATCTGTATGGAGTTCTCAACTTGATGTTTATTGCAGGTATCCATGGGTGTCACTGTCACTGTTAAGGCCGTTTGTCACATTATTTTTAAATGTGTGCGTGGTAGGTGGCGTTGTCGTCGAGATCCAGAAGACGGGACGGATCACTAGTTTTGAATAAAAGTATTTTGATTTTGACTCTGAATACATACTTAAGCCCAGAAAAATTTGTTATGCAATTTTGTCTATAATCTTGACGTATCCGTGGTGCAGTGGCTTTACAATGAGTTACAGCGTAAAGGGCCGGGGATTCAATCCCGCACGGATCAAGTAATTCTATGGCCTGCAAATAACTATTTCAGGTCTGGATGTTTGTCTTTTATGTAAACTGCCCCCACGATACAAAAGAAAATTCTAGTGTTTGGTATCGTTTTCCATTAAAAAAGAAAAATAGTTTGATGACTTTAATTTAATAATTACTTATATTGCCAACGACGAAACTCTATCTCACAACAATGGTGATGATGTTGACTTACATACCTGAACTCGACAAACTCGACAAAGTAAATTCAAAGAAACTATTGTAAAATAGGGTGTGAAGTAAAATAACTCTAACAATAAGTTACCTTAGTAGTCATGAAAGTGGCGCTTAAGTGCTTTGAAATACAACTCCATCCTTTTGAAGTCTTTTAAAGTGGTCCGACCGCAGTTTCGCGCCCCGTACTTATCTTTAGTACTTGGCAATTTAAATCTGTTCGCACCTTGTAGAAGTTTTTATAATTAATTATAAAAAAAACATCTTTTTATAACTAGTAATTTGAATTGCCAGTGCAATGCTATTCATATAATTAATTATTAACGTCACTTACATTATTTTCTTTATTGACATTATAAAGATTGGTACATAAAATATGTATTCTCGTATACCACTCTAATTAAGAATAAAATATTTTTGATAGGAAATCATTCAACTGAATCTAAGGCTACTGGAATCATTAAAAATATTAACAACATTTTAACAAACAATAAAGTCAATAAAAGTTTTCTTTCCCGGACAACATCCTTATGGAATCGACTGCCATCAGTGATTTCTGCGGACCGATATGACTTATGAACCTTCAAGAAAAGAGCCTACTTTTTTTTAAATACCTACTGGCGTTGCAGTTATTCATGGGTGGCGGTAGTCACCATCAGGTGAGCTGCCCAAAAATGTTTTTTTTATAGGATAGGCTGACAAACGAGCACACAGTCCACCTGATGGCAAGTGGTTGCTGTGACCCATAGACATCTATATCTATCCTCAATAAATAATCAAAACGCAGATGCGTTGTCACCCGTAAGGACTAAGATGTATTGCCTTTTTTTAATAAGCGTCTCTGGTTCTCTACACTCACCATAAAAAACACAGCAGCGTTAAGCTGCTATTTTACGTTGGTATTGGTTGGTTGGTTGGTGAGAGCGTGGTCCTTCCCCGGTCGAGCCGACCAATTAGTGCTACAACTATACTACTAATATAGCTGAAGCATGGCTCTACCACGTATAAATTTATTATTTGAAAGCATCCAACGGGGGAAAGAAGAACGCCACTGTAGTTTGACTGCCGCGTTGGGCTAGCAGTCGTAAACGGGTTCGAAATAAAATGTGTATTTCCAATTTGTTGCCGTGATGTAGAAAATGATAAAGAAACTTGCTTGTCTGGAAAAAAAATAAAATAATATTTCGATAACTTGTGAAGTCCCCCACCATGCCTTAAAGCAACATGGTGGACTTATCACACTGGTCAACAGCGCAAATAATTATAGCTAAACCAATAAAATAATGATGTAAATCGTACCTTATATTTCACGTAATTTTACTGATGCAGTAAACAATTAATTTTAACGTTAAACATAAAAAGACTTGCGATAAATATTCACTCCATTTATAAAGCTCATCTAACTGCGCTGTATGCAACAGAACTGATATGGTTCTAGCAATCAACATCTGCAGATCAATCAGAATTCAATCATGAACTACTAGTAGAGCGCAGCATTACTGATGCAAAATATCTGCCTTCGATACAAGGTACATGTTTACTGAATAATTAAAAATTAAACATTTTGTACAACCGACTTCAATATAAATTATTAAGAATAAATCATAAACTATTATATATATATACATATAATTTGATCAAGGTCTGACCAAATAAATATAAAGTAAAGCTGTCGATTCACATGTGAAGCACCAGCTTTACTTTATAGCTATATATATATATATATATATATATATATATATATATATATATATATATATAGGGATGGATTGATGAATCATCGAAATCGGTCCACCCAGTAAAAGTTATGAGGTGATATAAAACGTTATATAACACACATTAAAAAGCACAGTCTAATTAAGTACCATCTCCTTTTTGAAGTCGGTAGAAAATAATTATTGTGGTATTATTATTCATTCGAACATATGTTTCCCCAATATATTGCCTCATAGGGAGGATGCTTTTGTTATAGAACAAGACTGACAAACACACAGCATACATGGTGGTAAATGGACGCTGTAGCATATAAACATTTACATCTGTTATCGATTAAGAATCAAAATGCAGATACATTGTTACCTATGAAATCTAAGATGGAATACCTCATTACCAGTAAAAGGGGTCTCCGATTCCCTACACTTACCATACAAAACACAGCAGCATTATTCTACTGTTTTAGGCTGGCATTTTGTGAGAGTATGGTCTTACCCCGGTCGAACCGAATAGGTAAAACCATAAATAAGTCACAGTTTTTTTTTTTATTATTTTGAAATGTTACCAGGAAGAGGCTGTTACCCATCTTCTGTTTCATTTCCCTCATCATCACTTACAGCACGCCACGGATCTTACGGTAGTAGATTATCGTACGCCACCACTACACGACGGTATTGTATGTGTGTATTATGAATATGGTATTGTAAGTACATAATTTCAATTATTAATTATAATCATTAATTAGAGACGTGGTTCTTAATTGCAATTTTAAGTGCTTATTTACCACGTGCTCAGCAGTAACGGAAAACATCGACATCGATATTACTTGATTATTATACATGGTTATTTTTCAAAGAGTAGCCAAATTTTAAATTTAAGTTTAAATATATAAATTATTATGTACCGTTACTGCAGTTTTTGTAAATACGAGTAAATAATGCTTCTAATTCTATTTGAAATTATCCCAAATTGAATGTCATTTATGGGCAACAACGTTTTTGCCTACCGATCGCCCCTAATGAATGTGTGCGTGCGCAGTAAAAGCGGTAAAACTAATGCATTACCACGCATTTTGAATAAATATAAGGAATATAGGAAAATAAAAGGACAGAATTATTGAGATTTTTTTTGAATTAATACTTCTTCACCATTTGCTATTACTTAATCTGAAACTTCTCTGCAAATTTGGCTGGTTATTGCAAAATAACCCTGTATATGAAATTTTTAATCTCAAAATGTAATCAATATTCTAAAGTACCCCAATCATATCTATAATATAAAAATGAATCGCTGAATGTGTTGCTAAGCTCAAATCTTGAAAGCAGCTGAACCGATTTCGCTAATTCGTTTTTTATAATATTCCTTGAAGTACGAAGATGGTTCTTACGGAGAGAAAAATTTAAAAAATTGCCTGAAAAAGTAT
Source organism: Parnassius mnemosyne (assembly GCA_963668995.1). Taxonomy (NCBI): domain Eukaryota; kingdom Metazoa; phylum Arthropoda; class Insecta; order Lepidoptera; family Papilionidae; genus Parnassius; species Parnassius mnemosyne. Next base: position 39,767,888 of record CAVLGL010000126.1, read on the forward strand.
AAAAACAACACTTTTCTATATTTGTCAATTTGAACTTTAATACCATACCATAAAGTTTAAGTGTTAGTGGAGAGGTTCCGGGAAGGCAAAACAATTATAATTATTATTTTTTGACATTTGTTGACTTACCTACTTTATTTCTTCTTTTTTTATCTAACTAGCTGACCCGGTGTGCCGAATAGCAGAATAAATATTAAAAAAATTAAAGAATCGACTGTTAGGCGGTAAGAAGTTCGCCGAGTCAGCTAGTTACCCATAAAATCGTTAAACTATACACTACGCGTTCGACTGTCTCTCCACTCTTTGCTTACATCTCTGAGAACTAATAATCCATTATTAGAATATAAGTTCTCCGTTTTAAATCAATTATTGGATAAAACAGTAACGTAGTTGCGAGATTTAAGTTGTCTTCACATTCATCAAAGTATGATATATAAGTGATCGAACAAATTACAACCTACCAACCAACCAAGGCAAGGTGAATAAGCTTTTGTTATGCGAAAACAGTGTGATTTAACATCAGATAATATAATAAGTAAAAAAATTAAAAGCATTCTTTTCTCAAGACTTTTTTTTCGTCTGTCTACGTGCTTAAGAGTCAGCGTCGAATCATTCGTCTCCTCCCCGAAATATTGACCTCATTATACACAATAACACGGAACTTGACACGGATAGTTCGTGCTTTGTTTTGAAATTTTTATGAAATATGTTGTACGCACACCAGAAACGTACGCCACGGCACGTCACAAACTTAAGCAATTGTAGGGAACCCTTATGTTTCTTCGAAGCCATTCAAACACAAAGTTTCAACTTTTGCGATAATGTCAGCCATTGCCATTCAAACCCGCTAAAACTTTATCAATGCGTGCAAAGGATAGTCATTTCGCTCATATCTGCTACATATAATTTCTATCGTGAACGTACATATCCATCGAAATCTACAACTGGAACGCATATTAGGTTAATACAGACCATTTTAAAGACAGCAACATAATTTTATTCGGAAATGATAAGTTTTATCAAAGCATTGTACTAAATTGATATCGCTATGGCACGCGTTACACGTGTAAATAAAATCTAAGTATGCTGCGATTGTCAAACTTTACGTAATTCGTTTTTTGTATGGAAATTTTTTTGTACGGAAATCATAATGAGTGATAAAACATTAAAGACTTTATTGACATCAAATCCTAATACTATTAATTTAATTTACCCTCATATTTATTAAGATAGGATAAAATTCTACATAATACTTAATTTTATCTACAATATTAAAAAATATGATAATAAAAAAAAACTAAAACTAGAAACTTAATTATCATATAGTCCTACTCCCCGCGGTATCGTGCCAAGAACGCTCGCTGCGTTTCCCCGCTGAATGGCTATACTTAGCCTTTGAGCGAGGAAAGAACCAGCCCTCTTATCACCAGCAGCAACGATCAGCCGCGGATGGAGTTCCTTTAGGAACTTCACCGCACGTGGACCCCACGGACCGATAGTCTCTACAGCAAATGGCACAAATATGTAGTCATCTCTCAGAGACTCGTATTTGCGCCACTTACTCAGTTCAGCTGCCTCTGATGCCGCCCCGGCTTTAAACGAGGTACCCCTGAGATGAGAGGCCGCCAGAGTGTCTACGCAAGTAGCATCCCACACTAGGGCTTTGCCTCTCTCTCAAGGGACCAATGTCATACCATCGGGTCTCTTGCCATAGTCTCTAAATATTCCACAAGGCTCTAAAACCGAGGGAACATTTATAGAGGCAAGAGCCCTTCGGAAGACATCGTTCAAAGAACTGTGTCGTGAAAACCTACCAGCGCTTTTCTTACACGAAAGTCCGTGAAGTGATAAATAAGTTTGTTTTACGCCATAAAACATAGGGATATCTTAATAAGCAATACCGTAAATTTGTCATGCCAACTACGAGCGCAATGATTAGGGAAGATTAAGGCATAGTTAAGGCAGTAAAAGTAGGAAAACTGTTTTGCAATAGTCATGAACCAAACTTAAAAAAAAAAACATTAGGATTGTAACTATTATAACTATTCACTGCGCAATTGCGATGATAAACTTATTTTTTTTTTAAAGTTTTAATTGCCTTTATAATATGAAAGTTTATTGTCTCCACTATCCCACTGTATTCTGTGGAAATTATTGGAAAAAAAATATAAAATGATAATACCTACAACAAAATACCCGAGAATCGGTGACGAGGAACGGAATCTTAAGAAGCCTTTGATTTAGACAATTCGCCTATCGACGCTACATATTTCGTTGTATTAGATGATATGTAGATTGAAAATACTAATGTTATAGCGGTCAATGCGTAAATTTGACGGCTCCGCAGCGTAGTGGCGTTAAGCGAATGGTCGTGGTACTGCGAACGGCGTTTGCAAATCCACATCACACTAAAAAAGTGTTTATATAGCCTACATATAATTGTCCTTGTTTTAGATGTGTATATTTTTACAATGTTACATGCATTTGTGACGGTGATTGTAGCTAAGCGTACAATAAACGTATCCGTTAATTTGCAGCCAAGTAGGTGTGCACCGTAGTGCTATCTACAAAGTAATAGCTTACGTAATAAGTATTATATGTATTATATTACTACTACTAAGCACAAGCCTACACTCGTTACTGAGTGGATTTAGGTAAGAAAAGTTCGCCGCGTTTAATATAATATAGATAATGCGTACTTCACATTTCCTCGAGATTCTGTTTATCGTGATTAAGTTTCACAAATATATCGCCGAGGACATTGTAAATTTATACTTAATTTAAATAAATGCGGGTTATAATAACAGTATTGCCGACAAGTGTCAACCCTAGTTATCGTGTACCATGATATCTAATTGTGACGTCCATCCTATGTGCTATCATGACTCTAAAAGATGTACATATCAGCAACAATATTATCATCATTACAGACTTTCACAAGTCCACTGCTGAACATAGGCCTCCCCCAAGGAATTATACAAATCACGGTTCTGAGCCACCTGCATTCATCGACTTCCTGCATATTTTACCAGCTTGTGCATATTCTATCTATTTGACCTACTCACCATTTATTGGTATGAGCCACGCGAAATACCTTTATTTTAAGATGATATTCGCCTTGGTATTTCAGCTACTTTGACAGCTTACCTGATGATGTCAAAGTCTATCAACTACGTAGGTGATATTATAGTGCCCCAAAAGTCAATAATTTGTACTTACCAACTGGTGTTTATATCTCTTATACGATATGTAGTCTAAAAGACAGTATCAGAGTCAGATATATAGGGACAGTCAACTAAACCTAAAAGTCAACACTTTGTACTACACTTGTTTAATTTTTTTTTTAAGACCCGACATTCCGGGCGACTTAAAACTATGGTCGAGGAGAGTCCCCGCCTCCGTGAATTCTTAAAATTTAATTGAATTCTATGTTACGAAAGTTGTATACTCTTCTCGGACATCGGCAGCTAAATATGGTTAGAACCATTAAGTAAAAAAAAATTAATATTTTTATACGAATTTGAAAATATCAGAACTTAGACAACTTTATTTTTGTTGTAAATTTACTTTGAACAGGGCAATAGAAGAAAAACAAACTTTATTTCGATTCAATCCATTACTCCAAGTTAAACAAATATTAGCTTTCCCTTGAATTAAACTTGTCAGAGTTGCAATTTTGAACAGTAATCATAATTGATGACCTTATAAATAAAATATTCAGTCTTTATAAATTTTATTGGACATTTGAAATGGTTAATATCAAAAATCCCTGCAAAGAAAGAGACTCATAAATGTATCTTATGGGATACGGCAACATTAGTGAAAAAGGAAATGTAAACCTTAACTGCACGCGGTAAACTAAATGCGGACTTGAGTACTGCACCTGGGTCTGTCGTTAAAGTCTTTCCGCCCGGTTTTGGTTTAAACTCTGAATAAAATATTCTTTCCTTATTTTATATCATTCCTTTATATATAAAAATAAACTATCAATAGGTTATACTATACTGATAACATTAATACATTGATTGATTTGAATTTTAATTTTTTCCTGGATAATTTTTTATTTAATCATTTAGTTTCCTTTACTGACTAGTAAAGGAAAGTCAAGTAAAGGAAAGACCAGTAGACAGACAAACCTGGCTGTATTCGCAGATTAGCACAAGTCCCCACTTCGATTATAGAATCCGAAAGAGAAGCTATGGTAGAGCGTGTAAATCTCACATTACAGGCAGTCTCTGATTGGGGCGATGCCAATCTTGTGAAGTTCAACGCCTCCAAAATACAAGCGTGTCTCTTCACTGCAAAAAGGAGCCAGCTCACCTTGGCTCCTTCTTTCCGAAATGTATCACTGAAATATACCGACCGCCTTCAGTTGTTAGGGTTTGAAATATCCTCAAGTTTGAACTTTGGGCGGTTCATTGAGTCCAAGGCCAAAGCAGCTGCAAGGAAGCTGGGAGTCCTTGCAAAGGTGCGGCGATACTTCACGCCGCGACAGCTGCTTACTTTATATAAAGCGCAAGTCCGGTCGTGCATGAAGTATTGCTGTCACATATGGGCTGGTGCTGCAAAATGCCACCTGGCAGCGTTGGACTCAGTGAAGAGACGTGCTAAGAGGCTCATTGGTGACCTTGATTTGGTTGAAACTAATCTTGTCAGCCTCGAGCACAGGCGCAGAGTAGCCATTCTCTCGGTATTCTATAGGATGCATTTCAGTGATTGTGCGCAAGAATTACACGCTTTAGTTCTTCCCTCTCCTTTCCACCATCGGACAAGCATCTTTACTCCTTTGTTGTCGATATTGCACGCTTTAGAACCAAAAGGTTTGCTTCGTCTTTTGTAATGCGTACAGCAAAGAAGTGGAATAATTAATAAAGAAGTGGAGTATTGCTGCCATATATGGGCTGGTGCTGCAAAATGCCACCTAGCAGCTCTAGACTCAATGGAAAGGCGTGCTAAGAGGCTTATTGGTGACACGAATTTGGTTAAAACCAATCTTACCAGTCTCGAACCCAGGCGCAAAGTAGCCAACCTTTCGTTCTTCTACGAGTACAGGATGCATTTCGGAGAGTGTGCGCAGGAATTGAATAATTTAATTCCTCCCTCTCCCTTCCACCATCGGACAACCAGACGTTCGACCAGTCTCCACGCCTTCGTTGTTGACTTACCACGCATTCGAACCAAACGGTTTGCTACATCGTTCATCATGCGTACAGCAAAGGAGTGGAATAAGCTGCCAGCATCTGTGTTTCCATCCGAATATAATGTGGGTGTCTTCAAGGCAAGAGTGAATAGGCTTTTATTAAGTCAGTGCGCTTCACCATCTTAGGCTACATCACCACTTACCATCAGGTGGGATCGTAGATAAGCGCTAGCTTAGTAAAATATAAAAAAAATATATTTATCCATCAGATAAATATAATAGCTACTTTACCTATAAAATTTGGTGGTATTGGTGTGAGAAATCTTTCTAGCGTTGCATTGCTTGCCTGCTTTCCTTGCTTCCGTGCATAGTGTCAATGACTTATGTAACATAATTTTAAATAATAAAGTAGACCTGTGCTTTGCTACGGAAGCAGGCAAACGGTCTGTCACGGTGAAAATGTTCCACAGGAAGTTAACCAACAAAAACAGTGGGATATTCCGTTGGTACAGGGCGTGCAGAAAGATTTATTTCATAATTTCCATAGTGACCAAGATAAGGCACGCCTTCTAGGTGTTTCGACTAAGGAATCTAGTCACTGGTTACACGCTTTACCATCAAGTAATCTCGGCACATTACTTGATGGGGAAAGCTTGTGCATTGCCGTAGGAATCCGACTAGGAACGGTGATTTGTCAACCCTATCGGTGCCCCTGGTAGCAGCGTCGACAAGATTGGGCTCCACGGACTTTCATGTAAGAAGCGCTGGTAGGTTTTCACGACACAGTTCTTTAAACGATGTCATTCAAAGGGCTCTTGTCTCTATAACTGTTCCCTCGGTTGAACTGAGTCAGTGTCAGCTGAACTGAGTAAGTGGCGCAAATATGAGTCTCTGAGTGATGACTACATATTTGTGCCATTTGCTGTAGAGACTATCGGTCCGTGGGGTCCACGTGCGGTGAAGTTCCTAAAGGAAAAAAGGTGATAAGAGGGCTGGTTCTTTTCTCGCTCAAAAGCTAAGTATAGCCATTCAGCGGGGAAACGCAGCCAGCGTTCTTGGCACGATACCGCGGGGAGTAGTACTATATGATAATTAAGTTTCTAGTTTTAGTTTTTTTTAATTATTATTATTGTTTTTAATATTGTATATCAGATAAATCAATTAAATTCTAAATATTGTATGCAAACATTTTGTTATATTTAATTCACTTTAAAAAAGGATAAGGTTCTCTATTATTCGACTGTATTTTTTGTAAAGTAATAGGTGATTCTATTTTCATGATTCTTATGATTATTTGAAAGCTGGTGCTACTCATGTGGTCCCATATAAATTTGATCAAGATTTGACCAGTAGTTTTTGAGTTATCCTTAATACTGCGTATTTAATTCGATTACATTGATGATGTTTTCATTTTATTTATATTGAAGACAGCCTCTGTGGCTATCTTCGTAAGTCCGTTACCGTTACTGTTACAGCCTATTAAAGTTCACTGCTGAACATAGGCCTCCCCTATAGATTGCCTCATATGGGGGCATTTGCCATAGTTGCCACCATTGGCAACCACATTTTTTTTTAATTTTTAGATGTTATTTGGAAGGCATTCTCCTAATTTGTATCCCTTTGCTGCCTCTTACGACACCCACGGGGGATATGAGGTAGTGGATATTCTTACACCGCCATTACACGGTAAGAGTTGGTTACAAATATTTAGGGCTATAATTGCCACTTACCTAACAGGTGGTCCGTGAGTCCGTTTATCTAATATTGTTAAAAAAACAATCTGCGGTATTAAGTTTCGAACGAATAGACCGCCATATTTGTCATCAGAACCTCGTTCGTTAAGAAAGAGAGTACACCACCTGCAAGTTGCATGCACGCATTTGCTCAGTTATTTTCTGTCACCATTAAAAAATGGATTTTTCAGGTCTCATGTATCATCCTATATCTCTGATACTTCTATAACACGAATAGAACTGGCAATAGTATAGTGCCTGTGTGTTATTTCGACAGCAATCAGAACTCGTCGCTTGGTTGAATTATGGAGTCAAATTGCTCATTGAATCAATCATCTTGCTTTCAATCCATTGCGCTCATATATAGATTTTTCTTACACAGTCACTCTGAATAATTTTATGTCAATATTATCTTTCACGCAAGTACATTTATATCGACTGAGGTCACACCGAGCGTACCACTGAACTTCAATTTACCTAACGTTATATTAGTCCCCACGAAAACGGAGACAAATGTAGGCACTCGACTTTCATTGCGCCCGTTCGTGGGTGGTGGGGGCGTTCTCGCTGCTCAACGTAACACATTTTATGGAAAAATATGATTGCGCCCCGAATAATATTATTGGGCTCAGGGATAAAGTCGCCGCGTAAAAAGAAATACAAATAAGCCGGAAAAAACATTAATAACGAATAAAATGACTAATACGTGGGTAAGACCGTCTACCGTATCTGGTGCATTTATTCAAGATAGAAGAAAAGAAGAATTTACGACATTACTTCATTATTTTTGATTAATAGGAACTCATATTTAGAAAGCTTATTTATGAAATACTGACTTATTTATGATATACTGACTTATTTAAATTATTGTCTTGTAGTTCCAATTTTAAAGGTTTGTTTTATTTATAAATAAATAAGGCGCACCTCTAACAGTCTGTGTTCACTTCGTTTGTTTTTGAATTAATTCTGTTTTATTTACGTCCATTAAAAAATATTAAATTCAGGTTATTAAAAACTAAAAAATTAAAAATTAATAATTTCCCAAAAGTTCTTGGAGATCCTATATGTTACAAATAATTATGTTTCATGAAGGAACTAGCGACGTGCTCTGCCTTTGTCTGAGTAGGATCTATAAACGTAGTGTTATTTATATATAAGGTAATCAAAGGCCATTTTTTGTATTTTGGAATAAAATATATTCTACATTATTCCTGGTTGGTATCATGGATCATTCCTCTCTATCTGTTCGTAAAGTTTCATTACAATCAATTCAGCCATTCCGAAGACTAGCCTAAATTACATGTTTTATTTTAAATTGTCCGTAATAAGAAGTAACGTCTTTTAGAATTTGAACGTGATAACCTACTTAAAAAAAAGTAGATATTATTAATACTATTGGAAAAAATTAACTGACTTAACTAACTCTCCTTTTATAAAAAAGGAAGCGCTACAAACTTACAAATGAGCCCACAGTCTTATGTATAGGAAGGGGATGCTGTGTCCCATTGACACTTACATCTATCCTCTGTTACAAAATGCAAATACGTTATCGCTAGACATGTGTCATTTTTAGTGACCCGATCATTCAAGTATTGATTCGTCTTACGAGCTGGGTCATTCGGGTCGACCACTCAAATGGATCATTTCGAGTTTCAGTACTCTATGATCTGTGAGACCTGCTCGATAATGTCGGTCGTGGGACTATACTCTTTGGTCCTTAACGTTCAAAAAATGTAATTGCAATCATTAATAGGTACTTCGATGTGATCCAGAGTCAAATGAATAAATCTTTCACGGTTAACATATGTCTAGTTATCACTCCATGGCAACTAAGATAGTCTGCTTTGTATCTGTCTCTCGTCATTTTTGTCAGATGCACAGTTGCATTATGCTGCTATTTCACACTGGCATTCCGTGCAAGCGTGGTCCTCTCCGGTTGTGCCGAGCCATTTGTACTACAACCATAACTTTTTATTTATTTGAATTTATAGAAGTTATCACCTTTATTATTAAATAACAAAGCAAAGGTAAAATAATTCACTGCAACGTAGTTATATCACGTAAAGAAGTAGGTATATATTCGTTTTTGTGTATATTGGTTCCGACAAAGAGAGCACTGTAGCGTGCGCAATGCGCATGTTGTGGCTTTATGAGGCTTGGGGCTGATTTCTCGATTCCTAGTTAAAATTTATAATAATAATAATAATAACTTTACTTCAGACATTAATTAGTTTAAGTGTAAGTATAATTATTATTTATTTATAGGATAAAATACAACATAAACAGAATAAAAACTACAGTTTTGTGAACAATTTTTTTTATAGAATAAGGGTGACAAACGAGCATAAATTCCAATGGATGATCAGGTGATTGGTAAGTGGAGTCTGCGGACAATAGACATCTACATTTATCCTCAATAAATATCAATAATCAAAATACAGATGTGTTGTCACTCCTGAGGATTAAGATGGAATGCCTTGTTTCCAGTAAAGGGAATCTCCGGTTCACTCACCATATGAAACACAGCAGAATCCTGTTGTTATTTTACGTTGGTAATATGTGAAAGCGTAGACCTTCCCCGGTCGAGCCGACCCATTCATGCTATATTATAAAATCTATTGGTAAATCCAATTGTGCATGCCCTAAGCGCATTAAAAAATTACGTATAACATGACTATACGGATTTTTTTTAAAGTAGTTTATATACACACAACTTTTCACTAATAATCTTATTATACTTCTGATTTTCCGATAATTTTATGTCAAACTGCAATTTAAAAAAAAGTTTGGAAAATCTAAAAGTGCACGACACATAATGCTCATATGATAAAGTCTAAGACGTGTTTAAGTATAAATATTACATCCTACTTATTTTTAGTACGTACTACTATTATTTATTCTGTGCTTTTAAAATATTGTAATAAAAATCTCTGATTATTATAATAATCAAATATGTATGAAATTTGTTTTTTCGAATATTTTGTATTTGTACATCTTTGTCAATGTCGATCTTTTTGAGCAACTGCTAACAACCGATAGAGTATCTACTCACGACGACGGTTGATGCTAAACTAACCACAGAACACTATTACTCCTACGGAGAAGAATGCCAACTTCATCATCATATAAAGTAAAATGAATATACCCACTAGCTCTATCTATAGTCGGCCCACCTGCAATATTTTCGTGGCGGGAAAATTTGAACGTTGCTCTTTTTTTTTTGGGGGGGGGGGGGATATTTGAGGTATTTTTTTTGGGTTGCCTATCCCAGCAATAAATTACAGTTTTCTATTTATTTATTCAAAATACAAATTAAAATTTAAAAATACCTATATATAACTTTAAAAAAGTACTTTACAAAACTGGTGTTTTAGGTATAAATTATAGAAATGACAAGTAATTTCTCTTCCACAACATGTTCTATCCACTAATTACCTATATGAGAAAAAGATATGAAAGCATGTACCACCTTTTCTCATAACTTTTCTTTTTATAAGTCTGGACCCAAAGGGTCCGTAATAATGAGCCTACAATGTCTGTCTTGTAGACTTAGTATTATAGTCCTGATGGAATGTGAACACCATACATGCGGCATCGCCGACGCGACCTGTATTTGTATACTGGCTGCCTAATAGCAGGTGGTTCTAAGGTACAAAAATACATTTCTCGAACATGCATAATACTAAAACACAACAGACGGAAGACAAAATTACTCCAGCAACTTAGTTCTATCTATAGTCATTAGATAAGTTTAAACAAGAAAATAAAATTCAATATTTATCACAATATTTCAATTACCTATGTAAAACAATGATAAAAATAATATTATATATAATTTACAATCATGAATGAATTGAAAAATTGAAAATTGAAAAAAAATTTATTGCAACAAAAAACAATTTATACATATCAATGTGGCCCTATCTCCTGTAAAAGGTTAACCTGAGTAACAGGAGATAGTTCCTTCCTATATTTAGCAAACTTTTGTTGAATAAAATCACAAAAAAAAAACATATAGACACGTGTTTCTAAATCTACGTGCGTGCGCGCGAGCGCCCTGTGTGTGTTTGTGTGTGTGTGTGTGTGTGTGTGTGTGTGTGTGTGTGTGTGTGTGTGTGTGTGTGTGTGTGTGTGTTGTATGTGTGAGAGACAGAGAGAGTGAGGGTGTGTGCGTACATGATTTTAATTTTTTAAATTTGTATGATTGTTATGATTGCCTGAATTAATTATGATTACAATTACATTTACAAATTAGAGGTTAATAGACATTGAGTAGCTTCATAGTCACAAATTTTCAGCCAATTAATTATTTTACTTTTGATTTGATGGTTGTTGTAGCTCTTACTAACACAAATTTTATTAAATTTATTGTATAGTAATGGTGCAAGGTAATAAAATTGTCGTTTGGTAAAAGCGCTATGTATTCTAGGATTCTAATTGATATTATATATCGTCGTTGCGCGTGCAAAACCGCGGAAGAGCAGTTTGTAAATACCGCGTATCTACATTTTTAGAATTTTACAGGAAGAAGAAAAAACTTAATAACTTGGTAATTTATAATTATATTACCGACTGAACTTTATAGCAGCTTCTTTGTTACTTATTTTATAGAAATTTAACGTAAATGTATTAGAAACTTGTTTAGATTTCGTGTAAAGTCACTTACACGGTTTTGTACCAGCAAATTACATTTAAATACTATACTTTTAGGAGATACGCGGGCTTAAAATAAAATACATAATATTATATTATTAATTTGAATTTATTATGATATACCAGGTGGCCCATAAGTCGTTAGAAATGTAAATTTCGAATAAAATACAAAAGGCGCGCATGAGTGGCGCGCGCGGTGCGGGGGGAGTACCGACGGTTTCTGGGAATTCAGTCGCCATGGAGCGTTTCACCGGTGCGGACCGTGCATTTTGTGTGCGCGAGTTTTATCGAAACAATGATTCGGCTACCATTGCGCGGCGTAAATTTCGAGAATATCAGAATTTACGCAACTTTAAAGACATTCCAAGTGTTCAAACGATTAAGAACTGGGTTATTAAGTTCGAAGAGAGTGGTTCGACGTTGGATAAACAACGGTCAGGTCGACCAAGGACATCACGGACGGAAGAAAACATCGATGTAGTGAAACACTCAATTCGTGAAAATCCTACCCAGTCTACTCGTAAGCGTTCCAGTGCATTAAACTTACCCAGAACATCGTTACAGCGAATTTTAAAGAAAGATTTACATCTTCACCCGTACAAGATTCAGTTAGTACAGGAATTAAAAGATACTGACACTATCCACAGACTAAATTTCGCAAATGAAATGTTGAACCGCTTTACTTTGTTTAATAACGTGTTATTCTCTGATGAGGCTCACTTTCACATCAACGGCCATGTCAATAAGCAAAATTGTCGCTACTGGAGTTGTGCAAATCCAAATCGCAAACATCAAAAGCCCTTACATAGCCCTAAAGTGACAGTTTGGGCGGCTATGTCAGCGCATGGCATTATAGGCCCTTACTTTTTTGAGGACGGCAGAGGCCGCGCGCTTACTGTTACTTCACAACGGTATGTAGCTATGATCCAGGACTTTTTTACACCAGAGTTGCAGAATTTTCCAGGCTTCAATACGCGGACCTGGTTTCAACAAGATGGAGCAACTGCCCATACCTCTAACGTCGCTATGCCGGTCGTCCGTCAACTTTTCCCTAATAAAGTGATCTCTCGAAGAGGAGATATTCCTTGGCCACCACGTAGTCCAGATCTGACCCCAATGGACTTTTTCTTATGGGGTTATCTTAAGACTAAAGTGTACGAAACCAACCCGCGGACAATTGACGTCCTGAAAGAAAATATCCAAAGAGAAATGGCAAACATTACAGAGCTTACTTGCCACGCAGTGATGGATAATTTTAAACGTCGCTTACAGGAGTGCCGCGATCGTAACGGATTATATTTAGATGATGTAATTTTCAAAAAATAATTCCCATTTTATAAGGATTATGACAAAATAAAAATCTTTTTCATAATGTCATTAGGTTTTTTTTAATTATTTTTTTACATTTCAAGGGACTTATGGGCCACCCTGTATTATAGTAGAAAAAAACATACAAAATTATACATCTTCTTAGAAAAAAAAAACAATAACTCTTACTCTAGATATCAATTTAATCACACAATCCCTGAATTTCTCTAATTACAATAAAACAATTACGTTCACTTAATTAAGAATAATAAACTAATCAGCCTTCTCGATCTTCTAAAATCCCAGCATTTCAATCTTGGTTAATTAGTTTCTTGGACGAATACGATTTTTTTTAATTAAAAGCTTTAACAATTAAATATGGCAATCATTACACCTGGATGCTCTTATATTCTTATTATCTTAGACGTAGAAGTACTTCTATTATCTTAGTTCTTAAATTCTCATTAAAACGATTAATAATCACAGCATTTAAGATCTTGGTTATTAGGAATATTATTTAAAAGGTAAATTATCGTAAAAACTATGACAGTCTTTAGGTATGACACTCTTCAATTCCTGTAGGTGATCATACTTTGTTTTGGATATTGGTTGTCTGGATTCATACAATGGACCTAGGCAATCAATTAAAGAGTCAGATAATATCTTTTTTGGTCTCCTAGGTAAAGGAACAAAATCGTCTACAAAGTGGAGTTTAAAATCAATTGTCCCACTAGGACTGTATCTTAGGGCCCTTATGTCCATGACGACACGATCACCCGCCCCACGACCAGGTCTTATTGAATCATAAATGAGGTGATCTTTATGAGCAAAGTTTTAAAAAAATGTATGATCAGGAGTAATAACCTGGTAAGGATTCGGCACTTTTCTGGCCTCCTTCGTGATTGTTGCGTATTGTGAGGGTAGAAATATTTCTCGATTTTTCAATTTTCTTTCGATCACCGAGTGCACCGAATCGACTTCCATCTGAGTGTGGCCCTTTTCCAAGTATTTTTGAGTTATAACTATGTTCTTGGCCATGGCTAAACGCAACAACGCATTCGACACAATATTATTTCTATTCTGGGCTGTGCAGCCATCTGTGAACAATACTACATCCTTTGGATCATTTGCCAGTAATTTAGTTAAATAATCTACAAGAAATGATGCGTATGTAGTAGCTTTTAAGTCGCATGCCGTCTCGTCGAACCAGTAACACGCGACTCCATTAGTTCCCAGGTTGTAAATTGTAAAGTTGTGGACGGCAAGTTTTGTCTTAAAATATAGTGCACTGGCGTTGAGTGAAGGACACAATTTGACTGCTTGAAGATCTGCTGTTAATGCATGTATCGTCCCTTTCCGTGCTGCTTCTTTGTCAAGGGTTTTTTCAATTCTAGCTAAGTCTTTTAGCTCAATATGTTTTATATACTGCTCATCTGACATGTTACCTGCTTTGTGAGCGCAGCACTGGTCGCATGCGTCTTTCTTTGGTTGAAATAGACTGATGTTCTCTTCGAATAAAACCCCTTCAAATACCTTCCTAGAGGCCACAGGTTCATTTCGCGAAACTGAGTAGTCTACATATAGACGATACAATTGTGATTTTGTTTGTATGATGGGTTCTAAATAAAGCTTTAAAGTAGATTGTCTACAGTAATGAGACGGTAGTTTCGGTAGCGCCATCAAGTATTTTCTGGCTGATTCTCTTTTTGTTTCTGTGGCTACTACAGCACTTGGTTCAGATTCATTGTCGATAGTCGTCTTCTCTCCTAGCCAATATCGAACTGTCCATTCTTTTATGCCCAATGTTTCCAAAAATGTTTTTAAGCAAATTCTTTCCCTTTTATCGTTTACTTTTAAATAGTAAACTTTGGTGTTACTGCGCCTTGAATTTGAGTTCTTAGTTTTTCTAGTTGTAGGTGTCTTATCCACCATTGAAGCTATATACATTTTCTTTTCATGCCAACTCATTTTCCAATAGGTTTTAAAAATTTCTGACCGCACTTCTTCTGTTAGCTTTGGGCAATACATAGCTTTACCACTGAAACATCTCTTCGACATACATATTGGACCCATTATTCTGGCGGGTTTAGGATCATTTTGAACGAATTTAGTGCCATCTTTTTTAAATCCAATGTATTCCTCGCCCATCATCCTTTGCCGCTTATTTATTATTCTTTTCCAGTTATTAGGATTCCCTTTCCGCTTTCTTCCATTTTTCTTCGCCGTATTTTCTATTTCCCTTTCGGGAAACCACTCCGTATTTGCTGGTGATAGTGGCTTTAAATTTGTTATGTCTGAGAGGGCGACAAATGAAGGATCAGTGACTGAATCATCGGACGAAAATTCAAGGTCATTTTTATTAGGCTCCACTATATTAATGTTTACATCAATAGAAGTAATATTCTCATCTCTATTCTGTGTTGAAGTAGTATCCAATATTGTTGTAAGCGTAGTCAATTCGGATGTCAAATTTTGGTTCGGAGGTTCTTGCTCTAATTCCCCTGACAAAGGAACGGAAACTAGTTCTTGTTGCTGATTTTCTGCAGCAAGTTTATTTGCATAATATTGTTTATTCAATATTTCCTTCTTTTTTCGCAACAATATTTTTCGCCTTTCAAATAGATCTCTTAAAGTTACCACGTCATCGTTAATATCAACATTCTCTAAAAACTTCATTTTCTCCGTCTTCCATCATTATTCGGTTACTTCAAATTATTTGTATCTAAAAAAAAACAAATTTAATATAATGCAATACCGCGTAAATGATAAACACAACTAGTATAATGTAGTATCAATACCACTTAACTACGTGTTACAGGTTATTATTACTCACAATCATAAAAATACTAAAGAATTGTACTTAATTACTCTATTCAAGCATAAATACATTAAAAACTAAACACTATAAAGAATAAAAACGTACTTACGTGGTTATTATTCACTACAAAATAATTATTTTCGAGAGCACGCACTAATCGTGTTTCAATTTGTTCGCCCATTTCGTAAATACCGCGGATTTGCAGCCAACTTCAAACGCAAGTACTGTTACGCGGTATTGTTTTGATTGAAATATGACGTTTCTTATTGGCTAATTCAAATTGTGTGAGAAGTAGTATAAGCGAATCAGCGCTAAGGGTCTGTAGCCGCGAAATTTCAATTATGCACTTTTTGCTGTTACGCGGTATTTACAAACTGCTCTTCCGCGGTATTGCACGCGCAACGACGATATAGTCTTCTCAAACAACTTAATTAATAAAAAAGCTCTTGCATTGCCCCTGGTAAAGTGTAAAAACTCATAAACTAATTTTAACAATATTTGGTTGTCTATTTATTTCCCTGAATTAACACTTAAAATGTCTCTTTATATAATTTCTTATAATTTATTTTAGTTGATTAATTTAGGTGACTAGATTTTTATGTAAAATTCTGCAACAAGCTTTGTCAAACATTTTATATAATATGCAGAACTACTCTTCAAATTACCTGTTCCAATCGCACTACCAGATGAAATATTTGTTCTGCACTGAATGTCATATTCCATAAATAAATTTCAAAAACGCTTTAACAAATGTGGTGTATCAAAAAGTGTCACTATTTCTTTGTTGTGGAATGTAAAATAGAGTTGTTGCATACTCGTATTTGCACCCAAAATAGACAGAACTCGCCAATTTACTCCATCTATGTCACAGACTGATGTAGATATATTTATCCCAGCCTGAAAGCACTGATTTAAGACTTGAAATTAAAAATCAAATATAGTTTACTGCTGTTGAGATTGTTTAGTCAACATTGTTAGATATTTAAAGAAAATAAAACATCATATAAAGTACTATAAACTACCTCTTTCATTAGTACAGCAAGTCTATTTGCAGTAGAAAATGCACTGGAGAAATAGTGGGTACCATGGTACCATGACCCCGATACCCTTCAATAAAATCATCTTTTGGGTTGTACATTTCTTGGAAGCATTAGTGAAATCACCATCATTAAAATGTTTTTCACACAGCATTCTGTTCTCATTATGTAGCTTTGCCTGGAAAGCTAGTATACTACTTTTTGGCAGGAAACAAATATTTCGCCCACAATGTACAGCTGAAACCAAAAAATATTATTATTAAATACGAATATTATCAAAGTAGTTCCAATGGTTTACTAACCAATAATTTGTTTATAGATGGTTATGAGAAATAACCTTTATAAGTTGGATAAAGAGTTAACTCTTTAAGGTTAGAACTTGAAGTGAATAAATACGTACCGAAAAATGTTCTTTACTGCAGACTGCGGGTTTCGGAAAAATAAATAATTTAATGTTGTCTACGGCCGGTGAGCTGCCGCACTTAAAACACTTCCTTCTATTTTCTTTATCCGCCATTGCACAGCACGGTTTTTAGAGTCACTTTCTTGTATTTCACTGCGGATCACTGTCTAATACTTACTGTCTAATACTGTAAAAACTTCGCACAACACAAAACGGACGAAATAAATCTTAATTCGACGTCCTAAGCTAGCAAAATCGTAGAAAAGGAGATACAATCCAAACAAAAACTACAAGCAACCTTAAACGACAATAATGCAACGGCGCCTTATTTATTTTTAGTGCTACCAGAAACGAATATAATTTTATACTCATTAAAAATCAAAACAAAAAAAAACATTTTTTTCCTTTTCTGTCAATAATAACGCAAAAAATGTGGCAGAGATAGTAATGTTCATAAGAAAAATTTAAATTTGAGAGTTTCTACTTCATCTTTAGCAAAATATTACTAATTCTTACACAGGACATTTATCTGACAAATGGCAATAATGAAATTTAGCCCTCGTAGGCATTTCATTCCGCCCATACAAAGTTGACCGGGCCTGAAACTAACTGAGTGAGGCAGTCTCTATTTAGTAAAAAATAAATTCATACACGGCTGTTAAAACACCGAAAATTTCGACATTTTGCAGCCGAAAAAAATTAATTATAACTAAACAAAACAAAATTAAACGACCATTTACATTCAATTGTTTTTCCCACATGATAGATGAAGAGTTTTAAAAATAGATTGAGTTGAAAAATAGATATTTTCAAAAGTTATCGTGTTTACGAAGCTATGGGGACTTGATAAATCCACACCATAAGCCACTAAAACCCCTTTTTTATGTAAAAATAGCAATTAATCGATTAAAAAAAATATTATTAAGTTCAACAATCATTTATCTTTCTATATGCTTTTTATATCATTTATATGTATAACATGATTGCTAGATATGATTTCATGCGACCAAACGTTGGAATCTTAATTTTTAAGCGCTAGTAGGACATACCTACGCGTTTTTCGCTTAAGGCATAACTTTCACCTGACTTTGAAAAATCGACCCTTAATATTATTTGTTTAATAAAAATCAACTTCGACCGAGAGGTCAATAGACGGATTCAACTCGGCTGGGCAGCGTTCGGGAAACTACGACACATCTCGTTCTCGTTAGACATAGCTCAAAACCTAAAAACAAAATTGTACTACCAGTGCGTGTTGCCAGTGATGACTTATGGATCTGAGACGTGGTCCTTCACTGGCCGTATGAGGAAGCTCAAGGTCGCTCAGCGAGCTATGGAGAGGGCTATGCTCGGGGTTTCTCTGCGTGATAAACTTAGAAATGAGGATATCCGCAGTAGAACCAGAGTAACCGACGTAGCCCAACGGATTAGTAAGCTGAAGTGGCAGTGGGCCGGCCATATAGCTCGAAGAACAGACAACCGATAGGGAAGAAAGGTTCTCGAGTGGCAGCCTCGTACCGGTAGGCGAAGTGTAGGTCGACCCCCCCCCCCCCTAGATAGAGTGACGACCTGGTAAGACATGCAGGAAGTCGATGGATGCAGGTGGCTCAGGACCGTGCTTTAGGGCATTCCTTGTGGGAGGCCTATGTTCGGCAGTGGACTTATGAAAGGCTGTAATGATGATGATGATGATGATGAATAAAAATCAGTGGATATTATTCCATTTTTCAAGCGCATATAATGTTTTATAAAAAACTATTGTGTTTGTTATAACAGTAATAAAAAAAAAACGATACATTTTGGTGAATACCGCATGTATGATTACACGTCTATGTATTTAAAGTCGAAGTTTAAGAATAGGATGAATCTGTGTTAGATAGAAGAGATTAATAAAGAATAGAATAACTTTTTTTCAGTGTTGATTATAAATAATATTTATTGAAAATCTACTTAATACTTTCCCGGAAGCTTCTGCTCTGAAAAGAACCGACCAGAAAGTCAGCGGATTCCTTTTAAGTAAATGTATTTAAAATATTCGTATAATATATCACATTTTTCTCCAAATGCAAATGTATACTGAACGCATTGCTGACACTGAAGAGAGAGAGAGAGCTGAACTGTGTGACAGAATTACATCCAAAAATTATAAGCCCTGATATATGCTACTAAAAACCTATATCAGCACACACATTCTTGAAAGGTCCATTCTCATCAGTGAACTGTGAAGTTCTATTTCATATAATGTATGTATTTCATGATCAACGAACTATTGTTCATCGTAACATTATTTCTTTCTTAATTTTATTTCTAAAAGAAGCTGTACATCAAAGGCTTCTTACGATGAGACAGCATTTTATTATTGCATGTATAGCACTATACTCTATGTTTACTTTTCCCGGACACTTATCGAGTAATGAACGGGAACTTTGTTTACACATTCACTTGTCAAGCGCGATTTCACAACGCAACTCGAACTGTAACGTTTGTGTTTCAAATCAGAACGCATGTACTTAACAAGTTAAGTAATTACTCGGTAAACATAAACTGCTCTATGTTACAGTGGACGCAATTGTAGAAATATTTTTAGAAGTCAACAATCACTTGACTTTTTTCTTTAGGTACAGTGTTTACTTAAATGTTAGGCGTGCAATTAATGTGGTGATATTTAATTTTAAAATAATCATCAAAGATTTTTTTTATAAGTATCACAATATATTATAATTCAGTTCTAAAAAAAACAAAGATTTTTTTGAATGAAATGGAGATCACTCCTGGCATTTCTTTCAACCCTTTCATGAATTTGCATTGTAATAGGTTCAGCCATTCCAAAGGTTTTTTTAAAAATGGTTGTTCATTTCTTAATAGCATGCTAATAACTCCCTGAGCTCAATATAAGACGGTAATTTTTATATAACAGACAGACATTCAGATTAATTTATATGATGTATAGATATATAGATTAACACTAAAAAGGCGAGTGTGTATGAAAGTGTTGGAAGGGGTAGACCTAGGCGGACATTTCTAGACCAAATCAGGGACGTCTTGAAAAAAGGCCAGGTCAAGAGTACCCTAAACCGTAGAGCATGTATGAAGGGAATAATGAAAGTGGACGAAGCAAAACAAGTATGTAAGGATCGTAGCAAGTGGAAAGAACTGGTCTCTGCCTACCCCTACGGGAAAGAGGCGTGATTATATGTATGTATGTATGTACTAAAAAGCCAACGAAAGAAAGGGCTAAGAAGCTTTTATGTCTTCCTGATAGATGTCAGAAGGAGGTACCTTAATTATTTTGTCGTTATTGCTTTGCTGAAATGAATGTGAGAAACGAGCACACAGTGCACACGATGGTAAGTGTATACTGTGGCACAAAAACCTCGATTAAAAATCAAAATGCAGTTGTGTTGTCACCCCTATGCGTTAAATATTCAGATGAGCAAAGAGAGTGGCTATGCGAAACGTTTGATATTCTCATAGCCAATCTGCTTTTCATATAAAGCCAATATTGGCAAATTCTCTTAAACTAAATATAACACTGCGCGACAAAAAACATGTGTGCAGTTCATATGCGGTAGAAGTAAAAGTTTCAAAAATTTATTTAATAAGGCAAAAATATAAGGTAAAAGTTTAATTTTATAACAAACAAATGTTACAATCCTTATTTTAACAAAATGTTAGTTAAGTAAATCAAAAGAATATTTTCTTTCGAGTAAAATTGTTTTGTAACAGCGCCATCTTCTTCATTCTATAGGTAAAGTCATTTTACGAGTATCAAACAAAAATTGATTGACTGTCAAGGTGGTAGGTACGTTATATAGCCGCGAAATGGCCTGAAGTTATGAAATCGTGGATTGTTATAAATATGGATTGGTATATTAAGATAATTTTGTTAAATATGGTTAATTTTATTTAATTAATGAATTTGTTAATTTTTTATATTGTTTATTTTAACAGTTCAAATTTAGAAAAAACATGTTTAAAGCACCGCGCGCGACGAATATAATAGGAAACACAGTATTTTAGTAAAGACAATAAAGACAGTAGTTGAATGGCGGATTCGAATCCACAACTTTTGAGATCGCGGTCTAAACTGTATTCTATCTCATTCTCTCGCAGGCTAAATCTTATAGATGTAATATACATTTGTCTCTTTTTAATGTCGCTGTTTCATTTCATCGAGTTTCAAATCACAACGATTTTAAGGAAGTATTTACTTCAAAATAACTACATAAATACAAGGAAATAATTAAAGCTATTAAAAATATGGAATATGCATTAATAATTTAAAATTAAAAATTTTGTACAGCCGACTTCAATATAAGTTATTAAGAATAACTCAAATAACTCAAAAACTATTGGTCTGACCTTGATCAAATTCATATGGGACCACACGAGAAGTATCAGCTTTCATATAAAAAAAGAATCATCGAAATCGGTCCACCCAGTAAAAAGTTATGAGGTAACACACATAAAAAAAAACATACGCGTCGAATTGAGTACCGTCTCCTTTTTGGAAGTCGGCAGAAAAGAACATCACTCAGCACATACAAGAACATAGAATGCTGCAGTTTAGAATCTAAGTAGGACCGTATTGCGTGCAGAGATCTTTTAATTGTAGGTTTTCCATGTTATTAATAAAAATACTTTAAGTATCCTCAACTCACTCCACGACTCTAACATTTCTTATAAAATTGGGCAAAGTAATGTGTGTTAGATGAGTGTTTTTATATTAATTATAGGCTTTTTTACGCACGGGGTCGTCCATTGCGCAGGTTTAGTAGTAGTAGTTTAGCAGGAGGCCATGGAGGAAGCCGCGTCATGTGTTCTGGTGCGACTTACCTGAGAAGGAGATGATGAAGGAGAGGAGGGGCCGCCATGGGGCGGCTAGCGCTAGTAGGGCCGAGGATGCGTGCGAAAGCGTTCCCGTGACCCTACCAATATGCGGTGAAGGGTGAACACCATGGGGTTTTAGTTGGTGCGAGTCCGACATAACCCGTCCTTGCACCCGCGAGGCGGGTATGCGTAGGCATTTCCCCATGAAAAAAAGAACAACAGACGGAACGCATTAAACTTTTTAGTGAATACTAATAGTATTCAGGCCTATGTTCAGTAGTGGACTTGTGAAGGGCTGTAATGATGATAACAGTGTTAATTATTACAATGTGGGACAAAATTTGCTATAGCAATTAATTAGACGAAAAGTGCGACATTGTCCGCATAATTTAGAACTCTAAACCTTGACGGTTTTATTACAAAACGTGTTTTGTTGATAGTATCCGGATTAAATAAGAATCTTTGTCAGAAAAAAGTCTCAACCGTGATACCACAGTCATCGCAAAATTTCGTATTTGCTGTCAATTTCATTACTTTACCATGAGATTTATTTATTAACAAACTAGTTTAAACCTGAGGCTAAATATTCCTTTTGTATAGAATAAGGGTGGCAAACGAACATTTCAACTACCCTCGCTTAATAAACAAATCGAATCAAAATGCAGATGCGTTTTCAACTCCGAGGACAAAGATAGAATGCCTCGATACTAGTAAAAAGGGGTATCCTGTTCACTACAGTCACCATACGAAACACAGCAGTATTATGCATTGATATAATGTTAGTTGTCAAAGCGTGTTCCTTCCGCGTTTGACCTGACCTATTCGTGTTGCAGAGATAATATAGCTGCAGCGTTCCTCTATCACTTAAAATGATGAATACTATAACTTAAAAATTAGCTGTTGTGTTTCTGCCGCTCGGAGTCTTTCATAATGTATATTGTTTAACAATAATTAATTTTTATATTTAGTACCCTCCTACCCTTGCCAAGATTGTTTGTACAGATTGGCTCTTTTTAGGGTTCCGTACCCGAAGCGAAACCAATGGGGCCCTATTACTAAGCCTCCGCCGTCCGTTCGTCTATCTCAGCGTGTATCTCATGATCCGTAATAGGTAGCCAGTTAAAATTTTCACATGTGTATATCTGTTACCGCTATAACAAAAAATAATAAAAATAAATTATAAATTGAAGTACTCACCTACTAGAAACGTGTTTTATGATAGAGCGGAACCCCACTTACCCGGTTTTGCTTCAATTCGACAGTGTTTGTTATTTTTAAACGTATTTAGTAAGAACTATTTTCCAAATTTTTATTTTTATTTTACTCACATTATTTAAAAAGCAATTCGGGGAGCTGGTATTTGTTTCTCAGAATCTACCCCCTGAAATCTGCTGGCTGGTGCCACAGCTCTCCGGAACTCCTTTATTACTCCATCGTGTGGCATCCTCGTACCGATAGACGAAATGTAGGGCAGCCTACACTAGATTAAGTGACGATCTGGTAAGACATGCAGGAAGTCGATGGATGGAGGTGCCATGGGACCGTGCTTTGTGGCATTCCTTGAGGTAGGCCTATATTCAGCAAAACCCATTCAAGTCTACAACATGGACTTGCTGTGCCCAAACCGCCACGATTGGAAGGCGGAGTGGTCATCGCAATACCAGATTTTTTTATAGAATAAAGGTGACAAAAGAGCACACAGCCCATCTGATGGTAAGTGGTTGCTGTGGCCCTTAGACATCTAAATCTATCTTCGTTTACGAATTAAAATGCAGATGCGTTGTCACCCGTGAGGACTAAGATAGAATGCCTCTTGTACAGTAAAATGGGTCTCCGGTTCTCTACACTCACCATACGAAACACAGCAGCATTACGCTGGGAAGCGTCAGTAGCCTAATGGCAGGGCGCGGAGCGCGAACTCGAAAGGTCGTGGGTTCGAATCCGCCATTCGACTACTGTCGTGAACCACTTCTAACACAAGCATTTTAAGCTTACCAGAAGTGGTAAAAGGGAATATTAGTAAGGTTTAACATCATTACTAGTATTTTTTATATAAAAAAAATTACGCTGGCATTCTGTGAGAGCGTGGTCCTTCCCCGGTCGAGCGGACCCATTCGTGCGACAACTATACTATTAATATAGCTGCAGCATGGCTCTACCACGTATCCTGCACCTTTGGCGCTATTCGCCATTGCCGGTCTGCTTAAACTTTATGTCTGGCTAAACGAGATAGTTATAATGCCGTTTATCGGAATTCGTGAGACCTATTTTTGGAGTTGTCAACTTTTACGGAACCTGCCAACGAAATGGAGTTATGGATTCCTTTAAACCACCACGATACGGCACTGTTAACACATCGATTAATTTGAAATTTCAAGACGCTTTAATTTATAATCGACTTTGAAAGGGTTTCAAGTAAATTTACCAAACATCGAGAAGATTTATCATTATTCCTACGCTTAAAAGGGAAAACTGCTGATGAAGAGATGGAAGGATTTCCTACACAAGCGCTAGAAGGAATCGACGCAATCTATTAAATCAAATACTATATAGTATTTACATATTCTATTAATGTTTTAGAGGCGTGGGATGGAGGTAATCGGCTTGAACGCTATTAATTTTAGTATTTGCTAAACTAATATATACTCATCAAAAACTTAAACTGAATACGTTATTATGAAGTACGGTAGCAACGTAAGACTTTCCGTTGCCCTAGCACCATTTTGTACCGCGGGTGTCGTAAAAAAAGGCTATGGGAAATTCTTGGCTTCCAACGGATAATAGACTGATGACGTGTACTAGCGTTAAAGGTACGAGACATCTGGTAATGCAATCGCCAGTTCGTATTCCAAGCGTGGTGATTAGGTCAAATACTCGAGGTTCAAGACCAGCCGCAGAAAAACTATATTGTTGGGAATAAGGGTAAAAAAACAAAAGCACATACGAACAAATAAAGGTAGATCTGTAATCTCCTACTTCAATAAGTTTGAGAATAATTTCTAACATTAGAAGTGGTATAATTTCTTACAGTATATTTATTATAATCAAGCCATAGTATATATTAACTGTAAAGCAAGCAATATAGTACGATAATAACAGTATAAATTATTATTTAGTTATAGTAAGCAATATACAATGTATATAACTACTACGTTACACACTTATCATACGAAACACAGCAGCATTGAGCTGCTTTTTCACGCTGGAATTCTGTGAGAGTTTGGTGCTACCCCGATCGAGCCGACCCATTCATCTTGCAACTATGAAATAACTAGAGCGTGGCTCTACCACCTAGACGATGTGAACTTACTTTTTAAATTTTAAGCTAATGTACTGACCGTATTATGAATAGAATGTAACTCCGGGTAACAATAGCTATCACAATGTACATAAATATTCACGAATCCTTTAAAGTGAGTACAATATAGTCAACTATTTTACTTTCGAAAGCGTTTCCAAAATTAAACTTGCAAACTTGTATATTCTTTACATATATGCAGTCTTTGAATTATTATTATGAAAACGTTTGCCTTGCCTTATTTCAATGACTATATTTTTAATTAAAATTCTATTGTATACAGAAAATCCTAACGCATTTCGACTTTGAAAGAAAGACTTCTTTGTCGAGTTCGTGTATGAAAATATTTTAACTCATTATCATCATCATTACAACCCTTCATACGTCCACTGCTGAACATAGGCCTCCCCCAAGGAATGCCACAAAGCACGGTCCTGAGCCACCTGCATCCATCGACTTCCTGCATGTCTTACCAGGTCGTCACTCCATCTCGTGGGGGGATGCCCTACACTTCGCCTACCGGTACGAGGCTGCCACCCGAGAACCTTATTTCCCCATCAGTTGTCGGTTCTTCGAGCTATATGGCCGGCCCATTGCCACTTCAGCTTACTAATCCGTTGGGCTATATAGGTTATTCTGGTTCTACTGCGGATATCCTCATTTCTAAGTTTATCACGTAGAGAAATCCGAGCATAGCCCTTTCCATAGCTCGCTGAGCGACCTTGAACTTCTTCATCCGGCCAGCATTAAAGGACCGCGTCTCAGTTCCATATGTCATCACTGGCAACACGCACTGGTTGTGCAGTATCTTTTTCAAGTATTGAGGTATACCTGACCAGAAGATGTGTCGTAATCTCCCGAACGCTGCCCAGCCGAGTTGAACCCGTCGATTAACGTCTCGGTCGAAGTTGGACTTACCCAGTCGGACTATTTATCTCAGGTAAACATATTCGTCAACAACATCGAGCGTAGTGCTCCCAACAACTACCGGCATAGGTGTGACATGGGCGTTAAACATGATTTTTGTTTTGTCCATGTTCTTCTTAAGACCTATCCGTTGGGGGACAGTATTGAGGTAATTGAGCATATTGAGCATAGGTGAACGGCATAGTCGGGAAGGGTCGCCCTAGGCGAAAGTTTATCGACCAAATTGGCGATATATTAAAAATGGGCCAAATCAAGAGTACCTTTAACCGACGAGCGTGTATGCGTAGGTATATGGATGTGGAGGAAGCGAGAAAGGTGTGTCAGGATCGTGCCAAATGGAAGTCCATAATCTCTGCCTACCCCTCTGGGTGACAGGCGTGAGTGTTTATGTTATGTTTATGTATTTATGAGCATAGTGCTTAGGTCGTCCAGCGATTCTGCCATAAGAACTATATCGTCGGCAAATTGAAGGTGAGTGATGTACTCGCCATTGACGTTAATACCGTGTCCTTTCCAGACCAGTAGCTTGAAAACGTCTTCCAAGGCAGCGGTGAAGAGTTTCAAGGATATTACGTCACCCTGTCTTAGAACTCTCTGTAGTTGGATAGGTTTCGTGCTCTCGTTCTGTACCCGGATCGCCATCGTAGCCCTACTGTACAAATACTTCAGCACTTAGATATACCGACAGTCCATTTGACATCGCTGGTGGGACTGCAGCACCGCCCAAATTTCGACGGAATCAAAGGCTTTCTCATAGTCCACATACGCATGACAATGCGGCAGATTGTACTCTTCGGTCTTCTGTATGTATGTATGTGGTCTATGGTGCTAAAGCCTTTTAGGAAACCGGTTTATTCGAGAGGATGGAAGTCGTTGACGATGACGTGTACACCTGCCCATAGAACCTCTTAATCTCACTCAAAATTTCAGGTGTCTCAGAAACCCACATTTCACACACACATTTGTCTTCAGCTTCGACAGCCCTAGTTCCGCTCGATCGCTTTTTTAACATGAGCGGTATTAAAGTTGCGTAAGTCCCGCCGTATGCATTTGGAGATCTGTCTGTTCAGTTGCCTGTATGCTATCAAATCTACTAAAGACTGCAGGTTTTTTTCCCGTCTAACAGCCATGAGATTAAGAGTGTGGTCGGAGAGTTTTCGTGTTCTTCTGCGACGGGTTTTACAATACTTAGCTTCGACCGTATGGACAGTTTCTACGAGCTTGGCATTTATATCGTCCACTGCATTGCAATCTTCTAGGCACTGAAAACGATTTTGTAACTCTAGCTAAAAGGTTTCGGCACTTTTGATTAGAGCGCGAAGGGGACTGAGCGTTGACTTCATTAGACGACACCTCTCCAACTTAACGTTTAGGTTAAGAGTGCCTCTAACCATTCGGTGATCGCTACCAGTTTTCACCCTCGCGATTATTGAGACCTCACTGAACAGTTGTCGTCTGGTCGTCATAATGAAGTCAATCTCATTTTTCGTCGAACCGTCGGGGCTCGACCAGGTCCACTTCCTGTGGGGTCGCTTCTGGAAGAAAGAATTCATCATAAAGGGTTCCTCTTTCTCCATGAATCCGGTCAGCTACCTTGGTTTCCGTTGCCCTATTCCGAGTTTCCCCACTTTCAGCTCACCGTTCCCTCTTGTGCCTATTTTTGCGTTGAAGTCTCCCATTAACACTGTATAGTGGGTTTTGGAGCAATGTATGGCTCCAGAGATATCCTCACACATTTCTTCCACCTCCTCATCGAGATGTACCGAGGTTGGTGCGTAAATCTGTATGACCTTCATCGAATACCGTTTGGTGATTCTGAGTATAAGGTACGCATCCCTTGTCGATACCCTCCCAATACAACGTTGTTGACGAGAGACTTGTGGACGATAAATCCGACACCTCCTTGGGACTGATTGTCGCCCTCCTGGTAATAGAACAAGTTGCCGAATTCGAGGATTACCGTATCCTCCACCTCTCTTCGGTTTCCGGGTAATCCTATAATATTCCAGCGCAACTTGTCTATCTCTTCTTCCAACTCCAGGATCTTTGCGTCAGTCCTCAGGGTACGTGCGTTATAAGTTGCCAGGTCGTCGTAGGTGGCAACCGAACCTCTACGCATTCTTAGCACCTCGTGCCCGGCCGTTACCATGGTCGCCACCGTATCCAGGAATAGCGGGACCGCCGGATAATGGACGCCGTTTATTAGTTTCATTGCTCATGGGGGGTATATTGCCATAGTTGCCACGCTTGGCGAGTGGGTTGGCAACCGAATTTTTTTTATTGCTTTTTGCTATTATCAGAAAGATGCTGCTGCCCATCTTCTGAGACAGTCACCTTTTACGGCACCCACGGGAAGATATGGGGTAGTGGGTATTCTTACTCGCCACTACACGGGGACAATATTTTAACAAATTTCCAAAATATTGAAGTAATGAACGTTCTAACAGTAGGTACTGTGTAAAACAGTCAAGGGTCGACTACTAAGTTCTTCCGTTTTAGTAATGCTTCTCTTTACTAAGTTCGAAATCATTGCGTAGAGAAAAATATACCAAACTTAGAATAAAAGTAAATACACCGAGTTGATGTTATTAACAAATTTTCGTATTTCTAAATTTTATTCTTTCATTTCAAAAATATGCATCAAGGAAATGTGTTTAAGTATAAAAATTTGCCCAATAAAATAAACCTAAACGGAAACAATCGACATCTTAATCTTGAAATAAAGACAAATATTTTAAACCAAAAGCTCCAATCACAATGAAACGTTCTCCTCGTTTATTAGAATCGCTGTTATCCTTTTCTTTGTCTAGATAAATAACCTTGTTTAAGGTAGCTCAGGTATTCTGCCTTTTATCGCCTAGTTTAAAGTATATCTAACTGGAACCGTTAGTTATCCTTAACGATTCCCAAGGGTCGACATGGGTACGAACAATTCTTAATCGGAATTATTTAGAATAAATTTATAATAAAAAACTATATATGTATGTGGCATTGTTATAAGTAAAATGTGTAATACGCCTTTTTATAACATATACTGGTAAAGCAAAAAAACGGTTACAATCTACATACGTACTGATGTTCATATATGGGTCGTATTTAAGCTATAATGTGGTATAGCCTAAACTGTACTGTATTATCAACCGTGTAGTGGAGGTGTAAGAATCCACTACCCCATATCATCCCTTGGGTGTCGTAAATGGCGACAGAGGGAAACAAATCACGAGATGGCTCGTCGTAATAATCAGCTCGTCCTAATAACAACCATAAATAAGAAACCTACTTGGGATCATGTAATTAATACCACTGCAAGTCTTCAAGATAGAGTAAGTTTTATACGTGGTAGAATTATGCTGCAGCTATATTAGTTGTAGCACGAATGGGTCGGCTCGACCGGACTAGGACCACGCTCTCACAGAATACCAGGAAAAAGTAGCTGCATATTACTGTGTTTCGTATGGTGAGTGTAGAGAACCGGATACCTTTTTTACTGAAAAAGAGACATTCCATTTTATGTTTTTTTTATAGGATAAGGGTGACAAACGAGCACACAGTCCACCTGATGGTAAGTGGTTGCTGCGGACCATGGACATATACATCTATCTTCTATTACAAATCAAAATGTAGATGCGTTGTCACCCGTGAGGACTAGGATGGAATGCCTCATTTCCAGCAAAAAGGGCCTCCGGCCACCTGCACTCACCAAGCGAAACGCAGAGGCAAACCTCTACTTCACGCTGGTTTTCTGTGACGTCGTGGTACCACCCCGGTTTGAGCCGGCCCATCCGTGCGACATTTGCTGTCGCACGGACTGCCGCGGACTGCACGGACTGCACGGACTGCTCGACACAGTGGTAGAGCCACGCGGAGCTGCCGCGTGGCTCTACCACTGTGTCGAGAATGTCGTGCACGTTGTTTGAATCGCCAGACATGAACTTTTCTTATGATATCAATGGATCGATCAAGTGAGGTGCTTTTTAGATTGTGGATTTTTATAGCCCAAAAAATACTATTTTTACTGGAAACGAAGAATTCCATCTCAGTTCTCAGGTGTGACAACGCATCTGCATTTTGATTTTTAATTGAGAATTAATGTAGATGCCTATGGGCCACAGCATCCACTTACCATCAGGTGGACTGTGTACTCGTTTGTCACCCATATATTTTATAAAAAAAAAAAACATTCTGCGTAGATCGGAGCAAAATTACTAATTAAAAAGCTGAAGGTACATCGGGACATTAAATATCTTAGTCCCCCCCCCCCATGACCACGGGTGCTACAAAGCACCCGAAACGTAACGCGATAAAATCTGAAAAAATTGTTTTATTTCTTTTCTAACCGAGAGTCCGTCTAAGTAGAGTACCACACTCTAACATTTTTCTTCAGAGTATAAAGAGCTAGCATAGTTACAGGTGAGCCGTGGTTGCTTAGGGACTAAGCGTTGGCTGTAAATTTCATTAGACGAGAAACCCGAGTGCGATACCCGCCGGTAACCATTAAATTGTTAGTGGCAGTTTTAAGCACTGATTTACCGCGCCTTCAACGGTGAAGGAAAACATCATGAGGAAACATGCATTTCTGAGAAATAAAAAAAAAGATAACATGTGTGTTTAATAATTTATGTGGGCGATTGTGATTTAAAGGATTAATTAAAGAGACCACACGGCACAATCAGACGGAAGACATTTTATTGATTAAGCACTGCACAGAGTATATAAAATGTGACACAGACAATTATAGTATGACCACAGACTATAATAGCTAATCTTTACTTAAAACAATGTGAAGTTCGCCATCACATTGGAGCAATACGGTGAACAGTTCCTTGCCCTGAAACATTCTCAATATTATATATAGAGTTGCATGTTTCCATGACCTGCAGTAACTACTTACTCAGGGCGACTGTCAGCTCGTTTGTCACTTCAGTTAAATAAAAAGAGATTAAAACATTACCCCGTACTGGGAATTTCTTCTTTAACTAATAAAAATAACAAATTGCAGACGGTATTATGCGATCGCAGTAATTTATATGCTCTAGTAGTTTTAATTGGTTTCTCAGAAGAGATTTAAAAGCGGCTTTGATCACTAACGAGCGCTTACATAACATGCGAACCTAATTCAGTTTCCGATTCTTCCCACCATCAGCCGACAGACGAGAAAAAAATAGGTCTTTACTTGTGAAATTGTTATTTTGGTGAACACTTTGAACTGTAATAGATATGGTCTAACTTGGAATTCTAATTCCAAATAAATTTTATATTTAAAGCTTAATTAATAATTAATTTTTCAAATTTAGTTATTCATTTATTTCTTTTGGTTTTGTTTTTTTATGAAATATTATGTATTAACATTTGTTCTGACGTGGTAACAAATATTGGACAAAGGAAAATTATAGTAATAATTTTGTGGTTTACTACTAGTGTTTTGTACTATAGCTTCTTGCCATCCGGTTCCACAGTTACTGATGATTGTTATTGTCAAGAATTGCAAATGATGGTGAAGAAGCTGGCATTCGAGCAACTCAGATTGATGAACTGCTCTTCGCCATTGCTTCTTTATACCAACGACCGGTCGTACTGCTCAACAGACTGTTAAATTTAAAAAAGCTAAAGCGAGAGACCCTTCTTCATTCACTATATTCTCCGGACCTTGCCCCAACTGACTTCTACTTTATCAAATTTTAGATAGAACTACGCTTTCACAGAACACCAGCGTTAAAGCGCAACTTAAGGCAGCTGGGTTTCGTATGGTGAGCGCAGAGAACCGTAGACCCTTTTTACTGGAAACGAGGCATTCCATCTTAGTCCTCAGGGGTGACAACGCATCTGCATTTTGATTCTTAATCGAGGATAAATATATATATATATCTATGGATCACAGCATCCACTTACCATCTGGTGTAATGTGTGCTCGTTTGTCACAATTATTCTATAAAAAGCCGATAACTTTTTGTTCGGAAAAGCAGCAATTCATCGTAAAAGAATCTATCGACCCTTTTAGCTCCGTGGGTGTCGCAAAAGGCCACTATTGGAAATGCGTTTAACAAACATCTCAGATAGATGACGGAGCGTGAAATACCCAGAAGATATGGAAGAGTCAATGATGCGAGACGTAAAGTACTGCATTCGCGAATCAAATTGCCACGCACGGCGATTAGGGCAAATTCACCCTACATCAGGAGGTAGCCATGTTCAGCAATAAACCTTCATGAACTAATGGAGAAAACAGTTATAATGGCATCCTCATTATCTTCTTTATAATGACTAACAGGCTTTAAATGATCTATTTTATAAAAAATATCAAAATTTTGCTAAGGGACGAAATTTAGGAGTTTCTCTGTGCGATGAAGCTCGTACCGATGATATCCTTAGAAGAACCAGAGTAACAGACATAGCATGACGGATCAGTAAGCTGAAGCGGTAACGGGACGGTCATATAACTTGAAGAACCGACAACCTACGGGAAAGCAAGGTTCTCGAACGTTAGCATTAACGCCCGGCCACCCATAGATGGAGAGACAAGCTAGTAAGACATCCAGGAAGCCGATAGATGCAGGTATCTCTGAACTGTGTTTTGGAGGAGGTCTATTTTCAGCAATGGACTTGTGATCGATGCAGAAATTATCTTAATATATCATTGAAAAAGGCGGAAAAACTTACAAACGAATTGATTCTAATTTTTAAAAGAATTCTCGTACACAAAAATCTCAAAATTACAGGGGTACAAAATAATAAAGGGAAATCCTTCAAGCCATAATGACCCACAAGTTTTAAGTAGCTGTTTCCATAGAGAGTATTTAAAATATTACCTTAGCCCCCTCGCCATCTCAAGGGGCTTTAAACGACCCAAAAAGCACTCAAGTGACTTAATTAAGATGTTGAAGCATTTACAACATACAATGAATGCACTGAAATTGATTTAATTCATTAAATATAGAATGTGGTACACGGTGCCTATTGAGTGGTGCAAATATTACTTATTATTCGTACTGAAGATTTGTTTTGAAAATATGTTTTGCTTGTTTATAAAATAACCCTCGTGTGGATAATAGTAAAAGCCTTTACATTTCTTGTTTATTTTAAAACGAACGATATTAATATGAAATTATGATAATAAAAAAAAATTTAGAGTTCATTTCGTTTTATTCATTCTTCTTAATGCATTTCATTTTTTTCTTTTTTTTCTTGAAAAAACGTTACCCCCACATTAGAATTTTCTCCTGCATCTGGAGGCAGTTCACAAACATATATTGCACGAGGACAAACATCCAGACCCGGAACAATTATTTGTAGGCCATATAAATACTTGTTCCGTGCAGAATTCGAATCCGCGACCCCCAGCGCAACTACTCATTGCTAAGCCACTGCGCCACGCAGCTGTCAAATCTCTGTTTTTATTTATCTCAATTTATTTAGTTTGCCGATAGTAATGTTTTTTTCGTGGTATAATAAAGTCGAGTATTAGTCAAATTAACGTCGACTACATGAATCTTCCAATTACTTAATTAATAAATACCTATATTAAACTTATAATATAGGTGTATTTTTAATTTCTTTTGACTCTGAGCTAACAACTATAGGTGTAGCCAATAAGACTCGCTTTCTTATTATTAGCATCGAAGGCACCAAACAAAAAGCGTACGGAATTTTATATTTAAAAATAAAATAAAAAAGTGTAATGACATTACTTAAAAAGAAATGGTTCGGAGAGTGGCGTACATTATTTCGTTACACATCAAACGCATGGAATTCGATGACGTCATTCACTGTCGCGGGTTTATTTCTTATACCTACGAGTAGGTACAACATTTAAGAGAGCTGTGCCCAGATTTAATCAGCGTAAAAGGATTTAACCTGTCACTTTTTAATTGGGTATTGTCACAGATCATAGAAACAACTATGATCATTGGGTATTGTATAAGCAAGAGGTCTCAGGTTAACAGTCAAACACCAACAGTCGACTATAATATCTTCGTCATTTTTCCGTCGTCAGCCCGTGATGGCCCACGGCTAGACATGGGCCATTACTTTGTAAAATAGCAGTGACAAACGAAATTGCAGCTCACTTGATGGTAAATAGCTAATGCAGCCCATGGCCACCTGCAACTAATTTCAAGTAAAGAGGGCTACAGGTGGGTTTCATATTGAACTCATCTCATTCGTAGAATCGAAACGATATAATATTTGAATATGGCGACTGCAAAAGACAAAGGAAAAATGGAATAAGAATATTTTGATTTTTTAACAATATGCATATCAAATCAAGCTAGTAAATAGCCAATTCCAAATGCATAATATTATAATATATCACTTTTATAATACCAATATGACATACAATTCAAAAAAGTGCGTTCGTAAGGACAGGATGCTAATTCTTTTTTTATATAGAATAGAGATGACAAAAGAGACACCATCCAACTGATGGTAAGTGGATGCTGTAGCTCAAAGACATCTACATATATCCTCAATTAAGAATCTAAATGCAGATGCGTTGTCACCCCTGAAAACTGAGATGGAATGTTTCGTTTCCAGTAAAAATAGTATTTTTTGGGCTATAAATATCCACAATCTAAAAAGCACCTCACTTGATCGATCCCTTGATATCATAAGAAAAGTTCATAATTGGCGATTCAAACAACATGGACGATATTCCTAGCACATTATATTTTGGGCTTAGATCGCGAGTATTGTGATGTCATAACATTAATGCGCTATAATTTTATCAGAAGTATTGAAGTAGCCTGCTCACTGCAAGAACCAATTGGAAAAAGGAGAGTTACCGCAAGCCGTATTTGTTGAATTTAATGCCTCTACAATCATAGGTAATCTGTAACGCGTAAACGTACATATTGAACTTCGGGGGTAAGGAAATTTGAACGGAGGATGTTGTCTTCAATACTTTGTTAACCTGCAACTGTTCATAAGCTACAAGGTAACTACAGTGGATCGGGCTACTCTACACCTCAGCTCAATTATCTTTGCAAAGGGTCAAGCTTACGGAACTCTTGAGCGAATAAAACCTTTAGCTAGATTGCCTAATAATATCCTTGATCCGGAAAATATGTTAGATCTGCAACATGGTCAAAGTTCTTTGAAGAAGCTTCAACGTTTACAGGATATAAATTGATGTATTGCAGCAGCTTAAACTTGACTAAATACAACCTTCATAGATTGAATCTAGCTACATTCACACCTTATTTTCTAATATTCATATATTGTTAACATTCCTTTACCATAGCCT
Source organism: Parnassius mnemosyne (assembly GCA_963668995.1). Classification (NCBI taxonomy): domain Eukaryota; kingdom Metazoa; phylum Arthropoda; class Insecta; order Lepidoptera; family Papilionidae; genus Parnassius; species Parnassius mnemosyne. Next base: position 39,803,273 of record CAVLGL010000126.1, read on the forward strand.
ATTTACTTACCAATACTTAATTAAACTACTAGTTCATTAATAAAGCTAAAAAAATTGAAATAAACTAAACTATTGAAATAAAACATAACATAAAACTCTATTGCGTAAAAAATAATTAACTAAAAAGAGAAAAACTAGCTCTATAATCCATAGGATTTTATTTGAGAACTACATCACTCGGTGCAGTGCAACAATTTAAGCTATGTACCTTTATTATTACTTGAATGTTACAGGTTACTGCAGGCATATTTATTGTAAAAATTTAATGAGATTTCCACTTAAAGACTACCACCAGACATATTTCGGTTTTTGGTTTGTCACTACATGCAATATCTTATAAAATTTTAGTTTTTGAATTTATTTTCAAGTTATAATTAAAATAATAAGTATGTCACTACTGGGCAATATTATATGTGCAGGTATATGTGCAGGTACAAATCTCAATGTAACATTGTCTTATACTGACTCAACTAAATATACAAGTGAAGTTAAACATTCGCATTCAATTATAGCATTCGCTGACTAAATTGACAAACTGACAATAAAAGCAGATTAGTATAACGCAATTAATTTAGATTGAATGTAAATGACTTGTTAATTTGAACAAAACTAAACTTCGATTATTTATTACTTTTAATTAAAATAGGGGTCACATTTTTTTTTATAGGAGAGGGGGCAAACGTTATGCGGCTCACCTGATGGTAAGTGACTACCACCGCCTATAAAAAACTGCAACACCAGGGGAATTGCAGATGCGTTGCCGGCCTTTTAAAAAGGAGTAGGCTCTTTTCTTGAAGGTCCTTAAGTAGCATCGGTCCGGAAAAATCGCTGGTAGTAATCGATTCGACCAGGAATTTGTACGAGGAAGAAAACATATTCTAAATCGCACAGGGGTGGACCGCCAATCATCCAGGTGGTATCGATGTTATAGCAAATTTTAGTCACGATGTGCGATGATGAAATTGAGCGGCTGGAATTAGTCCGAACAATTCTTCAGAGCACTCCCCGTAGTAAATGCGATAAAATACGCAAAGAGATGCAACATCTCCATGCAGTGCCAGTGAGTCGATCGGAAAGAACTCGGTCGTCGATGATTCGAACCGCTCTGCCCTGGATGCGGTCAAGTGGAAGGAGCTGGCATTGGGGAGCCCCTCCCCAGAGATAGGAACAGTATTCCATGTAAGGCCGAACCTGCGCTTTGTAAAGTTGCAGACATAATGAGTTTCTTTTATTTACTCAAAATTGCCCGACCTGAAACTTGTCAGTTTGCTAATGAGGGCTCTTGCTTTTGCGATACGGTCTTAAATTGTTATTCTCCAGGCTGGGATGGCGCTACTTTGTGTAGTAGCACGTCCAGCTGTGGAGAGCTTGGCGCCAATAATACAGCATTCTGCCAGTGATGCGCCAAATAGAATTGAGTCCGTCTCGCAAAGGTCCCGACTGGCTTCCAAATAGATCACCAGCATTGGGTTTAGAGCGTTCACGACAGCCCGATTCCGCTTGCTTAGGGGTATGCGGGAAGTCACGGTCCTTATCGAGAGGCGTACTGCACGTTTAACTAATCGTCTCTTCCAATATGCTCCTCATTTGCTCTTGTTTCTAGGCAACTATTCCATCGTCGTCTGACTGAACCAAAAGGAGATCTACGGCAGCATCTACGTGTGCACGTTGCTCTGCAACTCGTAGAGCCGCATCTCTTGTCGTAGCCGTCATCGAATATTTTTGATGACGCTGAACTCGGTGCGGTAATAGATCTCTATGCATCCTAGCTCGGTTAACAAAACCGACAACTTCTCCCCCTTTTGCCTTAAAATGCGCCCGCAATGCGTTCTAATGCATTTCAATTGCCTATCGCATGCGGCGTACTCCACAGCGGGTGGTGCCGCTTGCTGAGTCCGAGAGAACCCTGCCGACACCAATCCATCTGGTGGGGATGTTGGATACGAGGGGCTCACGCTTGGCTGAAGGCTCGCATGCTGTCGCGTCCAGCGCCAGCTTCATACTCACCCCGACGACCCCTAGGCAGCGGCCTTCTCCGCATTTTCCTTTTGTCCATCATCCATTTTTTCGGCGTCAATTAAAGGGAGACGCCCCGACCCGGCGACGTTTCATTGTTAGGTCATATGCACAAGTGGGCCTTTGCACTCTCAATTTTGCCGAGGCACGGCGCTAACACTTCTTGGTAAGACGCTGATTGATTGCGCCGACGTAGCAGTGTCGTCATTTAACTGTTACGTCAGCGTCGTCACTTCCCTACGCCTATTTATTATTATTATTATTGGAATATTCTCATATGGTTGGGCTGAATAAATATATAAAAGGAAATGATAAATATACATAAATATATATTAAATGTACTAACATAATCCATCAGAGCGTGGTTCTTCTCCGGTCGGGCCGACCTAATCGTTCTACAATTATATAGCTGATATTATAATAATAACAGTGTTGTCACCTGCAACGTAAAATCAATACAAGTTAATACGAAATTTGTTACCGGTTTTATATTAATTTCCGTCTAACCACCATCACATCGTAGAAGCCGGCTGTCAGACCGTTAACTTTTCGTGTCCCTTAACAAACACTCTGCATTGCTTTTTGTAGCGTGATCACGCAATTGCAATCACATAACTTTCCATAATTAAATAGTTCTCGAAAAGTAGTAAGAAATATTAAAGTCAGTAATAAATAGCGTCATATAAAATTAAACAAATTTTACAGATTAAACCGCGTATAATTTTGTAAATAATATACCTACTTTATATATATATATATATATATTACAAATTAAAACGTATTATAAATGAAGTATTCGTGGAGATATAAGAAATCCTTAAAAAGTGACCTCTCTAAAAATTTTTCACAGGATAAGGTGACAAACGAGCACACAGTCCACCGGATGGTAAGTGCTTGCTGTTACCCATAGAAATCTACATTTATCCTCAATAAAGACTCAAAATGCAGATGCGTCTTCACCCGTGAGGACTAAGATGGAATGCTTCTTTTCCAGTAAAATAGGTATCCGGTTCTCTACACTCACCATACGAAACACAGCAGTGTCAAGCTGTCATTTTACGCTGGTATTCTGTGAGAGCGTGGTTTTTCCCCGGTCGAGCCGACCCATTCGTGCTACAACTATACCACTAAACCACTAATATAGCTGCAGCATGGCTCTACCACGTATAATTTCAATAGAATGTTTAAAAGAATATGACAAAAACGTATACTTTTATTATTTAAATCTTTTCTAATCATTAATAAAAAAAACATTAATTTACCAGAAAACCGTTGGCACGATTAATGGCTCCTTTAATTATTTTATTTTTGGGTTTATAACGAAATAAATTATCCTGGCCCACGTAATCGAAAGGTCTGAAACCTTTCGATTACGTGGGCCAGTTCCAACGAAGATCGAAGACTAGTCATTTTGCGTAGGACAGAGTTATACTGAACGAGTGTGTGCACAAGCACAGGTAAGCTACCTATTCCCTCGCTCTCATAGTCCTTGTAGTGTTTGGAGGCGATCTGACACGATCGGAAAGAGTACAAGCACGTGACCAACGGCTTTACGTGCTTTCCGAGGCACGGGGATAAATACCGCCAATAATAAACTAATAGTATGAAACAAATAAAGGAGCGGTGGCAGCTCAGAAGATTATAATAAGCCCTTGCAATAAAATTTCATAGTAGGTACGTAAGCAAACTAAAAAAAAGTTCCGCTGCCACCAATGACATTGTTAACGCAATATCACGTGCTCGGCGGGAAATGACAGAGACGGACGGACTCCTATCGCTTGTTAAAATTTCCTACAACCTAGCAGTTTCTAGTTACTTATATCAATTAATCTAAGCCTCCGAATTCCGAAATCGGAGTTAACAAATATGCCTAACGAAAATAAATTTGTACCGTGTGTCTTATTAATTTGAGGTACAGTTCATCACTTTTAAGTTTGAACACATATATAAAAAAACTTTAACGTAACATTTAATTTGTAATATCAAAGTTACAAACGAGGTAACAGTCTGTTTCATTGTGAATGGCTACCGCAGCCGCAACCAACTCCATATAAAGAAGACAACAGATGTGTTATCATTCAAGAAAACTAAAATGAAATGCATGTAACAACTGGCTCTACCTATTACTATTCAAATCGAAACCGAGAGAAAAAGAACACAGAACACACTCTGCACAAATAGGATTATGGCTTCTTTTCTTCTTGAGGATAAAGTTTTTTTAGTGTACATATGTGTAATATACATATGTCTATTTCTTTGGCATGTTGTGTATATTATACCTCACTTTTAGGCGGCGCCGTCCTGCTGGCAGAAAAAGTCGTGGATGCAATCATTACTATTTAAACCATTAGGCCTGTTATTATTAAGTGGCGAAGCTTGCGAAGTCACTTATTGATTTCACGATGTCTGTCCGTCTGTACGTCTGTCCCACGATTATCTCGAGAACGGTTTTGAATTTTCAAATTCTGTTTTCAGCAATCGATTACTGATCACCCAGGCATCTGAACCTCCTATTTTGAAACTGATTGCTCAACGGCAACCGTTAGAAACCGCTACAAAGCTGATTGCTTCGCCACTTTGCTATGCTGTTAGCTTGCTAGGTTTATTATTAAGTTGTTATAATGAAGACGTTCTTCCCTATCGTCCTTTGTAGCACGATAGCGTAATCCTGAGGGGAATTGTTTGACGGTGGGAAGTATTTTTTATAATTGTTCATCTCCTTTTATTTATTTTTATATTGTTTTCATTCATTAATTCATTGATTACAGACTATATAAATTGAGTGACATAAGCTGTACGTAGTTGTCGCGCTTGGCAACCGAGTTATGAGTTTTTGTTGTTATACTCTATTTATTTACCTATATACGCGTTAATTGTACAACCACTGCTGACGTGGTCCTTCACTGCTGGCCGTATGAGGAAGCTCAAGGTCGCTCAGCGAGCTATGGAGAGGGCTATGTTCGGGGTTTCTCTGCGTGATAAACTTAGAAATGAGGATATCCGCAGTAGAACCAGAGTAACCGACATAGCCCAACGGATTAGTAAGCTGAAGTGGCAGTGGGCCGGTCATATAGCTCGAAGAACCGACAACCGATGGGGAAAAAAGGTTCTCGAGTGGCAGCCTCGTACCGGTAGGCGAAGTGTAGGGCGACCCCCCACGAGATGGAGTGACCTGATAAGACATGCAGGAAGTCGATGGATGCAGGTGGTTCAGGACCGTGCTTTGTGGCATTCCTTGGGGGAGGCCTATGTTCAGTAGTGGACGTGTGAAGGGCTGTAATGATGATGATGATGATGAAGCTGTACGTAGTTGTCGCGCTTGGCAAGCTAGTTATGAGTTTTTGTTATTATACTATATTTATTTACCTCTATACGCGTTTTTAACTTTTGCATGACAGAACTAACAAAATAGCGGTTCATAATGCACATTGGCAATGTAACGATTTAGACAAACTATGGGCGGATTTTCGTCAATAGAAATATAATAAAACACAAGTTTGTATCCAATATAACGTTTATGTGTTTAAGGGTGTTTCCGGACCGATACGACTTGGGGAACTTCAAGAAAAGAGCTTCCTTTCTAAAAGGAAACGCACCTGCAATTCCCCTGGTGTTACAGTTGTTCATGAGCGGCGGTAGTCACATCATTTGAGAGGCATGCTCCTCTTCTATAAAAAAAGTATAGATCGATGTAATATTAAGACGAAGAGGCAATCGAAATGTAAATACCCTTATCATTTAATCAGGAAAAACACGCTTGTTCTTGCTAATATAGGAAATTCAATAACCGATAATGTTTTCTTTTTGTTTTTGTTAATTCAAAGGATGTAGTTAAATGGCTTTGTTAAATCAAACACTTTTCGAACGATCTCCAAGAAGGAAATCCAATATTTTTAACAATTGGAAACCCCAAATTATTTCTGTCACAGTAATAATAAACACATTATATACTATGTGAGTTCGGTGTTTGGGGAATCAATACAGGATTTTCATACATAAATATATATGCTGTATAAACATATAAAAGAAAACGATAAATATATATTATAGTGAAATAAATAAATAAATAATACAAAAATAAATAAAAATCTAACCAGATAGAAGTCCTCGGCACGGGAGACTAAACGGCCGAGAGTTTGAGGGAAAGGGAAAGAAACCAGCGTGTGTTATCAAAGAGTATGAGATACCATCTTCTGCATTTGCCCCGAGAGGCTGACCGGGATTAGCCTGTTCGCAGAAATGACTACAGGAGTAATTTCGATCGGCAGAGGTCCAGACATTTTGTTCGCTTATCTGTTTTGGCTTTCACCAGGTTCTCATTATACGGAATGGTAATGTTAACCTTAACTATCCTCGATTGTGTCTGTTCCATGAGAACAATATAAGGCTTATTCGCAAGAATAGTCATGTCTGTAACGTTGGCCCAATCCCAGTGCATTTGTCCGGTGTTTTATTATTACTGTGTGTACTTTTATGGCTACTGTCCATAAGTTTGTGATTTTTCTATTATAATAATAGGAATGACGGCTCTGATGTATCAATCAATACGAATCATTAATTGAAATACTAAATAGAATTAGACGTTATTTTGCAGAAATGGATTATTACAAAGATGTTTAAAATTAAATAGCTGAGATCCACGTTATTACAAAAATTATGTGCCTTACCTAGTTTGAAGAGCACAATTCCCGCTCCCTCACAATTGCGTGCACTATCTCTGTCGCTACTAATATCTACACCACTACACTAGGAACTACACACTAGTACTGTCCATAATATGACGCGTCTTTCGCCACTTAGCGAGACATCAAAGGGAGAAATAGACTTTGCGGTGGCTGACGTCGCTGTCTTGGGAGTAGTGGTGTTGGGATTAGTGGTGAAAGGAATAGTGCACACAATTACGCGAGGTGCTCTTCTAAGTAAGATGAGCGATCATTTTATTTTATTACACGGATCTTAGCTAATTAATTTTTAACCAACTTTAAAAAATGAGAAGGTACTCAATTCGACTGTATGTTTTTATGTTTGTTACCTCATAACTTTTTTCTAGGTGAACCGATTTCGATGATTTTTTTTTATTTGAAACCTGGTGCTTCTCATGTCGTTTCATATAAATTTGATCACGGTTTGACAAGTAGTTTTTGAGTTATCCTTAATAATTTATATTGAAGTCGGTTGTACAAAATATTTAATTTTACCACTTGTTAAAATCTTTAACTAAATTTAAAAAAACAAATACAAAAAAATCTTGTTCTTACAGTAAGTTGAACATTATTTTAGCTTGGTTTTTGAGTAACTTGTAATGCACGCAGCGCTCCGGATTTCCTTCTTTTTTGAAAATAGAGTAAACTGTCGTGTAATGGTGGTTTAAAAGAACCCATTAGTCCTTTCACTAGCAGTAGCAACAGCAGGTTTCCTTTGCGGCCTAGGATTCCGTCTGCTTAGGTTCCACCCCGTTACCTATTTCTGACCATTAATAGCAGTACTCACACTACTTTGTTCAAGTATTTAAGGGTATAATAGACCAGTATAATTAGAGGTGGTGATGCTTTCCATCTTAGTTTCCAGAGGTAGCTACAGGTCTATGCCTTGTTTAATTTGATGGCAGATGTCCATGAACTGCTGTAGCCACTTAAAATTAGATGGACTGTTATTCATTTGTCAATTGTTTTATGAAAAAAAGCATTTCGTCCCGCGGGTGCCGTAAACGGCGATTATGTGAAATAGGTACCACAAAATCTAACAGCTGTTAAAGAAAAATATGTATTTCCGTTCAATAATTATACTGAAAAGTTTCACATTCCCGGCTTTGGGTGCCGAACCATAATATGGTAATAGCGTTCAGCCTGTATTGTTGCAAACTATTATGTTTTTGATGCAAATTTTCTCGATAAAAATGCCATGTACGATAGCTCTCTGTTCGTTATACGTAGCGCCCTGTAACGAACGCTTTGTATCACTTTGTATCGAGTGAGCGTTTCCAATTACGTCACTTCCTGCTATTAGTTATTTTTCGACATTGCGGGAATAGAAACTTCAACGCACTAGCAGTAATAGATATAGAGAATCAATTTTCTTTTTTCAAAAGCATAAACAAAAATTACAGTCCTGTGAGACTGTTCTTAGCAGATATATTTAATCACCCCTTAAACAGTTCACTCGATGCTGTGGGCTTTTTCTATTGATGAATGGATTTGTTAGTGTCACTTCGACGTAACTCCATTTACCTTATATATTCAATGCTTGAAACATACTAGATGCGATAAGGCGATGAATTTTCTAAAGCTGTTACCAATCAACAGCTCTCGGTAGTTATATTTCTTATACCTCTTAATAAATAAACAGCGTTAAGAACTGCAATGAATAATAATAAAAGACATACGTGATAGAGCCAGACTGATGCAGTCATGGCTGCAGCAACAATGGGTCATCCCAACCAAGGAAGATGCACGCTCCCATAAAACACCAACATAATAATCGCATAATAGACCCATTTTACTGGAAAAGAGGCATTCTATCTTAGTCCTCACGGCTGACAACGCATCTGCATTTTAATTCGCAAACGAAGATTGATGTAGATGTCTATGGGCCACAGTAACCATTTACCATCAGATGGACTGTGTGCTCGTTTGTCACCCTTACTCTATAAAAAACATATTGCTGGGTTTCGTATAATAAAAGTCACTCGCCACCTTTTTTATTAGTGATAAAACATTCCATCTTAGTTCTCGGGGGTGACAACACCTCTATAATTTAGTTCTTAACACTTGATTAATGCCAGTATAAGTAGCGACACGAAAGTCTAGCCGTGATCCTTATTGCGTATAAGTTGCGCAGATTGGCTGATTGTGCATTAATCGCGCTGATTGGCTCATGCGTATCGTTTGCATGCGCTGATTGGCTCTCTAGTCGCATTCGTGCAATTCTATTCGCTCGCGTCCCTCCACGTTTTGTTCAGCGCTAAACTTACGTGCCGCGATTGTAACTCTATGGACATAACATTTACTTACCATAATTGGACTGTGTATTCGACTGGCATCGTTACTTTATAAAAAAATCAATATACCATTTTTTTCTTCAAATGTCAACCCCACATGCATGTAGTGTATGGAACATTCTTTGTAACGTCTCCAGGTCAGCTGTGAACTTAAACATCTTTTGATAGTTATATATCTTTATTCATCATGTATCACTGAATATAATCAGTATTTAATTGTTTCCTTTTAAAAGAATAATATTTAATTTATTAAAAGTCAATAATAAAATAATACTAAAATAAATTATCGTTCCATTATACTGATAGTAAGTGTGATAAATGAGAATACTACTTGATATAAGTAACGAGAGAAAAAGATGTATTTTCTAAACAATTTTGGTATCTATTCCTAAACTATATTGAAAATTTTAGTCTATCATCATAATAAGTAACACCTGAATTTTCATCTCCTTTTCATTTCAGGGCGTATCTAGCATAGTTCTCCCGTACATTTCCTATTTTAAATTTAAAAAAATATAGATATATTTTCATAAACTACAATTACATTAACTGTTTAATATTTACATAGAATTAGAAAATATTTAAAAATAAATTTAATATTGAAATATTGCTTTTAAAATTTGACGAAATTTTATTTATTCGTAGTGATTATGCTTCTTTTTATTTTATACAATACTAGCGATCCACCCCGGCTTCCCACGGGTGCTTTCTCGATCGCTTCAACAGCGACACCTACCGGGTCTATCGTGAATCTAAACCGTTGAATCAACTTAAGCACATACACAAAATTTCATTACAATCGGTCCAGCCGTTTTGGTGGAGTTCAGTTACACACGAACAGAAGAATTATGTGTATAATTGTACGTTTATACCTTTTTCTTGACTCATTCTGTCTATTAATGAAAACTTTAACAAAGTTTTTTACGTAGTTTAAAAGATCTAAGTAACTACTAAAAGTTTAATTTCTTTTTTATTTTTAACGCCCCCGCACTGACCACAAAGTGGAATGTCATAAAATCCGTTCATGGTAATTTTTAACATGAATTCAAAAAGAATATTCTGGACAAGTTTCATACCTATAGGAGCTATAGTTTGAAAATGTGATTTTTTTTAATTAACGCCCTCGCAACACCTGAAAAGGGGTAATCGTAAAATCCGTTCTCAGCTGAACTCTATTCGGCAAAAGGAATATTCCTACAAAATTTCAAATCTCTAGGCCTTATGGCTCCAGAAAAATCGAAATGAGTCAAGTCAGTACATAGTTTGAATTTACAATACAAAAATACTATTAAATAGCCATAATAACTCAGGGGCATTACGCGCTCGCCGTAAATTTCACGAAATGCGCACAACCCGTGTTCGAATTTCACCGGCAACAATGTAATTGTTAATTATTGCTATTAAATGAGCTGATTTAACCCTTACCCGGTGGTGAGGAAACGTGAGGAAAACCAGATGTTTGCGGAAAAAAATATATCAAGGACATGTGACGTCCACCACAAACATTTCAGCAGCGTGACGGACAAATTGTTTCGTAACCCTCTAAGAGATGAAAGGTAGGCTATGCCCAGCTGTGGGAAGTTTATAGTTTGTAATTTTAAATTTTATTTTACGGCTCCGTGGCGCAGATACTTGGTAAAGAGTTACGACACTAAGAGCCGCGGGTTCGAACCCCGCACGGAACAAGTATTTGTATGGCCTACAAATAATTGTTCCGGGTCTGGATGTTTGTCCTTGTGAAATGTATGTTTGTAAGCTACCAACAATACAGGAAAAAATAATATTGTGGAGGTAACTTTTTGTAAAGATGATTAGGTGATTATTAAATATATAATATATACAAAACTAAATACTGATTAAATTTTCAGGCTCATATTGACAGAATGAACTGAACTTGGATTTCATATTCTATTCGTCTGAATTGCCGCAGCTACCATTATGATAGTTATTTATATTTTAATTAAATTGGAAAATAGCAGCCAACATTAAGCAAGTATCTTCCAAACGGCATTGCAGCGGAAAATTGTCTATAAATGAAACGTTTTAGTTCAATTATTTTGTCTGTTTTATCTTCTGCAGATGATTTCAAGCAGTCCCTCGGTGTTACGTGCATTATCTTCTATGGGGTGCTCAGGCCCCTCTAGTTCGCTGGTTCACTTTGTTATATTTCCGCCTATATGAGTGTGTGCTCAATCCCCCTGGCTCTTCGTATATTTGAGAAAATTGCTGCCTGAATTCAGAATGCGTAAACACGGAACTAAACGTTACGTTCTCTCTTATTTCTTGAATCATTTTAAAATTATAATTTGGTTTGATTAATGTAGATATAAGGCACTTTACACGACGGATAAAAAGCCTCCTTGAATACTTATTATCCCAAATTTTATGAATAGATACCCCTATAGATCTCGAGTTATTGAGGTCTGAATAATTCCACCGATAAAAGAGTTGAGATCTAAACATATGCCAAGCTCCGTGGAAGTTCCTTAAATCATAGTTATGAATCATAATATAGTAATGTATAACGTATTTTAATTAATTAAAAAAAAAATTTACGTTCTTCGATAAAGAATTTGTAACTTGGCAAGTTATAATATATACCAACTAAAAATAGAACTACTAAAAAAATCAAATTTCAAGCTTGTTTTAAATATTATTTAAATGTTGATGAGTTCTATGTACAGCAGTGAACTTTAACAGGCTGTAATGAATGGATGAATGAATAAATAAATAAATAAAAAATAGTAAAAATTAATTACCATTAATTAAATACCAAACTTTTACATGCATTTTCTCGGCGTTATTTTTTTTTTCAAATAAAGTTAATAATAATGTAGGTGATGTGCTTTCAGAAAAGGTGCTTTCAAGAGATTTTAATTTACACTCCTGACTTGTTTTGCCCTTCAAAACTAATCGTTTAAGTCAATCCATCTGATAGTTTGAACAGCACGTCTTTATCTTGGGCAGCATTATAATTAGAACTAAGTACACCAAATTTCAATTATCTAAAAGAAATAATTCTTTGAAAGAAAAGTCTCCGAGAGAAAAACACCGAGGTGATACCAAATGTCTTTCCGTTTTACTATATTTGGTGCGGAACACTAAATTTTTTTTTATAGGATATGGTGACAAACGAGCACACAGTCCACCTGATGATAAGTGGCTACTGTGACCCATAGACATCTACATTTATCATAATAAAAACTCAAGATGCAGATGCGTTGCCACCCGTGAGGACTAAGATGGAATGCCTCTTTGCCAGTAATAAGGGTCTCCGGTTCTCTACACTCACCATACGAAACACAGCAGCGTTAAGCTGCTATTTTACACTGGTTTTCTGTGAGAGCGTGGTCCTTCCCCGGTCGAGCCGACCCATTCGTGCTACAATTATACTACTAATATAGCCGCAGCATGGCTCTACCACGTGTAAAAAAAAATTTACCCATGTTTTGCCTAAAAATTAAGTCAAACCCAAAGCAAGTACACGTACGCAAGGGCACGTCGACCACTGAACCGTCCGGTCGTATTTAAAGTAACAAAATATTTATTTTATTTTATTACGTATAACGTTTACCATTTACACTTCGCCGCAATTAAAATTATTAATCAAAAATACCAAAATAAATGTATTGCAAACGACCGCAAGCTTTTGTTCGATATAAATTAAATTGCGTTATTGTTCTTCTGTCCAAGCTGCAGGCCGCTATTCCCCGCAGGCGTTTCAAAGCCTCCCCCACAACAATTGTTTATGTGGCATATGGCGACCGGTTCAAGTTACAATACTTCAAATTCACATTTCTTGTGTAAGCCTTTTTTCAATATTTAAACGTATTATGTTTTGTACTAGCACAATGATTGTCAGAAACAATACAAATTTATGTTTTAAAACCACTTTCGTAAAGGTAGACTGATTTGTGACTCAATTTTTTCTTTATTGAATAATCTCGTCAGTATTTATTAAATAAAGAATTACTAACTTCACAAGTTTAATCAAATAATTTATTTGATTCCCAAACAAAATAGTACATAGTTGTGTGTGTATATATGTTACGGCTAATAGCCGAAGTGCGGTTACACTAGTAGAGGATCCGGCTTAAGAAAATACCCCCTCATTCTTTTCCTTGATGAAATATTTTTTTTAAAATAAAATATACAAATTAATACAAATCAAGGTGATTGACAGCCTATGTTTTGGCAAGGCTATTTTTAATTAAATATTATTTAATATTTTTTTATAGGAAATGCCACCGCATGGTTGACTACCTTTATCCGTGCAACAATACCTGCCAACCAAATATAAATAGGTAAACTTATATATTTATCAATGAAAAGAATGACCGTAACCGGTAAAAAAAAAATTAAATTATTTTTAATTAAAAATAGCCTTGCCAAAACGTAGACTGTCAATCACCCTGATTTGTATTTATTTGTATATTTTATTACAAAAAAAACTATTTCATCAAGGAAAAGAAGGAGGGGGTATTTTAGTAAGCCGGATCCTTTACTAGTGTAACCGCACTTCGGCTATCAGCCGTAACATACATACAACATAAGTATGTTCTTTTTTATGTTTGTTACCTCATAACTTTTTACTGGGTAGATTTCGATGATTCTTTTTTTATATGAAAGCTGATACTTACTCTATGAATTTGATCAAGCTCAGACCAATAGTTTTTGAGTTATTTGAGTTATTCTTAATAACTTATATTGAAGTCGGCTATACAAAATTTTTAATTTTAAATTATCTGATAATCAGTAGTGACTATGATGATAATGATGGCGTCTTAAAATAATCCACTAACCCATATCAGTTCCGTGGGTGTCGTAAGAGGAGTCAGAGGAGACTGAAACATGAGATGGACAGCACCATTATCCTGATAACAACTCAAAATAATAAAATACTGCAGTCCTCAACCCGCATGCCTTTTTTATGTACGAGCAGCTATGCAGGTCTAGAGAGACCAGTATCACTGCTACCTAAAATATCTATTTTTTTATAGGATAGGGTGACAAACGAGCACACAGTCTACCTGATGGTAAATGGTTACTATGACCCATAGACATCTACATCGATCCTCAATAAAGACTCAAGATGCAGATGCGTTGTCACCCGTGCGGACTAAGATAGAATGCCTCTTTTCCAGTAAAATGGCTCTCCGCTTCTCTACATCTACCTTACGAAACACAACAGTGTCAAGCTGCCATTTTACGCTGGTATTCTGTGAGAGCGTGGCCCTTCCCCAGTCGAGCCGACCCATTCGTGCTACAACTATACTACTAATATAGCCGCAGCATGGCTCTACCACGTAAAAAGAATCTATTATGATCGCTGCTATGTCTACAGTTCACTGCTAAGCCCTACGTCCTCAATGAATAGAAGGAGTTGTTTAGCTGTGAGTAATTTCATAGTTTCCCAGATGAGTCCTGCGTTTGCGCATTAAACCGCCGCATGCCTTGCTTATTAATTTAATTTATTACAATATTCCTGTATATTGAAAGTCATTGTTCCCTTGTCTAGTATTTTGTGTCGCTTACTCACATTGGCAACTAATGATGATGATGATTATGTCACTGGAGGTAAAACCTATTAAAGTTACTTTTACAGCCTAAATACGTCCCACTGCTGGACACAGGCCTCCTCTCATTTCTGGTTTTTAGGACAAGGAAATGTCCGCCGCGCTGCCCCAATGCATTTTGGCGATCTTCACATGTTTTCGGAATACCTTTTTTTTATTTCTCAGATATGCAGGTTTCCCCACGATGGTTTCCTTCAGGACGAGTACGTGGTAAATCAGCACTTCAAATTACAATGAATAATTTCATTGAACCCGGGTTCAGTACCCGCGAAGAAAGGAGAAGCGAGCGCCATTGTAAAACTGTAATTAAATGGTTTTACCACGGCCCTGTAAAACCATTTAATTAAAGAATATTAAAATAATAATTAACTATTCATTAAAAATTGTCAAAAATATCGCGTTACGTTTTCATATGTATGAAAATAACATTCAGTCGACCCAATACGAAACTCCTATTTGTTTGGAGTCAGCTAAAAAGGTTGTGTGCTTGTTGTCTTTATTTATCAATTTACTTTACCGTGCCGCCCCACGGGCACGGGTCGTAAAGTAATATTTTTCACCGATGGGCGAGGGCAATAGTGCCTCTTTTACGGGCCACGAGCGAGCGTCACATGGGAAATTATTTGACATGGCGTTTAATGGATTTTTGCCTTCATAACATACTACACACGTGTAAATGAAATTCACGTATTCAAAGTGTGAATAAATGTAACTAGTAACGGCAGAGACCTTTATCAAGGCCGAGTTTTATGGCGACGCGAATTTTGTATTTCCGCATTGAATAAGCTTGTTATTGTTTGATTGTTACAGGGTATATAGTGACGGGACTGGAGTTGCTGGAGCTACGGGTGCCCGCTCACGTGCCCTTAGGCACGCGCGCCTCCCTTTCCTGTCGTTGGAAGTTGGGACCCACAGACGTCCTTTACTCTGTCAAGTGGTACAAGGACGGGAAGGAATTCTTTCGCCACGTTCCCCGCGACGTCGAACCTCGCAGAAAATTTCTCTTACCCGGAGTGGATGTCGAGGTAAAAACAAATTTAACCAGTCGCGTAGCACTGTATTAAATAATAACACAAAGCTTCAACTGCGAACCCGGACGAGATATGGTTTATAGAGTCGCTTATTTTCCGCAATGGATGTCGCGATTGTAATCTATTACACATAATGAAGTTGACTCACCGAAATTGCGTGCGTGTTGTGGCGGGTGAGTGACACTAAAATATATCTACATGTAACCCTATGTCTAACGAGCGCCGATAACGTAGGGTTTCATGAAAACTTTTTCTTTTAAAATAAACCTCGCTAAAGAACGACATACCACGAGAAATTTCTTTTAAATTTAAAATTCAAATGAATTACAGTAGGTATATAATAAATTTATACCGTATTTAATTTAAAAAAATACTGGACTTTTAATAAATTTAAACTAGGCGCTCATTTTTGAGTAGATGTATAAATATTAATAACAATTATATGTACATCTACTCAAAATTGAGAAAATTCCCTGTAATATGGCTACTTGCCTTTGCATTAATAGAATGCGCATATAAAAAGCATTCTTATGAAAGGGTTATAAATTTGATGACTATATAGAAGATAAATGTATGGACGTAATGAGCTTGCTCACACTTTTTTTTTACTTTATATATTTTATGAAGTTAAATTGTAACTGTTGGGAGAAAAATAGTCTACTTGTGAGTTTCTTGCTTGTCATAAGTTCTCCCGCAATAGGAACTTGTTGGGATAGCATTTAACTTTCAAAAAGTGCTTTTTATAATATTTGATTTTAGATTTGACTTTGATTGATTAATTTAATTATATTTATGCAATTGTTACGAGCTTGGGGTTCCAGACAATTAAAAACTGCCGATTGAATTACCAAAATTGGCACGTTAATTACGAAACACTAATTACAATTTAAAACCACACTAATAATAAAACGCAATTGTACTACTGATCACTTTAGTTCGCAGTTATTTCGCTCCGAAGTATTTGCTTGTATCGCCAATTCAATACTGACCCGGTTGCGGTCTATACTGGCCTTATATAGGGCTTCAGGTAGTTTCCAGAACCTTCTACTATAGAAACATCTAGAATGTTCGAGTACATATCGGTCCCGATATTTCTAGAAGGATCTTGACTCCCTAGTTCTGCTACTCGATACTAGAGGGCGCTAGTGGTAACTAGTGTTGCAATGTACAAGATATTAATAGTGGCGCACAACACTATTAATAATAATTGAATAGAGAAATAAATCTTCAAAATAATTTTGATTAAAACCACAAATTGACGACAGCTCGGTAAGTTCTCTACGGGATATTTCCGTAGAGAACTTATCTGTACCAAATTTGCAGTTTGGGCGTTTGAAATGAAATGAAACTTTCATTTCAAACTTTCATTTCATTTGTTTAATTTCTTGAAGATGCCTTGAACACGCCTAGATTGTATTCGGACGGAAAGACAGACGCCGGCAAATTATTGCACTCCTTTACCGTACGCATCACAAAAGACGAAGCTAACAGTTTGGTTCTAATGATTGAAATATCGGTAAAGGCGTGAAGATCCGCTGATCGCGTGGTTGTCCGATGGTGGAAAGGAGAGGGAGGAATTAAAGCATGTAATTCATGCGCACACTCACCGAAATGCACCCTATAGAATAACCAAAGGAAAATTATTATTATGTTCTTATATTATTGACACTTATATTATAAGGAAATATTTTTTTTAATTTAGTATCTTAATATATATAATCAGAAACTTAGACTCACATAGTCTTAGTTTCTGATTACACAGAAAATATCGGCGTTCTCAATGAAAAAGCTATCGTGTGATAGCGGCATAAGGGAATCGCACACCGCATCATCATTATCATCATTATCGTTTAGCCTGTGTGTGTAAAACTTCATCATCATCATTATCATTTATCCTATGAGTACAAAATACGGCTATGAAATGTGCTGGAAAGTTCGCATGGCAGCCGATGTATAAAAATATAATATTTTTTTTCATTCATTCGCTACAGTCTGTCAAAGTCCACTGCTAAAGAATTATAGATTGCTCCATAAAGGGGATTTTTTTTGACATAGTTGCCGCGTGTTGCTATTAGGAAGACGTTACTGCCCATCTCCTGGTTTCTGATGATGTTAATGCTGTTAATGCTGTTAACCTTTTTGGCTTCTACAGCTCTACCAGTCTGAGGGCTCGCGGCCTAAAAGGCCTAAAAAGGACGTATTTATATTACACTGCATCGTAACTTGCGTAACGATGACTCCTAGCACAGTGTACAGTACACGTAGATGAGTTATCTAACGGCCGTCCAAACAAGGGGTGCTGGACCCCGGCTCCGACGGCTAACTCATATCGTTCGGACATCAAAAATTGAGGTAAAGAACGCGACAGTCAGAGAGCGTGGTTTTGTTATACCTAACGGTTGTACTGCCATTCTGATACTTAAATGAGGTGGTTAGTCGCACTGGAAATACCAGATTGAGTCAATTAGATGCTCAATCGTGGCGTTCAGCTTGTCCTGAGGGGTGGTGGCTCCGCGGAGTTTGCGGGCCAAAGAAAATAATTCAGCAATGTTAACGTTACTGATAAAGCTGCAGACTAGAGAGAAGTCAGCGGCGAAGGAAGACGAGCCTTGTGGGACCGGATTTGGTTTTCGGTACTGGGGAGGCGGGATTGTCCGTGAGGCAACAAGTGCCGGAAGCTTTACCCAAGCATTGGGTCACGGCGCAGAAGGCGCGGGAAGGCTAGCATATACGGAGACCTCGGCAACAGAGACGGGATAGGTGGCGATTTGAGGCGAGGGTGTGGGCACCGAAGGTGATGCAGGATTGGGGGCAAGCAATCGAGAGCGAGACACACTGACTTGGCCCGCGCACCCGGGACGGCTTTTACCTCCACGCTGCTTCCTTTGCGGCGCTTTGGAACACTCGCGATAGATCACTGGGTGTCTCTCTTCGCGGCAATTAACGCAGCTCGGAGGTTCAACCGTATCGGGCATACAGAAGCAGTGAGTAGTGCCGTGGTCACCCAGGCACTTGACGCATCTAGTCCTGGCATAACAGTTTCTAGCCATATGCCCGTAAAGTTGGCGTCGGTTTCACTGGCCAACGATGTCACTGTTTCGGGGGGCTTCAATTGCAATCCACGTTAAGTTGCAGATGAGCCGAAAATGGAAAATCTCCTTGACTTCCGGAGACAGGTTCGGAATGACTAAGCACAAGTCTGGGAAACGTTTTTTGTCGGTCTGGTGGTGCATTTAGTGCATTTCCCGGACCGGGAGATTTTGTCCTCTAAAATGTGGACGGTCTCAAGCTCCTTGGGGAGTTCTTCCTTATTTCCTTCTGTCGCCTCTAACAATAGGGGGTGGTGAATTGTTTTTTTTATTTATTTTTTAAAATTAAGTTATGAAATTATGCAAACTCCAAATGTGGTTATATTGTGATGCATCTGATTTTCTCATCTTGGTATTTTGTCTGTTTCTGACGTAACCGATGTGGTTAACTTTCAAAAGCCAGTAGATTTCCTGGATTTCCCGCAGTCGCCTACTACTACACTCACGGGACGTAATGGATTGATGTATTCGTTTACGTTATTGTTATACCACGCTCTATCTGAAGCCTTAAGATTTTTCATTTCCCGTAGTCATCTCTTCCGACACCCACGCAATCAAATGTGGTGATAGACTTTCATATGCCACCAACCAACCGTTATAATTTAGATTTATACAAAATAATATTGTCATCTATCCCCTGTTTTATTTAATCTCTTAGACTCATCTTACGACACCCGTGAGACGAAATAAGGTGATGTATTATCATGCGCCGCCATATGTCAAGGCGTACGTAATAAATATGTTTTTATAACATTAGAGTGATAAACGAGTTTGCAGTCCTTGTTAGGATAAGTATAGCCACTGCATAATCTATACATCCTTTGCTACCTACGAACCAAGACATGACAACAACTACTGTTTAATTAGTCCAGAGAGTTAATGCTTTTTATCAAGAATTAAAAGCCGGTTTTGAATTTCGTTATGGTTCTTCATTTAGGTTGTAATAATGTTCCAATTTACGGTTCTGCTTCTTGTTCCGATTATGGTATAGGTTTTAAGATACCGGTTCCAAAATACCAAAATTGGTAAAAATGTTTGGTGGTAATTTCAGGTTCCAGGTCAATGGAGAAACCTTCAAGTTATTGTAGCGTAGCTTTATCTTTATGTTATTACTTCAAGACAGAAGACAAAGAGGTATATAACTGCGAGATGTTTTTACAGAAAAATATTATTTTGTGTCAGCCACTCCAGAATATTAATGAAAGGAAAACTAGCTTCGATCGTATAATGGTGAAATAAAAGTGCATACGGCTCAAATTTAGATTTTGGTTTCTGTTCTGGTTCTAGGATCAGAAAACAGTTGAATAACAGTTCCTTATACCGGTATTTTCGGAAACTTGACTCCTTTCGCCTTTATTACTCTGACGCTGTTAGCGATTCTCCGGTAATCAACTCTTGGTAAGCTAGACTCGTAGTAAACTCCAACATTGTTATTGCTGCAAACATTTGCTGTAAGATATTTTAAATGTGTCTATATTTTTTCTGATTGAATTAAATCGCTGAGGCCTCACATAGCCCAGATCATAATGAAAACTAGTAGAAAACTAGAACGGATATTGCAACTTGAAAAGGTACGTGTACACATACCCATACTCGGGTGGAAACTGTTTCTGCTTCCTTCAATTGGCTGCCGTTTTAACATAAATACGCAAAGCCCCGTACACATAAAGCAACTTTATTACTCTACGTATTGTTGTTTTAAGTGGAAAACTATTCAGAGTAGCGCCATATTGTTTTTGAAAGTTTTCCCGACAGTACTGTGATTTGTATTATGAACTCACAACATTTAAAAAAATGTTAAAGTTTCAATAGAATATTATGGCGACTATCATTTTGTTTTAGATAGATTGATAGAAAATTCTTTATTGCACTCAAACAAACAAACATTTGGTACAAAGGCGAACTTAATGCCAAAAAGGTATTCTCTGCCAGCTAACCTTTGGTAGTATGGTGAGAGCTATGGTAGAGCCGCAACAGAGAAAAAGAAAACTTATTTTCACATATTATTCAATAATATAATATAATATATGTTACTTTATACATATCGACACTTCTTATACACACATATATACAAACTAATATATACACATACATACCACACCAATAAAATAAATAATGTGTTAGTTTTACTGACTAATTAAGATAAAAGTGACGATTTGTTTAATATGATTTAGTAAATGTAATGAAAGGCAGTTGGAGCTGTCGATCGATAACCGCTTGTCGGATAGAATATCGATAGTCTAGCACAATCGATGCTGTTGTACTATCAATATCCTAAGCAATTTTAAAAGCAAGTATTAATATTACCTCCTCTTCTCCTTCATATGTTTTCCAATTTCCTCATTGATGAACACGAGGTATTCTTAGTTCATGTGTCACATGATGTAGCATGATGTGCTTATGGTTGGCTACAGTTGACTATAGGTCACAGTGATCCCTATCCAAAAAATATGCCGCAAGCTCTTTCGTCTAGTACACTGATATAAAAACTGTATTTGACAGTATAAAGTTTACATATACATATACATAATACATAAACACTCACGCCTGTCACCCAGAGGGGTAGGCAGAGATTATGGACTTCCATTTGGCACGATCCTGACACACCTCTCTCGCTTCCTCCACATCCATATACCTACGCATACACGCTCGTCGGTTAAAGGTACTCTTGATTTGGCCCATTTTTAATATATCGCCAATTTGGTCGATAAACTTTCGCCTAGGGCGACCCTTCCCGACTATGCCGTTCACCTCTGCAACATAAATTTGCTTTGTCACTCTTTCCTCATTCATTCTTTCTACATGGCCAAACCACCGAAGCATTCCTTTCTTAATCCTGGTCACAACATCATCTTGCAAACCACACTCTTCTCTTATTAAACAATTTCTCACTCTGTCATTCAGCTTCATCCCTAACATACTCCTTAATGACCGCATTTCTACAGCATTTATTCTACTCTCATGCTTCTTCTGCCACACCCAACTTTCAACTTTCAAAGTTTAATGATAATAATTCCCTGAAATTAACGCTTCATCCATTATCCATCCATTACAGCCTATAAAAGTCCATTGCAGAACAAAGGCCTCCTCCGTAGATTGCCTCGTAGGGAAGATTTTGCCATAGTTGCCACGCTTGACAGGTGGGTTGGCAACCGCAGTTTTTTTATTATTTTGAATCGTTATTAACAAGAAGCTACTGCCCATGATCCACTTCAATTTTCCTCTGTCGCCTTTTACGACACCGCCACTACACGCTAAATGAACGTTTAGACTAATTTATTTAATTTTTCTATATTTACAGAATAATAGATAAATTTCATCTCTGCCATAATATTTTCTTCACGCACTGTAAATGGAATATTGGCCAATCGTTTTATGTCGCCTATAGTCAGCCTATTACGACCTAAAAGAATATAACAATATTACCGCATCATCATATTGTGAAATCCGTTTCCATAAGACAATTCGTTAAAATGTTAACAACTTAATTCATAGCTATACTTGTTATTATTTTATTTGTCATATATTTATGTATATATATAAGGACATTTTTTGCAGCAATCGAGTCCGAACGGGTCCAATATAACACTGTACCCGGCGGTATTGGAGACAGGTGGACGGTATAGATGTGAAGTGTCCGGTGAGAGGCCTCTCTTCCCGACTGTTTCCGATCACTCAGACATGATTATAGTAGGTAAATATCGCAATATCATATTCGCTTTTGCTATAATTAATTAGATACACATATATGAATATTTTTGATAACTTTATTGGTATATTAAATATATTTTGACAATCAACTGCCTATTAAAAATCCGAATATTTATTCTTCGTTCAATCGTGCATTTTGTTTTTTTTTTTATCATTATCTCATCATTATCTCTTGAAAAATGGGGCTAATAGTCTATTTAATCGTAGGTCGATATACTACTACAGCAATTGGATTACTTCTACGAAACTAAAAAAGGAAACAACAGGTGTGTTGTTAAATTGGGAGACTAATATAGATGTATATTAGTCTCCACTTGTACATAAGTATGTACAATATCCAGACCAGTTACGGGAAAAAGCGGAAAAGGTCACGGGTACAGCGAGCCATAAACCGTTCGTATAACGGTTACGACGTTACTACGATGGGATCGAACTATGTTAGATCCAGTAGTAGACTACTCATCATTCATCATTATTACAGCCCTTTACAAGGCCACTGTTGAACATTGGACTCCTCCAAGGACTGCCACAATATTCATTACATATCTCGTTTTTTTAGGATAAGGGTGACAAACGGGCATACAGTCAACCTGATGGTAAGTGATTGCTGTGGCCCATAGATACCTCCATCTATCTTCGATTACGAATCAAAATGCAGATAATACATCCTCACCCGTGAGGACTAAGATGGAATGCCTCGTTTTTAGTAAAAAGGGTAATTAGTACGAGGCTGCCTTTCGAGAACCCTTCGTCACCATCAATTGTCGGTTCTTCGGGCCGTCCCATTGCCACTGCAGCTTGCTGATCCGTTGAGTCACGTCTCAGATCCATACTATGGCAACACACACTGGTTGTGAATTCATTTTTTCAAGTTTTAAGTATAGTTATATATACGTATACCTGACTAAAAAATATGTCGTAATCTCCTGAACGCTACCCAGGTGAGTGGTTTCGTCGATGGACCTCTTTGTCTAAGTCGCACTTACCTAGTCGGACTGATTACCCTAGGTTCATCATTATCATTACAGCCTTTCATAAGTCCACTACTGAACATAGGCCTCCCCCAAGGAATGCCACAAAGCACGGTCCTGAGCCACCTGCATCCATCGACTTCCTGCATGCCTTACCAGGTCGTCACTCCATCTCGTGGGGGGTCGCCCTACACTTCGCCTACCGGTACGAGGCTGCCACTCAAGAACCTTTCTTCCCCATCGGTTGTCGGTTCTTCGAGCTATATGGCCGGCTCACTGCCACTTCAGCTTACTAATTCGTTGGGCTATGTCGGTTACTCTAGTTCTACTGCGGATATCCTCATTTCTAAGTTTATCACGCAGAGAAACTCCGAGCATAGCCCTCTCCATAGCTCGCTGAGCGACCTTGAGCTTCCTCATACGGCCAGCTGTGAAGGACCACGTCTCAGTTCCGTAAGTCATCACTGGCAACACGCACTGGTTGTACAATTTCGTTTTAAGGTTTTGAGGTATGTCTGACGAGAAAATGTGTCGTAGCTTCCCGAACGCTGCCCAGCCGAGTTGAATCCGTCGATTGACCTCTCGGTCGAAGTTGGACTTAACTAGTCGGACTATTTGTCCCAGGTAAACATACTCGTCAACAACTTCGAGCTTAGTGCTCCCAACAACTACCGGCATAAGTGTGACATGGACATTATACATAATCTTTGTTTTGTCCATGTTCATCTTAAGACCTATCCGTTGGGAGACACTATTGAGGTCATTGAGCATAGTGCTTAGGTCCTCCAGCGATTCTGCCATAAGGACTATATCGTCGGCAAATCGAAGGTGAGTGATGTACTCGCCATTGATGTTGATACCGTATCCATTCCAGTCCAGAAGCTTGAAAACGTCTTCCAATGCAGCGGTGAAGAGTTTCGGGGATATGACGTCACCCTGTCTTACACCTCTCTGCAATTGGATTGGTTTCGTACTCTGGTTCTGTACTCGGATAGCCATCGTAGCTCTACTGTATAAACACTTCAACACTTCGATATACCGACAGTCAACTTGGCACCGCTGAAGGGACTGCAGCACTGCCCAAATTTCGACGGAATCAAAGGCTTTCTCATAGTCCACATACGCCAGACATAGTGGCAAATTGTACTCTTCGGACTTCTGTATAATTTGCCGAAGGGTATGTATGTGGTCTATGGTGCTAAAGCCCTTTCGGAAACCGGCTTGTTCGGGAGGCTGGAAGTCGTCAAGTCTGCGCCCGAGACGATTCGTAATGACTCTCGAAAACAGCACGTAGACGCGGCTCAGAAGGGAAATCGGTCTGTAGTTCTTCAAGAGAGCGTTGTCACCTTTCTTGAAGAACAAGACCACCGCACTTCTGCTCCACGCCTCCGGTGTAATGCCACCATGGAGAACGGAATTAAAGAGCTTCTGAAGGACTTCAAGTACCGGTCTTCCACCCGCTTTCAGAAGCTTCGCTGTAATTCCGTCCTCACCTGGGGCCTTACCGTTTTTAAGGTGCTGGAGAGCCATTCTAATCTCGCTCAGACTGACGTCCGGGATATCTTCGGAATAGTGTTGGATGAGACTCGCTCTTGGATCGTTACTCACACTTGCGTGTGGCTCCAACGATGACGTGTACAGCTGCCCATAGAATCTCTCAATCTCACTCAAAATCTCAGGTGTCCCGGAAACGATGCTGCCACATTCTGTCTTCAGCTTTGACAGTTGGCTCTTTCTGGCAGACAGATCTCTGGCAAAGACTTTGGAGCCTTGGTTCCGCTCGATCGCTTCTTCAATACGAGCTGTATTGAAGTTGCGTAAGTCCCGCCGCATGCATTTGGAGATCTGTGAGAGATGCCTGTATGCTGTCAAGTCTGTTGAAGAATGTAGCTTCGTCTCCCGTCAAACAGCCATGAGATTAAGAGTGTTACCCTAGGTTACTGTCGCAATATCATCACAGCAGACTTTTACCTTACGTAAACATACTCCTTAACATCATCGAGCGTAATGATCTCAATGACCACCGGCAAGGTATGAAATAGACATTACAGGATAGACATTACTTTTGAATTGTCCATGTTTATCTTAGGATTCTTCCAGTTGAGAGACACTAGTTAGGTCTTTGGGCATTGTGCTAACGTCCTTTAGTGTAATATCGTCGACAAGTCGAAGAATATAATCGAAAACTACGACTCATCAACGTATAAATGTGTTTTTAGAAAACATACTGGTTGCTTTCAAGAAATGTGATTCAACCTTTAATCTTATTGATAACTCTAAGGCAAGCCGTATAAAGTATGGTAATAAAGTTGCGACATAAAACCCCTTTTACTACAACCTCTAGTTGAGATGTGTATTATATGCATATTTTATATTTGTAGGACCGTATGGCATAACTTTGTAACCTTTGTAAAGCTCAAGATAAAAATATACTACTAATATGGTTGCAAAGCGAAAAAATCAATCACATTCCCGAGTACTGTACCGTAGCTACCATGTTTTAAATTCTGGAACAATCTCATCTCGAACATTTTGTACCTAAGTAAGGGTACCAAAAAGCACATAATCAATTGGATAGTAAGCGAATGCTGCGATCCATAGACACGCACATCCTGCCTCGATGAAGTACCAAAAATGCGAATGCGTTGTAATCCTCGAGGAACGCTGTGGTCCATAAATACCGATATCTATACGTATCTTCGATTCAATATCAAAACGCAGACAGTTTGTCACCCCTGGTTGCTAATATTGGAATGCCTCATTACCTGTCAAAAATGTCTCCGGTTCTATACACTCACCTTACGAACGAACCATGTTGCTGTTATTTTACGCTGATATTCTGTACGACACTATGTAATAAATTGCGTGATAATTTAAGCAAAATGGTAAACCTTCTCTAACCTGACAAAGGAAAAAAGAGAGATCACCAACTTGTCTGCCTATGAAAACAATTTACAACTATTCCTTACAACGGGGAATGGTTAGAACCTGATAATGAATATTGTGACGTCAAAGATATCTTAATAACAATTCTTAATAAAACTAGCCTGATACTTTTGCCGTACTTGATCCTAAAAATTTTTAGAATATAATTGAAAGTTAAATTATAATAGAACAACATCGATGACTATCTATAATTGAATCTCCATTCAAATATGTAGTTTCACAACAAAATTGTATTCTGTAGCTGCTGAACTACGCAGTTATCAAATTAATATTTGATCCTCAGTTGTATTTTGCAATCGAAATGATTAAGAAGCCATTAAAATAACTATTAAAGTGTTGATGACAGCGCATTGTGTATTTTACGTAGGTACTGCGTATTAATAAACCTAATTAAATCTTAGGGTCAAGTTATATAGCAGTAAATATACAATCCAGTCGTAAACAGAACCCTTTTAATTATAACGTTACCATAAATTTCAAGTTATTATCCTTTTACTTTCCTTCATTAGCAAACTATCTAGCTGATGTGTAATAAACATTTTTGGGTTATAGTTAATAAATAAAACAGTTACTCGTATTTTTTTCTTTTATCAACTTGAGCGAAAACTTTCACATATGTTTAGTACCTATCTAAATCTTTGGTCTAAAATCCCGCATGGAACAACTATTTGTATGGTCTACGATAATTGTCGCAGGTTTGAATGTAGCGCCTTCACGTTAAAGAACATATTACGAGTTTAACGTAATTTATGAAAATAAATTAATGAAAATAAATAAATAAGTTAGTAAGTAGTCCCGGCACAAAATACAATGTAGGTTTATTTTCAACCGTCTTCAAAAAAGGGGGAGGTTCTCAATTCGACTGTGTTTTTTTTATTTGTCTTTAGTTGTAATGAACTGCCAAAAGGTCGGGTTTGAGGAAATATCAACCCCCAACAACAGAACGCGGTAGATGTATTCCAATAATACATCAATGCGTCGTTGACGCCGCAAAGAGGCGAACCTCAATTTTACCAAAAATTATAGGAGTGCAAGAAAACATTTCTTACTCCCCGATCACTATCTTTTTTCATCAGAAAATTAAATAAATTACACTTAAAGAAAAACTACAAATAAGATTAATTTTATGATGAAAAATAGCTAGTAATCGAGGTATAATAAATGTTTTTTTTTTTTTCGAAAAATTGAGGTTCGTCCCTTTGCGGGGTCAACGACGAATTTTAGTAGTGCAGAGATACGCTTGTGTTTTGTAGGCGTTAAATCTCACAAGGCCACATCGCCTCATTCAAAGAGATTCACTTGCTTAAACATAGCTTATCTTCGGACTGAATTTGATCCCGACGTAAATTTTGACATAAGTTTGTCGTGTATTGGTGAAATAGGAGAACCTTTTACCACTAGTTTCGTACAGCATAAATAAAATTTAATAAAAGGAACAGAAAATAGATATTGTAGCTTCCATAGGAATAAGGATGACAAAAGAGTACACAATCAACCTGTTGGATAACTGGATGCTTTATTCCATTGAAATCTACGTCTAACTTTAAAGAATCTGAGGACTCCTTAGGACTACATTGGAATGCTTTGTTTCCAGTAAAAAAAGGTCTCCGGCTTTTTACACTTACCATATGAAACACCATATGAGCATTGACAGGTATTTTACGTTAGTATTCTGTGGAAGAATGGTTGAGCCAACTCCTTCATGCTACAACCAAAAAGCTGTGGTGTGGTTCTACCACGTGTATGTAGTATACATAAACAGATGATGGCAAGCAGCTTCAGATGTTCGTAATATCTGGTGCTATTATAGTTAATCCTCTTCAACTTAGGAGGAGGTATATTTATACATAGAGCATTGGCAGCTATTTACAGATGAATGATGATTTGATTCTACCGAGTAATAAAAAATATTTGTATTAAATTAATTACTTATTGCCTTAGTAATCGTATTTTAAGGTGCAATTATTTTTAGGAATTTAAACACATGATTTCTGCTATGAGACTCCCAATGCAACTATATAACAACTTACAAAATGAACAATACAAATTTTCATAAGATTACATTATTTTAGCATTACCCGATCACGGCCCCACCATCACTGGTTCTCGAATGCGGTATCAGATTGGTGACAGAGTTCAAGTGAACTGCACTTCGGGACGGTCAAGACCAGCAACGCGATTGGCTTGGTATATCAACGGTGAACCGGCTCCATCAGCTACAGTACTACAGCCGGTCATCTACAAGGACGGAGATGGCCTAGAAACTACGAGTTTGGCGCTCGACTTCAAAGTGAAGCCCAAGCACTTTAGAAAAGGAGACCTCAAACTCAAAGTAAGTTGAGATATTATTTTAGTCATATCTCTTTTATCTTATATGTTATATATATTATATTTATTTTATAGTTAGTAAAGTTTTAATCGATTGATGAAATTCAAATATCTATCAAATACACGAAATACATATAATAATGTGCTAATGTGTGAAGCACATAGGTAAATCAGCAACAGTGCAAACTATGATAACAAATAGATTAAGCGCAAAATATACTAACAAAATTAGTTTAACGCGTCAACGATTTAACAGTAGAGATTCAAGTTAAATGGCATCCTAGGACCAGCCAAATGTAGCACTCTTACTGTTTAATTACAGTTTTTTTTTAATTAATTCTACCGGGAAATATTTTTGGATGGTAATTTAGAAGTAAGTTTTAATAGTAAGTTGTTTTGTGCAAATTTTATCGCCCCTCAAATTCTACGATTAAAGTCTTAAATATCGCCTATCTAGGATTCATGGGCCTAAGCGTAAGTCTGTTTGCTTAAACCAATTTAATTGTTATTGCGACTGATTGTGTTTAGTTTAGGTCCAATATACGCTATATATTTCTTAATCTTCGATCCATTTGGGGTAGAAGGCAGTAATTTCTAAGATTTTTTTACCAGCCATCAATTTAATTCCATCTATTTTACTCCACATGTCAGTAATTCATTAATGGGACAATGTACACGCTATAAGAATAAAGTCCCAAAAAATATACAAGGTCTCTCTATTACAACGTAATTTTTTTATTAAAGACTTTATAAAAAGAGTTATTATATATATATGATAACATAGTTGATAATAACCCTTGGGAATGAAGTGATCGCTTTCCAGCTGTTTCTTATGTGAGTGTTTTAAATAATTGTACAACGTTTTTTATTTTGTATAATGTTACTGTGGAAAAAGAAGTCCCGGTGGATTTCTTGCTGGTTATTCCCAGGGCAGAATTTTTTCCGTATCAATGATCAAAGTAAAAAAAATAGCTTCAATAGGAATTATTTATATTCTATATTGAATAAAAAATATTCTATTCTATTATTTTTTACATGGATAAAAGCATACAACGTATGTGTTGCGTTTCAATATACGAATACTTACTACGAAGAAACTGAAGCGACAATAACAATGATTTTTTTCTTTTAGTGTCTCGCCACAATAGCTACAGTGTACTGGAGGAGCAACGAAGAGAGTGTCCAAGGGGAAAGGTTAAAGGGGTACTCGCGGTCCCGCGATTTTAATGAAGGCGCTTCCAGGGCTGACCGAGTCCAAGCCGCTGGTTCTTCAGGTTACGACACTAACCTTACTTTTACGCCTTACCTAATGATGTTCTATGTTACAGTAACACAAATGTTAATAAGAACATTGGATGTTAATCGATGTTTTTGTACTGAATATATGATGTGAATGTTTTTTTTTTTTTGTTAAACCTGCTTATATCAAAAACTAGTTTATTCGTTGGCGATTGGTCGTCAATATTATTTTGTAAATAGTTTCACGCGTAATAATTTATAAGAGGCGAGTCCCGAAAAATTTTATTCGATTCAAAAATGTACCTGTAAAATTACTTAAAACTAAATTGCCTTCTTGATGTGGATCTAGTTTCAATATTTAGTTTTCTTAAAATTATATATAAATTAGTTTATAAAATTTTAATGAAATGTATAAAAGTTTAAGCAACGCTCTAAAATTTATTAAAACATTTAAATGTTTTTTTTTTCAGTAATTTTATTTTATTAGTTAAACAAAAACCTAATGAATTATGACTTTAGTCAAAAAACGATACAATGTACGTTTGATAAATATAACTTGGATGATTAAAATTAAAATCGATCAAATTATGTATCATGTTATATTACGTAACAGACGATATTACAAAAGCATTATTTCACATAAACACTGTTACTCATAACGTACTTAAAACGACATATCAAGAATGGCTTTTAAAATAATGACTTAAAATACATGTTTTGGAATGCGCAATATATGGGTTAATATTACTTTGAATTCATTGACTGTTTCATATGAATGTATAAAGATAAAAATTGCTATAGTAAAATACATATTATTAAATGAGCTCTACTAACAGAAGACAGTGCAGATGTATAAAACATAAGTAATTTTATACCTTAATTATTTATTGCATATCGTAGTATACGAAATTATTAATACAGATTAAATATAACGACGATGACGAAAGCTATGGTTAGCTGTAAGTATACAATTATTATTATTTAAACAATCTCGTAAATATAAATATATAACATGGTATAAACATAATCTTATAGATGAGGAGAAGAGTAGACTTTAACGTAGCCTAGTTTTTGTTTAAGTAATTTGTTTTAAAAATATTTTACTGAAAAGTTAACCGAAAATGTTTTAAGCCTAGTCACAAAAACAAAGCTACTTCTTGTTACTGTGTAAGTATTTTTCTATAAAGATTACTGTTTAAGTAAATTATATTTGATTATTTTATAGATATTCATTAGTACGTGGCATATTTAGCAATACTTATCTTCTTACAAATTTTGTACAGGGATAGTTAATATAGCACAGAATAAAATAAAATAAAAACTGTCAGTCGTAGGACTACACGTAGGAAGTGAAAACTTCTTAGCTCCACAAACTTGTAAACATTATTTTTGTGTTGTTAAGACATATTTTTAGCAAGTATTTTTTTAGAAATTATTTTTATCAACGTATTAATATAGTAATTACATTTTCATTTATTGTGCTGTTTTACATTAAAAAAAATTATTATTATCTATATAATACAAACAAATTTATGAATACATATCAATTATATAAAATTTAATCATTTCGATCTTCAACATTACTGTCATCTATTTTCATCCATTGTGTCTACAATTCTACCATTATTATCATTATCATTTTCTCATCATATTCAAAAATTGAAAACAATACCTGAAACTATAGGCTTATGGTAACTAAAATAAAAAACAAACACACATCTGTACACATTATGTATCTGAGCGTGACGGTCACGCGTGTTCAGGGCTTTTTCCCCATGCCGAAAGAGCCCAACGTGCCTAAAGAAGTTTTCACTTTCAAACTTTTCATTGCAATAATAAAAACAACTACCACGATAATTAAGCTAACATAATATCTCGATATGTACATACATAATAATTATGTAAAACAACACATATACAAAGTCAATTTCTAAAGTTCATTAATATTTATGTAATAATTATTATGTTACTTGCAACTTGAAATGACATTATTAATAGATTTTAAATAATTTTTTTAACAAAAAGGAGTGACAAATGTGCTGAAAATCTGACTGTTGGTAATTTACTATTATAGCTCATGGGTTATAGATCATATGTACCTGCAAACGGCTCTAAACAAAGAAGGCGGGCGCGCTGTCATTCCTCCAGACTAAGACGGAATGTCTATTTTTTTTAAAAATTATAATGGCTCAGACTTTAGAATAAATCACAACATGGGCTGTTTGATGGCAGATATAAGAGAGAGGGGACCAAACCAGATAGACTTTCAAAAATCATGAACGCTTATATGAAAGATATGTCATTCCCATCAATTCGTCGGCTGGTAAACCATTCTTTCGTATTTAATTTTTTTATTGTTTTATTCTGCTCTACTGCTTACAAGTCAGTACCCCTTAACCTATTTCTGCTGCCAAGCAGTGAATTGAAAATTTTGTTTAGGTTCCAAGGGTAAGTGCAGAAATTTAGTGCTCAGCGTGCAACGTACAACAGTATCCCCAGTGGTGTCCATTTACAATGAATGCCAAACGCTCCGCTACCTCAAAAGTAGTTGGCTAAAATAGTCAGTATAATTAGAGGGATCATGATTGCATTTATCCGTGCTTGTGCAAATTGAAAACGTGTTTTTATCACTTTTACAAGAATTTCGTACAAGACTTTTATTTGAAATAATAATATTGTTTTATAACAAAAGTGTTGCACCGTGTTGTTGCCGTGTAGTGGCGGTGTATGAGAATTCATTACGCTACATTATCTCATGGGTATGATAAGAGGCAATATAGGGAAACTAAAATAGGAGATAGTCAGCAGCGTCTTCCTGATAAGAGTTCAATGGTAATAATAATAAAAAACTGCGTTTGATGGGCTTTATTGAATGAATGAATAACAAAGGATAAGCGAATTCCGAGTCAATTTGGTTGTATGTTCTTAAGTTAAATAAAATATACATTAAACACAGGATCAAACTACTAAACTTCCGCTAAGCAACTGCTAAAGCAGAAAACTCAATATAGCGGGAAATCAGTATTACGAAATTAAACATTACCATAAGTCAACGTAAATTCTTTCAATTTTAACTTCAACTGATTTACAATAATACGATTTATGAAAAACGCAGAGCCCACTTTTTATTTTCATTCAAAAATCACAGGTTGTATGCTATTCTTTTTCACTAGACCGTAAACGTCACTACTGGACATGGACCTTTCCCGTTGTGGGAAAGATTTGTGTTCTTACCTTTGACTCTGCTCCCCGTCGCTGGTCTACTACGTCAACAGCGACAGCAGCAGTCGCCGCAGCGCCTTACATGTGTCAAAAAATGATCATACCACCATAAATCGGCAACCATCAAATCTTATTTGCATCTTTTGATTCTGTCGTTGAAGTGGTACTGCAGAGAATGGAATGAATTATTCCATCATCTATGGTGCCTATCGGAGGTAGAACTCAGCCAGGGTTTGGTCACTCCTATAAAATTGCATCTCGCTATAAGCAGGAGTGCTACCGAGCCTGGGATATCGTATCAACTTCATGGGATTTAAACACCAGCGCTCTTAAAAAGAAGTATAACTCCGCCTCCAGGTCCTTCAAGAGTGTAATTGCCAGGGCGAAGTCAAAGCACATTGACAGAATTGGCGAGAAACTAGTTCGCCTCCCTTCGGGAACACGTGCATTCTGATTTTTAGCCAAGGCTGTCCTAGGGACCTTCTGTCAGTCATCTCTGCTATCTCTGCACAGGGTGGACGACTCACTGGCC
This sequence comes from Parnassius mnemosyne, assembly GCA_963668995.1. Classification (NCBI taxonomy): domain Eukaryota; kingdom Metazoa; phylum Arthropoda; class Insecta; order Lepidoptera; family Papilionidae; genus Parnassius; species Parnassius mnemosyne. The sequence continues at coordinate 39,836,931 of CAVLGL010000126.1, forward strand.
TATGATGCAAAGGAGAAAGCCGATCTGCTAGGCTCTCTTTTTGCTTCCAACTCGACTCTAGATGACGCAGGGAACACACCGCCGATCGTCCCGCGGTGTGAGTGCGCCATGCAGGAAGTGCTGTTTACACAGCGCTCGGTGCGTAAAGCACTGCTCTCCCTGGACGTCAAAAAGTCGAGTGGGCCTGATAGAGTCCCACCTATTGCACTGAAGACGTGTGCTTCGGTGTTGCCACCGGTTTTAACGAGTCTTTTCCAGTACTCCTTCTCCCTAGGCGTAGTCCCAAACTCATAGAAGACAGCTTTGATGCACCCGATCCCTAAAAAAGGCCGCCGCTCAGATCCGTCCAACTATAGGTCTATCACTATCACCTCCTTGTCCTTCAAAGTAATGGAAACCATTATTACAGCCAGCTCACGCGGTATCTTGAGTATCACCAACTGATTAGTGATCGCCAGTACGGTTTCCGTCGAGTTCACTCAGCTGGTGATCTTCTAGGTTACCTAACTCGTAGATGGGCGGAGGCAGTGGAGTCCGAGTGGTAGGCGTTGGCCGTTAGTTTGGACATAGCAAAGGCTTTCGATCGGGTTTGGCGCAAAGCGCTCCTTTCGAAGCTGCCTTCCTATGGGCTTCCCGAGAAATTGTGCAATTGGATCACCAGTTTTCTTGCAGATCGGAGCATTAAGGTCGTAAGAGACGATGCATGCTCCGATTACAAGCCCATTAACGCTGATGTTCCACAAGGCTGCCTCCTATCACCAACGCTGTTTCTCCTGCATATCAATGATATTTTGCAAACCAGTAACATTCATTGCTATGCAGACAACAGTACTGGTGATGCTTTATACACCGGCCGTGCCAATATTTCTCAGGAAAACTTCGCCGAGTACCGGAACAAACTTGTGTCTGAAGTCGAGACTTTTTGAACATAATCTCAGACTGGGGGCGACTAAATCTAGTTCAGTTCAATCCCCAGACGACACAACTTTGCGCGTTTACCGCTAAAAAGAACCGCTTTGTCGTATCTCCTCAGTTTCAAGGCAATACCCTTGTTGCCTCAGCCATTATCGGAATTCTCGGTGTCGACATATCGAGTGACGTGTAGTTTCGTGGTCACTTGGAAGAAAAGGCCAAATTGGCCTCTAAAAAGCTTGGCGTGCTCAGCAGAGCGGGACAGTATTTCATGCCGGCACACCGCTTGCAACTTTACAAGGCACAGGTTCGGCCTCACATCGAATACTGTTCCCATCTCTGGGCGGGGGCTCCCCAGTGCCAGTTCCTTCTACTTGACCGCATGCAGCGCAGAGCGGTTCGAATCGTCGACGACCGAGTTCTTTCCGATTGGCTCGATACACTGGCACTGCGTAGAGATGTTGCATCTCTTTGCGTATTTTATCGCATCTATCACAGGGAGTGCTCTGAGGAATTGTTCGGACTAATTCCAGCCGCTCAATTTCACCATCGCACATCGCGACAAAACTCGCGATACCATCAATACCATTTGGATGAATGGCGGTCCACCACTGTGCGATTTAGAAGAAGTTTTCTTCCTCGTACAACTTCCTTGTGGAATCGATTACTACCAGCGATTTTTCCGGACCGATACGGCTTAGGGATCTTCAAGAAAAGAGCCTACTCCTCTTTAAAAGGCCAGCAACGCATCTGCAATGCCCTTGGTGTTGCAGTTATTCATGGGCGGCCGTAGTCTTCTACCATAAGGTGAGCCGCATGCTCGTTTGCCCCCTCTCCTCTCCATATTTACACTTTATATTTTATTTCTCAATTATTTATTACTTTTGTAGATAACATTACAATCAACCTCACAATTTCCCGTGTAACATATAATAATACAACGTGTAAAGCAGGTAATCATTTTTTTAAGTACTTTGTTCATTCATTAAAATGCCCTTGCAAATGACATAAAACAAGACATTATTTCCTTAATATGTTCTTATACCGCAATTCACGTCAATTCTACATTTTGGGTTTGTATTAGGTAATATCTCAAAATCTAAATATAAATATATGTAATGTAATAATATAAATATATAATAATATTTGAACGATATAAAAAAGAAAACCTTGACATTAAAAGTTACGTAATTGGATTAACGTGAAATATACAACATGAAGATTATAGACCTAAATCTTTCATAATAAAAAGTTAATTTCGGTTCGAAGTATATTTTATGAAATGCGGTTGAAATTGTTGCTTATTGTTATAAATATTTATAGTTCGTAAGATATCGGTGTAAATAATGGATGGAATTTGTGTAGCTCAAAATAATACCACATCAATAAATATGTGATCTGCATAATAAAGTTTGTTTTATTATCCTTGAATCAATTCCGAAAATATTTTATCTTGTAATTTTAAAATTTATTTTAATTACGAAACCACGTAGTGGCGGTGTAAGAATATCCATTAACCGTCCTGTAGGCGAAAAAGACGACGGAGGGAAAGTTAAACAGAAGATGAACAGCAGCACCTTCCTAATAACAACTATATATTACAAAAATACTGCGGTTGCCAACTCGCCTGCCAAGCGTTGTAACTATGGCAAAATTCCCATTATGAGGCAATCTAAGAGGGAGGCCTATGTTCAGCAATGGACTTTTATATAGGCTGTAATGAATGGATAGATGGAAGAGAAAGGCCTCCCTCTATATTTATTGGATATATAATTACTAAAAATGAAACCTTAACAACATTGTAAATGACTAAAATTTAGTTGAAGGAATAAGTACCTTCTTATTTTTTTTTATAATACGGTAACATTACATATATCCTATTCTGGCCAGTCCATTTCTCTTAAGGGCTTTTTGGAGAAAAGAAACCGTTGCGCCGGCCCGACGCACGTTGGCGGACTTCACGTCGTTTTTACGAAATGTTTATAATTTCTCAGACGGGCAGATTTTCTCACGATGTCTTCACGGAGCTCATGGTGGAGGGTAAAATTATCTCAATTAATTATTGCATTTATTTAGCACCGAAAAGCAGTTAAGAATTTCATTGATGCCGGTGCCGGGGATCCAACTCGGTTTGCTCGCTCACGGTTCATTAAAGGCAAATTTTTTTTATTGAAAAAGTGTGGCAAACGTGTACACAGTTCACATGATGGTAAGAGGATGCGGTGGTCTCAAAAACATTTAATATCGAAAAATATTAAATGAGTTTCCATCCCTAACACTGTGATAAAACGACTCATTGCCAGTCAAAAATGGACTGGTTCTCTATACTCAATATACGCAATACAGCAGCTGCGATTCTGTGAAAGTCCTGTGAAGAAAAACATTCGTTCTACAACTAACATATAGCTGAATCGTAGTTCTACATCGTTAACACTTATCCCTTGGGCTTCATCAGCTCTTATTCACAATCGGAATAATTTAATCGGGAAAAACTTAAATATTTTATACGATTAATAACCTCAGGTAGCAATAATGAAGAGGGCATATCATTTACTTTGTGGCTGTCGTGTCTTCGCGCTACAGGCGAAACTCACCGAAGCCTAAATCGCGCTATCAAAGTTCCGAAGTACTGCGTTATATATAGAATAACTCTGTACTACCATATGGAGTATTGGCCGCAGCCCAAGCTGAAGTCTTGACCGGCGTGAGATCTCCATTTTTCCTCCCATAGCTTAAACCTATATTTTCCTCTTTAACAACCGTTACAAACTATGTTGGACATTATTCATAATTCATAATAATTACAGTCACTTACAAGTTCATTGTTAAACATAGACCTCCTTCAATACATACCATAAATGGCGATCCTGTGCCATCTGCTTTCATCGACTTCTCACATATCTTGCGAGATTGTCGCTCTTACTAGTGGGCTCTACACTAAAAATCGTATAATCGACTTTATTAAATATTTGAAATATTGAAATTTTACTGCAACCATTTAACGAGACGTGAAAAGGCTTTGTAGAATAATGCCTTGAGGGTGAAAAATGTGTGGAAATATATCGAGTTCGTTACGTACATGTTCGTTACGTACGGGACTGTTACACGTAATTTATATGTTATGTTATTGTTGGTATTATTTGATGTTTTTATTCAATTAGCCAGTATATCGATGAAAAACGAGATCTCAAGTATACTTGCTAGCTTTTAACTATATATTATTAACACTGATGTCAGATGGGCGCACAGAATAGCTTTAATAAAATTAAATAAAAATATATTTAGCATTTACTTACTTTTCCCATTTAAGTCTTAGTGCTCGGAGTTGACAACGCATCTGCAATTTAATTTTCAATCAAAGATAGATGTGCAAGTCAAAGGGGCGTCCATTATTTACGTGAGCCGTTTAGGGGGAAAGGTCAAGCCGAATCTCGCCCAATCTCTCGTGGGCGACAGGGAAGGTCTCGGGCAATATCAGATCCACGTATTTACACTAAAACTTAGCATTTATAAAAATCTCACGTGAGTTTTATGTGCGTGAACTGAGGAAGTTCAGCCACATCTCACGAAATCTCACCGGGGAAGGGGGAGGGGGTTTAGAAAAATCGGCAAAGTCGCCCCATGTAATAAATGGATCGTGAGCTTGATTGTGACAGTTGTCTTAAAAAAGTCATTTGTCAGTATTTTGTACATAATTACATCTGTTATTACTACTGCTGACTATTGATTTTGAATAAATAAAAAAAGGTACTTTCCTGCCTAACCTATTTAAGTATACCTTACTAGAAGAAGTCGGTAAATACAGTCTGTATGTAAATGCAAACCATATTCAAACAAACAAACGAACTGCATTTAACATTCCGCGGTAAAATACCTGTCGGCTGCCTGAATTTACAAGCGACTGCAACATATAGGCTAGTTTAGTATCTAGGAATTAACTATATGGAATTTTTTTAACTTCTGCTCTATAACAATATTGGCCGAAAAGGAACTGCATGGTAAAAAACTATACGTAAAAAAAAACAAAAAAGACAAAAAAGGAACGACTGAGGCAATCGATATTGCGCAACCACAAAATATTTTTATCATTGTTTTTCCAATAAAACAAATTTAATAGTAAAATATAAAATATATATATATATATATATATATATATATATATATATATATATATATATATATATATATATATATATATATATATATATATATATATATATATATTGAATATTATATCACCATCCCATCGAGTTCCAGTTTCATTGAAGTCCTTATATCAGTAATGTCACTGCGTTCAACTATGGGTAACGTATACTGGCTCTCTATACTCTCCAGACCAGCAGGTCTATTCACAGTCGTCTCGGAAAGGGAAAAAGACTACGATTCGATAACTTCTCGCACGGAAACCAATTAATGCTGTTCACATTCGCCGTTCGGATAAATTTTTCATTAGTTTTCGGGAATAGTGACAGTTCGCATTGGAAACTTTACGAGAGCTGAAGCTACGCTAGATAAATTAGCTTTTTTAAGTGGAAGGTAGGTAACACGAATTAATGGTAATTATCTATGGTTTTTTACGTGGTAGAGCCATGCTGTAGCTATATTAGTAGTATAGTTGTAGCACGAATTGGTCGGCTCGACCGGGGAAGGACCACGCTCTCACAGAATACCTGCGTAAAATAGCACCTTTACACTGCTGTGTTTCGTATGGTGAGTGTAGAGAACCGAAGACCCATTTTACTGGAAAAGAGGCATTCCATCTTCATCCTCACGGGTGACGACGCATCTGTATTTTGATTCTTTATTGAGGATAAATGTAGATGTCAGGTGGACTGTATGCACGTTTGTCACCCTATCCTATAAAAATAAAATAAAATGGGACGTATTTCCATACAAAAACTTCAACTTACACTTTGTTTTTCTTTTTTTTTACGTATATTTCTTTAACGTGCTGTTCCTTTTTGGATAGTATGGTATACTATACGGTATGGTGGTATGACAAACTCCCCCGCAGCCCCACCACCACCGCATCAGAGTCACGAAGGATAGGGTGAGTAGCAAATCGCCATGCCAACACTGCTCTTCTTCTGCGACTCTACCTCGGCTGCAGCGGTAGCACTCCTCTCGCCGCAGCCCACCAACACATATCCGAAGTGGGCTCGCCAAGCCCATTCGGAGTGGGCTCCTCCGGCCGGCCCTAAACCTCGGGTGAGCCATGTAAGTTCTTTTTAGTTCACCGCGGTTGGCTACTAAGCCCCCCGCCACAACAAGGTGGGACTCCGTTCAGGGGTGTACGGGGGGATGAACTCCTAGAAGACTTAACAAAAACAACGATTTTATTTGTTTAGGCACGGGTTGCGTAAAATACCGCCAACTTCCATACTCTGAGCTCTTTCTAAGAATTTCTCGACAGAAAAACATATTAAGTGAATTTTTGGCCCGACCCGGGATTCAAACCCTGGGACCTCATGATCATCAGTTGCGTTTACGACCGCCAAACCAACGAGGCAGTCCTGATGGCAAGGATATACTGCGGCCTATAGACACCTACATAAATATTCTTGATTAAGAATTCATTTACGAACGTCATACTCTTGATAACTAAGATGAAATATTTCCTAAACAAGTTTGTTACAAAGTTAAGGATCTCCAGCTCTCGTCTCTCACTATATTAATTACAGTATTATTATCCTGATATCCCGAGCTAACATAATTATCGAGGCATAATTTTGCATCATCTGTGTTGAACTTGCTTCGGCAACCTGATAATAATATGTTCGTTATTTGTAGCCTGAGGCTGCAATTTCGTAGAGCTATTGTTGAGCTAGGCCAAGTAATACGAGTACGTGCCGTTTAGATCTGCGAAAGTAACATGATCACGTGTACAAAATGATTTCTTATATTTACGGGAACACTACACATTGAATAAAATTATTTTACGGATTTTTAATTTACTTTACTTATTTTATTACGGACGTTTAATTTACTTATTTTATTTCCCGATGTTTCGGGTACTTTACAGCAACCAATGATCACGGGGGGAACTGAGATGTTTGACGTCCTGATATCACAGTTAGCTCGGCTACCTTTAGTTTTTGAATATTAATTTTTGGTTCGATCTACGCGTAATGAGCTTACAATATCTTGAAGTCTTGCGGTGGTTTACTTGGGGTTGGATCTATTTTTGTTAATGAAAGGATCCTGTTATGTACATAAGACCTGGCAAACACTCACCTGGGTAATTTCTGAGCTGCCCAACGTTTACCGGCCCGATGTGATGTATCTTCTGGCCGAATGTGTCCACTATTGTTCTTTTATCCACAGGTCAGGTATGGAAAGCTGCCTTAGTATTCGATGGAGCAGGGAAATGAGATCTTATCTATTGCTGGTAACGGAACGCGCGCGTACAAGGTACCGTCAAAAGCGTTAATGCTTGCGTTGACGAGGAACTTGGCCGTTACTAGTGGTCGTTGCGGGTGTAGTTGAAAAAAGGGTTGCTCGCTTAAAAGTTAAAGAGTGCTTGCCAGTAAGAAAAAATATTTATTCGAAATGTTATACGTAAGACGAGATGTTTTCCTTTCAAATTGTACTATTTCTAGTTATAAAATTATACCGAACCATTAATGAAAAGAAAATAAAGACATCAAATACGGAACATGCCGCTCACCTTAAAAGTACGCAGTATCTTTTAACTAAATCTAAACAAATCTGTAATACAAACTAGCCCTTGATAAAAAAAATGTAAGGAGTATAAATAAAGTTAAACCTAGTAAATATCAAACTATATCTTAAAATTACGGATAAATATTTAAGTTATTTCTAAAGAAAGTAAAATAAGGAATATTAATCATTATTTACGTTTATTATTCTATAGGAAGTGGACAAATTTTATTAACTGGTCGCTTCAAATATGTTTTCCCAATTTGGAGAGTTACAACACGCGTAATCCCATCAGAACCTGGATGCAGATGGTGTACACGCGCAAGTCGCCATTGTAAAGGTGGAAGTTTATCATCGCATACTACCACAATCATGCCTTCACGGACCGGATTTCCACGATTGGTGAACCATTTGCCACGTTGTTGAATTTCATGCAAATACTCTAAGCTCCACTTTTTCCAGAAATGTTGAACCGATTGTTGTATCAAACGCCACCTGAATAATCTACCCGGATTTTCATCCACAAGTGAAACGTCGGGGATAGCTGTTAACGGTTCACCTATCAGAAAGTGAGACGGAGTTAGAGGGAGGGGATCCTGCGCATCGGAGCTCAATATGCATAGCGGACGCGAGTTTAGCACTGCCTCTATTTGACATGATAGGGTATGCATCTCATCATAGGTTAGGATACGAGGACCTACTACCCGATGAAAATGGTGTTTAAAACTTTTGACGCCCGCTTCAAAGAGGCCACCAAAATGACTTGCATACGGTGGCTGAAAATGCCATGTTATTCCTTCTTCCAGAGTCTTATTCTGGAGCGCGCCTTGTACAGTGTCATTCCGTAGGAAGGCATACAAGTCCTTTAGGTACCTGTCACAGCCGATGAAATTCTTACCGCAATCGGAATAAATATCCTTGCATAAACCTCGGCGAGACGTGAAGCGACGTAGTGCCGCTAAGAAACCCTCTGTTGTAAGTTCCGAAACTATTTCGAGGTGTATGGCCTTAACGCACATACATATAAATACACAGACGTAACATTTTACTATTTTTGCAATTCGCACTTTGTTAGCTCGAACGTAAAAAGGACCAGCGAAATCAACGGCGATTTTAAGAAAGGGTCGTTCGGGTCGCAAACGTGAGGCAGGCAATGGACCCATGCTGGGCTGCTGGCGCACGGGACATGCTCGAAAACAACGGACACAGCGATGAATACATTGCCGTATGACGTCACGCCCGGATAAGATCCAATATTTTTGTAGAAGTATGTATTGTGTACTTTGCGCACCGGCATGCAAGTGAGATACGTGAGTGTAATTAAGAATTAGAATCGATAACGGATGTTTTTTAGGTAAGATTAATTGGTGTTTTGATTCATATGGTAAAAGGGACTTATGTATCCTCCCACCTACGCGAACAAAATTGTTTGAGTCAATAAAGGGATTTAAGCGTCTTAATTGATTTGATGAGAGTTTTCCCTTAGAAAGGTTGTAAATGTCATCACGAAAAACGGATTGTTGTACAAGAAATATGAGTCGATTCAAAGTAAAATTGAACTCGGTTACGGAAATATGTTTAGAAAGAGGGGTTTGAACCTTCTTACATTTTTTATAGAAACGGAATAATAAAGCAGTGACACGTACCAGTTTACCCAGGGATGAATAACGTGATATAATTTCTACGTCGTCGTTGGTGGAAGAAGAAGTGCATGGATTGGAAACAATTGCAATGTTACGTTTTTCTTCTTGTGTCTGAGTAGCTTTGAAAACAGGCCAAGTAGCCTCATCCTTTTTTAAGAAGTGAGGACCGCGGAACCATATGCTGTGATGTAAAAAATTGGCGGGAAGCATTCCGCGTGAAGCCGCGTCTGCCGGATTGTCTGCAGACGGAACATGCCGCCAACGGCAATACGGAATATTACTTATAATTTCTGTTATGCGATTGGAAACAAAGGTTTTCCACTCATGTGGCGAAGAACGCAACCACGCTAGTACCACAGAAGAGTCAGACCATCCGTATATCTGATCGCGAGGTATGCAATTCCCATAAATATTTAAGGTAGCTTTCATTAATCTAGATAATAATAGGGCCGCCATGAGCTCTAGGCGCGGTATGGACATACGTTTAGTAGGCGCCACGCGTGTTTTAGCTAAAAGAAGGTAAGTATCTACTGCACCCATGTCTCCCCGCACGCGAAGATAGACGCATGCGGCATACGCTTTCTCGGATGCATCTGAGAACCCATGAAGTTGTACAGAATGAGTGTGGGTAAATACATGTCGCGGAAAAGTAACTTTCGATAAGAGTAGAAGCTCGTTAGTAAAACTGGCCCATGAATTTATTATATCTTGGGGTGGGTGTTCGTCCCAATCTACACGTGCTATCCACAACAACTGGATTAAATGCTTAGCAAAAATGGTGACTGGCGATAAAAGGCCAAGTGGGTCATAAATTCTAGCAATTTCTGAAAGAATCGAACGCTTAGTACATTTGTTAGAGGTAATTTGAACACTGAAAGTAAATGAATCTGAATTTGAGTTCCACTGAAGACCAAGTACTTTAGTTTTCATGTCATTTTCCATCTCCGCAAAAGGTACGTAATGGTGCCGCTCACCATGAGAACTTGTGGGCTGAACCGCAGCGAGTAACGCAGGTGAGTTACTGTGCCACTTGTGAAGAGTAAAGCCGGCAGCCTGACATATGCTTATTAACTCCTGTTGTAGAGCAAGAGCTTCTGCCTCCGTATTGTCGCCTGACACTATATCATCTACGAATATGTCACCTATTATGACTTGAGAAGCACGTGGGAAACGAGTGGCTTCATCAAGCGCAAGTTGTCGCATTGTACGAAGTGCGAGGTAAGGCGAGGAACTAACTCCGAAAGTTACAGTACGAAGGCGATAGTCACGTATAGGTTCGTCAGGAGAAGTGCGCCATACGATACGCTGAAAATCCCTATCTGTGTCACGGACTAAAATGTTGCGGTACATCTGTGTAATGTCAGCTGTGAAGGCAATAGTATGAATTCGAAACTTCAGTAGAACGTCGACTATATCCAGATGGAGTTTGGGTCCTGTAAACAAAACATCATTCAGGGAGTTCCCATGGGTAGTCTTACAACCTGCATCGTAGACCACTCGCATTTTTGTTGTTTCGCTAGATTCCTTCACCACGCAGCGGTGCGGAATATAATAGGAGCCACCAGATTTAGGTGAAAGGCCATCACAAGGTTCCATGTGATCAAGGTCCAAGTACTCCTGGAGGCATGCATGATAACTATATTTCAGTGGCGGATTGCGTTCAAGCTTGTATTCTAATCTGCGAAATCGAGCGATAGCAATGTCACGTGACTCACCAAGGGGCAAGGCGTCAGGCTTGAAAGGCAGAGCGACTACATATCGTCCTGTATCATTACGCGTATGCGTGTTTTCGAAAATTGTCTCACACAAAACTTCGTCGGGAGTGAGAGACCTTTGTTCTGTAATTGATTCTATTTCCCAAAAGCGTTGAAGATCAAACTCATCGTTAACCGAGCTGTAAAACACTTGAACTGGGAATGAAACGGGTGAATGAATATTAAAATCTAGCTTGCCTAGCAGTAAATATCCAAAAATACTATTTATTGCTATGGGTGTACCAGGAGGCCCAGTCACCGTATTGTTTAATAGAATTTGGGGAAGTATGTCCGCTCCAAGCAACATTTCTACGGGTTGTGGTGTGAAGAAATCGGGATCAGCCAACGTCAAATTTTTAATGTGGGACCATTCCTTATAAGGTAATTGACAAGAGGGCATTTGTGTAGTAATAAGCTTCGGTAAGATTAAGGCATCGATTTGTACCGAAGGTTGTGTTTTATTTTTTGGTGTAATATAGCACGAAACTAAACCCTTTGGATAAACCGGTTTGTTTTCATTGATTCCGTAAACAGGAGGAATATTGACATGTTTTCTCGCTAAGCCCAAACGTTGTACGCACGCCTCACTAATAAAGGAAACCTGGCTTCCCGAATCTATGAGACAACGCACGGTCGATCGCTTATGATTATTTACGTAAACATCGATGAGCGCTGTTGACAGTAACACTGTACTCGTTCGCACTGACGGAGCAGAACTAGATTGCGCGCTAGCGTCGCGAGTCGTGTGATGTATCGACGTCATAACCAGCTGAGAATCGCTCGAAGTGGCGGGATCGTACGCTGTAGGAGGGAGTGAAGCGGAGCTGTCATGCGGATCAGCTGTCTCGGTAGCAGCTACATAAGATTGATTATCGAAATGAATTAGCGTATGATGATGTTTGTTGCACGTCCGACACATAAAATTTGATCTGCATTGCTTAACATCGTGTCCAACGTGTAAACAATTAAAGCAAACGTTTTTACCACTAATAAATGTATAGCGCTCCTTGGGTGATAGGTTTAAAAACGTCGGACATTTAGTTAGTGTATGTTGGGCGTCGCAGCATATACAATGGAAATATTTAACACTCGGAAATTTGTTTGGAATATTATATGCAGACTCTGAAACAGGCTGTGATGTGTTGTTTCCTATAAATATACGGCGTGCGCCCTGAGATGCCGTCGTGCGGCTACCGCCGCTGCTTGATGGTGCGTTTGATTTTGATTGACCCTCGTGTTTAGTAATTTGACCGAAATTAGGGTGAGAAATTTCGCTTGCGGACAACTCCCGCTCCAAAAAGGATATTAGTGTGTTGATATCAGGAATTTCTGATGGTGATTTTAATGATAACTCAAAACGTTTGCGGATAGATGAAGGAATTTTTCGCAGTAAAATCGTTAATAAGATAAAACTCCATTCGTTTGTAGGAAATTTCATGACTTCAAGTGCTTTAATGTTTTCTTGGTAAATGTTTAGTAAATTACGTAAGCTGATTGTTGATTTTTCTGAACAAGGTTCAACATCGAGAATTTTGTCGAGATGAGTGGAAGCTATAATTCTTTTGTTCTCATATCATCATCATCATCATCATCATTACAGCCCTTCACAAGTCCACTGCTGAACATAGGCCTCCCCCAAAGAATGCCACAAAGCACGGTCCTGAGCCACCTGCATCCATCGACTTCCTTTGTGCCGTGTAGTGGCGGTTAAGAATATCCACTACCCCATATCTTCCCGTGGGTGTCGTAAAAGGCGACAAAGGGAAACAGGCAGGAGATGGGCAGCAGCATCTTCCTGATAATAGCCAAAATAACAATAAAAAAACTGCGGTTGCCAACCCGCTCGCCAAGCGTGGCAACTATGGCAATATACCCCCCATGAGCAATGACAATAATTGTTCTCATAACGCGAAATTAATACCTGTAAGGCTACAGAATAGTTCGCGTCGGTAATGGGAATTGATTTAATTAAATTATAAGGTTCATTTTTTAAAGTAAGGAGTAAATATCTGAATTTCTCCGCATCCGTGTAGGCATTATTGTTATGTACGAGTGAAATATATAAGTCATAAAATGAATTCCAGTCAGTACTATTACCCGAGAAGCTGGGCAAGGGAATTTTAGGCAATTTTGGATTGTGGGATTGTGCAAACGATTCGGAGTTAAAAGACCTACTCATACGCCTGACTTGTTCGTCATCTTGTTTTAATTTGCTCAGATGCGTGACAATAGCGTAGTATGCGTCATCAAAATCGTTACGAATTTTAATTTGTTCATCTTTGTTGAACATTTTTGTCTTTATTAGACATTTTTCTATTTTAGTTTGTAATTTACTAAACTTTCTTTGTTGTGCCGTAAGATCTTTAGTTCGCGAACGGAACTTTTGTTCATCGGTCGTTGCGAACTGTAATGTTCTTTTTAAATCATCTAAAATAATATCGCGTTCGAACATGTCCTGCTCGCATGAAACATCACACATAAATTCTTCAACTCGTGCTGGATCCGGCATTTTGCGTTGCAAAGATGGCCTATACGACACGTCGGTGAAAGTACGTATGTACGTTAAATTTTAAAATTTAAAGTGTGTGTGAAACTAAAGATAACACTCTTACTAAGACAGCACGATTTGAAAGGAAAGATCCGGCTCGAAGGACCAAAAACAATTATGTTATGTACATAAGACCTGGCAAACACTCACCTGGGTAATTTCTGAGCTGCCCAACGTTTACCGGCCCGATGTGATGTATCTTCTGGCCGAATGTGTCCACTATTGTTCTTTTATCCACAGGTCAGGTATGGAAAGCTGCCTTAGTATTCGATGGAGCAGGGAAATGAGATCTTATCTATTGCTGGTAACGGAACGCGCGCGTACAAGGTACCGTCAAAAGCGTTAATGCTTGCGTTGACGAGGAACTTGGCCGTTACTAGTGGTCGTTGCGGGTGTAGTTGAAAAAAGGGTTGCTCGCTTAAAAGTTAAAGAGTGCTTGCCAGTAAGAAAAAATATTTATTCGAAATGTTATACGTAAGACGAGATGTTTTCCTTTCAAATTGTACTATTTCTATTTATAAAATTATACCGAACCATTAATGAAAAGAAAATAAAGACATCAAATACGGAACAGATCCCAAGCAGATGGCAGCAACTATCCATCTTCTCTATTGAAATTAGGATTTTTTTTAAGTTCCATAGCCTCGCGTATCATCCTTGGTAGGAATCGGTGTTCTTTTGCGAGGATTTGTGGTCTATCAAATCTGATGAAATGGCGGGGACGATCTTGAATTGGTTCACAGACTAGACTTCCCAGAGCGTCGGTGCCTCACGCCATCTATATGTTCTTTCACGCAGGTTTTAATAGATCTTTTTGTTAAGTCCTATGTAAGAGATACTCTATTCTTCTTGTAGAATCTTGGATTTACAGGAGCAATAAGAAGGGCTTTCTCCGCAAAGTCCATCACCATACCATCTACTTGCTTGTAGAACTCCTCCTTCCACAATATATAGCCAGATGTAAGGCAGTGTCTGAGTAATACTACATAGTCTGTAGGCATGTTGTAATCTTCTAGCTTCCTGGTTAAAATCGAGATAGTCTTTAATAGGTACGAATGTAAATAGTGACTTAACATCAAAACTGACGATAGTTTCATTGTCAGCGAGATGTAGGTCTTTTATCTCACTAACAAAATGGTACGAATTATTTGTGTGTGCTCTGGTTTGTCCTCTCAGCGGTGACAGAATTTTTGCCAAGTCTTGAGCGAACGTATAAGTTGGTGAATCGATACGGCTCAATATAGTGTAGCATTTGGTTTGTGTATTTTCGGTAACCAATACATCCTCGGTAGTTTGATACAAGGTGCTATTATCGAATTTACGTCGACATTAAATTTTTCAGTGCAATTGTTTATTAGATCGCCAGTTGTTTTACGTATGTTGGTTGTAGGGACTGTTTTGACTTTTTTATACATGCTTTCGTCCAATAAAAGTTGTTGTATTTTAAAATTATAATCTGACGTATCCATTACTACCGTCGCATTTTCTTTATCTGCACGGATAATCTTGAGCCCTGGTCTGTTGTGTAAGTTGTACAACGCTTTATTTTGGTCTTTAGGGATATTTAATTTCGAAGCTGAACTTCGAAGTAACAACGAAGAAATGTCTTGACGTATGGCATCTAAATCTTCCTTTCCCACATTGTTTTCAAAAAGAAATTTCTTAACGTTACAGATTATTTTTCATACTCGTACATAATTCTTCGCGGTGTTATTGCGAAATTCAGGCTCTTCGACAATACTCTTATCGTAGGTTCGTCTAGTGTTTGTTTTGATAAATTATTGACCCTGCGTTGTTTCTTTTTCGTTTCTACGTTGACATGGATGTTTGGGATTTGATTTAATCGTTAATTTTTGGTATTAATATATTTTTTTTATTTTTACATTAATTACATTTAGATCTTTCGCGTTTGTCTAAAATGTTGATACAAATATTAAAATCAAATGCCACCCACCAAATAGTGACCATGGGTTGCTGTAAAACACCCGAAACGTTGGGAATTGAAATAAGTAAATTAAACGCGATAAAATCCGTAAAATAGTTTTAATCAATGATCGCGTATTTTAATTGTTTATATTTATGCACCTTGGCATTTTCAATATTTTATATCAGTATATACTTAAACTGAATCCGCAACTATTTGTCTCTGCTGGTAATAGAAATGATTGTTCTTTTCTGGTTTTAGGCAAAGTTTAGCCATTTAGCGAGGAAACGCAGTCAATGTTCTTAGCACTAAACCGCAGGGAGTGGGACGGTATTTAAGTTTTCAGTTTTTTTTTTTTAATTACGGTAATATCGTATATTTCAATGTTAAATAAATAACTAAACAAGTATACATAATCTCAAATTCAATAATATTCATATTTTATTTTATTTACCATTCTCGTTACCGTTACAGCCTATTAAAGACCACTGCTGAACATAGACCTCTGCCATAGATTTCCTCATAGTGGGATATTTGCCATAGCTGCCACGCTTAGCAAGCGAGTTGGCAACCGCAGGTTTTTATTTTTATTTGTTATTATGAAGACGCTGCTGCCCATTTCCTCGTTTGTCTCCCTCTGTCGCCTCTTACGACATCCACGGGATGATATGAGTTAACCGATACTGATCTTACACCGCCACTACACGGGGAAAAAATACTTACTTAGTAAGAAAACCTTACGATCATGATGCGATTACGACTCCATGCAATTAAAGTTTTCATCTTAGTTATTTTATAAAACGTGAAAACAAACTCACCTAGTGTTAAATAGTCAACGAATTAAAACAAACAACTTAACAGAATACGTGCTTAAACTGGTATTTACAATAGTTATGTCGGGAATGTTCCACATTATAAGTCTATGTAATTTGGATTCTACATTTTGAAATTGATGAATCGCCATTTGCTGTTATGTGTATCTTTTATTAATTATTATTATTTATTAATTGAACTTGGGTAAAACATCACCTCACCACCTATTAGATGCAGGAAGTCGATGGATGCAGGTGGCTCACGACCGTGCTTTGTGCCTTTCTTGGTGGAGACAGTTGCCGACCGATAAAAAAATGTTATTATAGTGTTAAGGAATTTCAAAATGATAATAATATGCAGGTTGACATGTGATGGACAAAATTGCTGTGTATCACTGAGTATCACTATTTTATCTGGACTTTAATTAATGATCGGATGTATTTAAATTTTAATTATGACATTGACATTGTAAATTACGACATTTTGAATTATATAACTTACATTTAATAAGTTGACAATTTAGAATCTATTACCACCAACATAATTTGTACAATTTAAAAAAAAGTTTGCATGCCGTACCTCATGGCTAAATAGGTCTTTAAGCAACTTATTTTTATTGTAAAAACCTATAATTTACCCTATTTATGGCAAATAAATGAATTTGAATTTGAATTTGAATTTGCTCGGCAGTGGACATTTAAGGGGCTGAAATTATGATGATGATGATAATGATGATTAGATCATCTCTATATCGCCTAGTTAGTTCATATATCGTAATAAGTAACTTACCATCTTTTCTACACGGCTCCTATCAAGAAGTTAGTAAAAGAAAAGCTTAAAAAGAAAAGTTTAGTTTTTACTAGCTGGATATACTTAGTCTAGAATGCTAATATATCTTCTCTCCTACGTATCGCTTGTTTAAAATTATTTATTGTATTATAAGCCCCATTATACTTATTGTGTTATATTAAAAAAAAATATCTCAGTATGTATTTTCAAATAAATAAATAAATATACATTTCAAGTAAGTTGTGGTTAATATTGTTGCTTATGTACATGTAAAATAAAATAGTAATCATCATAGTGATTTCTTATATTTACGCGAACACTACACATTTTAATGAAACTAATTTTACGGACTTTATCGCGTATATTAACTTATTTTTCATTCCCGACGTTTCAAGCACTTTACAGCACCCATGGTCACGGGGGGGACTGAGGTGTATGACGTCCCAATGTCATAGTTAACCACGGCTACCTCCAGATTAAAAATTATTAATTTTTGTTCCGATCTACGCAGTATGAACTTACAGTATCATGAAGTCTTGCAGTTGTATGCTTGGGTTGGGATTTAATTTTATTAATTATGGGATCCCAAGCAGATGCTAGCACCCAGCCATTTTCTCTATTGAAATTAGGATGTTTTTTGATTTCAATAGCCTCGCGAATCATCCTTGGAAGGAATCGGTGTTCTTTAGCGAGGATTTGTGATCTATCAAATCTAATGAAGTGACGGGGGCGATCCTGTACATGTTCACAGACTGCAGACTTCCCAGAGCGTCTATTCTTCACATCATTCCGTTATCGTTACATACATAGCTGATGTGAAGAATAGACGCTCTGGGAAGTCTGCAGTCTGTGAACATGTACAGGATCGCCCCCGTCACTACATTAGATTTGATAGATCACAAATCCTCGCTAAAGAACACCGATTCCTTCCAAGGATGATTCGCGAGGCTATTGAAATCAAAAAATATCCTAATTTCAATAGAGAAGATGGCTGGGTGCTAGCATCTGCTTGGGATCCCATAATTAATAAAATTAAATCCCAACCCAAGCATACAACTGCAAGAATTCATGATACTGTAAGTTCATACTGCGTAGATCGGAACAAAAATTAATAATTTTTAATCTGGAGGTAGCCGTGGTTAACTATGACATTGGGACGTCATACACCTCAGTCCCCCCCGTGACCATGGGTGCTGTAAAGTGCTTGAAACGTCGGGAATGAAAAATAAGTTAATATACGCGATAAAGTCCGTAAAATTAGTTTCATTTAAATAGTAATCATCAGTAATACATTGAAAAAAAAAACTTATTACTTTAAACAACAGTTTTATCACTGCACCCGATCTTAAATATTTGTAGAAACTGAGAAAATTCTACTTTTTGCTGCTTCATTATTATTCATTCTACAAGTCGCGTAGGTATTCTAATTTGCATTCAAAAGTTAGTTGTGGTATCTTATTAAAGTATTTTTACGTAGCGTGCTTATACAAAAGAATTAGGTTAATAATTTTCCGGTTAATTCAAAAATAGTATTGGAGTATAAAGAAAACTTTGACGACACACATTGATCATGAGCTATGATGGTCTTAGTGGTCATTCTCATGAAGTTATAGTATTGTCATTGGTTCTTCATACATCAATCAGACTTACGGAAGTGGGTAAAAACAAATGATATTTCCTTTTTTATAAGTACATACCTATTTATGGTAAAGAATTAATTCATAGATTTCTTTACATTCATACATAGTTACATACATCCAGGCAAAGCTAATAAAAGCGTTTTGATTGTAAAATCGTTTATTTAGCATGTTAAACATGTCGTTTCATAATCTCGGTGAACAATATAGTGACACTCCAAATGACGTGTCCAAATTCTGTCTTAAAAAGTTGAACGAACTAACACTATACGGGGTTATTTTTCAATAACCGGTCAATTTTGCAGAGAAGGTTCAGAATAAGCAATATAAGCAAATTGTGTAGAAAAATCAATTAAAAAAAATCTCATACATTGTGCACCTTTTATCTTTCAAATTCAAAATGTGTGGTAATGCACTATTTTAACTGATTTTACTGCGCAAGCACACATTTGTAAGAGTCGATCGGCAGGCAAAAAGGTTGTTGCCCATAAATCACATTCATTTTGGGATATATTTTTATGATTACAGATTTATTTTGTATTATATGTAGTATTTTTTAAATATGTGATTTCTAAACCAAAATATGATTTACCTGATGGTAAATGGATATAAGACCCAATGAACAACAAACAAAGAAGGCGACACATTTTACCACTGAGGGATAAGATGAAATACCTGACTCACAGCCTATTATTATATTATAACACTGGCCCCCCGAATCCTTCAAACCAGAACATATTGTTGGTTGCAATGCTGCTTACAGCATACAGCTGGATTTTTGTGAAACCGTGGCTATACCCCAAACGAGCCGACCTATTTTCATAATATAACTAGGTTACAGCCATAATATAGTGTAGCTACGTAAAAGATTCAAAAAACATGAAGCTTCTTATTTATAATTAGTGTAATTTAATAATATGAAGTCTGTAGAATGTATTACGACGAAGTTTCGTCTTAATTAAATCTTTAACGCAACAGCAACCTTAAACATTTCAGTGGATCTTTTTGTTTCTTAAAAATTTCCAAACAGTAAAGACATTAATTAGATTAAGAAATAAAAAATAATGTTATTCATGTACATTTTAATAAAGAGTCATCAAAGACACTAAGATATTTATGATCGATTATTATTACAGCTTTTTCGTTTTTCACGTTTGTGGCAATTCATGAAAACTTACTAATTTAGTTTATGTTGAGTGCCACTTTACGCAAACCTTGACGTTTGTTTTACCAGCGAAAAGATATTTAATTAATCTATACTAATTGTGTTATAATGAGATATCTGTCAGAGTAGAAGGTTTTTTAAACAAATTATTATTGCGTTTCCCTAATAGTCAGAATGACGATAGGTACATAATTATTATATATCGTACAAAATTAATTAAAAATAAAAAGTTGCCTCGTCTTATGTGTATTAAGTGACTCGACAAATAGGTCAACTCGAAACGGGAAACGGTTTTTTTAGTTTGTCTATCAAAATTCCACTGCTGAATGTAGGCCTGCCTAATAGATTACCTCATAAGGAAGATATTTCCAATATTTGCCGCACTTACCAGGCGGTTAGGCAAAGGCAAATTTTTATTATTTTGAGTTGTTATTGGGAAAGTGTTACTTTTCATCTCCAGTGCTAAGTGGCGACACAGCGAAAACCTCTGTAGCAACTACACGGAGACCATAGTACCAAAGTTAATTTACCTATAGTTGAAAAACTGAAGTGAATATAACGAACGCTAAAATTATACAAGACTTTCTCGTCGGTGAATCGCATGAAAACGCCGCTTTGAAACTTGTATTTACGTGTCTCAAGCCATTAGCTACTCCCATGCACTTTGCATAAATATATCACTCAGCCCAACCCTGCCCGTGGACTTCGCTGGCCGATTGTTATTTTTTTTATATCAATATATGCAGTAAGTTAGTAACCCCTTTTTAGGCGACGCAGGAAAATACGTCAAAGTTTTCATCCATATTTGAGGTAATATAAGACTTTAAGTTAACTTAAGGCGATATCCCGACCAAAACCTTGCGATAGTGCGTTTTTCTTCGTTATTCAGAGACTATTATCTCATTAATTATGAGAAATAAACTACATCTAAAAGCACATTATTAATTTTCGGTAACCTATCATCACATTCCAAGTTCTAATTTGTTTTGTGTGTTATAAATACATTTAAAATCGACTTTTAAAAAATGACCAAAATTATTGACTAGGTACATGCATCTGTTGCTAAAATATGTTGCTTTAATCATTTGAGAATTTCAATAATGGATAGATAATTTAAAAATCTATATTATTCACGTTTTATTTAATTTTTAAAGTTCGCTTTTATTTTTTAATTAAAATTAATTCCAAAAATTGTGTGAATTCTATGATAAATGGGTGTACGCAGAGTGCGGGCAGCAGTGCACTGCATGCTCAAGGTTATTTGATCAGGGAAACGCGTTAAACAACATGCATTGGTCATGAGCTGCGGTGATCCTAGTAAGAATACGAAATCCTCTGATTAACATAGAAAGAACGATAATGCGGTTCCTTATTTGTTGACCTGAGACTAGGTCATAGTCATGAAATTATTGTATTGTCATATTTTTTAAAACATCTGCAAATTATTAGATTGTTCTGACGTTTAGAGTCCGCAAAAATAAAAACTCAACAAAAATTCAAAACCCTTCATACATACATATAATACATTCAGATCAAGCTGATATAAGAGTAAAAAAAGACTAAATAAAATTTCTCGACTGGTTCTTAACAAAGTTCCAGTATCTATCTATAATATAAAAATGAATCGCTGAATGTGTTGCTCAGCGCAATTCTCGAGATCAGCTGAAACCATGTCGCTAATTCTTTTTTTATAATATTCCTTGAAGTACGAAGATGGTTCTTACGCATAGAAAAATTAAAAAAATTGCCTGAAAAAGTTCAAAAACAACACTTTTCTATATTCCCATACAAAAGATTCGTAATAATACTTAAAAATCAATTTGAACTTTATTACCATACCATAAAGTTTAAGTGTTAGCGGAGGGGTTCCGGGAAGGCAAAACAATTGAGTGACGTTAGTATCGTAAAATATTAATGTCAATATTTGTCAATACACACTGGCAGATAACTGATGTTATAAGAAGTAACTTGGGCTGCTTTTATTTTAGGGTTACGCGAAAAATAACTCCACGCAGGCGAAGTCGCGGGGAACAGCTAGTTTTTAATAATTTTTACGTATATGACGTATCCAGAGCAACAAAGAATGAAAGACGTAACGCTGCGTACATTTCAAGTCACGCAAAACTCAATATAAATTCATGCTTAACTTATTGTAAGAACACGCACTCACGTACATTTAGACACATAGAATACTATAATTATAGTATTCTATGCGTGGACATCTAAAATCATTTGCAAACAATAACGCGGTTTTAGCTGCATTGCATGTGTGTGCGTGTAGATGTAAATTTTACAGGCTGATCAATAAAGAAAGCATAAAGGTGTTAGCGTAAGATGTGTGACAAGAAGTTGAGTATGGTTTTTGAATTTCTTGAAATGTACGCAGAGCTCCGCCTATCCTTCTCTGATGGTCTCAGGTACGTTTATATAAAAAGTATGCATTATTATTATACATTATAAGCATTTTTTATAGATAAGGTTACAAAAGAGCACACAATTCACCCGATTGTAGTAGGTAATAGTAGGTAATACTGTGGCCGATAGACATCTACATTTATCCTCGATTAATAATCAAAACGCAGATGCGTTGTCACCTTTGACAACTAAGATGGAATGTATCGTTTCCAGTAAAAAAGGTTTTCCGGTTCTCTACACTCACCATACGAAACACAGCAGCCTCAACGGGCTATTTTACGCCGGTATTCTGTGTGAGCATGGTCTTACGCTGGTCGAGGCGACTCATTCGTGCTACAACTAATATAGCTGCAGCGTGGCTCTACCACGTATGAAACGCATGCATGTACGAGTATTTTATGTACAACATGAATTACGTTAATAAATTGTTAAAAAATTCTTTACGTAATAGGATTGCTTTTTTGCCTATGAGTCTGTCTGAGTTCCACCACCAGGTACCACCCACGTACCTATTTCTGTTGCCAAACAGCAGTGTTTACACTGTTATCATCCAGCCTGAAGAGCATAGAGAGGCAGTATGGTTACAGTTTGTGAAGTAATACATTTAAGTCGCCTGTAGATGGCGGATAGACTAGGTACGACTAACCGCAGATATTTTTACTTGGTATATATATACTTTGTAATCACTTTCACAAACTGACAGAGTTACTCTTCACACCTTTACTTACTGGAGGTTACAAAACAACTGACTGGTCTATGCGTCACAGCGGCCTTTTATACAATTTAAATAATAACCTAATAATGAACATTAATATTCTTATTACTATAAATATTGCATCATAAATTATAAAATAACTGTCAATCAATATAGCAACGACTAAACACTAATAACAATTATTTATACACATTTAATAACATTAATCTTAGGTTCGCCGGAAGCTGACAAGCGGGAGGCGTCAGTTATTATTTAATCATCATTTATTAAGTATTATAAAAATTATGTTATTAATCTAATAAAGATTTTGTAATTCTCCGGGAAATTAAAATAAACTTAATTATGCGGCGAGCTCGTGAACCCAGGACCGGAAGACGATAACACTCGGCCATCCTGCGTTTGTCGTGTCCCACGGCGATCAGTCACGCCACTAGGTCCTGGTTTCTCGCTGGAGTACGGCATCTGACATTTGAATAGTACCAACAGTATGCTTGTCGTTGCGAGTTCATGCAATATATATTTGTATACATAATAATTCTGTTTATCTGTCATATTTCGTTTTGCTTGTAATATATTACACACAGCCTTTATTAATGTATAGGATCACACAGTTTTTATCATAGTATCACACAGCCTTTATTAGGATCACTCAGCTTTTACTATGAGATCACACAGCTTTTATATACTATAGGGTCACACAGCTTTTGTTACAAGTTCACACAGCTTTTGCTATGGGGTCACACAGCTTTTGTTTATACAGGATCACACAGCTTTTGTTTATATAGGATCACACAGCTTTTGTTTATATAGGATCACACAGCTTTTATTATGGGATCACACAGCTTTTATTTACTATAGGGTCACACAGCTTTTGTTATAAGGTCACACAGTTTTTATTATGGGGTCACACAGCTTTTAATTATACAGGATCACACAGATTTTATTTATTGGAGCCTCTTCTATTTTATGTATATAGAGTCACACAGCTGTCATTTACATAGAGTTACATCCTACAATGTAGCAAATTAGAGTAGTTTTAATAAAATAGGATCAGGTAGCATTTATCGAAAATCTGTTTTTCTTTATACATATATTACCACAAAACATATTTTATCAATCGTAAAAATAATTTATAACAGTCAAAAATAGTTGTAGCGAAACACCTAAGGTAACAGACATTTTTCTTCCTATATTTATTAGGGAACATTTATTAACACTATAATTTGTCACAGGATATTAATAATTTAATTGCATACTTTTATTGTACATCCAATTGCATACTATTATTCTATATAATATTGATATTAATATAGGCCGAGATTCAATTAGCTTTCTAACAGATCTATAACATCATCCTTGTCAACTTCATGATCACTACCGCTACTGTCATCGGGGATAGACGAATTATAAGACCGGAGGACTTCGCCGCGTACAACTGCCGAAAAGTTCCTGTATCCCTTCATACCCTTGATGCTGCTTATCGTGTATCGGTCTAATGAGTGGTCAGCTTTGCATACTTTATACGGTCCAGTATACAAACCGTTAAGCTTCCTAGTAATATTAGCATTCTTCCTAGTTATTCCTCCTTTCCATAGTACCAATTGTCCTACAGAATATTTAACGCATTTCTTATGAGTTCGGTCGAATCGGTCTTTCATAAGAGTCATATTTTTATCAATACGCAATTTAGCCTTGCCGCGTCTCTCTTCTAAAGCTCGAGCTTGCCTTTCAAAGTCTGCAGGTTCCCCACAGGGGTAGGCTGGTAAACGCGAATTAGAATGGCCAAATAATAATTTGAAAGGTGGGAAACCAGTTGTGGCATGAGGTGTGTTATTAATGCCCCAAATTATATCGGAGACATGGTCGTCCCAAGTGCATTCACTATTGGTCATAGTATTTAAGCCGTTAATCAACGTTCGATTGACACGCTCTACTTGGCAATTTGATCTAGGACTAGCAAGGGCGTTTAGAACATGTCTAAATTGCATTTCTTTAGCCAACTCCTTGAAATATCTGCTAGTAAACGCTTTACCTCTGTCTGTAATTATTCTATTAGGATTGCCGAATTGATTTATTATATCTTTTAAATGTTTTATAGTGTCTATTGAACCGCAGTTTTTAACAGCCTTTGCAAATACAAATTTTGTAAATGAGTCAATAATAATAAGTATATAACAGTTTCCCTCCCGAGTATTAACGAATGGCCCCAAATGGTCGGCATGTAATGTATGCATGGGGACTGCTGCCTTTTCGATCGGGTGCAGTTCTCCCTGCAATTTACCGTATTCTCCCTTCCCATAGGCACAGCGAAGACATGATTTGATATATTTTCGAATAAACCTTGTCATGCCTGTAAACCAAAACTGTGCTTTTATAATCTTTTCGGTTTTATCAAAGCCTGGATGTCCTATTTGATCATGAAACTTCTGCATTACGCCCCATTTAGCTAATTTGGGTATAACGAAACGTTCCCCATTTAGAGTTTTCCTATAAAGAAGATCATCCTTTATTTTATAATTACTAGTAATATCTCTATTGTCTGTACCATTTCGTAATTAAGTCAAAACCATCTGAATATTTTCGTCCTGTAACTGTAATGTCACTAGCCAATCAGAGTCTTCTATCAGTAAAATTGTACTCGATGGCGGATTTCTACTCAAAGCATCTACGTGCCACATTCGGCCACCAGAGCGGTACTCAATCTGCAAGTCATAATCTTGGATGGAAAGCCACCAGCGGGCTATGCGGGGAATAAGGTCTTTTTTAACTAAAGTGGTTCGTAATGCCGCACAGTCTGTCACTATAGTTACGGGAATTCCTACCAGGTAGATTCGAAATCTTTTTAAGGATTCTACAACGGCTAATGTCTCTAGCTCATAGCTATGGTAAAATTGTTCTTCCTTAGACGTGACCCTACTAAAATAGGCAATTGGTTTCAGGCTAGTATCAGTTTGATATTGCAAAAGGATACCACCTAACCCTAGCTTACTCGCATCTGTATGGAGCTCGGTACGTGCATGTCTCTCATATATCCCTAAAACCGGTCTTTCCACAAGACGTTCTTTAAGAGTTTGAAAAGCACTTTCTTGATCCGGGCCCCAATTCCATTCTATGTTCTTTTTAGTAAGTTGTGTCTAGCTATTTCTGCAAACCCACGAATGAATTTCCTAAAGTATGAAGTCAAACCGATAAATTGTCGGATCTCATGTACATTTCGTGGTTTCTTATATTCAGCTACACAACGAATCTTATCCTGTCCCGGTCGTATTATACCCGCAGTAATCTCATGCCCTAAATAGTTAGCGCTTTTCTTTAAAAATGAACATTTACTTAAATTCAGTTTTAAATTAGCTTCCGACAATAGTTGTAAGACACTTTCTAGCAACTTCAACCCATCATCAACAGATACCGTTGGCAGCATGATGTCATCAAGATATGTTGCTACGTCATTACCTAACCTACCTAAAACAATTTTTATAAGACGTGAAAAAACTGCTGGAGCATTAGCCAGGCCAAAAGACATTTTCAGGAACTTATACTGACCAGAAAGTGTCACAAATGCGGTTTTGTGAATAGAATCATCAGAGATTCTGACTTGGTAATAGCCCTGTGCAAGATCTAGTGTGGTAAATAATGATTTTCCAGATAAGCGAGTAACCTGATCTTCTATATGAGGTAGTGGATATCGATCCTTAATAGTACGAGAGTTCAGTGCTCTATAATCTATGCATAGCCTATAGTCACCCCCATTTTTTTAACAAGGACCACTGGGCTTGCGTATTCAGACATGGACTCCCTTACAATGCCTGCAGCAATCAGGTCTTGAACCTTTTCATTAACTATTTCATTTTCTTTGTGAGAAAGTCGATAGGGCTTGCAGAAAACGAGTTGCTCGGTTGTGGTATGAATACGCATCTCTAACACATCGGTACAACCTAAATCTCTTGTATTTCTGGCGAACATGTATCCAAATTTATTTAATAATTCTAGTAATTTATTGGATTCTTCTGTGTCCAAATCACCTACATCTAAGTCCGATAATAATAATTCATTGTGGGAAGGATGATTTATTGAAGAAGGCACTACTTCTAACATCAAACTATTAGCTTGTGTCGCAGTAAGAATATTCAGTTTACTTCCTGTGTCTATGTATGCAATAAGTCTTTGCCCATTAACCCTTACCACTTTTTTATATAGATCTAGATAAATATTATATGTTGTGAACAAAATATTACTGACTGTGGCTGTTGTCGAGGATTACTGGTGGCATACCAACATTTGGCGATGGTGTAACCAGGCCGGTGACACACCTCGCACCGTGGAACTTTGCAGTCCTTTACTTCATGTCCTTGTCTTCTGCATGCGTAACATTTCTTAGGTAGTACATAGTTTTCTGGTGTAGCCGATGTAATATTGCCACCCCTCTTCCACGTCGTACTGGGTCGTTGGAGACTGTCGGCAACTTCTACTTGCTTATAATTTTCAAGGGATGATAAGTATCCATAATAGAGCTGCTGCGGTGAGTCGCACTTAAAAGCTTTTGCATTAGCTCTTATTTCGACCGGTAAACCACTGATCACACATGATATCGCTTCCTCGCCCCCAATATTGCATTTTTTGAGCAAAGATATTTTATCGTGATAGTATTTTGCCATAGTTTCACCATTAGATTTCTTCCTTGCAAGCATAGCTTCTAAAAGATCAACATAGTCTGTAGACCGTGGAAACGCGGTCTCTAGCGCATTTTTCCACTCACTCCATGTAAGATTATAATCTTCTAAATCGTCATACCAATCTCTGGCAGAACCCCGAAGGCGAAGTTGCATGATGAACTGGCGATCCTTATTATTCCAATTGTACACATCACCCAACTGGTCGATTTTATGCAACCAACCCTTGACGTTGCTTGTTTTTTCATCTGGCTGAAACGTTGGAATAACTTCAGCATCGGTTTGAGTTACATGTCTCCTTTTCTGTCGGCGGTATTCGTGATCGGAATCCTCATCACTAGTTGAAGAAAAAAAATCTTGGTTTTCGTTGTATTCGTAGGACAAATTTTTTCTATACCTTCGTTTCTTTGCGCCAATACCTTGAATATATGGGCCTGACATTATCCCACTTCTGAAATGTAGATGGCGGATTGGCAGATACAATTTGAAACAATATTTGAGTTACATTAATAAAAAGTTGTTTTAATGGAGTAACTTGTCAATAAAGAGATTTATAAACCAAAAGAATTTTATAGAACTAACTAGTTACATATTATGTTTCTGATAAATTGCTGTTATTTAATTGTAATATTAATAATTAGACAATATTGATTATTGTAATAACTAAATGTCAGCGCAAAATTTGGGCGTCGTCCACAGAGGATGTCCTTGCGGCGACACGGCCATTCTGATCGGCGGTGCACGCTCTGCACCTGCCGTGAATAATCATCTCTATTGACCTGTTAACATAGTATTTATTTTTGTAAATAATGGCCTTGATTGGTGACCATACTTAATAATGATGAAATGATCATATAGCAAGTTAGGTATTGAAAAGCACTCTTTACTAATTAAACCACATTATTTCGATTGCATTTGAAAATATGTAAAGTTAGAGGTTGTAGTTGTAATCTCGATTAGGTAGGTATAGAGTTTTGTTTTCATTCTCACGTGAAGGTAATGCTCTGTGATAGACACAAAGTCTTTGACTTGAAGGAATAAATGAAGTAGGATCAGGAACACCGATCTGTGATAGACACAAAGTCTTTTATCTGATCTAGAGTAAGGTAAGGAGCTTAGGACCATTGCTCCGTGACAGGCACGAAGTCTCTTTACTTGATGGAAAATGGGGAACTGGGTTCTGAGCGGTCATGGACGCCGTGTTCCAGTAGGATAACATGAGAGTATAAATCATCGCCTCCACGGCTCTTTGTATTTTTTTTGTCGAATTACTTCATGTGTACATTTACCTCCACGGCTATTGAATGTGAACGACATTAAATTGCTTAGTTTAATAGCTATGTAATTAAATAGAAAGAATAATCGTTATAGATAGTAGCTTACAGTTAATTGGATACTGCTCACCATTTAATTTGTAGCATCTGTCATGACCGAAGGTCCAGCACCGTTATCCACCAGATTACTGTCGTCATTTTGCAGGTTTTGAGGCTGCAAGTTATTTGGGGAAAATGAATCATTGGATCCACCATCACTCATTGGCTCGTTGACAGGCTGGTTGTTCCTCGGCGACACGGCTGTCTGCTCACCAGGTTGTGGTGCCCGTCGCAACTGGTCATGAGCAACTTTTCGTGGACGACCACGTCCCATCACTGGTTTAATAAGGTATCGGACACTGTCCAGCACCCTGAAGATTTCATAAGTTGCACTGAATTTTAAGTCTAAAGAGGTTTGGTTTCTTGGATTATTCTTTACTAAAACAAATTCTCCTCTTTGAAATATTTGTATTTTTGCTTTTTTAGCATCAAATCTCTGTTTGGACTCTATTGCCGCTTCGGTCATCCTACGCTGTACATGTCGCTCCAAGGCCTCATAATCTATTGACATATCATCTAAATGCACTAAGTTTGCCAGTTCGGGTGGTACGCAATGCTGGCGTTTCGTAAGCAGTGTAAGCGGTGCAACACCAGTCGTTCGGTGCGCTGTACAGTTAAGTGCGAGTTGAAGACTGTCCAAAGCAGTGTGTGGATGTAGTTGTGCTTGAATGGATCCTGAAGTGTTTTTTGAAGTTCTACAAATTATGAAATTTTCAACGAACTCCCTAACTGTAGAATTCATTCTGTCAAACCAGTAAGTCTTTCTTATCTTCGCCAATGTTTTTTCCTAACCAGGATGCTTCAAACTAGAATGGTATGCATTTATCAAACTCCATTGGAATGATTTTGGTACTACAACCAAATATTGCTCACTTAGAACTTCATCTTGCCTTCTGTACTTTAAAAGGTCATCTTCAAATATAAAATTCCTAACAGTCTCACCTTTGTATATGGAGTCAATTTTAGAGCGCAGTGTTTCATCACGACGTTGCTCTACTTTTAGCTATTGTAGTTCTTTAGTCATTATATTCACAACATGCGTCTCTATATTTTGACTAAAAAAATATGCATGTTGCATGCGTTCACCCTTTCGATACTCTATATCGAAATCGAAATTTTGTAGGAATGCCCACCATCTATATATTCTTGGTAAAAGCTCCTGTTTGTGTTTAGAGGCTTTAAGTGCGTTGCAGTCAGTTATCACTTTAAAGTGTCTGCCGTAGAGAAAATGACGAAAGTGTTTAATTGCCCAAACTACGGCGAGTGTTTCCAACTCATATGAGTGGTACCTACTTTCAGCTTCAGTAGTGCGCATGCTAAAATAAGCCACTGCGTGTTGTCAGCCATCTATTGCTTGGGCAAGTATTGCACCTACTCCTAGACTACTCGCGTCAGTAAAAAGCTCTATTGGTGCATCTTCTCGAAATATCATCAATATGGGAGAGGAAGTAAGGTAATGAATGATCTTATTACGCGCCTCTTCTTGTCTGTGAGTACATTGCCACCTAGCACCGGTCCTGGTTAGTTCGTAAAGGGGAATCATAATACGTGCGAAATTCGGAATAAACCGATGAAAGTAGCCAGCCAGACCATTAAATTGCCTGACCTGTTTAACGTTAGTGGGTATCGGTGATTTAACAAGAGCATCTACCTTTTGAGGGCTAGGTGTTACGTTGCCATCTTTTATGATATTACCTAGATACTCGACGGATTTTTTAAAGAAGAGACATTTGTCGATGTTAATGGAAAAGCCTGATTTTTCTAAGGACATTAAAATACGCTCCATGAAGATTATACCGTCCCTAAAGTTTCTACTCTTGCTGATAACGTCATCAATATAAACTTGCGCAACGCTATCACTTGGAGCACTGTCATTAGTACCAGCACTACCAGAGTTCAACAAAGGCCCCAGAGCACGATTGATACACCTTTGATAAACTGCTGGTCCATTACATAACCCAAAAGGCATGGTTAAGTACTCATAGAGTCCATCCGGTGTAAGAAATGCTGTTTTTTCTATAGAACAGTCCGAAATGACAATTTGGTGAAAGCCGGAAGCCATATCAAACGTGTTAAAATATTTACCACCTGATAAATTATTAATCTGGTCTGCTATTAGGGGCAAAGGGTAATGATCACGTACAGTGTTCGCGTTTAGTTCCCTATAATCGACGTACATACGATCTGCACCATTTTTCTTTTTAACAAGAATAATCGGACTGGAGAAGGGCGACTGGCTTTCACGAATGATATTGTTATCTAACAATTCATTAATTATCTCGCGAACCTTTTCTCTTTCAGAAGGACTTAGTCGGTATGGCCTACGCTCAACATATTTATTAGGATTTTAGAGTCGAATTTCTAATCTACCAGTATTAACACGTGTCCTAGCATAACCGCGAATGAACAAATGACAGTATTTGTTTAACAATACGAGAAGCTCTTTGATTTCGGTCTCGTCACTTAGATCATGATCTATTTTTTCAAATAACGGGTTTTTATTTTGTAACTGCATGATCCGCGATTGATAAATAAGTTTAGCACCTTTACTGCTTACTAAAACACTAAGACCAGTTTTCTTTAACAAGTTAGTACCGATTAAGATATCTGTCGTGAGCTCATAATCCGGAAGGATAAGGAACTGTAATTCGACATGAATGCCGTCAATTATGCAAACACATTTGATGCAACCGACATACATTACCGGGAACGACCCTATTCCTTGAAGGTAATTAACGGCATCATACCTGCGACCGGGTAATTTTTTTGCAATTTATTCGCGAATAACACAACATTCTGCTCCACTATCAAATGTAGCACTTAATTGGATATTACCAATTTGGATGTTCATACAAGTTAAAATTGAGCTAGCAATACTATTAACACGTTTAGTAATTTGTTCATTAGGGGTGTCTGAAGCAATAGCCCTTAAACGTTTATAGCAAACATCAAAAGTATGACCTGGTTTCGAGCAAAACGTACATGAAATAGAACTTGCAGAAGCGTTTGAGCGTAGCCTATCAGGACCATTATTATCTTTTGTAATATAAGTATTCCTTACCTTATTACGACACTCATCAATTGAGTGGCCGGCTTTTCTACAGAATGTACAAAAAGGGGTTACCTTATTTTCTAAACGAGGTCTTTTGGTGGTCGGCTGACTAGTATTATAGGACGACGATGGATACAAATGCTTAGGGCAAATAGAGGAAGCTACAGATATGAGTTATGGTACTGAAGTGGCTCTGACATTCATAAGTTCAATCCTCAGGCGCTGATCACTCACTGTCCCAATAACTGCTTCAACCGCGTCCGTATTATCCAGTTTATCCTTAGTGACTCGTTTCCATAGCATCCATCCCTTTGATAGAAACTCTGCGAGGTCCTTAGACGGGTCATACATATGCTCACGGAACATAAGCACATCTTTGGAATAACGGTGTTCTGGTTCAAACGTAGTTATGATAATCTGGCGTAATTTTTCCCACGTTGACGTTGTCACGAGCCATTCGTCGGCCCAAATTCGTGCTCTACCTTTCAACAAACTTGAGACTTTCATTCTTACATCATAATCACTAAGCTTGTAATTTGAGACCGCAGTCGAAATATTATCGCACCATTCACGAACGCCCACATTACTATCAGGATCATAGGAATGTAGAAAGACTTCAGTTATTTTCATCTTTTCCTGTGGCTGAGCACCGAGTCGCTCGCTCATGGAACGCATCATATTGACCATTTCCATAAAAATTTCTTTAGGAATACCTTCGGGGGCTGCTTGTGAGCAATCTTCGCATGATGCAAGTCGTTGAGGATTGCCGGCACACATGGATCGCACGTGCGATCCCACTTCTGATGTCGGAGCGAAAGCCTCGGGGTTGTTTTTTGGTGAAGCAGCATCACTGTCCCCATTTGACAAGGGCTCAGTTGTGCTGCCGCGTATTGGCTCCATTATAACCAAAACGTCTAATCACACACTTTATAATTTTATTCCACACTTCTTATTATAAACTCACTAAAATTCTTACCAAGTTTTTATAAGGAAAATAGAACCTACACCGACGAGCGCAGAAACTTAAGTGACCGTATTCTCGCGTTCATTTTTTAAGGAAGCCATAATATAGGAAGCCATAATATAATAAGAACCTAGAAGCGCTCTGATTGGTCGACGATTTGATTGGTCAATATTTCACCAAAATCAAACAATATCTTTTTATTGATTATTTAGGTAATTTTAATAACAATTACTAATTATTAAATTGACAATTATTTGTTTTTACAATTTGAAACAATATTTGAGTTACATTAATAAAAAGTTGTTTTAATGGAGTAACTTGTCAATAAAGAGATTTATAAACCAAAAGAATTTTATAGAACTAACTAGTTACATATTATATTTCTGATAGATTGCTGTTATTTAATTGTAATATAAATAATTAGACAATATTGATTATTGTAATAACTAAATGTCAGCGCAAAATTTGGGCGTCGTCCACAGAGGATGTCCTTGCGGCAACAAATATAATAGTTTTCAATATATAGTTATTTGATGTGGGTAAATACTTGCACCAGATACATTGCGTCAAAGAAAACTTACTGTAATTTTCGTTCCACTGCGCAAGGAGTATTCTACTCAAAGGATGTCAGCTATTTCACTTGCAAATTTTCCTTATTTACTAATGTTGCACTAATGGCAATACACTTCGTGCAACAAAGTTTCATTTCCTTGTAGTTTCAGTTTATATATTCAGTTTAATTTGCAATTGTGAAGTTTACTGTATATTATTGATTTATCGATTCTAAATTTTTAAGAATTTATTTAAATTATTTTTATATTTTTAAATTATACTGTTACGTTTGCGTAGCAAGTTATTGAATAATATGAAGTTGTAAAATGTTATGAAGTCTGTTATTAGCAACATAAATAATTTAGTGGTCTCGTAGACAATAATATTAATTCTAACCATTTATTTATTTAACAATTTATATACATACAAAGTATTTCACATTCACATTAACCCTCTCTATATTACGTAATATTAATATAAAAGATATACACGAATGACCTTTATATATGATATATATCTGTCATTACTGTATTGGTAATGTATATCATAATATGTGTTTAAGTAGTAATCCACACTATGTTAGATCCACATTTCACCTATGTATTTATAAAAACCGTTGCTGAATTTCATTGCTTCATCAATTGTAATTTTTAAATAAAATAAAAAATTTAAATTTAAAACTTCTAAAAACACCCGCAAAAAGTTATATTGTAAACTAAGGCAATTTGTTTATATTCCCTTAGGAAACGTTATAGCAATTTATAACAAACTTGTGTTATTTACATACTTGTAAATGGGGTGTATACGTCTCTATTAGCTCTTCTCAGGAGATTTTATTAGCCTCATTCCAGTGAATAAATTTCTCATAATAATTTATAATATCCTTCTTGTTGGTAAATTATTTTAAAATTGCTAGCCAATAATTAAAACTTAACGGAATTCACGTCACAGAAATTCATTTAAATTAAATGAAGATCTTTATGAGAAACACATAAAATGTAAGAGGTATATCTTAGCTGGGATGCTGCTATACTAACAGCTTGTCTAATAGTTGACCCCTTATCCCATAAAAAAAAGTTGACACATGCTATACGTGTAACCAATTACAACTTGCTAAGATACTTCTTCTTACTTTTCACTAATAGATCAGATCAGAGTTATCCTTTTCCTACGCTATCATCATAACTACTTTCATCACATTATTTTACTGTTTTTTGTTTGTTTTCTCTTAATTTATTGATATTAATATCCGACAAACTTTCATTCCTTTATATTAGTTATCTTTGCTTTTTGTTACTATAAATCAGTGCTTAACTACTATTACTGCAAAATCCCAGGGCCACCATCGTCACTTATTTACTGACGAACGAAATGTTAGTATGTACTATGATTGAGTAGTGTTAGTATGTACTATGATCGCAGCTTGGCCAGAGGACCATTCCAGGTCAAATTCAGTAATCTTTTTGAGATCATTAAAGCGTCAATAAAGTGATACTGCAGACAGAAATTTTCTGGGAGTATTGATGACTAATTTTTAACGATATCATCTAAAATTAACGTAAAAATCATTTAAGAGAGGCAAGTCCCAAAAAATTTTATTCGATTTAAAAATGTACCTGTAAAATTATTTAAAACCAAATTGCCTCCTTGATGTAGATCCAGTTTTAATATTTAATTTTCTTAAAGGTATATACATGAGTTTAAAATTTTAATGAAATGTATAAAAGTTTAAGCAACGCTCTAAAATTTATTAAATCATTTAAATGTTTTTTTTTTCAGTAATTTCATTTTATTAGTTAAACAAAAACCTAATGAATTATGACTTTAGTCTACAATGTACGTTTGATAAATATAACTTGGATGATTAAAATTAAAATCGATCAAATTATGTATCATGTTATTATGTAACAGACAATATTACAAAATTATTATTTCACGTAAACACTGTTATCCATAACGTACTTAAAACGACATATCAAGAATGGCTTTTAAAATAATGACTTAAAATACATGTTTTGGAATATGCAGTACGTGGGTTAATATTACTTTGGATTCATTGACTGTTTCACATGAATGTATAAGGATAAATTGCTTTAGTCACATACATATTATTAAATGAGGTCTGCTAATAGAAGACAGTGCAGATGTTTAAAAATAAGTAATTTTATACCTTAATTATTTATTGCATATCGTAGTATACGAAATTATTAATACAGATTAAATATAACGACGATGACGAAAGCTATGGTTAGCTGTAAGTATAGAATTATTATTATTTAAACAATCTCGTAAATATAAATATATAACATGGTATAAACATAATCTTATAGATGAGGAGGAAAGTAGACTTTAACGTAGCCTAGTTTTTGTTTAAGTAATTTGTTTTAAAAATATTTTACTGAAAAGTTAACCGAAAATGTTTTAAGCCTAGTCACAAAAACAAAGCTACTTCTTGTTACTGTGTAAGTATTTTTCTATAAAGATTACTGTTTAAGTAAATTATATTTGATTATTTTATAGATATTCATTAGTACGTGGCATATTTAGCAATACTTATCTTCTTACAAAATTTGTACAGGGATAGTTAATATAGCACAGAATAAAATAAAAATAAAACTGTCAGTCGTAGGACTACACGTAGGAAGTGAAAACTTCTTAGCTCCACAAACTTGTAAACATTATTTTTGTGTTGTTAAGACATATTTTTAGCAAGTATTTTTTTAGAAATTATTTTTATCAACGTATTAATATAGTAATTACATTTTCATTTATTGTGCTGTTTTACATTTAAAAAAATTATTATTATCTATATAATACAAACAAATTTATGAATACATATCAATTTTATAAAATTTAATCATTTCGATCTTCAACATTACTGTCATCTATTTTCATCCATTGTTTCTACAATTCTACCATTATTATCATTATCATTTTCTCATCATATTCAAAAATTGAAAACAACAACTGAAACTATAGGCTTATGGTAACTAAAATAAGAAACAAACACACATCTGTACATATTATGTATCTGAGCGTGACGGTCACGCGAGTTCAGTGCTTTTTCCCCATGCCGAAAGAGCCCAATGTGCCTAAAGAAGTTTTCACTTCCAAACTTTTCATTGCAATAATAAAAACAACTACCACGATAATTAAGCTAAGATAATATCTCGATATGTACATAATAATTATGTAAAACAACACATATACAAAGTCAATTTCTAAAGTTCATTAATATTTATGTAATAATTATTATGTTACTTGCAACTTGAAATGACATTATTAATAGCTTTTAAATAAATTTTTTAACAAAAAGAGTGACAAATGTGCTGACAGTGTGACTGTTGGAAATTTACTATTATAGCTCATGGGTTATAGATCATATGTACCTGCAACCGGCTCTAAACAAAGAAGGCGGGCGCGCTGTCATTCCTCCAGACTTAGACGGAATGTCTATTTTTTTTTAATTATAATGGCTCAGACTTTAGAATAAATCACAACATGGGCTGTTTGATGGCAGATATAAGAGAGAGGGGACCAAACCAGATAGACTTTCTAGAATCATGAACGCTTATATGAAAGATATGTCATTCCCATCAATTCGTCGGCTGGTAAACCATTATTTCGTATTTAATTTTTTCATTGTTTTATTCTGCTCTTCTGCTTACAAGTCAGTACCCCTTAACCTTTTTCTGCTGCCAAGCAGTGAATTGAAAATTTTGTTTATGTTCCAAGGGTAAGTGCAGAAATTTAGTGCTCAGCGTGCAACGTACAACAGTATCCCCAGTGGTGTCCATTTACAATGTATGCCAAACGCTCCGCTACCTCAAAAGTAGTTGGGCTAAATTAGTCAGTATAATTAGAGAGAACATGATTGCATTTATTCGTGCTTATGCAAATTGAAAACGTGTTTTTATCACTTTTACAAGAATTTCGTACAAGACTTTTAGTTGAAATAATAATATTGTTTTATAACAAAAGTGTTGAACCGTGTTGTTGCCGTGTAGTGGCGGTGTATGAGAATTCATTACGCTACATTATCTCATGGGTATGATAAGAGGCAATATAGGGAAACTGAAATAGGAGATAGTCAGCCGTGTCTTCCTGATAAGAGTTAAATGGTAATAATAATAAAAAAACTGCGTTTGATGGGCTTTATTGAATGAATGAATAACAAAGGATAAGCGATTTCCGAGTCAATTTGGTTGTACGTTCTTAAGTTAAATAAAATATACATTAAACACAGAATCAAACTACTAAACTTGCGCTAATATATCTCAAGAAGTTCAATATTTTGATGTAATAAAGCAGAAAACTCCATATAGCGGGAAATCAATATTACGAAATTAAACATTACCATAAGTCAACGTAAATTCCTTCATTTTTAACATCAACTGATTTACAATAATACGATTTATGAAAAACGCAGAGCCCACTTTTTATTTTCATTCAAAAATCACAACTTGTATGCTATTCTTTTTCACTAGACCGTAAACGTTACTACTGGACATGGACCTTTCCCGTTGTGGAAAAGATTTGTGTTCTTACCTTGGACTCTGTTCCCCGTCGCAGGTCTACTGCGTCAACAGCAACAGCAGCAGTCGCCGCAGCGTCTTACATGTGTCAAAAAAACGATCATACCACCATAAATCGGCAACCATCAAATCTTATTTGTATCTTTTGTTTCTGTTGCTGAAGTGGTACTGCAGAGAATGGAATTATTTATTCCATCATCTGTGGTGCCTATCGGAGGTAGAACTCGGCTATGGTTTGGTAACTCCTGTAAAATTGCTTCTCGCTATAAGCAGGAGTGCTACCGGGCCTGGGCTGTCGTATCAACGTCATGGGATTTAAACACCAGCGCTCTTTAAAAGAAGTATAACTCCGCCTCCAGGTCCTTCAAGAGTGTAATTGCCAGGGCAAAGTCAAAGCACATTGACAGAATTGGCGAGAAACTAGTTCGCCTCCCTTCGGGAACACGTGCATTCTGATCTTTCGCCAAGGCTGTCCTAGGGACCTTCATCAGTCATCATCAGTCATCATGTCAGTCATCTCTGCTATCTCTGCACAGGGTGGACGACTCACTGGCCCATGATGCAAAGGAGAAAGCCGATCTGCTAGGCTCTCTCTTTGCTTCCAACTCGACTCTAGATGACGGAGGGAACACACCGCCGATCGTCCCGCGGTGTGAGTGCTCCATGTAGGAAGTGCTGTTTACACAGCGCTCGGTGCATAAAGCACTCCTCTCCCTGGACGTCAAAAAGTCGAGTGGGCCTGATGGATTCCCACCTATTGCACTGAAGACGTGTGCTCCGGTGTTGCCACCGGTTTTAACGCGTCTTTTCCGGTACTCCTTCTCCCTAGGCGTAGTCCCGAACTCATAGAAGACCGCTTTGATGCACCCGATCCCTAAAAACGGCCGCCGCTCAGATCCGTCCAACTATAGGTCTATCACTATTACCTCCTTGTCCTCCAAAGTAATGGAAACCATTATTATAGCCAGCTCACGCGGTACCTTGAGGATCACCAACTGATTAGTGATCGCCAGTACGTTTTCCGTCGAGGTCACTCGGCTGGTGAT
Organism: Parnassius mnemosyne; assembly: GCA_963668995.1. Taxonomy (NCBI): domain Eukaryota; kingdom Metazoa; phylum Arthropoda; class Insecta; order Lepidoptera; family Papilionidae; genus Parnassius; species Parnassius mnemosyne. The sequence continues at coordinate 39,876,098 of CAVLGL010000126.1, forward strand.
CTTCTAGGTTACCTAACTCGTAGATGGGCGGAGGCAGTGGAGTCCAAGGAGAAGGCGTTGGCCGTTAGTTTGGACATAGCTAAGGCTTTCGATCGGGTTTGGCGCAAAGTGCTCCTTTCGAAGCTGCCTTCCTTTGGGCTTCCCGAGAAATTGTGCAATTGGATCACCAGTTTTCTTGCAGATTGGAGCATCAAGGTAGTAGGTATCAAGGTAGTAGGTATCAAGGTAGTAGTAGACGATGCATGCTCCGATTACAAGCCCATTAACGCTGATGTTCCACAAGGCTGCCTGCTATCACCAACGCTGTTTCTTCTGCATATCAATGATATGTTGCAAACCAGTAACATTCATTGCTATGCAGACAACAGTACTGGTGATGCTTTATACACCGGCCGCGCCAATATTTCTCGGGAAAACGTCGCCGAGTACCGGAACAAACTTGTGTCTGAAGTCGAGACTGTTGAACATAATCTTAGACTGGGGGCGACTAAATCTAGTCCAATTCAATCCCCAGATGACACAAGTTTGCGCGTTTACCGCTAAAAAGAACCGCTTTGTCGTATCTCCTCAGTTTCAAGGCAATACCCTTGCCGACTCAGCCATTATCGAAATTCTCGGTGTCGACATATCGAGTGACGTGCAGTTTCGTGGTCACTTGGAAGAAAAGGCCAAATTGACCTCTAAAAAGCTTGGCGTGCTCTGCAGAGCGGGACAGTATTTAATGCCGGCACACCGCTTGCTACTTTACAAGGCACAGGTTCGGCCTCACATGGAATACTGTTCCCATCTCTGGGCGGGGGCTCCCCAGTGCCAGCTCCTTCCACTTGACCGCATCCAGTGCAGAGCGGTTAGAATTTTCGACGAACGAGTTCTTTCCGATCGGCTTGACACACTGGCACTGCGTAGAGATGTTGCATCTCTTTGCGTATTTTATCGCATCTATCACGGGGAGTGCTCTGTTGAATGGTTCGGACTAATTCTAGCCGCCAAATTTCACCATCGCACATCACAACAAAACTCGTGATACCATCCACACCATATGGATGATTGGCGGTCCACCACTATGCGATTCAGAAGAAGTTTTCTTTCTCGCACAACTTCCTTGTGGAATCTTTTACCACCAGCGAATTTTCTGGACCAATACGGCTTAGGGACCTTCAAGAAAAGAGCCTACTACTCTTTAAAAGGCTGGCAACGCATCTGCAATGCCCTTGGTGTTGCAGTTATTCATGGGCGACCTTAGTCTTTTACCATAAGGTGAGCTGCATGCTCGTTTGCCCCCTCTCCTCTAAAAATATCTCCATACAATCGCCTTTTACACTTTTTATTTTATTTCTCAATTATTTATAACTTTTGTTGATAACATTGCAAACAACCTCACAATTTCCCGTGTAACATATTATAATACAACGTGTAAAGCAGGTAATCATTTTTTTAAGTACTTTGTTCATTCATTAAAATGTCCTTGCAAATGACATAAAACAAGACCTTATTACCTTAATATGTTCTTATACCACAAATCACGTCAATTCTACTTCTTGGGTTTGTATTAGGTAATATCTCAAAATCTAAATAAAAATATATGTAATGTAATAATATAAATATATAATAATATTTGAAAGATATGTAAACGAAAAGCTTGACATTATAAGTTACGTAATTGGATTAACTTGAAATATACAACATGAAGATTATAGACCTAAATCTTTCATAATAAAAAGTTAATTTCGGTTCGAAGTATATTTTATGAAATGTGGTTGAAATTGTTGCTTATTGTTATAAATATTTATAGTTCGTAAGTTATCGGTATAAATAATGGATGGAATTTGTGTAGCTCAAAATAATACCACATCAATAAATATGTGATCTGCATAATAAGGTTTGTTTTATTATCCTTGAATCAATTCCGAAAATGTTTTATCTTAAAATTTAAAATTTATTTTAATTACGGAACCGCGTAATGGCGGTGTAAGAATATCCATTAACCGTCCTGTAGGCGAAAAAGGCGACGGAGGGAAACTGAAACGGGAAATGAACAGCAGCACCTTCCTAATAACAACTCTATATTACAAAAATACTGCGGTTGCCAACCCGCCTGCCAAGCGTGGCAACTATGGCCAAATTCCCCTTATGAGGCAATCTATGGGGAGGCTTATGTTCAGCAGTGGACTTTTATAGGCTGTAATGGATGGATGGATGAAAATGAAACCTCAACAACATTGTAAATGACTAACATTTAGTTGAAGAAATAAGTACCTTCTTAATTTTTTTAAATAATACGGTAACATTACATAATATATCCTATTCTGGCGAGTCCATTTCAGTTAAGGAATTTTTGGAGAAAAGACACCGTTGCACCGCCCCGATGCACGTTGGCGGACTTCACGTCGTTTTTACGAAATGTTTATAATTTCTCAGACGGGCAGATTTTCTCACGATATCTTCACGGAGCACATGGTGGAGGGTAAAATTATCTCAATTAATTATTGCATTTATTTAGCACCGAAAAGCAGTTAAGAATTTCATTGATGCCGGTGCCGGGGATCCAACTCGGTTTGCTCGCTCACTGTTCATTAAAGGCAAATTTTTTTATTGAAAAAGTGTGGCAAACGTGTACACAGTTCACCTCATGATAAGAGGATGCGGTGGTCTCAAAAAACATTTAATATCGAAAAATATTAAATGAGTTTCCATCCCTAACACTGTTATAAAACGACTCATTGCCAGTCAAAAATGGACTGGTTCTCTATACTCACTATACGAAACACAGCAGCTGCGATTCTGTGAAAGTCCTGTGAAAGCCGACACATTCGTTCTACAACTTACGTATAGCTGAATCGTAGTTCTACATCGTTAACACTTATCCCTTGGGCTTCATCGGCTCTTATTCACAATCGGAATAATTTAATCGGGAAAAACTTAAATATTTTATACGATTAATAACCTCAGGTAGCAATAATGAAGAGGGCATATCATTTGCTTTGTGGCTGTCGTGTCTTCGCGCTACAGGTGAAACTCACCGAAGCCTAAATCGCGCTATCAAAGTTCCGAAGTACTGCGTTATATATAGAATAACTCTGTACTAACATATGAAGCATTGGCCGCAGCCCGAGCTGAAGTCTTGACCGGCGTGAGATCTCCATTTTTCCTCCCATAACCTAAACCTATATTTTCCTCTTTAACAACCGTTACAAACTATGTTGGACATTATTCATAATTCATAATAATTACAGTCACTTACAAGTTCATTGTTAAACATAGACCTCCTTCAATACATACCATAAATGGCGATCCTGTGCCATCTGCTTTCATCGACTTCTCACATATCTTGCGAGATTGTCGCTCTTACTAGTGGGCTCTACACTAAAAATCGTATAATCGACTTTATTAAATATTTGAAATATTAAAATTTTACTGCAACCATTTAACGAGACGTGAAAAGGCTTTGTAGAATAATGCCTTGAGGGTGAAAAATGTGTGGAAATATATCGAGTTCGTTACGTACATGTTCGTTACGTACGGGACTGTTACACGTAATTTATATGTTATGTTATTGTTGGTATTATTTGATGTTTTTATTCAATTAGCCAGTATATCGATGAAAAACGAGATCTCAAGTATACTTGCTAGCTTTTAACTATATATTATTAACACTGATGTCAGATGGGCGCACAGAATAGCTTTAAGAAAATCAAATAAAAATATATTTAGCATTTACTTAATTTTCCCATTTAAGTCTTAGTGCTCGGAGTTGACAACGCATCTGCAATTTAATTTTCAATCAAAGATAGATGTGCAAGTCAAAGGGGCGTCCATTATTTACGTGAGCCGTTTAGGGGGAAAGGTCAAGCCGAATCTCGCCCAATCTCTCGTGGGCGACAGGGAAGGTCTCGGGCAATATCAGATCCACGTATTTACACCAAAACTTAGCATTTTTTAAAATCTCACGTGAGTTTTATGTACGTGAACTGAGGAAGTTCAGCCACATCTCACGAAATCTCACCGGGGAAGGGGAAGGGGGTTTAGAAAAATCGGCAAAGTCGCCCCATGTAATGAATGGATCGTGAGCTTGATTGTGACAGTTGTCTTAAAAAAGTCATTTGTCAGTATTTTGTACATAATTACATCTGTTATTACTACTGCTGACTATTGATTTTGAATAAATAAAAAAGTTACTTTCCTGCCTAACCTATTTAAGTATACCTTACTAGAAGAAGTCGGTAAGTACAGTCTGTATGTAAATGCAAACCATATTCAAACAAACAAACGAACTGCATTTAACATTCCGCGGTAAAATACCTGTCGGCTGCCTGAATTTATAAGCAACTGCAACATATAGGCTAGTTTAGTATCTAGGAATTAACTATATGGAATTTTTTTTAACTTCTGCTCTTGTTATAGATATACTGGCCGAAAAGGAACTTCGCAACCAAAAAATATTTTTATCATTGTTTTTACAATAAAACAAATTTAATAGTAAAATATATATATATATATATATATATATATATATATATATATATATATATATATTAAGAATTTTTTTAACTTCTGCTCTATAACAATATTGGCCGAAAAGGAACTGCATGGTAAAAAACTATACGTAAAAAAAAACAAAAAAGACAAAAAAGGAACGACTGAGGCAATCGATATTGCGCAACCACAAAATATTTTTATCATTGTTTTTCCAATAAAACAAATTTAATAGTAAAATATAAAATATATATATATATATATATATATATATATATATATATATATATATATATTGAATATTATATCACCATCCCATCGAGTTCCAGTTTCATTGAAGTCCTGATATCAGTAATGTCACTGCGTAACATATACTGGCTCTCTATACTCTGCTGGTCTAGCAGGTCTATTCACAGTCGTCTCGGAAAGGGAAAAAGACTAGGATTCGATAACTTCTCGCACGGAAACAAATTAATGCTGTTCACATTCGCCGTTCGGATAAATTTTACATTAGTTTTCGGGAATAGTGACAGTTCGCATTGGAAACTTTACGAGAGCTGAAGCTACGGTAGATAAATTAGCTTTTTTAAGTGGAAGGTAGGTAACACGAATTAATGGTAATTATCTATGGCTTTTTACGTGGTAGAGCCATGCTGTAGCTATATTAGTATAGTATAGTCGTAGCACGAATTGGTCGGCTCGACCGGGGAAGGACCACGCTCTCACAGAATACCTGCGTAAAATAGCACCTTTACACTGCTGTGTTTCGTATGGTGAGTGTAGAGAACCGAAGACCCATTTTACTGGAAAAGAGGCATTCCATCTTCATCCTCACGGGTGACGACGCATCTGTATTTTGATTCTTTATTGAGGATAAATGTAGATGTCAGGTGGACTGTATGCACGTTTGTCACCCTATCCTATAAAAATAAAATAAAATGGGACGTATTTCCATACTAAAACTTCAACTTACACTTTGTTTTTCTTTTTTTTTTACTTATATTTCTTTAACGTGCTGTTCCTTTTTGGATAGTATGGTATACTATACGGTATGGTGGTATGACAAACTCCCCCGCAACCCCACCACCACCGCATCAGAGTCACGAAGGATAGGGCGAGAGTAGCACATCGCCATTCCAACACTGCTCTTCTTCTGCGACTCTACCTCGGCTGCAGCGGTAGCACTCCTCTCGCCGCAGCCCACCAACACATATCCGAAGTGGGCTCGCCAAGCCCATTCGGAGTGGGCTTCTCGGGCCGGCCCTAAAACTCGGGTGAGCTATGTAAGTTCCTTTTAGTTCACCGCGGTTGGCTACTAAGGCCCCCGCCACAACAAGGTGGGACTCCGTTCAGGGGGTACGGGGGGATGAACTCCTAGGAGACTTAACAAAACAACGATTTTATTTGTTTAGGCACGGGTTGCCTAAAACACCATCAACTTCCATAATCTGGGCTCTTTCTAAGAATTTCTCGACAGAAAAACATATTAACTGAATTTTTGGCCCGACCCGGGATTCAAACCCTGTGACCTCATGATCATCACTTGAGTTTACGACCGCTAGACCAACGAGGCAGTCCAGATGGCAAGGAGCTACTGCGGTCTATAGACACCTACATAAATATTCTTGATTAAGAATTCATTTACAAACATCATAGCTCTTGACAACTAAGATGAAATATTTCCTTACTAAGGTTACAAAAACCAAGTTTGTTACAAAGTTAAGGATCACCAGCTCTCGTCTCTCACTATATTAATTACAGTATTATTGTCCTGATATCCCGAGCTAACATAATTATCGAGGCATAATTTTCATCATCTGTGTTGAACTTGCTTCGGCAACCTTATTAATAATATGTTCGTTATTTGTAGCCTGAGGCTGCAATTTCGTAGAGCTATTGTTGAGCTAGGCCAAGTAATACGAGTATGTGCCGTTTAGATCTACAAAAATAACATGATCACGTGTACAAAATCTCTTAAATTTCTTATATTTACGGGAACACTACACATTGAATAAAACTATGTTTACGGATTTTATTGCTTTTAATTTACTTATTTTATTTCCCGATGTTTCGGGTGCTTTACAGCAACAAATGGTCACGGAGGGACTGAGATGTTTGACGTCCTGATGTCACAGTTAGCTCGGCTACCTTTAGTTTTTGAATATTAATTTTTGGTTCGATCTACGCGTAATGAGCTTACAGTATCTTGAAGTCTTGCAGTGGTTTGCTTGGGTTTGGATTCATTTTTGTTAATTAAAGGATCCCAATCATATGGCAGCACCTATCCATCTCCTCTATTGAAATTAGGATGTTTTCTTAATTTCAATAGACTTGCGTATTATCCTTGGTAGGAATCGGTGTTTTATTGCGAGGATTTTAGGTCTATCAAATCTGATGTAATGGCGGACGGGGGGACTGAGGTGTATGACGTCCCAATGTCATAGTTAACCACGGCTACCTCCAGATTAAACAAAATGAAAAAAAAAATTAATAATTTTTAATCTGGAGGTAGCCGTGGTTAACTATGACATTGGGACGTCATACACCTCAGTCCCCCCCGTGACCATGGCTGCTGTAAAGTGCTTGAAACGTCGGGAATGTAAAATAAGTTAATATACGCGATAAAATCCGTAAAAGTAGTTTTATTTAAATGGATATACGAGTACATAGTCTAGAATGCTAATATATCTTCTCTCCCACGTATCGCTTATTTAAAATTATTTATTGTATTATAAGCCCCATTATACTTATTGTGTTATATTAAAAAATATCTCAGTATGTATTTTTAAATAAATAAGTAAATATACATTTCCAGTAAGTTGTGGATAAAACTGTTGTTTATATACATGATAAATAAAATAGTGATAAACAGTAATATATTGAAAAAAAAAACGTATTACTTTATACAACAGTTTTATCACTGCACCCGATCTTAAATATTTTTAGGAACTGAGAAAATTGTACTTTTTGCTGCTTCATTATTATACACTCTACAAGTCGCGTAGGTATTCTAATTTGCATTCAAAAGTTAGTTGTGGTATCTTTTTAAAGTACTTTTTAAAGTAGCGTGCTTATATAAGAGAATTAGGTTAATAATTTTCCGGTTAATTTAAAAATAATATTGGAATATAAAAAAAAAACTTTGCCGACGCGCATTGACCATGAGCTGTGATGATCTTAGTGGTCATTCTCATGAAGTTATAGTATTTTTCAATTGTTCTTAATACATCGGCAAATTTCTGATTATTCAGACTTACGGAAGTGGGTAAAAATCAATGAAATTTCTTTTTTTATATATACATACATATTAATGGTAAAATTGAATTCAAAGATTTCATTACATTCATACATAGTTACATACATACAGGCAAAGCTAATAAAAGCGCGTTAATAAGGAACATTAATAGATATAAATATTGTAAAATCATTTATTTAGCGTGTTAAATATGTCCTTTCATTATTTTGGTGAATATTGACACTCAAAATGACGTGTCCAAAATATGTCATAAAAAAGTTAGACGAACTAACAGTATACGGGGTTATTTTGCATTAACCGACCAAATTTGCAGAGAAGGTTCAGAATAAGCAATATAAGCAAATGGTACAGAAAAATCAATTAAAAAAGATCTCAAACAAAACAAGGCAAAAACGTTGTTGCCCATAAATCACATTTATTTTTGAATAGTTTCAAATAAAAGTAGAAGTCTTAGCCTTATTTAATCGTATTTTCAAATACTGCAATAACGACATATATTAGAACTTATGTTTAAAATTTGGCTACTTAGACTTCATTTAAATCTACTACTTTAATAAATTTAATTTTACTACAGAGGAAATGGAATAGTAAATGGAAAAGTAACCATTGGGGTTTGCGAATTTCACGATCCTAAAAGTATTTTTTTAAATATGTGATTTATAAACCCAATGAACAACAAACAAAGAAGGCGACACATTTTACCACTGAGGGATAAGATGAAATACCTGACTCACAGCCTATTATTATATTATAACACTGGCCCCCCGAATCCTTCAAACCAGAACATATTGTTGGTTGCAATGCTGCTTACAGCATACAGCTGGATTTTTGTGAAACCGTGGCCATACCCCAAAGGAGCCGACCTATTTTCATAATATAGCTAGGTTACAGCCATAATATAGTGTAGCTACGTAAAAGATTCAAAAAACATGAAGCTTCTTATTTATAATTAGTGTAATTTAATAATATGAAGTCTGTAGAATGTATTACGACGAAGTTTCGTCTTAATTAAATCTTTACCGCAACAGCAACCTTAAACATTTCAGTGGATCTTTTTGTCTCTTAAAAATTTCCAAACAGCGAACACATTAATTAGATTAAGAAATAAAAAATAATGTTATTCATTTACATTTTAATAAAGAGTCATCAAAGACACCAAGTTATTTATGATCGATTATTATTACAGCTTATATACTATACTTACCAGGCGGTTAGGCAACCGCAAATTTTTATTATTTTTAGTTGTTATTAGGAAAGTGTTACTTTTCATCTCCAGTGTTTTAAGAGGCGACAGAGGGAAAACCTCTGTAGCAACTACACGGCGACCAAAGTACCATAGTTAATTTACCTATAGTTGAAAAACTGAAGTGAATAAAACAAACGCTAAAATTATACAAACATTTCTCGTAGGTGAATCGCATGAAAACGCCGCTTTGAAACTTGTATTTACGTGTCTCAAGCCATTAGCTACTCCCATGCACTTTGCATAAATATATCACTCAGCCCAACCCTGCCCGTGGACTTCAATGGCCGATTGTTCTTTTTTTTATATCAATATATGCAGTAAGTTAGTAACCCCTTTTTAGGCGACGCAGGAAAATACGTCATAGTTTTCATCCATATTTGAGGTAATTATATTATTATTGACTTTAAGTTAACTTAAGGCGATACCCCGACCAAAATCTTGCGATAGTGCGTTTTTCTTCGTTATTCAGAGACTATTATCTCATTACTTATGAGAAATAAACTACATCTAAAAGCACATTATTAATGTTCGGTTTCCTATCATCACATTTCACGTTCTAATTTGTTTTTATGTGTTATAAATACATTTAAAATCGACTTCTAAAAAACGACTAAAATTATTGATTACATGCATCTGTTGCTAAAGGCAACGCTCTAATAATTCGAAAATTTTACTAATGGATAGATAATTTAAAAATCTATATTATTCACGTTTTATTTAATTTTTAAAGTTCGCTTTTATTTTGTACTTAAAATTAATTCCAAAAATTGTGTAAATTCTATGATAAATGGGTGTACGCAGAGTGCGGACGGCAGTGCACTGCATGCTCAAAGTTATTTGGTCAGGGAAACGCCTTAAACAACATGCATTGGTCGTGAGCTGCTGTGACCTAGTAAGAATACAAAATCCTCTGATCAACATAGAAAGAACGATGATCCGCTTCCTTATTTGTTGGCCTGAGACTACTTCATAGTCATGAAATTATTGTGTTGTCATATTTTTTAAAACATGTGCAAATTTTTAGATTATTCTAATGTCTAGAGTCTGGAAAATACATACATATAATACATTCAGATCAAGCTGATATAAGAGTAAAAAAAAGACTAAATAAAATTATTCAACTGGTTCTTAACAAAGTTCCAGTAACTATCTATAATATAAAAATGAATCGCTGAATTTTTTTTTATACGATAAGGGTGACAAACGACCACACAATCCACCTGATGGTAAGTGGTTGCTGCGGCCCATAGACATATACATCTATCCTCTATTACAAATCAAAATGTAGATGCGTTGTCACCCGTGAGGGCTAAGATGGAATGCCTCATTTCCAGTAAAAAGGGCCTCCGGCCACCTGCACTCACCAAGCGGAACGCAGAGGTAAACTTGTACTTCACGCTGGTTTTCTGTGAGGTCGTGGTACCACCCCGGTTCGAGCTGGCCCATCCGTGCGACAGCAAAAGCTGCCGCATGGCTCTACCACTGTTGTGAATGTGTTGCTAAGCGCAAATCTCGAGATCAGCTGAAACGATGTCGCTAATTCTTTTTTTATAATATTCCTTGAAGTACGAAGATGGTTCTTACGGATAGAAAAATTAAAAAAATTGCCTAAAAAAGTTCAAAAATAACACTTTTCTATATTCCCATACAAAAGATTCGTAATAATACTTAAAAATCAATTTGAACTTTATTACCATACCATAAAGTTTAAGTGTTAGCGGAGGGGTTCCGGGAAGACAAAATAATTGAGTGACGTTAGTATCGTAAAATATTAATGTCAATATTTGTCAATATTTATACACACTGGCAGATAGCTGATCTTATAAAAAGTAACTTGGGCTGCTTTTATTTTAAGGTTCCGCGAAAAATAACTCCACGTGGGCGAAGTCGCGGGAACAGCTAGTTTTTCATAATTTTTACGTACATGACGTATCCAGGGCAACAAAGAATGAAAGACGTAACGCTGCGTACATTTTAAGTCACGCAAAACTCAATATAAATCCATGCTTAAGTTATTGTAAGAACACGCACTCATACACATTTAGACACATAGAATAATATAATGGTAGTATTCTATGCGTGGACATCTAAAATCATTTGCAACCAATAACGCGGTTTTAGCTGCATTGTATATGTGTGCGTGTAGATGTAAATTTTACAGGCTGATTAATAAAGAAAGCATAAAGGTGTTAGCGTAAGATGTGTGTCAAGAAGTTGAGTATGGTTTTGGAATTTCTTGAAATGTACGCAGAGCTCCGCCTATCCTTCTCTGATGGTCTCAGGTACGTTTATATAAAAAGTATGCATTATTATTATACATTATAAGCATTTTTATAGATAAGGTTACAAAAGAGCACACAATTCACCTGATTGTAGTAGGTAATAGTAGGTAGTACTGTGGCCGATAGACATCTACATTTATCCTCGATTAATAATCAAAACGCAGATGCGTTGTCCTTCGACAACTAAGATGGAAATAATCAAAATGCAGATGCGTTGTCACCTTTGCAAACTAAGATGGAATGTCTCGTTTCTAGTAAAAAAGGTTTTCCGGTTGTACACGCCCCTAGCTGCCCCAACAAGGGTTGACGGGACTAGGGTCCATGAGTAATCCCATCGACGGGCAGCAGAGGGACGGGGCCACGTGGCCACATGGAATTTCCTATCACAATAAACTATATGGGAGAAAGCTAGAAACACATAGCACTTTCCATTATCCGAAGCTAACTTCTCACCAAGGCTTGGGCAGGCCGTGAGTGTGTGTAATAGTGGATGGCGAGTAGTGTATAGTGACTAACTAGTGAGTAACTAGCCAACCAAAACACAAAAGGGGTACTAAACGCGACGACACAATTATAATGATATCTTGACAATTAACCAGGAGAAGCTCTCAAACTAGGAATGCGCGGCTCGAATCCTAGACCGTATATCTACTAGACGCGCGTACACTATTCCGCACTCTCGCCCGAGTTAAATATCGCACAATTCACATATCAACGTGACGAAGAAGCACGTACTTCATCTAGCTATCTAGATCCACGACGGGCCGTAAATTTTGAGCCTGACGGTCTCCCCGCCTCATGGCTGGCGGGGCACCGACGTTTTGCCCACGCGTCGAGGGACTGACTGCCCACGCATCGAGCGACAGACCCCCCACGCGTCGAGCACGGTCGCCTCACCTCGGCGCTTATCTCATCTACATACCATCGGGTGAGGCGCCAGCTCGAACGCATCTGGTTGGCGTTAAAACATGACCAAATTTGGGCATAAATAAAACCCCGTCCCGGACATAAGGACTTAGGTCCGCGAGCAAACCGACATGAGGGACAGGGTCGCGACGGCACGTTGCAAGACCGAATCTACAACCAAAACTAGACCACCTTAGACACCTCATCAGATCTTGCAACCCTAGCCACCGCCTCAAAAGACAGCCCCAATGTGGGCAAACCGGAGGATCCGCCTCCACTGGATGCCCCTCCTGGGCATCGCAGCACTTTAACAAGTCCTGTACTGGACAGAAGTCCGACGACCTCTTTCAAACACCTATCAGTGCCCCTATGATTAGTTCCGCAATCCGACCGGATCAGGTCTGCAAACAGCGACGCTACACAAAGAGGCCCAGAGTGGCCTCCTAGGCTTCAGTGCAGAGCGCACCCACAAATTCCACATGAACGTCGTCTGTGGAGAGCCGAACGAAACGCACAGATAGTCCATAGTATGAATTTTCAACAAGTAGGCCTAACCCAGCCATCCATCAAACAATCATTTACTAAATAGTGCGGCCGCTGATTTCAATCTGATAATCTCCATAACTAGCTAGCCTGTTAGACAAGTTGTCTTATAACTAGCTAGCCTGTTAGACAAGTTATCAATGTTCAACTACAGAATAAATTCAAAATGAACTGCTGAAACTGATGCACATAGGTCAACTGACAAATTAAACAAAACAATAAACGTAAGAGACAGCCCTATTTCTCATCTCAAATAAATATCTTAGACAGTGCCTACAAATGCGAAAACCAAAGGAGGAATGACTCTTTATTTCTTTCGACACAAATAGGGTTATCCAACCTCAGCTTTCTCTTCAACAAACACCATGACAAAACACATCCACAAAACATATATACAAATATCCAAATAACGCGTCATTCAATTTCAAATGAACTCAAATTTTCCTTTCAGCAAAACAGACGCAATAATCAAATACATTACAAAACATATGCACAAGCATTCAAAAAGGCACATAATTCAATTTCAATTTTCCGCGCAACATACAAACACAGTAATCAACTACAATTACAAACATATGCACAAGCATTTAAAGGTCACACAATTCAATTTCAATTTTCTGTGCAACAAAACAAACACAGTGATCAAACACATTTACAGATCATATACACAAGCATTCAAAGGGCATACAATTCAATTTCAATCCTCCGTGCAACAAACAAACACAGTGATCAAATACATTTACAAAACATACGCACAAGCATTCAAAGGGCACGTCGTTCAATTTCAATTTTGGGCGGGGGGAATGTGACCTCGATACTGTGCGAAACTATTAGCGAGTGATTATAACACAATTTTCCTTGCGACAAAACAAACACAGTGATCAACTACAATTACAAACATGTGCACAAGCCTTCAAGGAGTATATTAAATTCAACCCTTTTAATCACAACCGCCACAAAATGAAACATTTCGAGGAAGGCACAAACCATTCCCAATTTAATTCAAAGCATCGTTAATTAAGTGCTCGACCAAAACCAAATCTAACAATCCCTAATAGCGCAATTCAACGCTCCCATGGAGCCCTAGTCTTCCCAACAACTAAGCAGAGGCTAACCCGGGTGTGAACCCGGAACAATAAAGCGTGTACCGTCAAACACTCGACGCTCGGGCGGTACGCCCTCACTGAGGCCGTCGACAAGAAAACAGATTGACATGTGAGCTGTTGACGGCCCACAGAATTAGTGGAGACGGCCGTGGTGGGAGCTAGGGCGGCAGCTACCTAGCTGGGCTGCCTACATCAAAGGGGGAACGGTAGTACCCCGAGCCACGGCCACTCAGCCGACGAAGGCGAGAAGTGTCTAGGTGACCGCTGAGTGGCAGTGAAGTCCCTCTCAACATACTGAGGGGGGGGGGTGACGAGCCCCGCCCCTGGAGGAACAACCCCCCGACAGGTGGTGCGGCCGAGCGCCCCCGCCCGTGGGAGTCGAGGGCCCGGAGAGCCCTAAGAGGAAACGCCGTTCGCACCCAGACACAAAACGGCCTAACCGCGCAATGCCATTACTTCTAAATACAAATTACTACGCGGCTCAAATTCAAATTACAAATTAACAAATAACAAATACAAAAAGAATTAACGAGTAACAAAATACCGTTCCTATCAAATCAAGCCAAATACAATTACACAAATACAAATTATCATTTATTAGATCTATATTATTACCATTTATTAGATTAAATACGAACCAAAATACAATAAAGATACACATCCCGTTCGATCTACAAAAAATGCCTCGCTCAGACAACTGACCCTTTGATAAGTAATCAACCATAATTATACGAAAACGATAATTATCCGATTACGTGATAATAACCATCTACCTACCCAACGCATCTTTCTAGCAAACTCCCGCTTGCGCAACCTAGGGCGTGGCAATCACAACTACCCACCAACAACAAAAAAAGCAAGCAACAAAGCAACAAAAGAAAAGAATTTTATCTTTACGTATTACGGACGAGCGTGATTGTAGACACAAAATTAAACCAATCAAACCAACGCTCCCTGTCACCAAAATTGTTTAATTTTTATCAAACACTACAGTCGTGCTCGACCGGGAATCGAACCCGGAACCACGCTCTGCTACCATATTGTACACGCCCCTAGCTGCCCCAACAAGGGTTGACGGGACTAGGGCCCATGAGTAAACCCATCGATGGGCAGCAGAGGGACGGGGCCACGTGGCCACATGGAATTTCCTATCACTATAAACTATATGGGAGAAAGCTAGAAACACATAGCACTTACCATTATCCGAAGCTAACTTCGCACCAAGGCTTGGGCAGGCCGTGAGTGTGTGTAATAGTGGATGGCGAGTAGTGTATAGTGAGGTGTAAATGTCTGCGACCTGAGCAAGCTTATTTTACTTAATAAGATTTAGTATTTGTTTTATCATCATTCTAAACAGCTTTTAGAAAATACAGCTACTCATTGTAGACACAACTAGCGTAAACTTTTAGTTCTGCTGTGCACAAGAAAGATCTCTTATATCACCGATTGTAGATGGATTGAGGATGGCAATACGGACTTAAAAGTGGTTGCTCCTGATCTGAAAAAATTGTTTCATCCGTTAACGTTACCGTTACAGCCTATTAAAGTCCACCACTGAACATAGGCCATAGGGGGGATATTTGGCATAGTTGCCACGCTTGGCAAACGGGTTGTCAACCGCGGTTTACTTTTTATTTTTAGTCGTTATTAGAAAGAATCTGCTGATTTGTTTTCCTCTGTCACCTCTAAAACAGCCACGGGATATCGGTTTATCAGTTTAATCGTTTCGCAGTTTAAGTTTCAGGATAATGAGATTATTAGGCATTGTGAATTACTAAGTCCAACACTCACATCTACTCCGGTTTTCCATTGCATTAGATAAGAGCACTGCAGAAAGGTCAATGTTGGCGATACGGAAGTATTGTAGCTTAGTCGCTGGTCTCATTCAGAAACAATTACTGGTCAGAAGATAATTTGACTACAAGTCCTATGATTTACATTTCAATGATGCCACCATATAACGATGCGATTAGATAGCATATACATTATTTAGCACGATATTATACTTTGGTGCCGTGTATTTAAGGTTCTATAGACTTAGAGATTTAATGACCTGGTTACCATACAATAAAATACATTAAATAAAAACAATTCGTCAGTGCTATGTATCTTACAGAGAAAAACCTTTGTGACAAACAGATTGATACCGAGATGATTCCATAACAGATAATTAAGTAGAAATGAACGTACTTAAATGACTAAAACTATATAATGGTTTTCAATATATTTGATGTCAGTAAATACTTGCACCAAATACATTGCGTCAAAGAAAACTTACTGTAATTTTCGTTCCATTGCGCAAGGAGTATTCTACTCAAAGGAAGTTAGCTATTTCACTTGCAAATTTTCCTTATTGACTAATGTTGCACTAATGGCAATACACTTCATGGAACAAAGTTTCATTTCCTTGTAATTTCAGTTTAAAAGTGTATTCAATTTAATTCAAATAATTTAAAATGTATACTAATATGTATTTAAGTAGTAATTCACACTATGTTAAATTCACATTTCACCTATGTATTTATAAAAATCGTTGCTAAATTTCATTGTTTCATTAATTTTAATTTTTAAATAAAATAAAATTTTTAAATTTAAAACTTCTACAAACATTCGCAAAAACGTTATATTGTAAACTAAGGCAATTTGTTTATATTCCCTTAGGAAACGTTATAGCAATTTATAACAAAACTTGTGTTATTTACATACTTGTAAATGGGGTGTATACGTCTCTATTAGCTCTTCTCAGGAGATTTTGTAAGCCTCATTCCAGTGAATAAATTTCTCATAATAATTTATAATATTCTTCTTGTTGCGAAATTATTTTAAAATTGCTAGCCAATAATTAAAATTTAACGGAATTCAAGTCACTGAAATTAATTTAAATTTAATGACGATCTTTATGAGATACACATAAAAGGTAAGAGTATCTTAGCTGAGATGCTGCTATACTAACTGCTTGTCTATTAGTTGACCCCTAGTCCTATATAAAAAGTTGACACATGCCATACGTGTAACCAACTACAACTTGCTAAGCTACCTCTTCTTTCTTTTCACTAACAGATCAGATCAGTGTTATCCTTTTCCTGCGCTATCCGCATAACGTGCTGGATCTGGCTCTATATTTTTTTACGTGGTAGAGTCATGTTGGACCTATATTATGGTTGTAGCACGAATGGGTCGGCAGAAACGGGGAAGGTAACGTAAAATAACAACTCAATACTGCTGTGTTTCATATGGTGAGTGTAGAGAACTGGAGACCCTTTTTCCGGATACGAGGCATTCCATCTAAGTTCTGAGGGGTGACAACGCATTTGCATTTCGATTCTTAATCGGGAATAGATATCTATGGGCCATAGCATCCATTTACCACCAAATGGGCTGTGTGCTCGCTTGTCACCCTTATTCTATAAAATAAAATAAATATTTCACCAGATGCTAACAGTGGTAGAGCCACGTGGCAGCTTTTGCTGTCGCACGGATGGGCCAGCTAGAACCGGGGTAGTACCACGACCTCACAGAAAACCAGCGTGAAGTAGAGGTTTACCTCTGCGTTTCACTTGGTGAGTGCAGGTGGCCGGAGGCCCTTTTTACTGGAAATGAGGCATTCCATCTTAGTCATCACGGGTGACAACGCATCCACATTTTGATTTGTAGCAGAGGATAGATGTAGATGTCTATGGGCCGCAGCAACCACTTACTATCAGGTGGACTGTGTGCTCGTTTGTCACCCTTATCCTATAAAAAAAAGATAGTAATTGGTGACGCAGTAAAAGATGGCAAAGCGCATTGACTTAGACCAACAAAAACCTATTCAATCTTGTCTTGAAGGTTGTAACCCACATTGTAATCGGATGAAAATTAAGGCAAGTTATTCGTCTGTCTGTTTTTATTGACATATATTGATAAAGTGTATAAGATGATAGTTTGATAAAGTGATATACGAGCGCATAGTTTACCCGATGTTAAAAAAGATGCTGTGGCGCATATATATCCACAAATAACTATCCGCATTTTAAAATTTATGTTTCTAAATTCAGATGCTTTGTCAAACTTAAGTACTTGAATAGAAAGCGTCATTGCAAGTATAATATAATGAGAGCTCTGCTCTAGAGCAAACCAAATTTCGGGCACGGCGGCCAGTCTCAACGAAGACTAGTCAATGCGCAGAATAGGTTTGCAATTGATGCACGAGTGTGAACGCAAGGAAAGGTGCGCTCTCTATTTCCTTAATGTTATTGGATGGCATTCCAACATGACCGGAGAGAGGTCAGGTGCAAGAACAACAACTTTACGTGTTTTACTAGATACCGGTGTAAATCACCGCCAAATTCCTAGCTCCGGGCTGCTTCTGGAATTTTCTTGATAGAAAAACGTAATAGCTGATTTAGGCCTGACTTAGGACTTTAACCAGATAATCAACAGCCAGGCTTACGACCACTAGCCCAACAATGCAATCAATCTGCAATCATGATACAGACACACTGCTTATTTTTTAATACTTACAAGCAGCGGTAGCAGCACCATTACTTACATTGATCATTAATGTCATACGTTAAAAATACAGTTTAATTAAGTAAAAGTTATTAAAGTTAAAACCTATATTATATCCTACAGCTAGGCAAAGACCTCCTCTCATTATTGAGAGACTTAGCAAAATATTGTTTTTCATTATGTCATTCGTTATCCTTAACGAGGTTAAAAAAAATACATAACCTAACAGTCTAAACGTCAACTATCCGAACAAAAAAATAATAGAATGAACCCCGTATAATAAATAAGAATAATCACAGAAAAGAATAGTCGTAGAACATTCTAACGTTTAATATATATATAAAAAAAAACAATTTCCATTACTATATCTACAGCCCATTACAAGTGAACTGCATACTGATCCGCTGAGATATGTCAGTTACTTATATAAACATTTTATAATTAATACCAATATCTTAAAAATTTAAAATAACAATCATCGCCCGTAAACGGTAAGAAGTTTCTGTTGTTTTCTTTATAATACAATGTTTATTTACACAAGCAGGCAAACACGGCTGAAGGAGTTTGGATGAAATTCAGCTTACAGATAGGCCACAGTTTGGTTTAACGAATATAATACTTTAACCCTGATAGAATAGAATAGAATATAATAGAGTTCTTATTGAAAGTATTTTTTTTTCTTTACCACTGGTTCGAAATAAAATCCTCTGTCCTGGGAAGAACCAGCAAGCAACGCTGCGGGACGTTTTTTACAATATAAATAAATAATTACAAGCTATTTACAAAATTTATTTTAGAAACAGCTTGTAAGCGACCACCTCATTCCCAGGGGTAATTATCAACCATGTATTAATTTATATTATAATAACCCTTGTTACGGCCTACGGCTGCTCCCTTAAAGGGTCCAATCCTCTGGGGCCCATGAGCAGAAGACTTCCCGAGCAGACGTAGGTCGGGCCTCAATGTGGCCACGTGGAAATTCCTAATTACAATAAACCAGATGGGAGGACGTTAGAAGGACATAGTACTTACCATTATCCGAAGCTAACTTCGCGCCAAGGCTTGGGCAGGCCGTGAGTGTGTGTAATAGTGGATGGAGAGTAGTGTACAGTGAGGGGTGAATGTGTGGGGCCTTGTCAAGCATAGGCGACCAGCCGCTGCCGAGTTCCAGGCTGCTCCAAAATGCTGCCACACTGCTTCAGACTGCTTCGGCGCCGGACCACAGTCACTTTCCTCGTTCGTCACGATGACAGTCAATTAACTCTATCGTACGATTTACTAACTTACAGAAGCCACTAACTATCGCGGGTTATAAGGTTAACGCATAAAACGCACACGGAGTTTACGGATTAAAGGTCACTACCGTTTCGCGTCGCAACAGTTAGTTCTAGAATATCAGAGGCCGCACTAGCTAATATTGCCTAATGCACTTATGCAGATTCTGAGTCAAACACAATGAGTCCCTGGGAAGCTCTCCAGCAGGAATGCGCGTCACAATGGTAGACCGTATATTTACTGGCCGCGCCGAATTATTCCGAGTTCCCGACAAAATGACAGCGTGCCAATCGTGAGCACTGCCTAAGGACGATTGACTGCCCTTGGGCGGTTTTCGCACGACCGAAAGTCAAACCGGTATGAATGCACCGCGCCGAGCGCCCTCTCGCGTCAATCCTTGAAAGTGTTTGGCGCAAACAACCCTTTTTATGCAGCCTTTGTTTAATTAAATATTTTAACTTGGTAATAGAGATACTGGCTATACTAGCTGCGTTTCCCCGCTGTATGGCTATACTTAGTCTTTGAGCGAGAAAAAAACCAGTCCTCTTATCACCAGTAGCAACGACTAGCCGCTGTTGGAGTTCCTTTAGGAACTTCACCGCACGTGGACCCCACAGACCGATAGTCTCTACAGCAAATGGAACAAATATGTAGTCATCTCTCAAAGACTCATATTTGCGACACTTACTCAGTTCAGCTGCCTCTGCTGCCTCCTTGGCACTAAACGAGGTACCCCTGAGAGGAGAGGCCGCCAGAGTGTCTACGCAAGTAGCATCCCACTCTAGGGCTTTACCTCTCTCCCAAGGGACCAATGTCATACCATCGGGTCTCCTGTCATCCTCTCTAAATATTCCACAAGGCTCTAAAACCGAGGGAACATTTATAGAGACAAGAGTCCTTCGGATGACATGTTTCAAAGAACCGTGCCGTGAAAACCTACCAGCATTTTGCTTACATGAAAGTCCGTGGAGCTCAAACTTGTCGACATGGGGCACTGATGAGGTTAACAAATCGCCGCTCCATATCGGATTCCTACGGCGATGTGCAAGCTTTCCCCATCAAGTAAGGGGATTACTTAATGGTAAAGCATGTAACCAGTGACTAGATTCCTTAGTCGAAACAGCTAGAAAGCGTGCCTTATCTTGGTCACTATGGAAATTATGAAACAAATCTTTCTGCACGCCCTGTACCAACAGAAACCCACTGTTTTAGTTGGTTAACTTCCAGTGGAACATTTTCATCGGGAAAGAGCATTTGCCACCTAGCTGTCTCGACACTAGTGAGAACTCTAATCATTTTTTTACAGCATAAGCTGTAAAGCTTAGTCTGCTTGCTACTTTGTATATATAGGGGCCCCACTGAAGCTTTGCGTCGAGAGTGATGCCAAGAAAAACAGAGGATTCAACAGGGCTCAGTTCTTCTATATTTAAAAACACATTGGTATTCAGTTTTTAACATTAGTTGTTGTAAATTTAATACATTTAGTTTTATTGCCGTTTAAATGCAGTCGTAAATTTAAATAATATATATATATATATATAATATTATTTAAATATAAATAAATAATATATAATATCAAGGAAGTATAATTAGCAAATAATACTATATCATGATTATCCTCTAAAAGGGAAGGCAAGTCATTAATATACACTAAAATAGGAATGGGCCAAGAATCGAGCCCTGAGGGACCCCCATCTTTACGGACACCCGGAAGAACTTTTACCATTGATAATAACTTTTTGCATTCTATTAATTAAACATGAAATAAGAACTTTAAGCGCTGTTTTCTTGACACCATAGCTTCCGGATCAATGTCTCATGGTGAACACCGTCGAAGGCTCTGGAAAGTTCACAAAACCAAATTGATGTTTATGAAGCAATATATTTATTTAAAAAATTTTTTTTTCAAAAATTTTACTTAATGTTGGTGGTACAGGAATTAGTCTAAAATTGGCGGGGTCTAACTTACTATCAGATTTAAATAAAGGTATGACTTTACTGTTTCATTACATCAGGTCAAAATGTTTCTCAAAAGCCATAGCTTCAAAACCACAACTTCTTAATCAGATTGAGTTAAATTATTGTTAATATTCAATTGAAAACCCGAGTTCCATGGTTTAACCTTGCCCGTTTCACTATTAATTATACTCCATGTCATTTTAATTTTTTCGTATATAGTTTTAATTTTGTTGCTTAAATGTAAAGCCTTAGATATGAAGCATACTTTTTTTAGAATACGAGTATGTTTTACATACTGTCTAAATATAACACTATGATTATATGATCTTTCATTATAAAGCTCGTATAACTTTCATCTACTTTTATAAATTCCTACTGTCGCCCATTCATTAAATGATTTGCAACTTATAGATAATGTTATATAAGTAAATATTCTACTAAATTCACAAGTTATAATTTTAAATAATGAACCATACAAATAATCAGCACTATTTTTAAATGAAAGTGATGGAAGTCCTGTTAATTCTAAACTTCTCCAAACGATGTTCATTTATTAGAACAAACACAACTTTCTCATTTTTGTTTTTGTGTATGTAAGACAATGAGACCAACTATCCACAGTGATCTGAATTTAAATTTGGAATGATTGATTTATGCAAGGGCATAAATTACAGGGGCTAAGCGCTCGCTGTAAATTTCACAGTACGCGAGAGAACCGGCTGTTGCCGGTTCGATCCCCGCCGGTACCAATGAAATTATTAATTTCAATTTTAAGTGCTGATTTACCACGTACTCGGTGGTGAAGTAAAACATCTTGACGTAACCTGCATGTCTGAAAAAAAAAATATTTAGAAGACATGTGAGGTTCGCCAACACGCATTGGGGCAGCGCGGCAGCAATTCCTTGCCCTAAGACCCTCTCAGAAATGAGAGGAGGCTCGTGCCATTAGTGGGACGTATATATATGCTGTAAGCCGTTAACTTGAAACGCTCAACAGAATATCAGCAAGACTAGGTAGTCTATCTAATAGTAGTAATACTATAAACAGACTTCTAGGTAATACTTTATGAACAAATTTCAACCCTATACGTAGGTACGAGAATTTTACCCGTAGATACTAAATGTGTTTGTAATGGACATGCGCTTCCTGCAACATAATAGGTCGGGGAAAAAGTTTCTTCGTATTTTGTTAGTCTAGAATTGAAGAAAAATCTGTTTGGTTGTACTATTTGTATCTGGTTTTAATATCAATACATATAGGATATAAAGAAAAGGAAAAAGTAAAAACCACATTCCCGATATTTTTCAATTGTTTTTCTGTCGGCTAAAATGTGAATCTAACGAAGAAATTCGATAAACTCTAAAGTTTTATTACAAAAAAGGGAAAATGCGACTCAAACCGCGAAAAAACTTTGTGACATTTATAGACCTAATGCAGTGTCAGTAAGAGTAGCGCAAAGTTGGTTCAAGCGTTTTCAGTCCGGGAATTTTACAGCTCGCTCTGATCGCCCTCATACGGATAAAGTCGATGCTACTTTTGAAAAATCGGCATATTAGTAATTACGAAACAGCTTTTTCTCCGACCTAGTACTTTCTATTACAGTGCCGTTCAATCTTGGTTTGCGAAAAGAATACTCCTAATTTGATATTTACGAGGTCTTTCGATAAATTGCGTTCTTCTCTTTTATATTTGAATCGTTTTATAGTTTATTAAATAATATAAAAAATATAGTTATAATAGCTATTTAAACAACATTCTAGGAGAAACTACTTATGTTTAGGCATGTCATTGTTTCTACACTTCATAGGCATAGGCACTGCGCCACGGAGCCGTCAATGAGCAGATGATTGCATCGCTAGAGTTGCCATTAAACAGGCAGTCCTTTGTAGACTATTTAGCTTGTCTGCAGTCGTCTTTTAGTTGGCTTTATTACACCAAACAATGGAGAAGTAGGTAATAATTGGCCCTACCATAGTAGCGCCAATTATTAATTAAGTCTCTGTATGATCCCGTGGCTAAACAGTAGCATACTACTGTTCAGCCACGGGATCATACAGAGACGCAAGCCCTAATTGTTCTCAATCATACGACTGCACGTACATTATGACACAAGTTGCTAAGGTGAGAGTTCCACATTAGATTTTTGTCGGTTTGCTGATATATTGTGGGAGTAGTTTATAAATCAATTTCACAAAGACAAATATCCAGACTCGGAACAATTCGTCGTAACGCCGCAAAGAGGCGTAATAATTTTTTAAAAGTGGAGATTCGCCCATTTGCGGCGTCAACGACGAATTAATTGTAGACAAACAAATACTTGTTCCGTGTGGGATTTAAACCCGCGGCACTTAACGCTGCAACTCATTGTTAAACCATCGCACCACGGAACCATCAAATATGTAGATATGATAAATCTCCATCGTTCTATAGTAGAAGTAATAAAATGGGGTGTATTATTACTATTACAATAGAACGATGAATAAGGAGGAAGGATATCGATACACTTCTGTAGTTGAACGGGAAGGAAAGACCAAGCTCTCACAGAATACCAGCGTCAAATAGCAGCTCAACACTGCTGTGTTTCGTACGGTGAGTGTAGAAAATCGGAGACCCTTTTTACTGGAAACGAGGCATTCAATCATAGTCCCCACGGGTAGCAACGCACCTGATTTTGATTCACAAACGAGGATAAATGTAGATGTCTATGGGCTACAGCAACCACTTACCATCAGGTAGACTGTGTGCTCGTTTGTCACTCTATACTATAAAAAAAAGATCCATTCCCGCAGTTACCTTTGGCTTTTTTTTTATAAAACTGATGTGACATATGAACTTGCAGTCCACCTGATGATAAGTGGGTTCTGCAGTCCATGGACACTTACAGAAGTGTCAAGCTATGCGAGGAAATTGCGACTCTGCCCCGTGTAGTGCCGGGAAAGAATACTCACTACCCCATGTCTTCCCGTGGGTATCGTAAGAGGCGGCAGAGGGAAACTGAGGCAGAGGATGGGCAGCAGTATCTTTCTGATAACAGCAAAAGCAATAAAAAACTGCGGTTGCCAACCCGCTCGCCAAGCGTGGCAACTATGGCAATATACCCCCCAAATGAATAAAGTTACTAAGATATGGCCCCCAGTCCCCGGCGTCCCGGCTATTCCTTAATACGGTGGCGACTATGGTAACGGCGGGGCAGGGGGTGCTAAGAATCTCCGGTGGAGGTTCGGTTACCACCTACGACGACTCGACCTGGCAACTTATAACGCACGCACCCTGAGGACTGACGAGAAGATTGTGGAGCTGGAAGAAGAGATAGACAAGTTGCGCTGGAATATCATAGGATTATCCGAGGTCCGAAGAGAGGGGGAGGACACGGTACTCCTCGAATCCAGCAACTTGTTCTATCACCGGGAGGGCGACCATCTAACCCAAGGAGGTGTCGGATTTATCGTCCACAAGTCTCTCGTTAACAACGTTGTAAAGATTGAGTGTGTCAACGAGGATTACCTTATAATCAGAATCACCAAACGGTATTCGCTGAAGGTCATACAGGTTTATGCACCAACCTCCGCACACCCCGATGAGGAGGTGGAGGAAATGTATGAGAATATCTCTAGAGCCATGCATTCCTCCAAAACCCACTATACGGTGTTAATGAGAGACTTCAACGCAGTTTTGCGTTTTGCGGCACAAGACAGGACGGTGAGCTGAAAGTAAGGAAATTCGGAATAGGACAACGGAACCCAAGGGGCCAGCAGCTGGCCGACTTCATGGAGAAAGAGGGACTCTTTATGATGAACTCTTTCTTCCAGAAGCGGCCCCACAGGAAGTGGACCTGGTCGAGCCCCGATGGTTCGAGAAAAAATGAGATTGACTTCATAGTGACGACCAGACGATAACTGTGAAAACCGGCAGCGATCACCGAATGATGAGAGGCACACTGAACCTAAACGTTAAGTTGGAGAGGTCACGTCTAATGAAGTCAACGCTCCGTCCCCCTCGTGCTCTAATCCAAAGTCCCGAAACCTTTCAGCTTGAGCTACAAAACTGTTTCCAGTGCCTAGAAGATTGCAATGCAGTGGACGATATGAATGACAAGCTCGTGGAAACTGTCTATGCGGTCGGAGCTAAGTTTTGCAAGACCCGCCGCAGAAGAACACAAAAACTCGCCGATCACACCCTTAATCTCAAGGCTATTCGACGGGATATGAAGCTGCAGTCTTCAGTAGATTTGACAGCATACAGGCAACTGAACAGACAGATCTGCAAATGCATGCATCAGGACTTACGCAACTTTAATACTGCTCGTATTGAAGAAGCGATCGAGCGAAACCAGGGCTCCAAAGTCTTTGCTAGAGATCTGTCTGCCAGAAAGAGCCAACTGTCGAAGCTGAAGACCGAGTGCGGCAGCGTCATTTCCGGGACACCTGAGATTTTGAATGAGATTGAGAGGTTCTATGGGTAGCTGTACACATCATCGTTGGAGCCACACGCAAGTGTGAGTAACGATCCAAGAGCGATTCTTATCCGACATTATTCCGATGATATCCCGGACGTCAGTCTGAGCGAGATTAGAATGGCTTTCCAGCACCTTAAAAACGGCAAGGCCCCAGGCGAGGATGGAATTACTGCAAAGTTTCTGAAAGCGGGTGGAAAACCGGTATTTGAAGTCCTTCAGAAGCTCTTTAATTCCGTCCTCCATGGTGGCATTACACCGGCGGCGTGGAGCAGAATTGCGGTGGTCTTGTTCTTCAAGAAAGTTGACAACGCTCTATTGAAGAACTACAGACCGATTTCCCTTCTGAGCCGCGTCTACGTGCTGTTTTCGAGAGTCATTACGAATCATCTCGCGCGCAGAATTGACGAATTCCAGCCTCCCGAACAAGCCGGTTTCCGAAAAGACTTTGGCACCATAGACCACATACATATCCTTCAGCAAATTGTACAGAAATCCGAGGAGTACAATTTGCCACTATTACTGGCGTATGTGGACTATGAGAAAGCCTTTGATTCGGTCGAAATTTGGGCGGTGCTGCAGTCCCTTCAGCGGCGCCAAGTTGACTGTCGGTATATCGAAGTTTTGAAGTGCTTGTACATTAGGGCTACTATGGCTATCCGAGTACAGAACCAGAGTACGAAACCTATCCAATTGCAGAGAGGTGTAAGACAGGGTGACGTCATATCCCCGGAACTCTTCACCGCTGCATTGGAAGACATTTTTAAGCTTCTGGACTGGAAAGGATACGGTATCAAAATTAATAGCCAGTACATCACTTACCTTCGCTTTGCCGACGATATAGTCCTTATGGCAGAATCGCTGGAGGTCCTAAGCACAATGATCAATGACCTTGTAGTGTTTCCCAACGGATAGGTCTTAAGATAAACATGGACAAAACAAAGATCATGTTTCATGTCCATGTCACACCTATGCCGGTAGTTGTTGGGAGCACTAAGCTCGAAGCTGTTGACGAGTATATTTACCTGGGACTAATAGTCCGACTAGGTAAGTCCAACTTCGACTGAGAGGTCAATCGACGGATTCAACTCGATTGGGCAGCGTTCGGAAAATTACGGCACATCTTCTCGTCAGGTATACGTCAAAACTTGAAAACGAGATTGTACAATCACTGCGTGTTGCCAGTGATGACATATGACTGAAACGTGGTCCTTCACTGCTGGCCGGATGAGGAAGCTCAAGGTCGCTCAGTGAGCTATGGAGAGGACTATGCTCGGAGTTTCTCTGCGTAATAAACTTAGAAATTAGGATATTCGCAATAGAACCAGAGCCACCTACATAGCCCAACGGATTAGTAAGCTGAAGTGGCAATGGGCCCGCCATAAAGCTCGAAGAACCGACAACCGATGGGGAAAAAAGGTTCTCGAGTGGCAGCCTCGTACCGGCAGGCGAAGTGTAGGGCATCCCCCCACTAGATGGAGTTAGGACCTGGTAAGATATCCAGGAAGTCGATGGATGCAGGTGTCTCAGGACCGTGCTTTGTGGCATTCCTTGTGGGAGGCCTATGTTCAGCGGTGGACTTGTGAAGGGCTGTAATGATGAAAGTCTATTGCTAGATATAGGCCTCTCCATAGGTTTAGATAATATTTGCCTTAGTTGCCACGCTTGCTAACTTTTTTATTTTTCATTTGTTATAAGGAAGATGCTATATGGTTCACGTTCAAAGAAATAACAGCCTGTAACGCTAAGTAAAAAGCAAAATATTATTAAAGTTTTATCCCATGTAAGATACGAGTATGCATAAGATAAGTGTATCAATCAAGTAAAGATTAACAAGTTAAATTACTTTTTCCTTATTTTTCTTTAGAATTAGTATAAATGCAATATTTTTTTGTTAAGAAAGTAAATCCACAAAGAGTGCAAAAAACGAGGAAAATTTATATCAGATCGGATTAAACAGTACGTGCTGCCAAGTTAGGTTCGGGGATTTAAAAGGTCGTCCGAAATATTCCATGTTTTTAATTAAACGTTTATTGAAAAATTTATCATTAATATGTTGTTTATAAAGTTTTGGCAGAGCATGGATAATACATCAAGTATTGTTTATATCAAACTTTGAAAACATTATTTTAAAGTTTGATATAACCAATTTGAGAATAAATAACATATAATACAGAACATTAGTATACAATTAAAAATTTATTTATATTTTTTTTCCAAAGAATGTGCTGAATTACAGGCGTAATTGATCGCTTATATATGAAATGCCTGCGGTATCGCTCTATAATTAATCATAACTAGCTGTTTCCCGCGACTACGTCCGCGTGGAATTTATTACGATTCGATCTTATGAGATTTAGTTTTTTTTTGTGCGGAACGTTAATTATTTTTCTAAAATAAATGATGCTATTTTTTTTTTGTAATAAGTACCGCTTATACATATGCATTTAGTAAAAAATGTGTTATTTTGACATTACAAACAGAAACTACAATTTTATTTATTTGTATATAGATAATTTTATGTCTACACCGTTAATTGAATTACTATACCGTTATCTTCACAGCTTATCAAAAGTTCACTGCCGAGCTTGGGCCTCCTACATAGTTAAACTTACAGATTACTTGTCATATTACAATACTTGGCAGGCGCATTGGCTACCGAAGTTTAATATTTTTGAGTTGTTTCTTGTTTCCCTCTATCGCCTCTTACGACAGCCACGAGACTATATGAGGTAGTAGTTATTCTTACACTGCCACTACACGGTCTGTATTTACTATATTATAGTAAAATTCTTGGAATCCGTAGAGAAATATATTATATCAAGGTTAAAAATTTTACACACAGTTTAATTCAGAATTTATTCGTGTGTAGACTGAAAACTGACGACAAATCTTAACAGCCCACGACGCTCACGTGAGTGTCACTGAGCTTGCTATTATACTTATAACGCGAATATTATAGCCCTCGTTGTTTTAACTTGATGTGTACGTAAAGACGCAAACAGAAATATAGAAAAAACAGGCATAAAATGTGTTTCATACCCCTTTACTATGTTATTATTGTTATTACATTACATATTAGATTCAAAGTCTGAATATTTTCATTCTAAATGTAATTTCATTCCTTATATAAGCTTTCTTCTTTTTTCTTTATGTAGGCTCATAATATTCTTAACATAAGATCCACGTAAAAATAAAAATGATGTGTGTTATCTTGTTTGATGTACACACAAAGACAAGACACATCATTTGTATTTTTTTTACGCGTACTAATTAATTTATCGTCTTTATTATAATTGATTTCCACAAAGTAACGCTAGGTTATGTAAGCTATCTTATCTTTATTAATTAGAAACTCTTTCGATTGACTTTTATGACATATAATATAATTTTATATAGTCGAAACTAGTAACGCCATCATACTTCCAGATTATAAATGGATGTCAAACATAATCGTCACCAATTCTTGTATATTCATTATGTAATAGGTTTTCTCGAAAACGGCTCCAACGATTTGAATGAAGTTTTGTTTTGATAATATTTTAATTTCCAAGTTTATCTACATTGGTTTTATTCCTGAGAAAATTATAACTTATTTTAATGCCGAGCTCGGTCGCCCGGGTACCGGTGTACATAATATAAAGTAACTTTAGGCCCAGTTTTCACAACACATAACAAAGGTACCTATATAATATTCACACCTTTTTAAGTTCTTTGAAAATAATTGCATTCGTATTTACGCCATATAATGATATAAATGCGAATAAATTCTTATACGTACTTAATACCTTTTTTTATAAAAGTGAAGGTAACAACTGAATACACAGTCCACCTAATAGTAAGTGGATACTGTGATGTAAGGGAGTTATTTACCATAATTGCCACGCTTGGCGTGGCAACCGCAGTTTTATATCTTTCGTCACTAGGAAGACGCTGTTGCCCGTCTCCTGATTTGTTTCCATCTGTCGCCTCCTACGACAACCAAGAGTAGATATGGGGTAGTGGATATTCTTACACCGCCACTACACGGTAAGTAGGTACAGCAAGCTTATAATGCTTATTATACTTTGATATTCTGAGAGAGCGTGACCGGACCTCTGGTCGAGCAAAAAGTACATCTGCAGAGTGGCTTAACCACCTAATGCGCTATTTAACGTTGACTTTAATTTAAAAAATAATAATGTTGTTTAATAATTTGGGCTACGAATTTTTGTTTCTTCTTCTTTTTAGCTCGTAACAGCCCACTGATGAACATGCCTCTTCTACTATACGGAGGATTCGCCATTATTGACACGGTCTTATCAAACGTTTCGCACTTTTGTCGTTGCTCCCCGTCGTCGTTACAGGAATTTGCATATTCCATCCTGGGATCTCCCATCGACGCCCTATACGACATCTATTGGACGAAACAGGGTAGTGGATTCTCTTATTTTACCACACATTATAGACTTTGGTTTACTATTAAAAAATATTTAAATTCCTGGGAAATTTTATAACGTCCTCGGTACAGTGTTTCCGTAAATTATTAATAAAAAAGCTGACCGTCCACCTAATAGTAAATGGTACCGCAACACACGGACACCTGCTACTAATTTCAAGCTAAGAAGGTCACAGACGCGTTATCGATCCCTGGTGCAATACCTCACTGACTAACATTATATTGGCTCTTTTATTATTCTAAATACAGATTACTGTAGTGGTAATACTGGTGCTTGGCAGCAGAAATAGGTTACAGAGTAATACTAACCAAGACACATATAGCACAGTATAAATATTATATATTTAGTTTGTTCGCTTAGATATGGTCGTCTTTGTGTCGCGCAGCCTAGGCACATGCCGCATCTTGTCAAAGACGTCGCCGCGAAATCAAAGGACGCCGCGGGTGGCGTACACCTGCATGAAAATTTGGTATTTTAAAACGAAACACTGTAGTGAAAGGTTATTTTTTGACTCTGCTACGTATGCAGAAAAAGTTTTTTAGTCCTTGGGAGGACAGTGAAGTGCCTCAAGATAAAATTTTGTAGGAACCAATAACAAAAATTCTATTTTAGTATGGATTAAGAACGTGATAAGGTTGTGTGTCTTATTATAAATAAAGGTGGCTATGACTCCGACACTCCTAGTGATGAAGAAAAGTGTCTATGCCATCAAAAACGTAACTTGTAAAAAAAAAAACAAGTCCAAGTTATTCAGTCCCTACTTATGGGTCCTTCTGTCTCAAGTTATTACGTAATTTGCTAACCTAACAACATCTTATAGTGACCATATCAATATTAAAAATCTTTTATGTTTTCAATACATAGATTGACTTGGCCATCGCATGAAAACACAATGTATCTCACAAGTAATACATATTATATTAAATTATATTGTTTAGTCAAATAATATGATTAAATGTGGTGAGGACGTAAAAGGAGACTGTGACAAATGTCAGATAGAAAGGTTGGTATAACAGATGGACTTACCGATCTTTTTTTCGCCTGCGCTAAACATAAACTATCCATACTGGCGATATGAAATGGCTTCAAAGATACCAGACGATAAATCATCCCTACTGTGGTAAATTTCCATGATAGGGTGACAAACGAGCACACAGTCCACCTGATTGTAAGTGGTTGCTGTGACCCATAGACATCTACATCTATCCTCGTTTGCAAATCAAAATGCAGATGCATTGTCACCCGTGAGGACTAAGATGGAATGCCCCTTTTCCAGTAAAAAGGGTCTCCAGTTCTGTACACTCACCATACGAAACACAGCAAGTTTTAAGCTGCTATTTTACGCTGGTATTCTGTGAGAGCGTGGTCCTTCCCCGGTCGAGCCGACCCATTCGTGCTACAACTATACTACTAATATAGCTGCAGCATGGCTCTACCACGTATAAAAGGTATGATTAAATAGCGAAAAAACCCGCAGCTGTAATTTAAATCTTAGTAAAATTTTACGTATTATATGTCAAAAAATCAATAGGCGAGAAACCTAAAAACTCATGTATACAGATAAATAAAATTGAAGTGTCTGTTCATAATGTTAAAATAACAGCTGTTTACTAAAAGCATATGAAAGGATATACGGTACTAATTACAAAAAAGGACTACAAGAAAAGAGCTTACACCTTTCTAAAGGCCGGCAACGCACCTGCAATTCCCCTCGTGTTGCGGTTGTTCATGGGCGGCGGTAGTCATTTACCGTCATGTGAGCCGTATGCTCGCTGGCCCCATCTTCTATAAAAAAAAAAACAATTTTTAAAATTTTCGTCTGTCTGTCTGTCTGTCTCTGTATGTCTGTTTGTTGCGCCTAATCTCCGAAACGGCTGGACCGATTTCGACGAGACTTACTGGCATATAGATGATGTTATAAGGAGTAACTTTAGACGCTTTTACTTTAGAAGAAGAATTAGGGTTCTGCGCAAAAAATTAAAACCCATGAAATCGTATTAAATTCCACACGGGCGAAGTCGCGAGGGACAGCTAGTGTAAAATATGTCAAAACGAGAGTATTCGATATCGAGTCGAAGCCACAGCAGGAAATTAGCAAAGCGATCGCCGTTCTGCATGACAGTTTAAACTTGTTATTTAATTATTTAGGAAAGGCCGCCTGAAATGATAATAATGATTTAAAAAAATATTCCCTATTCTTAAAGTATACTACATAATAGAAAATTTTTCTATAACCAATAGTCGCATTGCGGTCGAAAATTGGCCGTAATTCATAAAATTTTTAAATTTGTATTAAAAATGGAACATTTAAAATTACGCAAAATTAAATAGGTAGTAATTATTTGTTGGCAATATTTTATAGTTCTTTGGCTATTATCTCGACTCCGTGCTACTGTTTAATCACAGACTATTTTATTTCTCTTTAATTTATTTTTTTGGGATTTTTGTCGAAACGACATGCCAATCTACTGCTAACACTAAAAAACAATCTAAGAAAGTATGATTGTGAGTACAAGTTAAATTACTAACCTAAAAATAAACTGAGAAAATATTTAAATAAAACTAATTTTACGGATTTTGTCGCGTATATTAAATTATTTTTATATTCTATGTGCCTTCTGTACTACCCTATTTCAGAGGAGTCACAGACAAGGTTGGCTACATCTTGAAGCAAGCTTCTATTAAAACATACTTCAAGCCGCTGAAGAAGATTGGTCAATTTTTACCATACGTCAAGTGTCATATCCCTCTACAAGATGCAGGAGTGTACAAGCTGGATTGTGAATGTGGTCTCTCGTACATAGGACAAACGAAAAGATCTATAAAAACCCGCGTTAAAGAACATATAGCTGACGTGAAGCACCGACGTATCGGGAAGTCTGCAGTTTGTGAACATGTTCAAGATTGTCCCCGCCATTACATTAGATTTGATAGACCACAAATCCTCGCAAAAGAACACCGATTCCTACCAGGGATGATTCGCGAGGCTATTGAAATTAAAAAACCTAATTTCAATAGAGAAGATGGATGGGTGCTGCCATCTGCTTGGGGTCCCATAATTAATAAAGTTGAATCCAAACCCAAGTATACCACTGCTAGACTTCAAGATACTGTAAGCTCATTCTGCGTAAATCGAACCAAAAATTAATATTAAAAAACTGAAGGAGCCGGGCTAACATTAGGACGTCAAACACCTCAGTCCCCCGTGACCATGGGTGCTGGAAAGCACCTGAAAAGTCGGGAATATAAAAATAAGTTAATATACGCGATAAAATCCGTAAAATTAGTTTTATTTAAATGTGTAGTGTTCGCGTAAATATAATAAAGCATTAACTGAGAAGATAATTATTCCGTCCTAGTAGCAAGCCGGAATAACTCTCTTGACATATTTGATTTCGGGTTTGATAAAAATATTTGCAGTAACTAGATCGACATCTAAAACATTCACGTCAAATTCTTTCAACACAGCCTGTCTATCTTTTTCATTCTTGACACACTCCATCAACAAATGAAAAAAACATCTTCAATTTTGTAGCATTCAACACAATCCGGTGAAGGTTTTTTCCCATTAAGAAAGTGAACTTTGTTGATGGAATACGACCAGAACGAAGCCTTAGGGCTAACTTAACAAAATTTCTGCAGAGAACACAATCATTAAACAAAGGTACGCGATAAGGCTTTTGTTTTAAATTTTACTTGAATTTGCTGTACACATATATAAATTATATATTTCTGCAATCCTGCATAAAAACTTTAACTATGCCAATTCTCACACTCCACCCTGCGCGCAATATGCTAAAAAGGGTACAAAGTTTTCCTTTTACGTATAATAATATATTACATAACATTATGCTAAAGTTTGAAGAAGTCGATTACCTGTGTAATGGACAGTTTTGACAGTTATTAAGATCGTTTTATACCTATTAACAACTTTTGTTTACTGTCATTTTTTTACGTAACATTTTACTTATTTCATTTTAATTACTTTTTCTTACCGAATAAACTGAATAACAATAAAAGCAAAGTGCGCAGTTATGTAATTAATTAAGCTAGTAGGCTAGTCTTAACATTAATGTATATATCAATGTGTGATACATTTAAAAAAATTATTACATACTTTGATTTATTGAATGGGAAAAACCCATGTCAACAGTAGACTGCTACGAGGTAATAAGAAAGATAAGAATTATAATTTATAAATGTATGATATCTTATTTTACTTTATTTATTTTAAGCTAAACGTTATTTGTTTCTTAGTCGTCGTAGCTAACGTTATCACTGGCGGCACGGACTGGTTGTGCACTTTCGTCTTAAAGTTCAGAGAAATATCCGACAAGAAGATTTTTCACGGGTGATTTATGAAACCGAAATACGGTCCTTTACTGCTGGCCGTATGAGGGACCGTACTAGTAATAACGAGTAACGAATATATTATATTATATATTCGCAGAAGAACAACAATAGCTAACATAGCCTAACAGATCAGTAAACTGAAGAAGCAATAGGCTCGCCATATAGCTCGAAGAACCGACTAGCGATCAAAGGGAAGAGATGAGGAAATATTTTTGAGTGGCAGGCTTATTGTGACCCTCCACTAGTTGGAATGACACCCTGATAGTGATACAGAGATAACATGCAGGTAACATGGGTCAAGACCGTATTTTATGGTATTCTATAGGATAGAATAAAATAGAATAATTGTTTTTCAATATTAAATAATTCTTTTTCAAAGTGATTTTAGTAGAGGAGGTGAAGTGTGTGAGTTATCATCGCTGAAGCTTACCCTCTGTCGTAGAGGCATCTACAAATAAATATTACATGAAGTAATCATTTGTAGCCCATTCAATTTTTACCCCCATGGAGAAATCGACCTAGCAATCTACAGCGCCGCCGATACATTCAAATCAAAGTAGTTTCAATTTGTTTCGAGCACACTTTTAATTTTAGTACTTGGGCCGCCCAAGTTCCATACCACAACGTAGACAATAAGACGATTTATTGAATAAAACTATGTTTACGGATTTTATCGCGTTTAATTTACTTATTTTAATTCCCGACGTTTCGGGTGCTTTACAGCAAATCATTGTCTTGGGAAGGGCTCAGATGTTTGACGTCCCGATGTCATAGTTAGCCCGACTACCTTCCGTTTTTGAATATTAATTTTGGTCCGATCTACGCAGAATGAGCTTACAGTATCTTGAAGTTTTGCAGTGGTATGCTTGTTGTTGGATTTAATTTTGTTAATTATAGGATCACAAGCAGATGACAGCACCCATCCATCTTCTTTCTTTCTTTTTTTTATTTCAATAACGCGAGGGGCGTATCATCCTTGGTAGGAATCGGCGTCCTTTGGCGAGGATGTGATCTATATGTGAGGCACCGACACTCTGGGAAATCTGCAGTGTGTGAACATGTTCAAGATCGTCCCCACCATTACATCAGATTTGATCGAACACAAATTCTCGTATCGTTTACGTCCTCTCGTGACCATGGATTGCTGTAAAGCACCCGAAACGTCGGGAATTAAAATAAGTAAATTAAACGCGATAAAATTCGTAAACATAGTTTTATTCAATGTGGAGTGTTCGCTTAAATATAAGAAATCGTTAAGTACTATCGAATTTAAATTCTTATTGGCGATGATTTTCAAAAAATAATTTCTTTCCAAATCTTGTTCTTCAAATACATATATGGCACGACTGACTTTTGCCCACAGGCTTCGCACGTGTGGAGTTACATAATTTTGAATTGTTATCAGGAAGATTCTGTTGCCCTTCTCCTGTGTCATTTCTTCCGGTAGACGCTTACGAAACCCCCGTGGGTTTAAAATAATATCATATTATCCCGTGATAATATGATATTATTTTACACCACCACTATACGGCGATCTAAGTCTAGGATAAACTAAGAGAATGTTGAGACTATTACGGTTCCTTATTAGCCTTGAGTTCAGTCCGAGTTGGCACGACCTTCTTACTATATTTTTCTTCTTCTTCTTCTTTATTGGTTTATAAATTTTCACTGGTGGACTTGGACCTGTCCCGTTATAAAAAGGATTTGCCTAAATCTTGAGATTGATGATCAACTCGGCATCTTAAAAGAAAAACGATGTAAGAGAATATTACATCGCCCTCAAATGTCTAACAGATAAAGAATTAACTCTTTAAAAAAATACTTGAGATGTCAGTAAGATTACGATAAGTAGCGCTTAATATGCTGCAATAGTCTATATACTTCTAAGCTTGGAGAGTATCGCAAACTCTCCCATCATAGGAAATAACAATGTCTGAAATCAGACTGTAGGCTTATTTCAATAGTATTAATGGTGAAGTTAATTTCGGAAATTATGTATGATTAACCGTAAAAATTATCCGTTGTTGACTCAAAATATCATCCACGATTGTCAAAAGGATTTGTAACTCTGCTCTCAACCACCGTCTGTTATAGTTTACACCTGGCTGATCCATACACATTTTTATATCTATAGAAAGCAACAAGGTCAGGTGTTTTTCTTAATAGACCTTTCCCAAAACCATGAGACGATAAGTATTACAAGACTTTCTTATTATCCGATGTCTCTCTTGATCATATAATTTATATTTGTGTATATCTTTTAAACCAGTATGAGTCATTTAGCTGTCCCCTCATGTAATGCAGCCGTCGCGCGTGTCTTTCACATCAACGAGCAACCCTCCTGTCGATAAACCGAGGGAACAAATTTAAATGGGAAATGCCTGGAAATGGCTCACGCTATTGTCCGATTGCCTTGGGGTAGATAGCGAGGGCACAATATCTTCATAACAAATCGTTAGTGTATTTATTTTGTGTGTGAAATCAAAATAACTGATACTATTACATACAAGAATGATAGCAACTGGACGTGTAATGTTATCTTTGGATACCCAAATCAATGCCCTTTTATTCTCCCCCTTCAAAATTGTCTTATAATTTATTTAACGAGTAACAAAAGTATAAAGCTCCGCCACACTATGCTCCTTGCGCTGCTCACCGCTCTGCTCCTCGCGCTGCCGCGATTTTGCCCTCTCTGTCTACACACTGCTCTACTCGCGAAATTAATCGCGACGGTCCGCACTATGTTGCTTGCGTTTTCAACTCAATGGATGTTGAAACTGTGACAGCGTGCGCATTGTATCCATATTAGTAGTCCGGTTAGGTAGCTATACTGAATATATATCCATATATTTAGTATAGCGAGTTATATCAATGTCATAAAAAGAAATGTACGTCATCATCCTCGCCAACAGAGATGGTGGATGACATCTAGTCATTGCAATAGAACGACGCTTCCGTAACGAGCGGTCGATTATGTGGCTGGCCACTCGCGCCTATATTGCCAGTCCTTTGACTCGCACCCAAAAAACAGACAAAGTGCGGCAGGGGGGACAGAATTTAAGTAAAGTAAGTAAATTTAACAGTACAAAATTTCGTGATGAGACCTGATGAGACATGTCTGAGAGACATTTCGAGGACATAATATATATTTTTAAATATTTCGAGGACATAATATGTCAACGCGCACGGGAAAGTAGGAGTACTGCGTTAGTGCTGCTTCCAAATCCTCTTAGAAATCACGACATTTCTGCGCCCAACTGTAGTATGTATGCAGTCTGTAACTTGTGCTTTTGATTTAACATTTCTTGTAAACATTCTACTAAAATGTAAAATGCACGTTTGTAAAGAGAGTTGCACTATATACGATTCAAATGTTAGGAATCAGCATAAACTCTAGGCACGTTACCGTTGCAGCCAATCAAAAGTCTACTGCTGAACATAATTCATCCCCATAAATTACCTCATAGGAAGAATATTTGCCACAATTGCCACGCTTGGCATGCGGGTTGGCAACCCCAGTTTCAATTTATTTTATAGTTGTTATTTGAAAGACGCTGCCGCCACTATACGGTAAACTATTCCTCATTCCTTTTTAATATAAGTTTGTATCGTGTAGTGACATGTATCGTACATCGTCCCAAAGGTGTTATAAGAGGTGACAGAAGGAAAAGAGGTCAGGAGATGGGCAGCAGCATCTTTTTGATAACATCAAAGTCACAATAAAAAGATGCAGTTACCAACCAGCGACCTATAGCGATATATCACCCATGATAACCCGGCAAGGGATACAGAAAATCAATGCATGCAGGTGGCTCGGCACATGCTTTGTGGTATTACTTGGGGAAATCCAATGTTCAGCAGTGGGCTATGGACTGTAATGAATGAAAAATATACTAAGTATGTGCAGGTACTTGCAGTGTGGTGTCGGTGTAAAAGTGTCCACTACCCCATACCAGTAGGTATCGTAAGAGGCGACAGATGGAAACTGAAAGAGGTGGTGTTTAGCAGCTTCTTAAAAAAGCTAAAAATAATAAAAGTCTAAGCGAATTTACTATGGCAAAAATCTTCCTATGGTGTAATCATTGGGGGAGGCCTATGTTCAGCGTTGGTCTTTAACTGTAATAAGCTGCAATGATTGAAGGAATAAAAGGGTATTCAGAAAAGGAAAGGAAGAAGGAAAAATTTTCTACGCGGTAGAACCATGCTGCAGCTATATTAGTAGTATAGTTGTAGCAAGTATAGGTCGGCTCGACCGGGGAAGGACCACACTCTCACAGAATACCAGCGTAAAATAGCAGCATAACACTGCTTTGTTTTGTATGGTGAGTGGGGAGAACCGGAGACTTTTTTTACTGGAAAAGAGGCATTCCATCTTAGTCCTCACGGATGACAACGCATCTGCATTTTGATTCTTGATTGAAGATAGATGTAGATGTCTATGGATCACAGCAACCACTTACCATCAGGTGGGCTGTGTGCTCGTTTGTCACCCTATCTATAAAATATGTAAGTAAAAAAAATAAGTGTAGATTTATAAGACAAGTTATTATTATTAAACTGATATATCAACTATAAATTATAATCATACATAGTAACATAAATATACATAACATATATGAAATGTGATATAGTTAAATTACATATAGATAACACAAGTGTTATAAAAGAAAGAGATCAGCTACAGGTTAATGAGTTTGACCATTGCAGCAAAGAATATGAGAAAGCTCTCGGGTTTATTGCTGCATTTAAGTTACAGTTGAATGAGGCTAATGAGCAAATAGCACAATTTAAAGCATACATAGATAACCTAAAAGCCTCCCAGACTTAAAGCCTGTTCTCTGAGCTTATTCAATGTAATAATTCTAAAATATTACAGCAATCTGCTACAATAGATTTGACAGGTGACGACTCTCCACTTCAGAAAAAACAGTAAGGATTAATATTAGTAAAACCAAATTGAAGAAATACATAAAAGTTAATATAGGACATGAAAAAAATACAAAAGTTAATAAAAATAAGATTAATACCAAAAAATATGTTAATTTATGTAAAGAAAAGCAAGCATTGGTATATGAACTTAAATTGTATCCAACTGAGGAGGATAACATTAAAAAATGTTATGAGACTGACGTGAGTGCCTTAAATCAGAAATTTTACTACTTTCTAACTCCCTTCAAACTGTGTCTAATAAATAAAAATCAGCCCCAAATGATATAAAAGAACACATACTGGCTATGGATAATCTGGTAAAGACATGTAAATATAATGAGGAGCGCTTTGACTCTTTAGTAAAACATCAATGAGAGTGTCCGCGATCAATACCAGTTTCCTCAGAGTCGGTGTGTGCTGATAATATTATATCACCACCAAAACTCTACGAGAGTACCATAGCAAAGGAGATTAAAATCAGAAACAATATATTTGACTTTCAATAAGATTGACTTGTAATCAATATTGAATAAAAAATTATTCTGTTCTATTCTAAACTAAAAACTTAATGTATAAAACCGTTATTATATGCTACTTAATGTGAAAAAATATTCATTCTAAATAGGCATTCCATCATAGTTCTCAGAGGTGACATTGCACATGAACGTAAGGCTTGAAGTCGATCGGAGTTGTTTACTTTTCACTCAATAGCCTCAGTAGCCATTTATCATTCGTTGATTCGACGTTCGACTCAAATTACTTGACTCGATGTCAAATTAATGTTATAACAATTAGTAAAATTAAAATTTTGTAAATCCGACTTCAATATAAATTATTAAGGATATCTCAAAAACTACTGATCCAGACCTTGATCAAATTTATATGGGACCACATGAAAATCACCAGCTTTCAAATAAAAAAGAATCATTAAAATCGGTTCACATAGAAAAAGTATTGAGGCAACACACATAAAAAATACAGTCGAATTGAGTACCTCCTCCTTTTCGAAATCGTTTAAAAAAAGGAATGTAACATAGCTAAGGCAATTTCATCACCATTTCTTTTAACAATATAATTATCTTATATTTTTAAAACTTAAATACCTATTAATTAAATTCCAAGAACACGTCTGTTGTCACGCATATTGAGAGATTAGTCCATTCTTACTACAAATGCCAGGTGGATCAGTAAGCACAGAGCTATTATTCTCGCACTCGTAACGTTTCTCTTCATCACCAGTACTCTGTGTTATTTGGATTTAAACTAACCTTTGATTACTTGATCTCTAGATCTGAAAAAATGCACCAAAAAATGATAATTAAGAGTAGTAACTGAGGTAATGTAAAATAATATTTATTTTTATAAAATAAGTAACAATAGAGCACACAGTTCAACTGATGGTAAGTAGATGCCGTACCCCACAGACATCTACATCTATCTTTGATTAAGAATCACAATGCAGATGCGTTGTCACCCCTGAAGACTAAGATATTTCCAATTAAAAGCGTCTTCGGATCTCTACACTCACCATATGAAACACAACAGCATTGAGCTAAAATTTAACGGTGGTATTCTGCGAGAGCATGGTCGTTCCCTGGTCGAGCCAACTCATTAGTGCTATAACCATAAATACTCAATGGCAGCATGGCTCTACCACGTGTAACTATCATTTGTAAGCAATAGCATATTTTTCCTTTCTTTCTACGGCTTCGCTAACCTACCCTTCAAACTATTACATTCTTGAAACTCTGGTCATAATATTTCATCAACCTTCTAAATATTTTTGAAGTTTGAAATAACTGACCCTCTATTTAATGGTAGCAGTATGAAATTTAAAGTAGTGTAGTATATTTAAATATTAAATATTTAACATTCATTGTAACAATGATTTTAGGTAAAAAAAATGTGTAGCATTATTGAAAAAAAAAACAGCTACAAATACATCGGATATGCTTTGAAATTCATATTGGACAACTATTAAAATACGAGTATACCTAATCTATAAGTGAAATATCAGCTAAAGCAGTTGATTAACCTCGGAGATATTACTTTCAATAAAAGTAAATCTACATCTACACTCTACAATTATTTTTTTTTTACTATTATAAAGAGAAAAGATTTGTTTGTTTGTTTGAATAGAATAGGCTCCGAAACTACTGGACCGATTTAAAAAATTCTTTCACCATTAGAATCCTACATTATCCCTGATGAACATAGGCTATATAATATTTTCAAAAAAGTTAGAGATCCGTATGAAAACTTCGTTAATGTAACCCAAGGTGTGAAAAAAATACCAAAAAGAATCCTTATATCGCGTACGCTGCGGAAACAATTGATAATAGAGCAAAGTGATGTACTTCAGTTTTATAGAGGATATCAATATCTACAAAAATGTCTGCGATACCATATGTTTAACTATTACAGTTATGTCACAGTAACTACTTTTTCATGTTAAAATGTGAAATAGTAACGCCGGTACAAACTAGGCCACATTATTCGTATCAGTACCTGTATGATGCATAACCAACAATTACGTTAACCATGTAATTTTGTAACATTTTTCACTTTTTAAATCTTTGTTAATTCAGAAACCGTCCGTCGTGATATCTCTCTCGCAGTTCGAAGTTCGCATGTAGCAAGGCGCAGAAGCGTGATATACGCTGGTGAAACCGCGGGGCACAGCTAGTTCTAGTATTTTATATTGTAATATAAGCGTAACGTCGAGTGCTCTATAGCGCATCGTTTAAAAGTTTGATCGCGGCGCTTTAGCTTTGCGGGTTCAAATCCTGCGTGAAACAATTGTTTCTATGGCCTACAATCAATTGTTTTGAGTTTAAATGCGTGTCATCGTTGAATTTATGTATGTAAACTGCCTCTACGACACAGGAGAAAATCCTACTATTGATCTAACATCTTTTTACATTTATTTTATTTGTAGGAGCCATAATAGTTGAGGGTGGAGGGACGCTGGCCCCTTAAGTTTAGGACGTATGCAGTAGTATGCGTATATTATCCGTTTTACCCTAACACGCCAATATTAGAAACAAGTCAAGATTTTAAATAATGTTAGTAGATAAAAAGTATCAATTACTTTTAATACCTAGAGACACGTGCAATTCAAGAAAGAAAATATACTCATAAGTAAGTGATAACTAATATAAAAAGTTGGTACACAAACCCTCGCAAAAATCGTAACAAAACAACTTTTTTTTTCTCTCCACAATCAATTCATTCGGGTGTTGTTTTGGTTGACCTTTCTTAATAGAATAAGGTGTGACAAACGAGCCTACA
This sequence comes from Parnassius mnemosyne, assembly GCA_963668995.1. Classification (NCBI taxonomy): domain Eukaryota; kingdom Metazoa; phylum Arthropoda; class Insecta; order Lepidoptera; family Papilionidae; genus Parnassius; species Parnassius mnemosyne. The sequence goes on from CAVLGL010000126.1 coordinate 39,919,101, forward strand.
ATCCACCTGATAATAAGTGCATGCTGTGGCCCATTGACATCTATATCTATCCTCGATTAACAATCAAAATGCAGATGTGTTGTCAGCCCTGTGGACTAAGGTGGAATGCCTCGTTTCCAGGAAAAAGAGTCTCTGGTTCTCTACACTGACCAAACGAAACACATCAGCATTAAGCGGCTATTACACGTTGGTGTTCTGTGAGAGCGTGGTTCTTCCCCGGTCGCGCCGATCCTTTCTTTTTACAACTAAATAACAGCCACATGGCTCTACCGCGTATAAAACTGTTATGGCGTCGCCGGTCACACGTGTCACGAACTGAGAAATTGATTGAGCGCTATCCATTATGGTATTTTTTACCCACACTATACTTTTTACGCGGTCGTCCCTACATAATAGATGTTATATATTATATTTGAGTAATAAACGAGTTAGCAGGCCACCTGATTGTACGTGGCTGATACAGACCATACACATCCGCAACGAATTTTTGTTGTCACCAGTGCAGACTAAGATGGAATAATTTACAGTCATTTAATAATTACTTACTTTTTTAGTTTTAACTTTTTTAAATTATTCCAATTTCGTCTCTAGTGAAAAGTACTTTGCAGTGGAAATAATCCAGACCGAGTCCTATTCAGAATAATGTTCCTGTTAATAAGGTGTGGTAACGAAAAAAGATTATTTTATTTAATTGAAATATGGCAAAATCTTCGTAAATGTCATGAAAATATGAAAGCTTGGTCACCCTAGTTTTGAAGAGTAGATGAACTATAGTAGATACACTTTATATATCGTTTACTTACGTAACTTTGTCAGTAAAGCTTCCCGTTCAAACATGCGTTTAATAATACCTGCGGCGGAACATCGCAAACTATTAATAAAGTTAATTGTTAAGATCCGCCTCACTCTAAAATGCATGGATTGTACATATATACTTTCACTGAAATATGTTTCGATGACTTGATATTATATATTAAAGAGAAAACTTCCAATAAGTGACGACGACATATCGAAATCTCCATGTCTGAAGAATTAAAAAAAATATTTTGAAGTAATGTGAAGTTGGCCAACACGCATTGGAGTATCATGGTGGACACTTTCTTGCCCTGAACCCTCTCAGAAATGAGAGGGGGCCCGTGCCTAGGACATAGGACGTATATATATATATATATATATATATATATATATATATATATATATATATATATATATATATTTTTTTTTTTTTCAAGTTTTAAAATAAGTTTAACATACAAAATGTTTATACTACAATGCATCGAGGTGATGAGATCATCATGTTAGTTTCCATAGTGGATTCTAACGACACCCTTAAAAAATAAAACGATGGACGATCTCACACCGCCACCACACAACTTAAACAACACACTGTTCATTGGTAGATTTAAATTAGAGCAAGGAGGCGTGCTATAACGGGTTGTCAGTGGCACATTCATATCTAAATTAATTAGTCATTTTGTGTTACAGTCGGTGGTCTCATTAATAAAATAAATTATTTTAATTAAAAACATTAATAAATAAATAAAGGTCCATTTAAAATTACAATTTAATGTTGTCAATGTTTACATATTTGTCAAACATCTTAATTTAATATGATAATCTTACTTAAAAATATAGTATAATATTACGTAATGGAGTTGTTCTCGCCAATTTTGAGCGTAATGACAGTTATCAAATATAATCGCAAGTTATTAACTATGCAGAACATATTGAAGTGCTAAAAATAAGCATAGAGGAACTTTTTGGTTCTAACCTACCGCTTTTGGATGTTATTGTTGTAACTTTCCTGCGTAGTGTAATAAGATGAGATCAACCATGTACGAGTATATAAAGTAGTTGGTTACGACATAATTATGTAGTTTTTGCCGCCTTACTCATGTTAAGTTTCTTCGCTCCTCATCAAATGAAAAGATTAGCATTTCAACTAATTTCACTGGGTTCATTAACAATTCCTATAATATTAACGCAACACTGCTCTGGAATTCTTTGCCGGCAGATATAAGAAGAGCGCCAATTAAGGGCCCTATTAAGAGTGTGGCGGATTGGGATTATTTTACTAGATATAGTGGACTGTATTGAGAATCTAAATCCCCTGAAACGTTCAGTTACCGCAGTCACAAAATCACACCAAAAACAGCAATAAACTACTCACGGTCTTACTAGCCAGCCTCCCAAGATCAGCAAACGTTGACAGCTCCTGGTAGCTTCTTCTACACGGTAGAATACACTAGCAATTAGATTGTACACGGTACACTCTGGAGTAGTCCCTTTTTTTAAGTTTTTGGAGAGATGTTCACATCACGAACACAAAGAGAATGTGTGTGGCTTGTCTCGCCTCCTACCCTCCTCTTCTCTTTTTTTTAACTCCACAGATTATTACAACGCATATTACGTCGCAATGTTGCCACTAGGTGTGACCGGCGCTCCGATCGTAGCAGATCATTGTGCCTCGGTATAAATTTTGTGAGTTGCGGTTTATTACTGAACACACCCCCCACCGAAACCATCTTGATGGTTTCTCCTAACTATATGAAAAAGATATTAGAGAAAATATTATAACTTAAGCTACGGAACATGCAAAATAACGCTGAGACACAGAATGTCCTCAACGAGAAAAAAAATATTAATACACGTAAAAACTAATTTGAATAAGGTAGAGGACTCAGTTTATTAACTGGTCTCTGTAGAGTACTCTTTTGAGTGCGAAGCGTAACACAACGAACAATCCCATCTGGACCGGGGTGAAGAGCCTCAATTCTACCCAAAGGCCAATCGCACGGCGGTACATTATCAGTTTTTATGATTACGAGATCACCTATTTTTATATTAGATCTATCCGAATGCCACTTTGCTTTCTGTTGCAGCGTATTTAGATATTCGTGACTCCATCTACGCCAAAACATTTGTGAACATTTTTGAATATATTGCCAACGTGATAATCGATTTATTGTTATATCCTCTACATTATACTCAGGTACTGCTGTTAACCCTTTTCCAATTAGAAAGTGTCCCGCAGTCAAAACGTTGAACTCATCAGGATTATCACTAGCTGGTAACGGACAAAGCGGCCGCGAGTTGAGAATCGCTTCTACTTTACAAAACACTGTTGTGAGTTCCTCGAACGTCAAACTTTTTTCTCCTACGGCTCGCGTTAATAGATACTTGGCGGATTTAATTCCAGCTTCCCAGAGCCCACCCATATGTGGTGCACCAGGGGGATTAAATCTCCATATAATTTGTCGTTTTGAGCAACCCTCTAATATATTGTTTTTTTGTTCGAGCATAAATCTTTGTACTTCGGTTAAATGCTTACTAGCAGCTATGAAATTAGTTCCGCAATCCGAATAAAGGAAGGAGCACACACCGCGTCGCGCTACAAATCTGTCTAAACACGCGAGGAAACAGTCCGATGACAACGACGATAAGACTTCAAGGTGTACAGCTTTTGTCGAATAACAAATAAATAATGCTAAATATGACCGTTCAACCCTAGCATTTCGTCGTAAACTTTCTTTTGTAAAGAACGGACCACCGAGGTCCACCCCTACATGCTCAAAAACATTACAAGGTATCAATCGGGCTGCTGGCAAAGGTGCCATCTCAGGCTGTAAGAGCACTGGGTTGTGTTTAAAACAAATTTTGCATTTGGACAAAACTGACCGAATAATGCGACGGGATGCTAAAATCCAAAAATTTTGATTAATAATGTTTTGTAAGGTGCGTGGACCTACGTGTAAATATTTTTTATGTAAATATTCAATAAGTAACAAGGTAAATCTACTATTTTTAGGTAATAAACGAGGATGCTTCGCGTTATAAGGTAACGCTGAATAATTTATTCGACCCCCCACCCTGAGGTATCCGCGTTCGTCAATAAATGGAGATAATTTTCTCAACGACGGAACGTACTTTGTGCCCTTTGACAATCTATTTATTTCATTTGCGAAGTATGCACTTTGTACTAATTTAATTAAAACATCTTGGGCAGTATTTAATTCGTTAGTCGTCAGTATTGATTGCTTCGAGTGACCGGATTTGAGTCGGAACCATCTCAATATTCGAGCAAACGTACGTTGCAGTTTATAATAAGAAGAGAAATTGGAAAAGATTCGGTCACAGAACTCTAACTTAGTCTCCTCTATCGAATTGTTTTCATTTGTGATTAAATTGAAGGAGCCTAATGTATGATTTGATTTCATTTCGGGTGTATTACTTTCATGTTGGTTGATAAATGTTCTCACTGGCCACTGCGAATAGTCGTCGTACAACCAAGATGGGCCCTTCAACCACTGCTCACTGCACTCCACGAGCTGTGACGGAGACGCTCCGCGCGAGCATATGTCTGCCATATTGCACTCACTACTCACGTGACGCCAACAGTGTGGAGGTAACACTTCACATACCTGAGTAACACGGTTACTAACAAACGGCTTTAATTTGTAAGCTTCTGTCTGAAGCCACGTCAACACGATAGTCGAATCGGTTAACGCAGTAATACGAGTAATTTTTACACGAGTTAAAATGTCACGGACATATCTAATTAATTTGCTTAACAAAACTGACGCCATTAATTCCAACCTCGGGATAGTTAATGGTTTGACGGGGGCTACTTTAGATTTTGCCGTCACCAGGCGTACTTTAGTTTGACCTCTATCGTTACGACTGATCACATACACACAACTAGCATAACCGCGAGAGCTTGCATCGCAAAAGGCGACCAATTCACATTCGGTCTGTTCTGGTAGCAGCATATGTCTATCTATCTTGATTGCCGTTAGTCGCGGGAGATCATCAACGTAATTAAGCCAGCGCTTAGTTACGTCAGTTGGCAGCTGCTCATCCCATCCTATGCCCAGCTTCCATAAATCTTGCATTATCTCTTTCGCGATGAAAATGCACGGTGAAATAAAACCCACGGGGTCGTAAATAGAAGCTAATAATTTTAAAACAGAACGTTTAGTTGTTACTTTATCAGTCTTATCTACTGTGAAATAAAAACAGTCAGTCAAAGGGAACCATTTCAGACCTAGCACTTTGACTGAATATTCGTTACCATCTTTCATAAATGTAACAGGACACTCTCGGTTTTCTAACGGAACGCGTTGTAAAACTTTTGCACTATTACTCGCCCACCTTTTGAGTATAAAGCCACCGGAATTAAACATCTCTAAAAGTTCATCTTGTAACCGAGATATCTGTGACAATGAACTACAAGAATATAGAATGTCATCCATGTACACGCCCTCGCGCACAACCTTTGCAGCGAGTGGGAAACGTTCTTCCTCGTCATAGGCTAACTGTAAGAGGGTGCGGATAGCTAAGAACGGTGAGCAACTTAAGCCGTAAGTGACAGTTTTTAATTCATAAACGTCAATGGCATCGTTAGGCGAATGACGATACAAAATATGTTGATAACATCTATCTGACTGATTCAGTTTAATTGCCCGATACATTTTGCATACGTCACAAATCAAACAATATTCAAACAACCTAAAATTCAATATTATAGCCCCAATATCTCGATACAGATTAGGCCCGGTCAATAGAATATCATTAAGCGAAACGTTCGTGGACGTTTTAGCCGAGGCATCGAATACCACACGCAAAGGAGTAGTGGAACTACTGGGCTTAAGTATACTGTGATGAGGTATCACATATTTGCTTGGGGTGTCCCCCGAATAAAGCTCCATGTGCCCTAGATTTTCATATTCGCACATGAACTCTGAATAGGCTTGTCGTAATACAGGTGAACGATTCAACTTGCGCTCGGTGAACAAGAGTCGCCGCTCGGCTGCCGCTCGTGACGCGCCCAACGGAGGCGGGTCTGGTATGAATGGTAACGGCACTGAATAGGTACCATCCTCAGTACGACTATAACGAGCCACGAAAATGTCTTCCGCTAATTGTTCCAAAGGATTAATCGAGGGTTTGCTTGGCAATTCTTCGATTTCCCAAAACTTACGCAACGTTTGATCTAAAGACTCTTGTTCATCAAATGAGACTGATAAATTATAATTTTTTAAATTGTCCTTATCATTGCTATAAAGTTTACCACTTACAACAAACCCGAAAGCGGTATCGATCACGCTTGGTATATCCGATGAAATAATATAAGGTTTATCCTTAATTAGTTCCGAAACTATATCATTGCCCAATAGTATATCGATACGCGAACGCTTATAAAATAATGGATCAGCTAAATTAAAATTCTTATATTTATTAATAACGTCCGAGTGGAATCGAACGTTAGGCATATCAGCAGATACCTTAGTCACTACGACCATGTTCAGTGTAAAACTAGGTAGGTCAGTGTGTAGGGACCTTAATGTGCATGTAATCATGCCGTGATTTTTTACAGCCTCTCCACCGAGACCATAAATATTAAACGAACACTTCTTTCGAGGTAAGCCCAAACGTTGAGCACACTCAGTTGTAATAAATGAGCTCTGAGCTCCAGAGTCAATAACTGCACGGCAGTATTGAAGCTGGCCGCTACTATCAATTACTAACACGCGCGCCGTTCCCAATACAACACCGTAACCCGAGTGAGCGTTATTGGAATGAAGCGTATCTATCGTATAACGCTCTGAGTCACTCATAGCCTGAGACGAGACGAGTGCTTGTTGCACTTGCGAGTCAGAGCGCAATGGACGGGTGGATGTTGGCACGAGCGTGTCGCTCACTGGCTCCTTATGCAATAGATAATGATGTAGTGACGCACATACACCACAAGACATCTCACTTTTACAAGTTGAGGTATCATGATTTCCTTTTAGGCAATTATGACACAATTTTAAGGTATTGACACGGTCAATCCTTTTATCTACGGTCAATTTACGAAATTGATCGCACCTATAAATCATGTGATTTTGATTGCAATGCGCGCAAATTATTTTTTTATTTTTATTATAATTCGACACATTAGTATTTAAAACTGTCTTTGAATAACTTTTGTAGTGGTTATTATTGTTGCCTTTGTAATTGTTACATATAGACTTATTTCTTGATTGTAACGACATCGTACTATTCGATGAATGTTCGAGTACTTTAACTTGTTTATTTACAAAACTAGTTAATTCCGAAAAAGATGGAAGTGAATTTTGATCCCGATTTTCTTCAAAAAGCCTCCTAGTATGCGCATCCAACCCACGTAAGGCTAAATGACAAAATAAATAGTCATGTAAATTTTTAATTTTTAATGCCTCGATGGCTTTAAAAGAGTGATCGAATGTTTCGATAAATAAAGTAAGATTTGCGGTAGTATCTTTATTTAACGGCGTAAAGTTTATCATTTTGTCGATGTACCTACCCACGAGTATTCGATCATCTTGATATTTATTACATAAACTTTGCCATACGACAGTATAATTAGCGGCTGTTATGGGCAATTTTTTAACAATGTTTAATGCCGAACCTTTAACACATGAAAGCAAATAGTGAAACTTATCTATTTCGTCGAAATCTCGATTGTGGACAAGTGATACAAATGTATCGTAGAATGTGGTCCACTTCTCAATATCACCATCGAATTCAAATAAACGTAATTTAGGTAATGACGGCCTTACATCACTCCTATCTTTCCTACTGAGGGATGCCTGCTCGTCCGGTTTTAATCTTAAATATTGCAACCTACATGCCTTATAAAGTTCATCAAATGTATCTAATTCTCGCGTTGACAATCTTGTCTCTGGTTTTAATAATATATCTATTTCAATAATATTTAACACTGTTTCTTCAAACTTTGAGCGGACACTTTCTAATTCGGAAAAATCGGCTAAGAAATTCTGAATTTGTGTGGGATCATTTATTTGGGATCTCGCGATATCGAAAACCTTTTGTAATTTAGCAAATAGGTATTCCTTTTTAAAAATAAGTGTTTGCCTTTTAATTTGTAATTTATCCGACATTATGAACAAATTACAAAATTAATACTTTATAAACGCACCGCGAGCAATGGACATCCAGGTAAAAAAGAGGCAAATTAAATAAGGGATATTAAATTAATTAAATGCGTAGTTTTACTCAAATATATGACGTCCACGGGACGCGAATTAAGGGTAGAAAATTATTATTCGAAGATCACTAATTCGAATATATCCGGCTCGAAGGACCAGAAATGTGGCGGATTGGGATTATTTTACTAGATATAGTGGACTGTATTGAGAATCTAAATCCCCTGAAACGTTCAGTTACCGCAGTCACAAAATCACACCAAAAACAGCAATAAACTACTCACGGTCTTACTAGCCAGCCTCCCAAGATCAGCAAACGTTGACAGCTCCTGGTAGCTTCTTCTACACGGTAGAATACACTAGCAATTAGATTGTACACGGTACACTCTGGAGTAGTCCCTTTTTTTAAGTTTTTGGAGAGATGTTCACATCACGAACACAAAGAGAATGTGTGTGGCTTGTCTCGCCTCCTACCCTCCTCTTCTCTTTTTTTTAACTCCACAGATTATTACAACGCATATTACGTCGCAATGTTGCCACTAGGTGTGACCGGCGCTCCGATCGTAGCAGATCATTGTGCCTCGGTATAAATTTTGTGAGTTGCGGTTTATTACTGAACAAAGAGATAGTACATGACTTCTTCTTGAAACAAAGTGATGTTGGACGATATGAATGACAATAACCGAATTTGGGTCGAGGCGGCCAGTCTCAACGGAGATTAGCTATCTCCGTATAAGATATAGTGCACGAGAATTTATTGACAGAAAAATCCAATAACAGATTTGGCCCTACCCGGGATTTGAACCTGGAATCTCATGATCAGTATATGCGCTTAGTATATGCGCTTACAAACACTTTTTTATCGTGGGGAAATCCTCATGGATATAGGGCAACGAAAAGGTTATGCCGGACTCCTACCAGCTAAAACCCTACGGTGGTCACGGGGTTACCCTCCGGAATGCAACCGGGCCCTCTCTTTTGCTTAACTTTATTGTAGCTCGTCCCGCGGGCAGTCCTTTCTGCCCCCAGCACCCTCGCAGTGCTATCAGGATGTCTCTGGACCACTTCATCATGCTCCTCGGGAGTTACAGTTCTGGGTGTTCGGGTCTTACAACCACTAAACCAAAAAGTTAATATGGGAAATGTATATTTGAGATAGAATAAAACTGGACCGACTTTAGATAAGAGAGGAGCTGCAGAGGAGACAAATGGTATAGTGTGATGGATTGCATTTCTTGAAATGAATAAGTTTGTTAGTTACAAACTTTAACGAATATGTTTAAAAGGCACAAACTCAAATGAATAAGTTTTATAAGCAGTTCGTCACCCGACATCATCACGGTTCTTTAAAGCCTTCGCAAATAGCATATTCATTTGATAGTTATTTTCGTTCCTTCAGTTGAATCTAATTTAGTAAACGTGCATCTGCAATTGCAAAATTGCAGTTAATTTTTTGAATTTAAGAACTTAGTGTAATAATGACACCATTAGAGCTATTAATACCCTACCCTCAAAGTGGATAGTAATTGAATTTCATAAATAATCTGTATTTTTCAATAGAGGAAGCCAGTTTCGTCTAGACAGATAATTGTTTATGGTTCTCTAAACGATATTTAATTACGTGTACTTTGTGTTATTTAGAAACAGTTTAAACCGATATAGACTCAAACAACAACAAGGTAAAGTAATCAGTAATAATTTAGAGAAACTATAGGATAAGTTCTACAATTTACCATTTATCAACCAATGCACTTTTCAATCACATTGCAGGGCATGGCTTTCATTGAAGGAAAAATGTTCTTCAGTTTCCTAAATCAGATTTTAAAATATAGAATTCAGTCTTGTTAAAGTCTGATCGATAGGTTTATGCACAGCGGATTTATATAATAATGATGATAATAATGTGATTATCAGCACAGATAATTAAAAAAATAGATTAGTTTCTGAATTTATTATTTACCGAATATATAAAAGACCTCATACCATGAAGTTATTTATTACCAGCGACTTTGTTGTGTCATATTTATTAAAGTAGTAAGTTAGTGGAAGAGCTAGCAAACATGCTTCGTCGTTTGAAGTTGGTTGCAAGTTAACATAAACTAAAGTAGCAACTTACCATCAGCTATTAGCCCGTTTGTCACTGCATAATAAAATATTACACAAATTAGAACACAAAGATATACTCCATATAGAAAATACTCAAAATTTTAAAATAGTTTTTTAGTGAACGACATCAATTACAGTGACGTTGTTGATTGTTGTTATACTAAAATTCCGTCGAATTATTTCAAAACCAAAGCGTTTTATTTAATTTATGTAGTTATTCTAATTCAAAATCTATTAAATCACAACTTAACACATTATATTTTAATCCCCATATCGGTCGCTAAATGAAATTCATTCATTTTCAATATTATTGTATGATTTACAAAAAAAAAACATAATTGAATTTCGAAATTAATCGCTATAAGTAGGCATCAGTATCCAGTGCTATCAGTAGCCATGAAAAGTTAAAACCCATGTTTTACTCGTTTTATTTAAACTCGGAGGCATATTACACCTAAACACATTATCGCCATCACAGCCTCCTAACTAATCCACTGTGGAATATCACTAAACACGGTCCCTTGTCTTTTTAATGTTATTATTTTCCATCCCATTCCATTCCACTCCATTCAATTCCCTGCCATTCCATTCCATCTTATCGTATCTTATATTTTATATTTTATACGTGATAGAGCCTTGCTACAGCTATATTACTGGTATAGTTGAAGCACGAATGGGTCATATCCTACCCTATCCTATATTATCCTATGTTATCCTATATTATCCTAACCTACTCCATTCTATCCCATGTCACCCCATCCCATTCCATCCTTTTCTATCCAATCTCATCCACTCCCAACCCATCTTACCTCACCTCACATAACCTCATCTAACCCCTTTCACACCCCTTCTCACCTCATCCCATCTCATATTACCATTTCTCACCTAATCGCACTCCATCTCACCTAATCTCACCTCCTCTTACCTGATCTTACCTGACTTCTTCTTACCTCATCTCACATCAACTCACTTCATCTAATCTTACACCAACTCATCCGACCTCATCTCACCTCATCTCACCTCGTATCACAACTTCTTGCATCATCTCACCCATCTAACCTAATCTAACCTCTTCTCACCTCATCTTACCTCTTCTCACCTCATCTAACCTTACCTCAAATCACCTCACCTTATCTCAACTCACCCCATCTTATCTAATCTCATCTTATATTTGATGCTATGCTATCTTATTCTATCCCATTCTATCTTATCTTATCCTATCATATTATTCTATTCTATCCTATCACATACTATCCAATCCTTTCACATCCTTTCCCATCTTATCACATCCTATCCCATCACATCCATAATTCGTAAATCATTTATTGCATGTCACAAAGTATAAAGTTGTTACAATATATCTACAGAGCATGTGACAACCCTGCACGAGCGTAGCATATTAAGATGTATTTTAATTGTTAATTAATATTAAATCAAATTAAATTACAATTTTTAAGGTATATAATCTATATTATATTATTATTAATTTATTTATTAAATATCAAACCAAATAATACACACATTTATTTAAAATGAAATTATCATCATCACCATTACAGCCTTTCATAAGTCCACTGCTGAACATAGGCCTCCCCCAAAGAATGCCACAAAGCACGATCCTGAGCCACCTGCATCCATGGACTTCCTGTCTTACCAGGTCGTCACTCCATCTCGTGGGGGGTCGCCCTACACTTCGCCTACCGGTACGAAGCGAAAGTAAGAAATGTTCTTGAGTGGCACTCAAGAACATTTCTTACCCATCGGTTGTCGGTTCTTCGAGCTATATGGCCGGCCCACTGCCACATCAGCTTACTAATCCGTTGGGCTATGTCGGTTACTCTGGTTCTACTGCGGATATACTCATTTATAAGTTTATCACGCAGAGAAACCCCGAACATAGCCCTCTCCATAGCTCGCTGAGCGATCTTGAGCTTCCTCATACGGCCAGCAGTGAAGGACCACGTCTCTCTCATCACTGGCAACACGCACTGGTTGTACGATTTCGTTTTAAGGTTTTGAGGTATGTCTGACGAGAAGATGTGTCGTAGTTTCCCGAACGCTGCCCAGTCGAGTTGAATCGAGTCGAACGTTGAAACTGCCTCCAGGATACAGGAGAAAATCCTAGTGTGGGGGTAACGTTTCATAAAAAAGAAAAAGAAAAAAGAAATCCGTCGATTGATCTCTCGGTCGAAGTTGGACTTACCTAGTCGGACTATTTGTCCCAGGTAAACATACTCGTCAATAACTTCGAGCTTAGTGCTTCCAATAACTACCGGCATAGGTGTGACATGGACGTTAAACATGATCTTTGTTTTGTCCATGTTCATCTTAAGAGCTATTCGTTGGGAGACACTATTGAGGTCATTGATCATAGTACTTAGGTCCTCCAGCGATTCTGCCATTAAAACTATATCGTCGGCAAATCGAAGGTGAGTGATGTACTCGCCATTGATGTTGATACCGTATCCTTTCCAGTCCAGAAGCTTGAAAACGTCTTCCAATGCAACGGTGAAGAGTTTTGGGGATATGACGTCACCCCGTCTTACACCTCTCTGCAATTGGATAGGTTTCGTACTCGGTTCTGTACTCGGATAGCCATCGTTGCTCTACTGTAAAAACACTTCAGCACTTCGATATACCGACAGTCAACTTGGCACCGCTGAAGGGACTGCAGCACCGCCCAAATTTCGACGGAATCAAAGGCTTTCTCATAGTTCACATACGCCAGACATAGTGGCAAATTGTACTCTTCGGACTTCTGTACAATTTGCCGAAGGGTATGTATGTGGTCTATGGTGCTAAAGCCCTATCAGAAACCGGCTCGTTCGGGAGGCTGGAAGTCGTCAAGTCTGCACGCCAGACGATTCGTAATGACTCTCGAAAACAGCACGTAGACGAGGCTCAGAAGGGAAATCGGTCTGTAGTTCTTCAAGAGACAGATGTCACCTTTCTTGAAGAACAAGACCACCGCACTTTTGCTCCACGCCTCCGGTGTCATGCCACCATGGAGGACGGAATTAAAGAGCTTCTGAAGGACTTCAAGTACCGGTTTTCCACCCGCTTTCAGAAGTTCCGCTGTAATTCCATGCTCGCCTGCGGCCTCGCCGTTTTAAAGGTGCTGGAGAACCATTCTAATCTCCCTCAGACTGACATCCGGGATATCTTCGGAATAGTGTCGGGTAAGACTTGCTCTTGGATCGTTACTCACACTTGCGTGTGGCTCCAACGATGATGTGTACAGCTACCCATAGAACCTCTCAATCTCACTCAAAATCTCAGGTGTCCCGGAAACGATGCTGCCACATTCGGTTTTCAGCTTTGACAGTTGGCTCTTTCTGGCAGACAGATCTCTAGCAAAAACTTTAGAGCCTTGGTTCCGCTCGATCGCTTCTTCGATACAAGCTGTATTGAAGTTGCGTAAGTCCGGCCGCATGCATTTGGAGATCTGTCTGTTCAGTTGCCTGTATGCTGTCAAATCTGTTGAAGAATATAGCTTCATCTCCCGTCTAACAGCCATGAGATTGAGAGTGTGATCGGAAAGTTTTTGTGTTCTTCTGCGGCGGGTCTTGCAGAACTTAGCTCCGACCGCATGGACAGTTTCCACGAGCTTGTCATTCATATCGTCCACTGCATTGCAGTCTTCTAGGCACTGGTTTTGTAATTCGAGTTCATCATAAAGAGTCCCTGTTTCTCCATGAAGTCGGCCAGCTGCTGGCCCCTTGGGTTCCGTTGCCCTATTCCAAATTTCCCTATCTTCAGCTCACCGTTTTTTCTTGTGCCTAGTTTTGCATTGAAGTCTCCCAATAACACCTTATATTGGGTTTTGGAGGAATGCATGGCTCTAGAGATATCCTCATACATTTCCTCCACCTCCTCATCGGGGTGTGCCGAGGTTGGTGCGTAAACCTGTATGACCTTCAGCGAATACCGTTTGGTGATTCTGAGTATAAGGTACGCAACCCTCGTCGACACACTCTCAATCTTTACAACGTTGTTAACGAGAGACTTGTGGACGATAAATCCGACAACTCCTTGCGACAGATGGTCGCCCTCCCGGTGATTGAGCAAGTTACCGGATTCGAGGATTACCGTGTCCTCCCCCTCTCTTCGGACCTCGGATAGTAACTTGTCTATCTCTTCTTCCAGCTCCACGATCTTCTCGTCAGTTCTCAGAGTGCGTGCGTTGTATGTTGCCAGGTCGAGTCGTCTTAGGTGGCAACCGAACCTCCACCGGAGATTCTTAGCACCCCCTGCGACGCCGTTACCATGGTCGCCACCGTAGCCAAGATTAGCGGGGCCACTGGGGACTGGGGGCCGTTTCTTTGTTACTCTCAACATAGGGGGGTATTTGCCATAGTTGCCACGCTTGGCGAGCGGGTTGGCAACCGTAGTTTTTTTATTGTAAATTTGTTGTTATCAGGAAGATGCTGCTGCCCATCTCCTGCCTGTTTCCCTTTGTCGCCTTTTACGACACCTACGGGAAGATATTGGGTAGCGGATATTCTTTACCGCCACTACACGGCATAAAAGGAAATGTCAATAAATATTTCATCTCAACTATTGATCATTTAAATTTATGTAAATAAGATTTAAAACTTTGATGAAAATATTAATAATGTCATTTAACTAAATAGAAATAATAAATCTAATAATAATCCTTGTGCAATTTGTGTTTGTAAACTGCATCCACAATACAGGAGAAAATCCTAGTGTGGGAGTAACGTTTTATTAAAAGGAAGAAAGGAACAACTTTCGACATGAATCTCTTGGAGCTACGAATGCAATGATTCTAAGGCAACGTTTTTGGAGCACGGATACCGCGTGCACCTCGGTAGAATTGCCCCAGAATATTATGCCGTACTGAACCAGGCAGCGGCGTGGCTGTGGTACGCAGTAAGTGCACACTGCTCGTTTGTGTCTTTACGTAGCTCGCACAGGGCATAGCAAAAGCTGATCAACTTACTTACTACGATCTCTATATGATTTTTCCATAAAAAGTTGAGTCTTTTGTTACCCCTTGGAGCGAAAATTTAAACCTCTTTTCCTCAATATTTAAACCTAGTAAGATATAGTGAGTGGGACTTCTAATCTCTGATATGGGCGAAACTGCCTTATTCTTGTCTTTTCAAAATTTAACAATAAACCTAAAACGTCCAATTCATGCACAATTTTGCTAAGGCAGTAAGCTATATTTTCCTGCAAACTAGTGAGATTTTTTTTCACAAGTAAATATAACTGTCGCGTCGCCTGCAAACAAAACGACTCTATGTGGTACTACTGAAGGGAGTTCGTTAATTTCTGTAGAGAACAGCAAGCATCCTAAGACGCTACCCTGCGGTATAGATCCTTTTACTGTGGTAGTGTACGAGTTTATTACATTTATCTTTCTTCTATTTTCATTTGAATGGGGTATCTGTACATACTGTTTTCTATTCGCAAGATAAGAAGAGAGCCATTCGTACGGTTTGCTCTCGTATTCCTAGCGAATGTACCTTTTCTAGCAAGGGACCATGCAAAACGCGATCGTATGCTTTGGACATGTCCATAAAAATAGCTACAGCACATCTTCCCTCATTTAGAGCATTATGAATTTCTAAGATAATGTCAAATACAGCGGATGGCGTAAATTGATTTTTTCGGAAACCATGCTGATATCTATTAAAAATGCTGTATTTTTCAAAAAAAAATATATTGTACTATAAATTACTCTCTTAAAAAATTTTGAAATTACAGACAGTAATGCGGTGGGACGATAATTAGACACATTAGTTTTATCACCTTTTTTAAAAACCGGAAAATCTAAAATTAGCTGTGATAAAACCTATCACTGCTAATTTTAGATTTTCCGGAAAAACGCCATCCTCATACGATTGATTTATAAGAAAAGTTAAGGGTTTTACAAACTCACCTACGCAATATATCAGTAAGGTAGCTGGGATTTCATCATATCCGCAAGAGTTGATTCTTTTAAGTCGCGTTATTGTTCTTTTTACATCAGCCTCTGTAACACTACCCAGATATAGTGAATTTAATAAGGATACTCGAGATGGCTGTTTATTTAGAGAGCAGCAGTTTTTTGAATTTATAGTTATACTAGCTGGCCAGGCAGACGTTGTTCTGCCCTTTCCAATGACCCTTCTTATGGAAAAAATTCGCAATAAAAAATATTGAATGTCACTTATCGAGATAAAAAGTATCCTATCTCTCAAGTTGGACCAAACTGCACACAGTGTACAAAATTTCATTGAAATCAGTTCAATAGTTTAGGAGTTCATCGCGGACAAACAACGTGACACGTAATTTTTATATATAAAGATAATAATTATTAAATAATTTTGCAACTTTACTGGGAGATGTATTTAATCCGTCATTACGTAAACAAATGTTTTCATGTTTTACACTTTTAGATTTTTTAGTTTTTTCATTAATCATAGCCCACATAGTTTTATATTTATTACGTGAAGTTTGCAGTCTTTTTATGTACGATTTTTTTCTGCGGCTATTATTCTCTTTAATATTTTGCTGTATTTTTTAAAATAAAATTTTAAGCCTTCGTTATTGTGGTAGTTCGTAAGATAATGTAAAAAACGTTTGTTATGACAACATTTTTAATGGCTTTTGTGGCCCATTTTGTCTTCACTTTATTTTGTAATTTATAAAATTTTCGTGGAATACGAGTATGTTCATCTAAAATACACGTGATTTGATTCTGGAATTCATTATAGTTTGTATTTATATCACTCGTTGGGGTCATTACATTACTCCAATTAATTTCATTTAGTTTATTTCTGAAATTATTCATATTATTTTCATTAAAAAGTCGTTTGTTTTTTTTATAAGTAATGTTTTTTCTATTTATGTTCTCTTTTACTGGTATTTGTCTATTAATGTGTGATGGTCTGATAAGTCATAGTTTTGTACAAAAGCCGTCATGTATGTATTTTTAGAAATTATAAATTGGTCAATGCATGATTTACTGTTTTGGGTCTCACGTGTAGGGGTTTATATAAAACAGCGTAACCCGAATGATTTAAAAAGATTGATAAGTCTACGAGATATTTTTGTGTCCTTTGTAATGTTAATATTTATATCACCCGCTATGATAATTTTTTTTGTTATGAGAATTTTTGGATAAGTGGTGTAGTAAAGCTTGCATTTGAATGAAAAATGTTATATTTCCCTCTCACAGCGATAAACGGCCACAATCAATAAGTTGGATTCAGTAATCTCCAACGCACACAATTCTATGATAAATTATTCTAATGTGAATGATTGAATGTCTAAACGTTGTTTAGTTTTCATATTTTCTCTAACAAAGATACCAACCCCACCGTGTATATGTTTTTGTCGTAAATACTTCGCACGTAATTCGTAGCCCTCTAATGTGTAAAAATGATAGTTAATAGGTAATAACTAATGTTCATTCACGATTAATAGATCTATATTAACTTCCATTAATAATAAGTGTTTAAGTCGTCAATTTTGTTGGAAAGACATTGAATGTTTTGATACATAATTTTGTAGTATTTAGGGGCGAAAGGAAGACTTCTCTGAGTCAGTTTTATTTTCTTGACACGTTATTACTTTTAGATCAGAGATATTTTCCATTCGTCGATTTTCACTGAATGTTACTGTTCGCGCCAAGCGCTAATTTCGGGTCGGTACTAGGAAAGTTTGGCGATAAAAGGGTTAATGATGCTGGCAAGCTTATACTGGCGGTGTGCAAGGAAAAGGGTCTTCTTGTGACAAACACTATGTTTAGTCACAAGAAAATCCATATGTATACTAGAGAACGAAAGAATGAGAGAAGTATGATTGATTTGTTCCTGGTGGATGACCGACTGCGAAAACAGGTGATGGATACGCGAGTGTTCAGGGGTGCTGACCTGGGAACGGATCACTATCTAGTGATTACTAGATTTAGGGGTCTGTTCGCGGGTTGGCGCTACCGGACGGCAGTAACAGAACCACAGTCGGTCTGTCGCATCCGAAGCTGGAAGCTTCAGGAAGCGGATACTAGGGACAAATATCATGCGAGGGTAGCCGAAAAGCTTGACACCATCGATGGCAGAAAAGAATGTGTAGAAAGAACTTGGCAGAACCTTAGGGATGGAATGGTAAGTGCAGCGGAAGAAGTGTGTGGAACAATAAAAAGAGGCAGTAGTAAAAGAAGAGATGCATGGTGGAATGATGAAGTGAAAGAAGCTGTAAAGAAGAAGAAGAAAGCATGGTTAGACTACTTGGCCTCTAGTAATGATAAGGATATGAGAGAGAAGATGAAAGAAAGATATAGGCTGCAGAAAGTTCACACGAAAGCACTGATTGAGGAAGTGCGTGAAAGGTGTAGAATGGAAGCGGACGAAAGGTTGTCGCACAACTTTAAGGAGAACTCCAAACTCTTCTGGAAAGAGGTTGGAAGGACCCGAAGTGGTGCGACGGCCTTAAGAATGAACAAAGTGCTTTCGAGAACTAATGACGTCCTCTCAGAAAAATCGGACGTCATGCAGTGATGGAGCGAATTTTATAGAGAAATGTATGCGTGTGATGACCTTAGTGAGGGATCCGGGGATGACGCCGTGACTGGTACGCCAGACCCGGACCTCGATGACACTGAGGTCATCAGTATGAAAGAGATTGAACGTGCGATTCGAAGTTTGAAATGTGGTAAGGCTGCGGGACTAGACAGAGTTACTGCTGAAATGGTCAAGTATGGTGGGCCTCGCGTCTGGGACAGCTTTCATCTGCTGTGCAATTTGTGCTGGCAGACGGGGGATGTCCCGGATGATTGGCGATCCGCAGTCATTGTGCCTTTATATAAAGGTAAAGGTTCACATTTTGACTGCGGGTGCTATCGGGCGATCAGCTTGACCAGTTTAGCAAGTAAAGTTTACTCGAAGGTTTTGACACGTAGGATGCAAGAGAAATCGGAAAGATTTCTATGGGAGGCACAATGCGGATTTAGACCTGGAAGAGGATGCACGGATCAAATGTTTTCTCTCCGCATGATCACGGAGAAGCTTCTGGCTGCTAACCAGAAGATTTTCTGTGCTTTTGTGGATCTTGAGAAAGCATTTGATAAGGTTGTAAGGAAGAAAATGTGGGAACTGTTGCCGGGGTATGGTGTGGATGGTCGATTGCTAAGGGCTGTGCAGTCTCTTTACTGTGACTGTAAAGCCTGTGTGCGGGTAGGACATGACCTGTCACCCATGTTTGACGTCCAAACGGGCGTAAAGCAGGGTTGTGTCATGTCTTCCTGGCTGTTCATACTGTATCTCGACAGCTGTTTACAGAAGCTGAAAGATAGCTGTTTGGGTGTGAAATTGGGTGACATTAAAGTAAATTGTCTGTTGTATGCTGATGATGCAGTACTTATAGCACCATCAGAGGCAGAACTGCAGGCATTAGTCACGTGTATGAAAGAGGAATGTGAAACTAAAGGTCTCCGTTTGAATGCTAATAAAACTAAGGTTCTGGTATTTGAAAGGGACGAAGAGAGAACGAAGTGTGAAATATGGGTAAATCAGGAATGTCTAGAACAGGTAAATGAAATTGTATACTTGGGGAGTGCTTATAGCCGGGATGGAAGATGTGATTTAGATGTGGACAGGCGTGTCGCTGCCGGGAACAAAGTCAATGGTGCCCTGACTGCGTTAGTCAAAAGGCAAGGCGTAGCGAAGAGTGCACGCCTTGCAATACATAACGCAGTGTTGGTACCGACTTTGTTATATGGCAGCGAAACCTGGGTATGCCAGAAGAAGCATAAAAGTAAGTTGAATGCAGTGGAGATGCGATCTCTTCGTAAAATGTGCGGCGTTACCATGGCCGACCGAAAGCGAAACGAAGAGATTCGCAATATGGCAGGTTTGAAAGATGACCTTATCACAAAAATTGATAAGGGCGTGCTTCGGTGGTTTGGGCACGTTGAGCGAATGAGTGAAGACCGAATGGTGAAGAAAATATATAGCGCGAAAGTTAATATTAAAAGGTGTCGAGGTAGACCGAGACTAACTTTCGAAGACCATGTGAGCAAATTGCTCGAAGAGGGTAGGGTCAAAAGTACTCGGATACCTAGACGTGCATGCATGAAGAAGATAATGAATCTGAAAGAAGCGAAAGAGGTTTGTAAGGATCGTGACACTTGGCGATCTGTTCTCTCTGGCTACCCCGTCAGGGATTGTGCGTGAAGATAAGTAAGCTAATTTCGGGAACGAACGCAAGAGGGCGCGCGGCTCACTGTCATACCGGTTTGACATTCGGTCGTGCGTAAAACGCCCAAGGGCAGTCAGTCATCTTTAAGCAGTGCTAACGATTGGCACGCTGTCATTCTTGTCGGGAACTCGGAATAATTAAGCGCGGACAGTAAAAATACGGTCTAGGATTTGTGGCGCGCATCCCTACTGGAGAGCTTCCCCGGGACACATTGTGTCTAACTCAGAATCTGCATAAGTGTATTCGGCAATATTAGCTAGTGCGGCCTCTGATATTCTAGAACTAACTGTTGCAACGCGAAACGGTAGCGACCTTTGATCCAGAAACTCCGTGTGCGTTTTGTGCGGTAACCTTATACCCCGCGATAGTTAGTGGCTTCTGTAAGTTAGTTAATCGCACGATAGAGTTAATTGACTGTCATCGTGACGAGCGAGGAAAGTGAATGTGGACAACGTCTCGGAGGGCCCCCTCAAGTTGGAGCGGTGTCGACGCCCGGGCTGCTGCCGACCGCTAAGGTCTAGGTTCAATCACCATCAGTCACACCCAGATACACATCACATCACCTTCTTTCCCTTGCACTACACAACCACATGCGACCTGACCGACTCCGAAGGGACCAGTCGCCTTGGATATAGGTAAGTAAGCTACGTCCAAATTCCTTCCGGTCGACTGGCCGTAGTATAACGCTCCCCCATATATTTTAGTGTAATTAGAGAGATTCCACGTGGCCACATTGAGGCCCGACCTATTTCTGCTCGGGAAGTCTTCAGCTCATGGGCCCCTGAGGATTTGACCCTTTAAGGGAGCAACCGTAGGCCGTAACAGTTACATCGTCAAATGTTGTTATGAATTCGTCAATGTCGTACAAATAGGTCTTTAATCCGTGTTTATTTAATTTTCCATTATATATTGAGAACATATAAGTGGAATACTTTAAATTTTTATGTTAGCTCTTTCTAGCAGACAGATCCCTGGCAACGACTTTGGATCCTTATTTCCGCTCGATCGCTTCTTCAATACAAGCTGTATTGAAGCTGCGTAAGTCCCGCCGCACGTATTTAGAGATCTGTCTGTTCAGTTGCCTGTAGGCTGTCAAATCTGTTGAAGAATGTAGCTTCATCTCCCGTCCAACAGCCATGAGATTAAGAGTGTGATCGGAGAGTTTTTGTGTTCTTCTGCGGCGGGTCCTGCAGAACTGAGCTCCGACCGCATCGACAGTTTCCACGAGCTTGTCATTAATATCGTCCACTGCATTGAAAACGGTTTCGTAGCTCGAGCTGAAAGGTTTCGGAACTTTGGATTAGAGCACGAGGGGGACGGAGGGTTGACTTCATTAGACGTGATCTCTCCAACTTAATCTTTAAGTTCAGTGTGCCTCTCACCATTCGGTGATCGCTGCCGGTTTTCGGCAAATAATCGGTAATAATCAATAAATCGGTTGAAGGCAATATATATATACAATAATTATGGGTATATTTCCATAGTTGCCACGCTTGGCGAGCGGGTTGGCAACCGCAGTTTTTTTATTGTTGTTTTGCTGTTATCAGAAAGATGCTGCTGCCCATCCTCTGCCTCAATTTCCTTATGTCGCCTTTTACGACACCCACGGGAAGATATGGGGTAGTGAGTATTCTTACCCGCCACTACACGGGGACTAGCGCAACAATAGCTTTCCAGCTTTTTCGTCAATTGTTAACCGATTCTAACCATAATTTTTTACTAAATAAAACTTTATGGGTAGTCCCAGAAAAAATCGCAATTCTCTTCTGTAATGATGATGATGATATATATATATATATATATATATATATATATATATATATATATATATATATATATATATATATGAATAATATATTTCTAGTATATATAGTATATATATTTCTATATATATATATATATATATTTCCCTTATTGAATCATAAGTTTTTTTTCAAATTGAAACTTTTCTATGCACGTTGGGCACATTTGGGATGGGGTAAAAGCAATGAACTCACGTGACCGTCATGGTCAGATACATACACACGATATTTACATAGATTTGAATCAAAATTGTTCGTTTCTTATTTTAATCAATGATATTTTTATAGATACCAACGAAAACAATTTTCCGAACCCAGCCATCCCTGCTGTAGCACACATACACATTTGAATGTTTACGTACATTCTACTACATTACCACGTAACGAAATCTGAAGTGCAAGAATTGTGTTCACAAAGTTTTACCGCAATCTGATGAACGGTATGGTAGCGGCATAAAATACGAACAAACACAAATTACTTTTTATATATTAGATAAACCCTCTAAAGGTCTAAAGTTTAACTTGCTGGGCTGGCTTAGACTGGCAATTCGATCTCTTTTTTTTTAAATAAGATGTTAAATAAGCACACTTCACCTGATGCTGTGGCCCATAGACACCTCCATCTATCATCCATTAAGAATAAAAATACACATGTGTTATCATTCCCGAAATGAATTAGTGAAAAGTATTAAATTAATTTTATAACAAGCCATTTAGTAGAACCCGACAGCTTAACCGCTCAATCTTATTACAAGAAAATTCATAAGGAGTTTGAGCCACTTTGACCATATCTAAACTCTTATTACAAAGTAAATTTAAATAACGGATTGATCCCTTTTATGTTAATTTTTTTTATTAAGGTGCAAGTAACCTTAAAAAACTATGTCATGGCTATTTATAGCCGACTTACCTAACGTTTGCAGTTGTATATCGCTAGCAACGCAAAGTCGGGAATTTGCATTTAGAAAAATCCAAAATTAGGGGCTTTTTAGGTGCTAATTAGGTGCCAAATTTAAAAATTAGGTACTCTAAAATTTTCACCGCAACGAACTGTTGAAATTTGCGTTGCTAGCAAAACGTCTCGCTAGCAAGGCAATGAAGTTATTAAATATACGATAAATATTAATAGCAAGGAATTAGGTGCTAATTAGGTGCTGCAAGTATACGCAGTAACAAGGCGCCCCTGATAAAAATAAAGTCGTTATTCAGAACATAGCAGATGCAAAATTCAGATTTCCTGAAAATCAAAATAAAATCAAAATTGCTTTCAGAAAAAGTCTAAATAAGGGGCTTTTTAGGTGCTAATTAAGTACCAAGTTTAAAAATTAGGTGCTCTAAAATTTTCACCGCAACGAACTGTTGAAATTTGCGTTGCTGGCAAAACGTATCGCTAGCAACGCTGATGACGTTACTAGATATACGATAAATATTAATAGCAAGGAATTATGTGCTAATTAAGTGCTGCAGATCGATTATCGAAACCCGATACAGATTACGATATTATTCTGGGAATTATGGGGTCCACGACCACCATTACCTTACTATAAGGTATGAACGGCATTTTTTGTTTTTCAGATTTAATATGATTATATTTGAAAATGGTTGAAAATTGGTTGGAAATTATATTTAATTATATTATAGATTTATAATATTATTTAATATAATTTTCAACGAAATAAATGTTACAATTATTATTTTTAGACATGTGAAGCCTAAACTTTAGTGTACTCGAAAGGATATTTTCTTTCCAGTAAATTGCTTTGTAATAAATAGCGCCATCTACAACGTTCTATAGTTCTAGTCATTTTATCAAATCAAAATCAATGGACTCTCAAGGTGGTAAGTAGGATAGACGCTAGATGGCACAAACAAAAAGACCTAACTTTTTACGTGGTAGAGCCATGCTGCAGCTACTTATATTAAGGTTGTAGCACGAATGGGTCGGCTCGACCGGGGAAGGACCACGCTCTCAGGGAATACCAGCGTAAAATAGCAGCTTAACGTTGCTGTGTTTCGTATGGTGAGTGTAGAGAACCGGAGACCCTTTTTACTGGAAACGAGGCATTCCATCTTAGTCCTTACGGGTGACAACGCATCTGCATTTTGATTCTTAATCGAAGAAAGATGTAGATGTCTATGGGCCACAGCAACCACGTACCATCAGGTGGATTGTGTGCTCGTTTATCACCCTTATCCTATAAAAAAATTTGCCTTGCTAAATTATTTTCGGAATAACGACTTTATTTTTATTAGGGGCGCCTTGTTATTGCGTATACTTGCAGCACTTAATTCCTTGCTATTAATATTTATCGTATATCTAATAACTTAATTGCGTTGCTAGCGAGATGTTTTGCTAGCAACGCGAATTTCAACAATTCGTTGCGGTGAAAATTTTAGAGCACCTAATTTTTAAACTTGGTACTTAATTAGCACCTAAAAAGCCCCTTATTTGGACTTTCTCTGAAAGCAATTTTGATTCTATTTCGATTTTCAGGAAATCTGAATTTTGCATGTGCTATGTTCTGAATAACGACTTTATTTTTATTAGGGGCGCCTTGTTACTGCGTATACTTGCAGCACCTTATTAGCACCTAATTCCTTGCTATTAATATTTATCGTTTATTTAATAACGTCATTGCGTTGCTAGCGAGACGTTTTGCTAGCAACGCAAATTTCAACAGTTCGTTGCGGTGAAAATTTTAGAGCACCTAATTTTTAAACTTGGCACCTAATTAGCACCTAAAAAGCCCCTAATTTGGGATTTTTCCAAATGCAAATTCCCGACTTTGCATTGCTAGCGATACACAACTAACGTTTGCTCTTTCATATATTACTTAATAACAATTATCACCAAAATATGAAAATCGGGGATTATGATGACGATATCTCAAAATTTTATTAATATTACCATTTACGAACTTTTTCGGACAAGAATGGATTGTCTTTTTAAGCGACTTGATGATTTTTTTTTATTTGTAAGCTGGTGCTTCTCATGTGGTTCCATAAAAATTTTATGAAGATCTGACCAGTTATTTTTTAGTTATCTTTAATACGGCGTACATAGAATTATTATTGTAATGATTTTTTTGATTTCTTATTAAATTATCATTTTATTTATATTGAAGTCGGTTGTACATAATTTTTAATTTTAGAACTTGTTTGTAAAATAGCACGCTTACCAACTAGGAACACATCAACATTTGACATCGGTGGGTCTTGATCACGTTGGCTTGTTAATGACCACAAAAAATTCATTTGTGAAAATTGTGTACCATGTAAAAGATGATTTTAGGACTGGCAATTTCTGATAAGGTATTTTTTTTTTATTTTTTTTTATTTTTTTTTTAAAAATACTAGTAATGCTATTAAACATTACTAATATTCCTTTTAACCACTTCTGGTA
Organism: Parnassius mnemosyne; assembly: GCA_963668995.1. Classification (NCBI taxonomy): domain Eukaryota; kingdom Metazoa; phylum Arthropoda; class Insecta; order Lepidoptera; family Papilionidae; genus Parnassius; species Parnassius mnemosyne. The sequence continues at coordinate 39,944,591 of CAVLGL010000126.1, forward strand.
AGCTTAAAATGCTTGTGTTAGAAGTGGTTCACGACAGTAGTCGAATGGCGGGTTCGAACCCACGACCTTTCAAGTTCGCGGTCCGTGCCCTGCCATTAGGCTACTGACGCTTAAACAATTAAATATTACAACGATATACTTGTATTTCGCCCTTCTTATCCTCTTCGAACCTAGCTCATCAGTCAAAGTATAATCTAAATTGTACTTATAAACGTGAGGAAGGACAATACTAATAGTTTAATTTTTCCACTTATGAATTCTTGTTTTAAGAAATTCTTCGTTTTTCTTCTTTACAGCCTTTCACAAGTCCACTGATAAACATAGGCCTCCCCCAAGAAATGCCACAAAGCATGGCCACATGCATCATCATCGACTTCATGCGTGTCTTACTTACCAAGTCGCTACTCCATCTAGTAGGGGGACGCCTGAAGGCTGCCACTCAAGAACCTTTCTTCCCCCGGTTGCCGGTTCTTCGAGCTTTATGGCCTGCCCATTACCACTTCAGCTAACTAATCCGTTAGGTTCTGTCGCTTACTCTGGTTCTACTGCGGATATACTCATTTTTAAGTCTATTACGCAGAGACACTCCGAACACAGCACTCTCCGAAGCTTACTGAGCCACCTTGAGCTTCCTTATACGGCCAGCTGTAAGTATCACGTCTCAAATCCTTAGGTCAATACTGGCAAGGCGCATTGCTTTTACAATCTTGTTTTCAGGTGGTGAGGGATGCCCGACGAGATAATTTGTCGCAATCTCCCGAACGCTGCTCAGCAGAGTTGAATCCGTCGATTGACCTCTCGGTCGAAGTTGGACTTGCCTAGTCGGAATATTTATCTCACGTAAACATACTCGTCAACGACTTCTAGCTTAGTACTCCCAACAACTACCGGCATAGGTGTGACGTGGACATTACACACGACTTCGTTTTATCCATGTTTTATCGTATGTTTCTGTGTTTGGATAGCTATCATACCCCTTCTATACAAACACTTCGGCACTTCGACATACCAATAGTCAACTTAACACCGCTGAAGGGACCGTAGCACCGCCTAAATTTCAACGAAATCAAAGGCTTTCTCATAGTCCACATACGGAAGACAAAGTGGCAGATTTTACTCTTCGATCTTCTGTAAAATTTGCCGAAGGCTATGTATGTTGTCTATGGTGCTAAAGTTTTTTCGAAAACCGGCTTATTTGGAAGGCTGAAAGTCGTCGAGACTGCATGCGAGACTATTCGTAATGAGTCGAAAACAGCCTTGTAACTTAATTGCTACATAATTACAAAATTTATATTAATAAAATGACAAGCTGAAATTTAAAAAAAGTAGTTTTGTTATGAAGATATAATAGATAATATATAGAAAATGGTGTAAAGGAAACTAAGGAAAGTCATAGCAACTCTTTGTCCACATCATCATCATCATCATTACAACCTTTCATAAGTCCACTGCTGAATATAGGCCTCCTCCAAGGAATGCCACAAAGCATAGTCCTGAGCCACCTGCATCCATCGACTTCCTGCATGTCTTACCAGGTCGTCAACCCATCTCGTGGGGGGTCGCCCTACAAATCGCCTACCGGTACGATGCTGCCACTCAAGAACCTTTCTTCCCCATCGATTGTCGGTTCTTCGAGCTATATGGCCGGCCCACTGCCTCTTCAGCTTACTAATCCGTTGGGCTATGTCACTTACTCTGGTTCTACTGCGGATATACTCATTTCTAAGTTTATCACGCAGAGAAACCCCAAGCATAGCCCTTTTCATAGCTCGCTGAGCGACCTTGAGCTTCCTCATACGGCCAACAGTAAAGGACAATGTCTCAGATCCGTAAGTCATCACTGGCAAAACGCACTGGTTGTACAATTTCGTTCTAAGGTTTTGAGGAATGTCTGACGAGAAGATGTGTCGTAGTTTCCCGAACGCTGCCCAGCCGAGTTGGATCCGTCGATTGACCTCTCACGGTAAAAGTTGGACTTACCTAGTCGGACTATTTGTCCCAGGTAAACATACTCATCAACAACTTCGAGTTTAGTGCTCCCAACAACTACCGGCATATGTGTGACATGGACATTAAACATGATCTTTGTTTTGTCCATGTTCATTCTAAGACCTATTCGTTGGGAGGCACTATTGCGGTCATTGAGCATGGTGCTTAGGTTCTCCAGCGATTCTGCCATAAGGACTATATCGTCGGCAAATCGAAGGTGAGTGATGTACTCGCCATTGATGTTAATACCGTATCCTTTCCAGTCCAGAAGCTTGAAAACGTCTTCCAATGCAGCGGTGAAGAGTTTCGGGGATATAATATCACCCTGTCTTACACCTCTCTGCAATCGGATGGGTTTCGTACTCTGGTTCTGTATTCGCATAGCCATCGTAGCTCTACTGTACAAACACTTCAGCACTTCGATATACCGACAGTCAACTTGGCACCGCTGAAGGGACTGCAGCACCGCCCAAATTTCGACGGAATCAAAGGCTTTTTCATAGTCCACATACGCCAGACATAGTGGCAAATTGTACTCTTCGGACTTCTGTACAATTTGCCGAAGGGTATGTATGTGGTCTACGGTGCTAAAGCCCTTTCGGAAACCGGCTTGATCGGGAAGCTGGAAGTCGTCAAGTCGAAAACAGCACGTAGACGCGGATCAGAAGGGAAATCGGTCTGTTGTTCTTCAAGAGAGCGTTGTCACTTTCTTGAAGAACAAAACCACCGCACTTCTGCTCCAATCCTCCGGTGTAATGCCACCATGGAGGACGGATTTAAAGAGCTTCTGAAGGAGTTCAAGTACCGGTCTTTCACCCGCTTTCAGAAGCTCTACTGTAATTCACACCTCGCCTGGGGCCTTGCCGTATTTAAGGTGTTGGAGAGCCATTCTAATCTCACTCAGACTGACGTCCGGGATATCTTCGGTATAGTGTCGGATAAGACTCGCTCTTGGATCGTTACTCACACTTACGTGTGACTCCAACGATGATGTGTACAGCTGCCCATAGAACCTCTCAATCTCACTCAAAATCTCAGGTGTCTCGGATACGATGCTGCCACATTCGTACTTCAGCTTTGACAGTTGGCTCTTTCTGGCAGACAGATCCCTGGCAAAGACTTTGGAGCCTTATTTCCGCTCGATCGCTTCTTCAATACAAGCTGTATTGAAGTTGCGTAAGTCCCCCACATGCATTTAGAGATCTGTCTGTTTAGTTCTCTGTATGCTGTCAAACCTGTTGAAGAATGTAGCTTCATCTCCCGTCTAACAACCATGAGATTAAGAGTGTGATCGGAGAGTTTTTGTGTTCTTCTGCGGCGAGTCTTGCAGAACTGAGCTCCGACCGCATCGACAGTTTCCATGAGCTTGTCATTCATATCGTCCACTTCGTTGCAGTGTTCTAGGCACTGAAAACGGTTTTGTAACTCGAGCTGAAAGGTTTCGGGATTTTGGAACAGAGCACGAGGGGGACGGAGCGTTGTCTTCATTAGACGAGACCTCTCCAACTTAACGTTTAGGTTCAGTGTGCCTCTAAACATTCGGTGATAGCTACCAGTTTTCATCCTCTCGATCACGGAGACATCACTGAATAGTTGTCGTCTGGTCGTCATAATGAAGTCAATCTCATTTTTTGTGGAACCGTCGGGGCTTGACCAGGTCTACTTCCTGTAGGGCCGCTTCTGGAAGAAAGAGTTCATCAAAAAAAAAGAGTCCCTCTTTCTCCATGAAGTCGGCCAGCTGCTGAACCCTTGGGTTCCGTTGCCCTATTCCAAATTTCCCTACTTTCAGCTCACCGTTCTCTCTTGTGCCTAGTTTTGCATTGACGTCTCCCATTAACACCATATATTGGGTTTTGGAGGAATGCATTGTTTTTTTTTATAGGATAAGGGTGACAAACGAGCACACAGTCCACCTGATGGTAAGGGTTTGCTGCGGCCCATAGACATCTACATCTATCCTCTAAAGATATTCTAATACATTTCCTCCACCTCCTCATCGGGATGTGCCGAGGTTGGTGCGTAAACCTGTATGATCTTCAGCGAAGCCGGATTCGAGGATTACAGTGTACTCCCCCTCTCTTCGGACTTCGGATAGTCCTATAATATTACAACACTTGTCTGTCTCTTCTTCCAGCTCCAGGATCTTCTCGTCTGTCCTCAGGGTGCGTGCGCTATAAGTTGCCAGGTCGAGTCGTCGTAGGTGGCAACCAAACTTCCACCGGAGATTCTTAGCACCCCCTGCCCAGCCGTTACCAGGGTCGCCACCGTAGCCAGGAATATCGGGGCCGCCGGGGACTGGGTATATTGCCATAGTTGCCACGCTTGGCGAGCGGTTTGGCAACCTCAGTTTTTTTATTGCTTTTGCTGTTATCAGAAAGATGCTGTTGCCCATCTTCTGCCGCAGTTTCCCTCTGTCGCCTTTTACGACACCTACGGGAAGATAGTTAAAAAGTAAACACCGCCACTACACGGTGTTTACTTTTTAACTAACATTTAAAGGCGCATTTATGCTTTAAACATAAATACTTTAATAATTTGGTAACTAAAACGTTTGTAGATCAAGCAAACTATTTTCTAGGTGTTGTATGGACGGTAGTCTTAGGTCTTCTGTACAATTTGCCAAAGGGTATGCATGTGGTCTATGGTATTAAAGCCTTTCGGAAACAGACTTGTTCGGGAGGCTTAAGGCCTTAACAGTCGTTGAAATGCCTAAATTTATGGATATTTAAGTAAAAAAATCTCAATAACTGTTCATTTAATCCACAAAGAAAAAATACAGGGTAAGAGAAGAGGATTTGGTGAATGTTTTTAATTGAACAAAATTGTATTTTTGTCAACCCCTTATAAGAAAAAAAAATCCCCAAAGAGTACCTATCTTTGTCATATTTTGCAATATTTCTCCAAAACGGCACAAGCTTTTTAAATAGTTCTTACACTAAAAAAAGGTCTTAAAAATATTATTTTTTTTAATTGAGAGTTTTATTTTTATTCCCCGTTTTATAAGAGAATATATCATTTTTCCCTGATATTGAATATATTTACGCAAGCGCGCATGCTCCGTCTAGCGTTGCCAGATCGGAAGGCCAAAATATCTGGACAAAATTTGAAAATGTCGGGATTTTGGGGTTGTAGTCGGGAGAAATAAATATGAAAAATAATAACGTAAAATATTTTTTTTTATTAATAGGCTACATAAAGGCTTAACATTGTTAACATATAACCAATTTAATTACAATTAAATTTTAGGTTGTCACATGTATTTGGCATTGGACTTTACTGAGTCCCCCACTTTAGGTCGTTTAGTAGTATTCAGAATTGATTTAAAATTCAAACAATTTACTTGAAATAAGTAGAATTCAATTACTAAAGATTCCTCTCTTTGGTATATAAATTATATAGCAAACCAAACACCCATTTACAGTATGCATTGCTTATAGGAATCGGCAACACAAATGATATACTATTTTTGAAGTTTTAGGTCGTTTTGGTTAAATTTAAAAAAATGCCCAAATTTTGTCATTTTACATGTCCTAGTTTTTTGGAAGAAGTTCAAGTGTTTCAAAGTCAATATCGTTTGAAATATTAAGTACGTCAGGCAATACGGATAACTCTTCCCACGTAAATAAATTTGAACCTTGTAAAGACAATACAGCGAGTTTTTATATAGAGTTCTCAGAAAAGTATTCAATAGCTCGTTTTAAAAAATGTTCAGCTTTGACGCAAAAAAGGATTTTCTCACTATTGGAAACATTCAGAAACATTCCTTTATAAGGTTATTTTTCTACTACCTAAGAATTTGTCATCCAACCTGTTTTTGAGATGACTCATTAGTTTTTTCATTACACTGTCAAGTTCTAGGACAGTGCATGGAGCACTTTCCAATGTTAAAATTCCTACTTGGAACTCCAACATTACGTTACAAAGTACAGAGTATAAATACGCTTCTGAAATCCCCTTCCTGTTTGCATTCGTCAACCCGATCACTATTATTATCATCAATATGGCTTTTACTTTTTGTTAAATATCTCTTTTCGACATTCGTCTTCCCCATTCAACATAAAATACTGCTTTACAGCAGACTAACAATACAGTAAATGGTTTACAGTGGGCAAAAGAGATAGCCATCTTGTCGGGGCATGACGAAGAAGAATGTGACCGCGCGTGGCAATTTTAAATTATTATTTTGTATAGTACTTTCCGAGAAGCCGTTTGTCTGGAGATTTCGAATTTTTTCGGGAGTCTGGAGATCATTTAAAATGTCGGGAGAATCCAGACGAATCCCGACCATCTGGCAACCCTAGCTCCGTCGCCCTGTCAGTCCGTTTTCGGACATCGTCGAGGGTGGACCGCACGTCGGTATTGGAGCGACTTCGTTCAAATATATATTAGTTTTTTAAAAGTTTATACTCAATTATAAATATTTTTATGACTAGAAATACTTAATTTAATTAATATCTGTACACTGGTAACTGTAAATATTATTTTCTAAATAAATGAATTTTTAAAGTGCCCAAAGAAGAAGAAATTTTCGCAGCGACGTTGATTAGTGAAATTTAAAAATGCATTTTTATATAATTTAGATGTGGAACGACGAACATGGTCTCGTTACTTAGATTTCGATAGTTTTTAATACCTATGTAATTTTATTGTTGCATATTTTTATTAATTAGTTGATACTGAATTTTATAATTATGTATTACAATAAAACGCCGTTTTTATGAGTATGACTTTATAAAATATTATTGGGGAGGGAAATAAAGATACAGATACTTACATTTAGGTACACTGTTATCATATTAAATTAAACAATTTAAATAAATAAAAGAATGGTGCTTACCTAAGTATAAATAACTATATAAAGACATTCTTGGGTTTATGGTTTTTTTATGTTAGACAAACTATCATCTAAAAAATGTAAAAATTTTAAATTGGAGAGGGGTTTCTCTACATGATAAAGTTAGAAATGAAGATATTTCCATTAGAACCAGAGTAACTGACATAGCCCAACGGAATATCACAGTGAAATGGCAATGGGCTGGTTATATAACTTCGAAAGCAGATAAAAAATAGGAAGAAAGGTCCTCGAGTGGCAACCTCGTACAGGTAAGCGAATTAGTACTCAACCTTTATTCCTCTTCACGTTTTCTCGTACGCTTTTCTTCACACACACACACACACACGCACGCACGCAAGCACGCACGCACGCACACACGCACGCACGCACGCACGCACGCACGCACGTACGCACGTACGCATGCACGCACGCACGCACGCACGCACGCACGCTCGCGTGCACACACACACACACACACACAAATAGGTCGCAAATAATACTTACCTAGTACTATTAGGCAAGAGTGAATAGGTTTTTGTTAAATCAGTGCAATTCACCATCTTAGACTACATAACCATTTACGGATGGGATTGTAGTTGCTTTACTACTTGCTGGGTAAAAATAGTAAAAACGAATTTACCCTGTGAAAGTTTGCATTTAGATATAATTTTTCTAACCAACCATAAAAATATGATGAGAATATGTATGTATATAAGTATAAAGGTTGCCTCACACGGGACAGTAATAATATAATATTATATCTTCCATTATCTACGCATGAAAAATTTTAAAATCTCTGAATCCCGAGGGATCGTTTTGTAATTTCAGGTCATTATCGAAAAAAAATTGTACGTATTTCAGGTGGCGGTTTGCAAAACACGATTCCACAAAAATTAACTCAAAAGAAAATAATTGCAAAGTTGCTTCTAAAAATACTTAAATTTTCAACGTCAATTTTTTCTTACGTGGTAGAGCCATGCTGCAGCTATATTAGTAGTAGGTATAGTTGTAGCACGAATGGGTCGGCTTGACCGGGAAAGGGCCACGCTCTCACGGAATAACATGTAAAATAGCAGTTTAACCTTGCTGTGTTTCGTATGGTGAGTGTAGAGAACCGGAGAACCTTTTTACTGGAAACGAGGCATTGCATCTTAGTCCTCACGGGTGACAACGCATCTACATTTTGATACGTAATCGAGAATAGATGTAGATGTGTATGGGCCGTAGCAAAGTGGTTGCTACGGCCCATACACATCTAAATGGTAAGTGTACCATCAGGTGGACTGTGTGCTCGTTTGTCACCCTTATTCTATTAAAAAAAACTTTCTGAGATTTCAGTAAAATAATGTTAAGTATTGTAAGCATTTTTTGTGGCATTCTTTGGGGGAGGCCTATGTTCAGCAGTGGACTTGTGAAGGGCTGTAATGATGATGATGATGATGATTGTAAGCACTCGTACAATTATGTCTCATGTTAATAAAGCTATTGGGCTATTTTGATTTGTAATAAAGTGATTTTACTTTATAGGTTAAATAATTTATTTACCTTTCTATATCAAGAACCGTTTTTCTGTCACTGCTATTGAATTTGACAGTGCTTGCTGAAACTTAGCATCTTTAGATGGATCAGAATCGCGCGCTGATCCAGCTGTTAGATATTGCAAAAATAATCGAAAATATTTATTTTTACTTTCATGTCGAAGACTACCTTGTTTTATTTTATTACAGTCAAATAATATTTATTAGGTTATAAAGCAAGTATTTATGTAAATGTTGTGTATGTAAATGTAAATGTTTTCATTATTTTCTTATTCTATTGTTTACAGTTATTATCACGTCTTAGCTTTATACCAAGAATTACATTAGAAATTCTTGATGGGATGCGATGTAACGCGCATACATTATTTTCATCAAGAACTATAAATATACATATATTTGTTTTTTTTTTACCAGTAGAGTTTCAACAAAATCTTAAAAAAGTTCAATGAATTAAAAAAATGCCAATAATTATATAATTTCAAGCCAGTGTTTTACATTTAAAGATCAGTTATAAAGAGCCAAAGTTATTATTTTCATTTTGATTAATTTAATTCGCGACTAAAATAAATGTGAAAGGGCTTTTATCGACCAAATTGGCGATATATTAAAAATGGGCCAAATCAAGAGTACCTTTAACCGACGAGTGTGTATGCGTAGGTATATGGATGTGGAGGAAGCGAGAGAGGTGTGTCAGGATCGTGCCAAATGGAAGTCCATAATCTCTGCCTACCCCTCTGGGTGACAGGCGTGAGTGTTTATGTATTATGAAAGGGCTTTTATCTGCAATAATAATTTTCGTCAAAAATAACATAGACTTATAAAAGTCATAGTCACGGTCAATCATACTGAAGATTATCAATTGACTACAAAATATTTAAAAGACTATTTCCAGTATAATGACACGAATATCATCATTAATGTTTGACTGGCACACTTAAAAGTTTTATCACATGGCTAAATGATTGACTTTTATATTATAATAAGGTCATGCTTTTCTATAAAAAGTTGCAAGAAATTTTACTAAAGTAACTAATGTAACCACCCTTGTACTAAAGTAACCACTTATCACAAGGTGGACTGTTAGTCCGTTTGTCGCTACAGTTTTATTTAAGAAACGCCTTTTTATTTTAATAACTAAATATATAGAGTATGTAATAATACATAATTAAATTGTACATGTTTTTAAATATCACGTGATTACAAAATGCGCCACGAATAGCTCGTCATTACGTTAACGTGGTTTACGTAAGTACTCTACACAACTGATAACCAGGTATGTGCTGTTAAATAACTAAAGTTTAGTGCAATACCTAGACAGAGTAGATTTTTTTATAAAAAATATTATTGGAATGCTTTTTTTAAGTGTTTAAAAATTTTGTAGGTTCACGCTATCCGACAGGCAAACAGTTTGCCAAGAATAACGTTTGATAAAATTAGGAAAAATAACAGTTTTTAATAATAATAGTTTTAACAGTGGTAGAGCCACGCGGCAGCTTTTGCTGTTGCACGGATGGGCCAGCTCGAACCAGGGTGGTACCACGACCTTACAAAATACAAGCGTGAAGTAGAGGTTTACCTCTGCGTTGCGCTTGGTGAGTGCAGGTGGCCGTTGCTCTTTTTAACCGAGACTCAGGTGTCCTCTCTGGCTGATACTTTATATCTCTCCTACTCGGGGTACAAATTAGAACACTGCTTTGTGTCCCAGGCTGGAGTTTGCGTATACGTCAGGGAGGACATCTGTTTTCGACGCCTCGGCAGTCTTGAAGGTCTTGTCTTGAAGGTATGGCTGCGCGTAGACAGCGACGACCATCCCCGCGTCTACGGGTGTCTCTATAAGTCCCACAGCGATAATGCCGACACAGACCGACTTATCGACTACGTCCAAATGGTTGCAGACTCCGTGCTGCAACAAGTGCCATCCGCAGAGATCGTGATACTCGGTGATTTTAACGCCCACCACGCTGAATGGCTTGGTTCCCGCCTAACCGATCATGCGGGTAGATCTGTCTTTTTGACTTTGCCTTGGCATATGGTCTAACACAACTGGTTACTTTGCCTACGCGGATCCCAGATGTGGAGGATCATGTACCTTCCCTGCTGGACCTTCTTTTGATCTCTCATCCGGACGGATATCAGGTCTCTGTCGATGCCCCTCTGGACTCTTCGGAACATTGTCTGATGTGGAGTATGGTGCCACTCACGGTCCCATCGCAGTTGCGATCTGCAGCTTGCCGCCGTGTTTGGCACTACAGGTTGGCCGATTGGGATGGGATGCGGTCTTTTCTTGCATCCTCTCTTTGGGGGCGAGTTTGCTTGTCGCCGGAAGATTCCAACGTTGTTGCCGATTTTGTTGCTGATGTGGTACTTCAGGGTATGGAACTTTTTATTCCTACCTCTATGGTGCCCATCGGAGGCAGATTTGGCCATGGCTTTTCTAAAAGGCCGGCAACGCATCTGTATTTCCCCTGGTGTTGCGGTTGTTCATGGGTGGCGGTAGTCACTTACCATCAGGTGAGCCGCATGCTAGTGTGCCCCCTCTTTCATAAAAAAAAGTTTTGAAAAATACGCCAAGAGCCGGGAAGAACCGTAAATCCCTGTACCGAACCTCTTCTGTTTAAAAATGAGTAACTGAATCCGGTTCTGCAAGCCCCACTTGGAGCATACGCAGCGCTCAGACTTTGGTTGCACGATTTTGGAAAAATAAATCAATAAATATGTAATTGCTGTTCAGCATATCTTATGTAATCGAAAAAATTATTAGAAAATGTAAACAATTTTAAATTTTATTGACCTTAAAAAAATAGGGAAACTTTATCTAAACAACGTTTTGAAACAAAATGGCAATAACTGTTTTCTGACTGGGCAAAAAACCAAAATTTAGCGTCCGCCTTGACCCACTAATTAATCCACCTTCATTTATTTCTTACTTATTAGCAATAAATTGTAATATCTTCTTCAAACTTCAGAAATATTGTTTATTTTATCAAGAGTTTATGCTTATGAAAAGAAAAAGAAAAACTTGTATTTAATAATACCGTTACTGTACTTAAAAGTTCACTATAGATCATCATCGTTTCAATCCCGCGTTATATGTACTTTATGCAACTAGATTTAAAAAAAAAAACAATGTGCTAAGGGTTATAATTTTGTGGCTTTCAGGGCGCTGAAATGCCGAAGGTACATAATTTGCTTTTTTGTTTTTGTTTCCTTTAATCAAAGGTAGCATTTCTACACTAGGGTTTTAATATAATATAATAACAACTCAAAATATTAAAAAAACTGCGGTTGACAACACTCTTGCCATGCGTGTCAACTATAGCAAAATCCTCCCTATGAAACAATCTATGGGGGAGGATGTTAAGCAGTGGACTTTTATAGGCTTAATGGATGGATATATAAAAGATAAATTTCTTTTGTGATAGAATGTAGATTATCGATTAGCTTAAACGTTTAGTTTGTTATCCTTTCATATCTTTAAAACAATCAATCTTTTTTTTTTAAATAGAGCGATTTTCTCTTAAGCGAACCGGATTCCCCTTGCATTCCCTACCACAAAAAAGTGTTTTGATATTTTTTAATAAACACCTTAATTTCGTAGAAATCGAAACCAGTATTGGATTATGTAACCAAAAACATTTCAAGACATTTTGTAAATTAATAATGTACGACCATTAAAGCTGATAAAACAAGTGATAAATCTTAATGAAGGAGCCGGCTTCTTCGCACACAGCTATGAATGATTAAAGCTGAGGCTCACACTACATTTGTTTTCACTTTGGTCGGACGTAATGTCCGTGTGTGTAAGAAGGCTGTACGAAGGGAAAATTACGTCGCCCGCGGGAGTAAGGACCCGTAAATCAACGTTAGACTCGAAGCTACTGTGGGACACGCCTTGTCTTTATTAAAGATTCAACTTAATACGAAACTTAGTTATGTAAAAATCGCAAAGATTTGTTCGCTAAAATACTATGGCACTTTGTTTGACGAAAATCTATGTACTATGTGCGCAGGATAAAAAAGGATTAGTTTGATGACAATTTAATTCATAAAACTCACAACACTCCGCTTATATACTGATTGACGTTATGATTTTATGATTTGATTTGCGATAGAAAATACAAGAAGAAGCAATATCTTTTTGTAGAGCCAGTGAGTCAAGTAGATGGGAAAGAACACGGTCGTTGACAATCTGAACTGCTCTTCGCTAAACCAATTTGGCCTTTCCTTCCAAGTGACCGCAAAACCGAACGTCACTCGATATTTTGATGCTGGTAATTCTGATCCTGGCTGGAGACAATAAAGTTGCCCTAACATCGAGAGAATACGACAAAGTGTTTCTTTTTTGCGTTATACGCACAAACCTGTGTCTTTTAAAGTTAACCCTTAGAAGACACAGGTATGTGCGTTAAACATCACCTAAAATAGATTTAGTCATCTCAATCCGAGAGTTTGTCCAACAAATTTGGTTGACGTGTTCTCGAGAAATAAGAGCATGTACTGTACCTAAAACATCACCTGTGCTGTCGTAACAATGAACGCTACTAGTATGCGAAATATCATTGATAGATATGCATAAGAAACAGAGTAGGTAACAACATAAGCAATAGCCCCGAGCATGCAACGTCAACTACGACCTTGATGCTTCAATCTGCAAGAAAACTGGTGACCCAACTGCGTAATATTATCGGGAAGCCCATAAGAAGGAAGCTGTAAAAGAATTTGTGCCAAACCCGATCGAAGGCCGATATATATATATACATATATATTATCTCTCACTTACAATATAGGATTAAATAACTATTGTCATGTCTCGGTGTGTAATAAAAAGCAATAATGTTAATATATTTATTTGTTTTACAAAAGTTTATGAATTGAGGAAAAATACAAAAAGTAAGTGACCAAAATAAAAAAAGACCCGCATAGACGTACCCACTTACCTTCAATTACACTCCGTCCTCAGATTTATAATCGCAATAAAGGCGTAAGCCAGTATTAGCCGTTCGTAAATAGACGTGTTTTGTTGATAATTTTGACGCCTTAATCAACATATAATTTCGGTATCCTCGACTCTTTAATGTGTTTTATTTACTTTTATTATTTATATAAAATACAAATGAATACGTAATATTTCGAAGTTAATTTTTTTGTAGTCTGCAATGCTACTGGTAGAAAAGAAGGATTTATATTTCAGAAACACGATAAACTGATTTTAACCTCGTAGTCCTAAAACGCTAAAACTATATCATTTGAGCTTAAAAGATTTTATAATAAAGGTAAACTGAACGCTAAACTACATCTGAATAAAGAAACCGACAGACAACGACAAACTCGTGCAAAGCCTAGATAAAGACTACTTACTATTACTAACGTAGCCTAGGTGTATCTAAGTGACTTAAAGGAGTTCAAGTACAACATTTATCTTCTCTCTTATATTATTTATAAAAGAAAGTGTTTAAAATAAGTATGGAAGCAAAGATAAATCTAAATAGGTTTTAAAACTTGCAGGGTAGAGCTGCTATAGAGGATTAAGTCCGTCTTTAGTAACCCCTAGTTGAAGCTGTGTTGCGATAAACAATAAATAAATAAATAAATATGATAATAGTAGGTAGCCTATGACCGTACATAAGTGGTAAAATAAAAAATTTAATACAACCAACTTCAATATAAATTATTAAGGATAACTCAAAAATGATTAGTCAAACCTTGATCAAATTTATATGGGACCACATGAGAAGCACCAGCTTTCAAATAAAAAAAGAATCATCAAAATCGGTTAAAACCTAGAAAAAGTATTGAGGCACATAAAAAAATACAGACGAATTAAGTTCCTTCTCCTTTTTGAAGTCGGTTAAAAAGAGTGTTTATCGTTCCCAACCGACAATAGAAACCTAATTTCGATAAACGTTCGTGTTTGAATTTGTTGTCATGTTTTACATTATATCTGTGAAAGCTCATGGAAACAAGAACATTGTTCAAAAGCTTAAATAATTTATTTAATGAGATCCTATAGCTAGTACATACAAATTTATGTAACACATACTCAGAATAATAATCATTACCCCGTTTCGTCCCGTGGGTGTCGTAAGAGGCGACTATGAAAAATGCCAAGTAGATCTTATAGCTTCAGAAAAATGGCTGTATTACAATCTCGTCGTAAAATACTGAAAGCGGTGATGAGGAGACACTTTTATGGCGCGAGACGTCACAGTATGCGATCATTAATAATAGCTGCCACGGCGATTATGGAAAATCTGCCATATAATGAGAGAAGTCCATATCCAGGAGTGGACTTTAACATGCTGATGAAGAAGGAATGTATACTATTTAGATGTTCCTATATCTTATCAGTATGTAAGCACTTTGCAAGCTGGACATTTGAACTCTAAAAATATGGAAATTTTATGGAAGAAGTCAACAGCAGTGTCACACATTTCGCTACTGCGCGCAATGCTTCTCCTGTTTACCGTGTGTTTGACATTTAATATAATATTAGGTCTTTTAGTCTTTACCTATGAAATCGCCGTTTTGTTGAACTGTCCGTTTTGAACTGTAATAGCTTTGGTTTGAAGTGGAATTCTAAATTCAAATAAAATGAATTTTTGGTGCTCTTCTGCATTTTCGCTATGTATTATATTCATTATTTTTGAACATGGGTTTCGATGTCGTAACAATGCGTCTCTAACAGCATGCAATGTCAATGACATGTATGGACCTAGCACTACTTAAGAATAAACTATGTGCTGTTGGTTCAATCGATCTCCCGAATATAGCTACGGCCGCCCGGAGAAGAAAGTAGATAATAACGTAAAATGTATATGTGGTAGGGCCATGCTGCAGCTATATTATATAGTAGTAGCACAAATGGGTGGGCTCGACCGGGGAAGGACAACGCTCTCATAGAATACCAGCGCAAAGAATGCATCACAGCCTGCAATTATACTGGCTCTCTTTACCCTTCATTCTGGAACACAGCACACTGCTATATGGCGGCAAGGGTAAATTTATAAGGGAGTGGTACCTACCTAGATTGACTCTGACGGTAAAGGAGTTCTATCACCTAGTAAACTGAAGTGACAAACGAACTGTAAGTCCGTTTGTCACTTCAGTTTTATAAAATTGGCTACAGCCAATTTAAATTAAAACAAAAAAATATTTCAACAATTAAACTGAGCGATCAAGAGTAAATTAAAGGGATTTTAGTCTATAATGATAAACAAAATTATAAATTATATTATAATTACTTGAAACACATTATCCAACAACTCCATATTCCCACGTGGTCGATTATTTGTGTTAAATTCGTTCAGAAGTCCGAGATGATAATAACAAAACTCGAATATCGCACCATACATATATTATTAAATATTTTTACTTCTATTTATATTTAAACCATTTTATGAAATATAGAAGGGTGTCGGTTTTTATTATGTAATTTCATATTTAGAAACAATTTAGAAACATATTTGTCCAAGTTTGAGATGTTACATGTATCTTCAGTGAGTGTCGACGAAAAGTCTACTGACTCGATAAGTAGATTAAAAATAGTGCTAAATGCTTCCAGATCGGCATATGTTTATTTTATATTTATAAAAGCATTGAACTTTGCTTATTATCGCTTCTGACTTTGATAAAACAAAATCTTTTAAAAGCTTATTACAATTTATAAAAAAACTTTCCTGATAAAGAAACCCCGCCCTGTAATGTCAGTAAATTAAGCATATTATTACTTTTGAAGCCGAAGCAACTTTTATTAGTCTCGCTTTATGTCGACTTAAATAACCAAATTTAAATCATGACTTTGGTTGGCGAAATTAATTTTTAATAAAAACTTTTTTTCGTGAAAATATCTAAGACTTCCTTTCACCAAAAATTTTGTTTGAATGTGCAATTGGACCGACCATCTTTTTTGAAACCCTTGGACTCGTAAGCAGCGGCTATGGGAAATCATTGAAATATCTCTTGACTTCGAATAGATGGCGATAACTATAATAACTAACGGCGGGAAGTAGCATCAAAGTTTCATGACGTCTGATACTGCGCTCGCCAATTCATCTTCCAACCGTGGATATTTACGCAAATCTTCCATACAACGGGAGAGACCCATGTTCAGCTGTGGACTTGTACGGTGTGGTGAGGACAGATTGAATAATAATAGCAATTGTATTTTTGCCAATAGATGGCCCTGAAATCATTTGGTATAAAACCAAATGTAAAATACGCAGACCGGCGACAGGGAAGAGATTCAACATTGTAAAACGAATGGAACGCCTGTCTAGCATGAAGGTTATGACAAATCTCCCGAATGTCATGTCCAGAACTAGACTGTTTCGTGCTGCTGAAGAAGTACAAAAATGCAATAAGTTAACGTATGAAGAGATGGCGCCAGTTTCTTTCTTAGATTGATTGACTACGTGGTAGAGTCATGCTGCTAATATAGCTATTAGTAGAATAGTAGCACAAATGGATCGGCTCAACCGGGGAAGGACCACGCTCCCAAAGAATACCAGCGTAAAATGGCACCTTGATACTGCTGTGTTTCGTATGGTGAGTGTAGAGAACCGGAGACCCATTTAACGGAAAAGAAGCATTCCATCTTAGTCCTCAGAGGTTACAACGTGTCTGCATTTTCACTCTTAATACTTACTTACTTACTTATCTTCACGCACAATCCCTGACGGGGTAGCCAGAGAGAACAGATCGCCAAGTGTCACGATCCTTACAAACCTCTTTCGCTTCTTTCAGATTCATTATCTTCTTCATGCATGCACGTCTAAGTATCCGAGTACTTTTGACCCTACCCTCTTCGAGCAATTTGCTCACATGGTCTTCGAAAGTTAGTCTCGGTCTACCTCGACACCTTTTAATATTAACTTTCGCGCTATATATTTTCTTCACCATTCGGTCTTCACTCATTCGCTCAACGTGCCCAAACCACCGAAGCACGCCCTTATCAATTTTTGTGATAAGGTCATCTTTCAAACCTGCCATATTGCGAATCTCTTCGTTTCGCTTTCGGTCGGCCATGGTAACGCCGCACATTTTACGAAGAGATCGCATCTCCACTGCATTCAACTTACTTTTATGCTTCTTCTGACATACCCAGGTTTCGCTGCCATATAACAAAGTCGGTACCAACACTGCGTTATGTATTGCAAGGCGTGCACTCTTCGCTACGCCTTGCCTTTTCACTAACGCAGTCAGGGCACCATTGACTTTGTTCCCGGCAGCGACACGCCTGTCCACATCTAAATCACATCTTCCATCACTCTTAATGGAGGATAAATGTAGATCTCTATGGGCCACAGCGTCCACTTACCATTAGGTGGACTGTGTGCTCATTTGTCACTCTTATACTATAAAAATATTCAGCAGTGAACTTTTAAGACCTGAAAATGAAGAAGAATATCCAGCTGTGCTATAAAAGGCTACAAGCAACAAGGTGGAAAGACTTTTCCACAAGGTGGTAGGACTATTCTACAAGGTGGTAGGACTTTTCTACAAGGTGGTAGGACTTTTCCACAAGGTAGTAGTACTTTTCGACAAGGTTGACGGATTTTTCCACAAGGTAGTAGGGCTTTTCCACAAGGAATCCAACTGGAATCGTACTGCTGTCTTTGTCTACTTCTGCTGCTGAAAAGGAGAATAATAATGCAACCACTGCTGGTATTCGATTTAAGGGTTAAGAGTAGCATGAGTAACTGTTGTCGTGGGCCTCTAGTACCAAAAATGTCCCCCTTCTCCTTACTACTGAGGTACCTTAAAAATTTCATTTTTAACACACTTTAGTAATGAGGTATCTCATTACTAAAGTGAAAAAAAAAGAAAATATTTGACTGCCTTGTTGGTCTTAAACGCGACTGCTGATCATAAAGTCCCGGGTTCGAATTCCGGTTCGGGCCAAAATCGGTTATTGGGTTTTCTGTCAATAAATTCTGAGTAGTAGCCCAGAGTGAAGAAGTTGGCCGTGTTTCACCCCTGTGCATCAGAAAACTCGTAAGCCGTCGATCCTGCGCCTAATCTCTTTCCGGTCGTGTCAGATCACCGTCCCATCGGACTATGAGCGCGAGGGAATAGAGAGTGCAATCTAAAAGCAAATGTATGAATAATGTGTATTTTACAAGTATCCTTACCCTTAACAAGCAGGCAATTTTTCTCCATTTTAAGGAGTTGCAGTGCTATAGTGTTCGCAATACATTTACTGCCATCATTTAAAAAAATAAGGCTGACTTTCATTCCCGAAATTTCGCCTTCCCTCACCGTCAATGTATCTTTAGACGTTTTTCGTAGTTTTACTGTGAATGTCAATGGAATGCCGCAGCCAATAACCTATAAAAATATTTCACCTTTAAATTGAGGCAATAAACTTAATTATTAAACATAGGGCTTAATATAAAACATAGGTGTACCTCTGCTTGTCATATTTGAATACCATTTATTAAAATAATATTATAATATGCCTGTGTATACATATACATTTTTGCTGATAATATTGGTAAATTCACAAAAATTAAATTAAATTTGCCTATAAACTTAGTTATCTGTTATTTTAGGATACCAAATAGAATAATAATTGTTACTCTGAAAGTCGTTCATACATAAATGTTTTATAACTGTAAAGAGTTTATCGAGCGGTGGCGGTGAAAAACAATCCACCGACCGTTCCGTTTTTTCCAGCGGATGTCTTTTTTTTTTGTAGAATAATGGTGACAAACGAGCACACAGTCCACTTCATGGTAAGTGGGTGCTGTGGTCTATATCTATGGTACATATCTACATCTATACTCTATTAAGAACCCCAGTGAATAGGGTATTCGGTTCTCTATACTCATTATACGAA
This sequence comes from Parnassius mnemosyne, assembly GCA_963668995.1. NCBI lineage: Eukaryota > Metazoa > Arthropoda > Insecta > Lepidoptera > Papilionidae > Parnassius > Parnassius mnemosyne. Next base: position 39,963,789 of record CAVLGL010000126.1, read on the forward strand.
ACAGAAGTATTAAGCTGATATTTTATGCTGTGAGAGCCAGGTACTTTCCCGTTCGAGACGAACCATAATATAGCTACAGCGTGGCTCTACCACATATAAAATGAAAGTCGTTAGAGGCGACTATGGCAAACGCCAAAATGATCTAATAACCACCGATAGATGACCTTGATGTCTGACCACTTAATATTTAGCCAGATATAAAATACCCAGACTGGAGACAAACAGTAGTGTCAAAATTGGTGGACATCTGGTAATGTGATCGATAATTTACTTGCCATTGCCATTATCTGCGCGCCTGCCATTGCTTGGCCTTGCAAATAAATAAAATTGAAGTGTCTGTTTGTAATGTTAAAATAACAGCTTTTTACTAAATGCATATGAAAGTATATACGGTACCAATAACAAAAAAAAACAATAATTAAAAATTTTGTCTGTCTGTCTGTCTGTTTGTTCCGGCTAATCTCCGAAACGGCTGGACCGATTTTGACGAGACTTTCACTGACAGATAGCTGATGTTATAAGGAGTAACTTAGGATACATTAGGATTTTATTTTAGAAAAAGAAAAGAATGAGGATTCCGCGCAAAAAAATTAAAACCCATAAAATCGTAGTAAATTCCATGCGGGAGAAGTGGCGAGGAACAGCTAGTATTAAATATTTACCGGGATAGATTTCAAATCAATAATTAATTTTTCGCCGTCTGGTGGCGGCTTAAGAGAATCCACTACTCCATATTATCCCGTGGATGTCGTAAGAAAAGGCAATGGGAATTGAAACAGTATATGTGCAGCAGAATTTTCTTGATTAAAATTAAAAATACTTAAAACTAGCTGATCCCCGCGACTTCGCTCGCGTGTTAGGGTTTTTATGTTTTTGCGAGGAACCCTAACTCTTTTTCTAAAATAAAAGTAGCCTAAGTTACTCTTTATGAAATCAGCTACCTGCCAGTGAAAGTCTCGTCGAAATTGGTCCAGCCGTTTCGGAGATTAGCCGGAACAAACAGACAGACAGACAGACAGACAAAAATTTTAAAAATTGTATTTTAGTTATAAGTACCGTATTTGCGTTCATATGCATTTAGTAAAAAAACTGTAATTTTGATATTACAAACACACTTAAATTTTATTTATTTATATTATTTAAAATAAACTGGGCCTAACAAGCGTGGAAACGATAAAAAATATAGAGAATATCTATGGTAAATATAGAAGCTATGAGGCTATGAGGGAAGGTTGAATATGATGAATAATTGAATAAAAAAATCTACATATGTACTAGCTGGCCAGGCGGACGTTGTTTTGCCCTCTCCGACGACCCTGTGTTTTATAAAAATTCTTAAATTCGTAATAAAAAATATTGAGGCTCACTTATTGGTATAAAAACTATCCTATCTCTCAAGTTGGACCAAACTGCACACAGTGTCAAAATTTCATTGCAATCAGTTTAGTAGTTCTAGAGTTCATCGCGGACTAACAATGTGATACGTAATTTTCATATATAAAGATTATACAATACTGTATTTAACTAATTTTGCTGCTAAATTATAATTTAACTACCAATATATTCAACTCAATAATCTTCCGCTTACCTGCGACCCAGCGCCAATATTACAAACTAAAATATGCAACTTATGTTCTTATATACAAAGTATTGACTATACACTTTTATTACTATAGAAGACTTTGACATTTAATTAAATACAATGCTAATACACCTACATTTGCGTTTACCGTTACTGTAACAGCTTAACAAAGTCCAATGCTCCCGCATAGAATGTGTCCTAGGGATCACCACTGTTTGCCATAGTTGCCACGATTGGCACGCGGGTTGGTTGCGGTTTTCATTAAAAACTTGCTTTAAAATTTGTTATTAGGAAGACGCTGCTGCCCACCTCCTGCCTTGTTTTCTCCTGTCACCTCTTACGACACCCACGAAACGATATGGGGTAGTGAATATAATTTCTAAATTTGCGTTTAATAGTCTGTAACATGAATAAATTTGATAAATATGCCATCACTATCAGCATTAGTACCCATCACTAACCCACTTCTGAAGATATCTCACCTCAATAGATTGATGATGACCACAAAACAATGATGAGCTACTTGCATCCGTAGACTACTTGCATGTTATTAAATATGTTGCGATCATCAAAGTTTGTGAAGGATAAAAATGTGTAGTTAAGCATTCTTATTAAAATTTAAAATACTGCGATAAAACCTCGGAAATGAAAAGGAGCCTTGTGGGACGTGTATAAACTGTAACTTTCCTTTCATATTTTAACTTTTACAAAATACTCTTTAATTTTTGTTTCATGCATTCCAGAAGCATCTTAATTACTTAATTTTACAGAAGAACAAATAAATATAAACGTCTGTGTTGGCAGCATTAAAATGCCATAGAAGATTTATTTAACTGATCTAAAAATAATTTATTAAACAAAATACTACAAAATTAAATCATAATTTTACCTAAAAGCATCGGCTATCATGTTAAAAATACATACTCGATTTAAATACAACCTTTACAACCTCTACTGAAGATAACTTTATCTGTTCTGTTTATTTACAAGTTATATTTTAACTAACACGGCACTTCTTAACTAACATATTTTCAACCTACAACGCATCAACAGGTAGTTCAAAATAATAAAAAACTGCGGTTGCCAACTTGCCTGTCAAGTGTGGCAAAACATTACTGTAGTGGTACGAGATTCCAGTCGACAGTGCTAAAAACTTTTTTGTTATTTAATAATATTATTTAATAATAATATTCAATGCATTCTTTCTGGAGCGTGTATTCCAAAAGTTTGTTATTATCAGGAAGATGCTGCTGCCCATCTCCTGCCTGTTTCCCTTTGTCGCCTTTTACGACACCCACGGGAAGATATGGGGTAGTGGATATTCTTAACCACCACTACACGGCCCCACACACGACATTATACTTGATAATTTATTATTATTATATATTTATTATATATTTGTCAATAAGAGTCGAAAACGTATTATTACCTTTTTTCAAGATTATATGACTTCTAAGTAATATGTTTATCTTATTAGATACATAAATTTATTTTTAAAAAAATAGGCTATTACACAGATATAAGTTTGTTTAGCAAAACATATGTTGCATATTGACACTTTCACTGTACGATTTTCAAACACAATAGTGAAACAATAGCAATGACCTATATGTAGTGCACGGGACAGCGAAAGGGTTAATAAAATATTATTTACTTTAGAAAAGAAAAGTTTTTTAAGTATACTTAGTCAGGTCATAAGTTCTGTCAAAAACTTTTTATAAAATTAATCATACACTTTTTGATAATTATATAAAAATTATATATGAAATGGAAGGTAATTTAATTTAGAATACCATTTTACCAACATTATTCAAAATGCCCTCCCCTATTTTGAATACATGCACTTAATCGACGCGGCCAATCATCAATCGCATCACGCACCACATTCATATCTACTCGTATTTCTGCCGCTTCTCTAGCCAAAGATGCTCGGAGAGATTCCAAATTCTGATGAGGCTTAGTGCTGACTTTCTCCTCCAAATGTAATGCCATATCTTATAATCCAGTGGGCTTAAATCTGAACTAGAAGAGGGCCAGTCTTAAAGTCCGATAAAGCCAATTCCATGGGCAGTCAACCAGTTTTGCATGCTTCGTGCCCTATGAGCTGGTGCAGAGTCCGGTTTGAATATCCAATGTCTGTTTTTGAACATTGTTTGAGAAAGAGGTTCCACTATATTTGTTAGAACAGTATTTTGGTACACCTCGGCACTGATTTTACACCTTTTTCACAGAAAAACACCTCAGTTAAGCCTGAATATGAGACTCCAAGCCAAACCATGAGTGACGAAGGATAATGTGCTCGTTGAACCCTCGGAATACGCTTGCTGACTTCTTTACTGCGGTGGGCATACACCTTATTATTTTGTTTATTATAACTATCTTCGATTTTAAAATTTTTTTCATCCGAAAACAAAATTTAGCGGTATTTTTCTCCCGCGTATCGCCGTAACAAAGCACGGGATCTATCCAGCCTAATTTTTTTCAAACGCTTGTTCAAAAAATGTCCGGTCTGATTACGGTAAGCTCGAAGTCCTAGGTCTTCATTGATCACTCTTTTGACCGTTGTTCTACTTAGGCTCATCTGAAGAGCTAAGACTTTTAGTTTACGAACAGGATTTCGTTGGATTCGCGCCTTCACTGCTTTGATGATCGCGGGTGTACTAACTGTACGAGGTCGCCCTGTCCTCTTACGATTTTCGAAGCTTGAATCTTCAGTGAATCGTTTGATAGTGCGATAAACAAATCGTAGGGTTATTTTCAATTTTTGTATAATATTGAAAATCTCTTATGGCGCGTAACCACAGCGGTGCAACGCGATAACCGCTACTCTATCTTCTTTCTTCGACCACTCCATATTTGAAAATGAATGAAAATTAATGTCTTTTTTATTTTCGGCAAGCGCAATCGTATATTTTTAAAATTGGTGAAGTTCATCTAGTTAGTATTCAAATTTTTTAAATAATAAGGTTTTGACAGAACTTATGACCCGACTAAGTATAATGATATAATTTTTAGTTTCATTGTCTAAAGATAAGAAAAAATTATAAAACTTATAATAATAGCGAATTGATACACTTTGGACTACCACATTTAGTTTAAAATTTTCACAATTTATTTTGCATACAAAAAAAAATATAACATAAAAAAGTAATATAATGTGGAGTTATTTTAATATGAATCAATGTAAATATGAAAAAATCTTGTAAATTTATATAAAATATATATACGCGAAAATGTTTTTATCATATTTAATTATATTTTTATGCATACTGCATGTGTAACTTGTGAGTAGCTTTTTGGGTAGGATTATGGGTACCCTAATACAGAGATTCAAATTCCTCACTTTTGTTTTATTTCTATTCTCTTCATAAATTTTATTTCCTTCTTTATTTATACATTACCGTGTTCTTTACTAACATGTTATTATTTATTTACACGCTCCACTTCCATATGAATTCCATACCAGGAGTTGAAGCATCATCAATATTTGGGTGATCAGTCCAATGTTGACGAAACTTACCAACTCGATCATTCGTATTCTCACTTTAGAACATTTCTTTCTTTCCTTCCTCATACCTTTTAAATACATACTTTCTAACTTTGTTCAAAATGGGATAACATTTTTGACCTCTATATATAATATTTTTTAAAAAATGTCACTTTTTTACAATGTGGCAGGCTTTTACACCACGTGTCATACTGGGCGCCGTTATCGTTGTAACGAGAGTTTCTACTGTAATTGAGGCCCTCAATCTCACCGTAAGTGGTTAGAGTTTCTACCATAATAATAGATATATTTTTCGCCTTGGTCGAAGGACGCGTGGGAGACGCCTTTTGCCCCACAACGCTTGCAGCAAGTCCTTGCTGCCTACGCATCATATCATATTTTGGCGTAGTTCTCCCTGATGCAACTATACTCTATGCTGGTTTTCATTCATTGTTCTGTGGCCGGGAGTTGTGGATACAAATTATAGATTTTATTGAAATTGACATCAGCCTTGGACAACACACAAACGCTTTTACAGGCTAAATCCGCGGGTTAAGTATGCACTGAAAAAGATAGATGATAAGAACCGGTTATACTTCATAGGAACCCAATGCTGTGCCGGTCTCGCCACCGACATACGAGAAATTCCTTTTTTACAGCAATAACAAAACTATATGCAACATCTTCAGATTTTATCTTGAATATTCGAAACATAAATGTATAACTTAAATAACCTAATTGTATTAAATTTATTAACAAATATGTACCTAAGTGTAACTGACATAAATAAAACTTTAAAGAGAATTTGTAATGAACATCAAAATTGCTATTTCGTTGAATGTTAACACAGAAATTTAATTTTAAGTTTTCAATTATGTAATTTAATTAATTATTTAATAGATTGCATTGACTACGAAAATGAATACCTAAATCCCAAACAATTGAAAAAAAAAATAATACGTAGTAAGCCAGTGCCTGAAAAAGCTCCCTATAAAATGGTACTGTATCCAAAAAGAACAATCCCGTACTATTTTTCCAGAACTCGATTGGGGGCTAATGCCTCTATTAGTGAAGCTGACGCCAATAGGCCGACGCGTTTAACTCAAAGTACCTTACTGAATTTTTTTTTCAAAAATATATAGGCCTTTCTTTCGTGCCTCACAGTAACATAACTTTTAAAATTTTGCACCAAAACATTGCGAGTGTCTTGGAAAAGCAGGAATTACTATAAATGACATTACAAGAACTTAACAAGACGAATAATAAACCAGATCTTATGTGTTTATCTGAAACTTTTCTGCGATCTAGTAGCGAGAATTGAAATATTTATAATTATGAGTTATCAATAGCGTTTTGCCGGGACTTACTGAGGGGATAAACCTGTATCTTAGCCAAACAAAATAGTCTCAACATTAATTAGTGGTTGTATTTTTGTGTTTATAGAACACCTACATCTAATCCAAATGTTTTCTTAAAAAAATTAGACTTACTATTGCATGACTTATCAAAAAACTGTTAAACGTATACAAAAATTGTTTTTACGTTGTAACAGGGAAAAATAACAAATTACCTTCAAAATAAATGTCTCAATCATAACTTAAAATACATATTAATGTACCAACACGCAAAAACTCATGCATAGACCACATGCTAAGTAACATTATAGACGCTAATGCTACTAACTTATCCGACTATGATACAGCTCAATTATTATGTTTCCCTGTGCAAAAAAACCAAAAACAAAAACATACACAGTACTTTTTAAGAACTATAGTTGCGAAAATGTTTTCAAATTCAAGGAATGTCTGAAAAGCATAACTTGGTCTGAGGTATACGCAGATATGAGTCTCAACTCTGCCCTCAATAAGTTTCATGAACTACTGTGCATGTTTTATTATCTGTATATTCCTTTAATTAAAATTAAAGTTAACGACACTTATAAGAATACACAAAATTGGATAAGCAAATGTCTAAGAACAATCTGTAAAACTAAACGGTCACTAAGGTGTAAATATTATTAAAAAACAGCACCCAATAAAATTAAATATATAAATTACTCGAAAGTATTAAAACAATGTATTAATACCTCCAAAGGGAATTCACATATAAAATATAAGAGATCGTGGTCTACAAAATCGATCGCCTTGGACAAGTAAAAAAACAGACCTTTATTAAATTTTGTCAGTATTGTTTGCACAAGAGTAAATATTGCTAAAGACGTCGCCTTGTTTTTGGAAACCGAATTGATCTTTATTAATGATGTTGTATAAGTTGCAATAATTAAGTATTCTCAGGTGCATCCATTTCTCGAACACCTTCGGTAGAATAGGTATAATAGGAATCGGGCGATAATTGTTGACGTCATTTAAAAGTAAAAACAAATGTAAAGCGACATGGAATGAAATAAAAAGGAAATTAGCGGTTTGTAACTGAAATAAATTTAAACAAAAACCAATTGACAAATCCTTTTTGACATAGTCTCAGCTTTTAATGACCATTTTATTTAACTGACTAATACAAAAAAATCTGACGACAAATAAGACACAAAAAACAACTGCTAAGAGCAAACTTATACCAAACACGATGTTTCTTCTTCCGACTTCAAATGAGCAAGTAAAAAAATAAATTATGGGTTTGAACAAAACAAACTCAGAAGGCTTTGACGGAATTAGTACAATAATATTTAAAATGTGTACTGATGAACTAGTGTCTGTATTTAATTAATCTATCATTTTCATCTGGTACGTTTCCGGAAGCATTAAAACAATCAGTCGTAAAACCATTGTATAAAAAAATGTAAAAAAATGACGTCAACAATTATCTCCCAATTACTCTTATACCTATTCTATCGAGGCTGTTCGAGAAATGCATGCACCTGAGAATACTTAATTATTGCAACACATACAACATCATTAATAAAGATCAATTCGGTTTCCAAAAAAAACTGTCGACAACTTTAGCAATATTTACTCTTCTGCAAACAATATCAGTATTTTTAAATTAAATAAAGGTCATTTTTTTGACTGGTCCAAGTCGATCGATTTTGTAAACCACGAATTCTTATTAAATAAACTTGAAACGATTAAAATAAGAGGACCTACACTACAGTGGCTATCATGTTACTTGAGGAATCAGTGTCAGAGCGTCACTCACACAGAATACCAGAGTAAAGTAGCAGCTTAACATTGCCGTGTTTCGTATGTTGAGTGTAGAGAACCGGAGACCCTTTTTACTGGAAAAGAGGTATTCTGTCTTAGTCCTCACGGGTGGCAGCGCTTCTGCATTTTAATTCGCAAACGAGGATAGATGTAGATGTCTATGGGCCACAGCGCCCACTTACCACCAGGTGGACTCTGTGCTCGTTTATCACCCTATCTTATAAAAAAACTGTTAACAAAATTGTAAATAGCGAACAGGTAACATGTTCTTCTACCCTAAAAAATAAAACGTGTGGTATCCCTCAGGGAAGTGCTCTAGGTCCACTTATGTCATAACCAAAGTGACTCGTCATAAATGTATCTTGTTTGCAGATGACATATTAATAATTGTGACATCAGATAAAAATAAAAACAATTCTATAAATAATCAAGAAATTGAAATTAATAACACTATTGACAATATTATTAAATGGTTAGAGGAAAATAATCTAAAATTAAATTTAAATAAATCAAATTTCGTACAATTCAATAAATCCTACGTACGTGGTAGAGCCACGCTGCAGCTATATTATGGTTGTAGCACGAATGGGTCGGCTCGACCGGGGAAGGACCACGCTCTAACAGAATATCAGCGTAAAATAGCAGCTTAACGCTGCTGTGTTTCGTATGGTAATCGTAGAGAACCGGAGACCCTTTTTACTGGAAACGAGGCATTCCATCTTGGTCCTCACGGGTGACAACGCATCTGCATTTTGATTCTTAATCGAAGATAGATGTAGATGTCTATGGGCCACAGCAACCACTTACCATCAGGTGGACTGTGTGCTTGTTTGTCACCCTTATCCTATAAAAAACCTAACATGATAAATAAAATTTTAACCTCAATATCGAAAAGATTAAAGAAGTCACACATACTAAATTTTTAGATGTAACGATAGACCAGGATCTAAACTAGAAATTACACATAGAGGCTTTATGCAAGCGTGTTACATATATGGATGCACCTTACAAAACTTTAACTATTAGTTCTTTTTGTAATAACTTTTAAATTTAATTTAATAAAAGTAGTTTTGTTTTTTTTTGGGTCCTCCGGTGGCGACATCCATAATTAGCGTATCAACAGCTTTGTTTATGCTCTTTATAAAACAAGGAGCGTAACTAACTTGCAACCAGCTATTACCAATTACCACGCGTATGTAGCCTCCATTTTACGTTATAGGGTGATTATATGGGGCAATATTACTGAGAGATAAAGGGCATTTGTAGCACAAAAAATGCATCAGAGCTGTATGTGGAATTCCACCGGGCCAGTCCTGTAAAGCATATTTTTGGAACCTAGGCTCACTTCCGTTTGCAGCACTGTTCATTTTTGAAATGAGTTGCTATGTCAAACATCATACTGAGCTCTTCCTGAAAGCCAGAGATATAAACTCTCAATTGAAAAGAAATCCGGATAGATTTGAGCTAAGCGTCGTTCCGACATCTGCTAAATTCAGAAAAAGTTGTTTAGCAATGTGTACTCGTATTAAGGTATATAATAAGATCCCCAATGACATTAAAAACCTTAAAATTAATTTATTTAAATCAAGACTTTAAATGTTTCTAATTGAACTTTAAGTGTATGACATTAAAGAATATATTGACTTTAGGCTTTAATAATTATTGATTTTTATGAATGTATTTGACCCTTTTTGAAATAAATGTTACCTGAAATGTATGTATCATAAACTTATTGCATGCTAATTATAAGTAAAATATATGAACTTATTTCACTGTAGCACATAAAAATACCATGTTTTAAGCAAATAAAGAAATATTATTACTATTATGGGTATTTATAAAGTATTCTCATCCGGTTGGGCTGAATAAATATTTAAAAGGGTATAATAATTACGAAACGGCCGAGGGTTAGGAAGAAAGAGAAAGCAACCGGCGGACGATGCGGGCTGTGTCGAGGAGCACCGCTTTCTGCATTTGAGCACGGAGCTTTCGGTAACGGAGTCCCAGTCACCTCAGATGACCCGAGAGACTGACCGGGATTAGCCCGTTTGCAGAAACGACTACTCCTTTTTTTCAAAATTCGCATTCTTTGTGCGTATGACGACCAGACGTTGGGCGAACAGAGCAGGCTGTATATACTTTTTCTTGCTTCCATATTCTTCCAATTTCTTCTTTTAACTCAGCGTATTTACAAATTTTCTCAGCTATTGTTTTTTGAATGTTATGCGTATTGGGTACTGCAATATCTATTTAAAAGGGTATAATAATTACGAAACGGCCGAGGGTTAGGAAGAAAGAGAAAGCAACCGGCGGACGATGCGGGCTGTGTCGAGGAGCACCGCTTTCTGCATTTGAGCACGGAGCTTTCGGTAACGGAGTCCCAGTCACCTCAGATGACCCGAGAGACTGACCGGGATTAGCCCGTTCGCAGAAACGACTACTCCTTTTTTTCAAAATTCGCATTGACTTTGTGCGTATGACGACCAGACGTTGGGCGAACAGAGCAGGCTGTATATACTTTTTCTTGCTTCCATATTCTTCCAATTTCTTCTTTTAACTCAGCGTATTTACAAATTTTCTCAGCTATTGTTTTTTGAATGTTATGCGTATTGGGTACTGCAATATCTATTAAGTACGTGGCTTTGTTATTTTTATCTTGTAGATAAAAATAGTTGTAATATCTGGTCTATTGTAATGAATAGTTTTGTCAGTAAGTATTGCTCGGTCGTAGTAAAGTTTATGTGAGGCATTTTCTAAAACTGTTTGTGGTGTGTATTTGTAGTACGGGATGTTTTTGTTTTGAATAAGTTTATGTTTGAGTGCCAATCTTTGATGTATGATGTTTGCGAGCTGATTATTTCTATGAGTATAATATGTCTGTATGAGGCTTGTACATGCTCCGGTTATGTGTTGTATTGTTTCCGGTTGACTGTTGCACTTGCGGCATTTATCATTTGTGACTGTGGGATCTTTGATAATGTGTTTTCTATAGTTTTTTGAGTTAATTACCTGGTCCTGTATTGCTATTAAAATCCTTCTGTTTCTGGGAACAGGCTACCTTTTTTAAGCCACATGTTGGACGCTTTTGTGTTTATGTGGGGTTGACTTATGTCGTGTGGGTGTCGCCCGTGTAGTACTTTTTTCTTCCAGTTTTCTATTTTCTTTTTCTGCGGATTACTATTGTTTGAGTTTAATAGGCCTGTTTGTTCGTCAAGGTTTAGTGGTGTGTAGTTTTGGTCGTTGTGAGTTATAACTTTGTGTATAATGATTTCTTATATTTACGCGAACGCTACACATTGAATAAAACTATTTTTACGGATTTTATCGCATCTAATTAAAATTTTATATTCCCGACGTTTCGGTTGCTTTCCAGCAACCGTGGTCACGGGGGACTGAGGTGATTGACGTCCCGATGTCAGTGTTAAACCGGAGTACGTGTGGCTGCTTATAATGTCAATACATACTTATAGGAAATTAAGAAAAAGAAAAATAAAAAGTAAAAATCACTTTCCCGCCATACTTCAATTGTTTTTCTGTCCGCCAAAATGAGTGAATCTAACGAAGAAATGCGATACATTTTGAAGTTTTATTACAAAAAAGGGAAATTGCGACTCAAGTCGCATAAAATATTGTGACGTTTATGAACCTAATGCAGATTCAGTAAGAGTAGCATAAATTGGTTCAAGCCTTCTCAGTCCGGGAATTTTAATGTCAAGGATGCAGCCTGCTCTGTTCGCCTAACGTCTGGTCGTCATACGCACAAAGTCAATTTGAATTTTGAAAAAAAGGAGTAAGATTATCATAATATTAATTACAACATAGCCGAGGAATTCAGGATCGACAGATTTGAAACATTTCAAAAACTCTGGCTATACAGAAATGCTCGATATTTGGGTACCACACGAGCTCACTGAAAGAAACCCAATGAATTGTGTACTCATTTGCAATTCTTTATTGAAACGTAATGAAATCGAACCATTTTGAAAAAATTGATCATTGGTGATGAAAAATGGATTACCTACAACAAGGACGTGTGAAAAAGATCAATGTTAAAGGATATTCGAGCTCCATAGACTGTAGCGAAACCCGGATTAATACGCAATAAGATGATGTTGTATGTATGGTGGGATTGGAAGGGCATCGTTTATTATGAGCTTTTATCGCCGGGCAAAACCATCGATTCGGATCTCTACTCCAAACCACTAATGAGACTCGAGCAAGAAATTGGGATAAAACGGCCGGAATTAATCAACAAAAAATGAGTGGTCTTTCATCATGATAACGCCACATGTTTGGCCACTCAGCAAAATTGGGAGTGCTTGGTTGGGAAATGTTAATGCATCCACCATATGTCCTAACCTTGCACCCTCAGGTTTTCACCTGCTTCAGTCTCTTCAGAATCCTTTGGGTAGTGTTAACATCAAGAGAGGACTAACAAAACTACTTGTTGCATTTTTTTGATCAAAAATCTCAAGATTTCTACAGCAATGGTATTATGTCACTGCCTACAAGATAGCAATAAGTTATCGTACAAAATGGCACATAAATACGAGTATAATAATTAAATGTAATTAAACTTTGAAAAATAAAATGTCTAGAATTTGTATCTAATATGCGAAGAAACTTTTTCCCCGACCCTATATTAAACATAAAAGTTTATTGTTATTTATAAAATCACTTCTGGAAGTGTTACTCACAAAATGTTGTTATTGCGTAGGGAAATTCTTAAATGACAACGACCTACTAAATAATAAATGATATTTTCGAATTAAACGTCAACTGCCAGTCAACTGTCAAGAACAATAATGTTCAAGGGAGTTTTTTCAATACTTTTTTAATTTTTTGATATTATTTTATACAAAATTTGACTTAAATAGTTCATAAATTTGACTTATCTACAGAAATAAATTTGACTTATATACAGAATTATGTTAACTATAATTAGATGTAATATTTATAATTTATAATATAAGATGATCGAGAAATTAATAATTATGTCAAGTATTTGACATTGAGCTATAATCTGTATATGTAATCTATAATCTGGAGGTCGATCGGCTCCGACGTATTTCAATGTGCTAAATTGCCTCTTAAAACCATATTAATACTGCTCACTTTCGAACAATATGTAGGAGAAATGACAAGGATGGTATAACGTCGCACCTATAACATCTAATAATATGCATTATACATATTTTTTGTCCGGCGCTCGGGGTTATTGTAGAACTTGTGGGGTGAATAAAATGTATGTATAGGGAGGTGTGTTATTTTAATAGATTAATGTTAAATAATGTATCTTGTGTGTGACTCGTATATAGACTGTAACATTAGGTGGACATTGCATAAGTGTAATACGCGAAAGAATACGCGAAATTGCTTTGCTATTATTCCATTCAAAATTAATTATTTTGATAATGATTAGTTTTTTTTTTTGTTTTACTCACTCTACCACCTTTATTTGACAATATTGATCGCAGTAAAACACACTGTCATTTTGATAACGTTAAATTTGGTAAACAATGAACCTGAAAAACCGAAAGTGGTAGATTTTATTTTGTACTAGTGATCCGCCCCGGCTTCGCACGGGTGATTTCTAGATCTCGACAACAGCGCCACCTACTGGATCCAATTTTGAATCGTTTAGATCTCCTGGGATCCCACTAAAATACACATAAAAATTTCATCAAAATCGGTCCAGCCATTTTCGAGTTTTTGCGATACTAACGGACAGCTATAGATTTTTATATACAATATGTAACAAAAACCCTGTGGTTCTCGCAAAGTACGTTATCAGGATCATTATTATTACGTTTATAATAACTTTTTTTTAAAGCTTGAACAATATTTTTTTTATTTTATTAAAAAAAATAATTGTATGCAAATTGTATGTGGTTTTATTACCTCTGCATTGTCTGGGGAGTAAGAGAATTGTCAAAGACCCCGCTTTAGTTAGCTTTAGCATCGGCTAGTGTCAGTAAGAGGTAATAAAACCACATAAAATTAAAAAAAATTAATAAAATAAAAAAATATGGTCGATTTTTTAAAAACAAATTATTTAGTTTTGAATACTGATCCTGATAACGTACTTAACGGGAAGCACAGGGTTTTTGTTACATGTTGTATAGAGATTTTTAGACTTATTAGCACAATAAAGTACCCAAAATTGTATTATTTTATTGATAATTAAACCATAGTCTCTACCAAATTAAAGGTTAAATTGAATTATATATTTTTAATACGAGATTTATTTTAAACTAAATTTAAATTATTTTGCCTTACTTTATTAATACAAAATGAGTATTTCTTGACAGTATGGCAACGCTTTTTTCTCCTCTCACTCTTGAAAATGTGTAGCAGTGGACTTAAAAAGGCTGATACTAGACGAACTAGGTTAATTATTAACAAATAAGGCTTATTACATTCTATTAAATAATTTTGTTATTCGTTTATTACAGCATGTCAAAAGTCCGTTCATGAACATAGGCCTTAGTCATAGATCGCCGCATAGGGAGGATCTTATTGATTTTATTTCTAAAAAGAAACTAAACTCTAAAGAAATTTTACACGGTTTTGTCTTTGAGTGAAGTGGGATAAGTTTGTCCATCACTAGACGCAAATTGTATATTATTTTATAGAAAACATTAAAAAAATCTGCTGTGCAAGTGTGTGCTGTATGCAAGTGCGTATTTTAAACCGACTACGGCTGAAATTTTGAACAATGGTACTTGGACTAAGACTAAACGGAATGATGAGTGGATATTATATCAAAGGGGAAGAGTCCGTAATCGCCTGGAAGAAAAGACTGGTAAGGCTGAGTTGAAAAATACGAATACGTTCAGAGCAGCTGAAATTAAAGTACTTTTGTTAATCACCAATGTGAACAAAGATGCATCTGAGAGCGAAATCCTGAACTATGTATTAGATAAAACCCAAGAAAAGGTAAAAATAGAGAAAATTAATATAAAAATAGCAAAACCATACAATGCATATAGAGTATTGGTGCCTAAACAGAAATTAGATATATTTCTCGAAGATAACTTATGGCCATCTGGAATAACGTATAGGCGTTATGTATATTTTAATAAAAGAGAGAAATCCACCATTGTTGATAATTCAAAATAAACCATAATGAATTGTAAAAATGATAATTTAACACTAATTTCTTTTAATTGTAAAAGTATTGAGAGATCGTTTGAAGATGTAAGAGATTTATGTGAGAAAGCCGATTGTGTAATTCTACAAGAGACCTGGTTACTGCCATGGGACATTCCGATTTTAGGGAAAATACACAAAGATTTTGGTTACACGGGAAATTCAGCAATAGATGTAGGCGCTGAAATACTTCGAGGAAGGCCATATGGAGGAGTTGCTATTTTATGGCGAAAAAGTGTCTTTCAGAGTGTATCGGTAATTACGAGTATTAGTTCACGCATTACGGCAGTGAAAATGACTGTTGGTTACAGATCTTTTCTTATTATCTGTGTCTATATGCCCACGGACAGTAATGAAAACCTGTTGGAAATGACACAGTGCCCAGGTGAAATAAATGCCATTGTTGAAAACTCTGAATTAGAAACTGTTTATATTCTAGGAGATTTTAATGCACATCCAAATGAACGTTTTTGTAAGGAGATGATGAATTTCTGTGTAGACCAAAACTGGACATGTGCTGTTCTTGAGATAATAGGTATCGACTCAGGCTCGTATAGTTTTGTGAGTCAAGCTAATGGGTGTAGGCGATGGTTAGATCACTGTCTCGTCACTCAGTCAGCGCGAAATACGATAGCAAATGTTAACATTGACTATGGTGTCTTTTGGTCGGATCACTATCCACTCATAGTAGAAATAAATGTAAAATTTATAAGGGCTAAAGTGAAGCTTAATGCAAATAACTTACATAGTAAAGTTTTACGGGGTACGAAACAATTAAATCAAATATATAAAATATATAATAGATCAAATAAAGTATATACAGAGATCTGCAATAATAAATTAAGAAAAATTCATTTTCCTGACCAATTTTTAGAGTGTGGTGATAAATTTTATAATAATTCATATCATAAAATTTGCTTGGATAAGTTATATAATAGTTTTGTCAATATTCTAAGTGAGGCAGCAGAACGAACAAGAGAGGATAAGAGTGGGCATAATAGTAAAAAGGAACATTATATAACTGGGTGGAATAAGCACGTCAGTAACGCACATAGGGAGGCTTGGCTGAAATTTCATATTTGGTTGCAATATAATCGACCTACTTATGGGTCTATATATGATGAAGTGGTAAAAAGTAGAAAATTTTTTAAATCAAAATTACGTTGGTGTCAAAATAATAAAGATAGAATTAAAATGGATATCATAGCTTTCACATCATATAGAACATAATTTTGGGAAATTTTGGAAAGAAACTAATAAATTAAATGTAAAACCAGACCTACCTATGAGCGTTGACGGAGTGAAAGATTCAGAGGCCATAGCCAATGTGTTCAAAGAACATTTTACTGTAGAGTCTCCTCTCAGTTCTTCACAACAGATGGTCTATGCTGAACCGAACCTAATAGAAAAACCAATTAGATTTTCCGCTAAACAGGTCAGAGAGATAATCGGAAGTATGTCTAGGGGTAAGTCTCCGGGACATGACGGTCTCAGCATAGAACATCTGCAGTATGCTGGTTGTCACCTTCCTCGCGTCCTCTCCATGTTTTATTCACTGTGCATAAGTCATGCATATCTGCCTATAGATTTGATTAAAACGATAGTTGTACTGATAGTGAAGAATAAGACTGGAGATATTTCAGATAAGAGCAATTACAGGCCTATCTCTTTAGCAACAGTGACGGCAAAGGTGCTCGACAGGCTACTAAGCAATGAGTTACAAAAAGTTCTTCAGATTCACGAAGCATAGTTTGGTTTTAGGGCATGGCTGTCAACAGAAAGTGCAATATTAGGTTTAAAACATAGAGTCAGATATTATACAAATCGCAAAACCCCGGTTTATGGATGCTTCTTAGACCTGTCTAGGGCCTTTGGCCTGGTGTCGTATCATATTTTATGGAAAAAACTTGCCGAATGTAATTTTTCTAATGATCTCCTGGGTATCTTCCGCTATTGGTACAATCATCAAACCAATCATGTAAAATGGGCAGATAAGATTTCTGAACCGTACGAGTTGAAATGTGGCGTGAGACAAGGTGGAATAAGTTCACGTCAACTTTTTAACTTGTATATAAATGAGCTGCTCGAGAGACTCAGCAACACCAAGGTCGGTTGCCATGTGGATGGAAAGTGTGTCAACAACCTAAGTTACGCCGACGACATGGTGTTGCTGTGTCCCTCGGTCAGTGCACTCAGAAAGCTTCTGGGAATCTGTGAGGCTTATGCAAATGAACGCGATCTTATTTATAATATAAAGAAAAGTGAGTTTGTGCTGTTTAAAGCTAATAACAAGAGTCCCACGTACATACCACCTATCAGACTCTACAACACTGCTTTATCGAGAGTATCACAATTCAAATACTTGGGACACTACGAGACCGAGGATTTGCGTGATGAAATGGACATGGAGAGGGAGCGTAGGGCTTTAGCGACCCGGAGTAATATGTTAGCCCGAACGTTTGCACGATGCAGTAATGCCGTTAAAATACCTCTTTTTAAGGCATACTGCCAGTCTTACTATTCGTGCTCCCTTTGGGTCAACTACACAAAAAGGGCGTATAAAGCATTAACAATGCAATGTAACAAT
Source organism: Parnassius mnemosyne (assembly GCA_963668995.1). Lineage (NCBI taxonomy): Eukaryota > Metazoa > Arthropoda > Insecta > Lepidoptera > Papilionidae > Parnassius > Parnassius mnemosyne. The sequence continues at coordinate 39,981,755 of CAVLGL010000126.1, forward strand.
GCATTTAGAGTTCTTTTGGAGCTGCCCCGCTACTGCAGCGCTTCAGGCATATTCTGTGAGGCCCGCACCGACGGGTTTGACGCGATAATGCGCAAAAAAGCCGCATCGCTACTAAGCAGAATAAGGAATAGCGCCAACAGTATCCTGGGTGTTATAGCCCAAAAATATGACTGTCCTATAATAAGGCAAATTATTAAGGTCCTGCATGGCTGACTTACCTGTGTGTGTATGTATGTACAGCTGCGTGTATGTGTGTGTGTGTGTGTGTCCACCTAACAGTATTATTATTATTATTATTTTGTGATTTTTTTAATATCTCTGATATGGATCTCATTTGTAATCCGAAATAAAGATTTATTATTAGTATTATGCGGGTTATCTATAAAGTTTTCTCATCTGGTTGGGCTGTTTAAATATATAATTGTAAACGAAATATATAAACATACATAAATATGAATAAAATAGAATAAATACATAAAAATACATTAATATATAAAAAACCCAACCAGATGGAAGCCCTCGGCAGGGGAGACCAAACGGCCAAGGGTTAGGGGGAAAGGGAAAGAAACCGGCAGACGATGCGGGCGGTATTGAGGAGCACCGCCTTCTGCGTTTGAGCTTGGAGCGGTCCGTCATGGAGTCCCAGTCGCCTCAGATGACCCGAGAGGCTAACTGGGATTAACCCGTTCGCAGAAACGACCACAGGAATAATTTCGGCCGGCAGACCACCCCACATGTCGGTCACCTCGTGAGCCAGGTCCAGATATTTTGTCAGCTTAACTGTTTCGGCTTTCACGAGGTACTCGTCATAAGGAATGGTAATGTCAACCAAAAATATCCTTGACTGTGCCCGGTCCATCAGCACAATATCAGGCTTATTCGCAAGAATAGTCCTATCTGTGATGATGGCCCGGTCCCAGTAGAGTCTGGCGCAGTCATTTTCTAGCACGGCTTCCGGCAAGTACTTATAATATGGCAGTTTTCGATCCACGAGACCCTATTTCAGAGCGAACTCCTGGTGTAGAATCCTGGCTACTAGTTTGTGTCTGTGCAAATACTCAGAGTTAGAAAGCGCCGAAAAACCGGAGATGACATACCTAAGTGACTCACCGGGATGGCGACAAGCTCGACAGATGTCGACGGTGCCATCCTTTAGGATGTATCTCCGATAATTGTTGATCTTAATAACCTGATCCTGTATTACACAGACAAAACCCTCAGTTTCCCCAAAGAGGTCATTGAAACGTAGCCAGTGGAGGGAGGCGACTGTGTCTACGAAAGGCTCATGAAGGGCCTTGTAGAACCTCCCGTGGAGCTCCTCCTCCTTCCATACTGTCTCCCGGTCGGAAATGCTCTGTACTGCCGGGTCTTGCCATTGCTCGTTGGCTAAGGATAGAGGGGTTAGCCCTTTATCACAAGAAATAACGTCCCTATAGTATGGATCATCCGCTCTCGTCAGAAAGTAATTACGGAGGCTATTATTATTATTATTATTATTATTAATTCATACAGCATTTTGCTTCATATTTTAACATATTTAAAGGTTATTTATTTATTTCGCTTACTATCTATTGTTATTATACATATGATTGAAATTAAATACATTTATTAGATTCTGAGGTAGGTTTACTACTATACATAAGCGGGCAGTACCTTAAAAATGCCCTCCGAGCCTTCTCTTAGGATTAATTAACGCAATGCCGCCCGAAGCGTATATTAAACGCGCAAATATAGACTTATTTGCCCGATATTACTGTTTTTTATGTTGGAACGGCGCAGCGGGACGTTTATTGACATATTAAAAAATTGCCGGTGTTTCCAACGTGCTCATAAATTTTACTCAGAATTATATTTAGGGAACGAAAATAATAAGGTATATTTGACAAGTAGAAATATATGTATGAAATCTATATGACACAAGCAAAACTTCATATCAAAAAAAATTATGAATTCTTGTGAATTGTGCTTTTTAACCGACTTAACTTGTCACCCTATCCTATAAAAAAAAATGTAATATAAAATAAGATAATGGAAGATGGTATTGTTCCATCCAGTCAGATCATGCAGAGTACACGAGGACAATCACAACACAACTAGACCCAAAAAACCTACAACTTTTGTTTTCCTAGAAACGTTGGGCACCAGTGATGTAGGCAATTTTACGTACTTTGCGAAAAAGATAACTTTTTTGCGAATAAATAGTAAGCTCCTTCAATATTTTGTCTCGGTTTTATTAAATTCAATCTCTACTAAGGTCAAAGCGTGCCAACAGCCGTAACGAGTCTAATGATGATTTACTACTCCTTGCTTCTGTAGACGTAATGTTTCCTTTGTAGATCAAGCACACATGGACACAATTTGGCTGAAGTGAAAATAAATGAAGAGCCCTTAGTTTAATAATTCATTGCTATTCGCCAGAAGCGTGATTCTTCATTTAGATTTATCACTCGTTTTGACAAAGGCCTTATAAATATTATAAGAGCTTGTGTAGCTATAGGCTTGTAATACGTAAATAAGAAATTTGTTCACATCTGTTGATAAAGTACTCGATTCAAGTAGATTACATTGGTGATGAAATTGGTTTAAGTAATAAAAGCTAAGATTATTCAAAAACAAATTGTTATCGAGTCTCGACTTATTGCGACTGTTCCCATGGCTCAGCAGCACAGTGGCTAAGCGTTAAGCTGCATCGCAGCAGAGCTCCGGGTTCGAATCTGCACGGAACAAGTGTTTGTATGACCTACAATTATTTGCCCCAGGTCTGCATGTTTGTCCATATGAATTGTATCTATGTGGACTGACTCCACGATATTGAAGAATATTCTTATTTTTTTTTAATATTAAACTGCACAGATATTAATTTCATTTATCAATCTAAACCGAACAAGTTATGCAGTCAGGGAATGGTCCGATATCCTACACGTATGTCAATTAGACAACTCATTTTTGTGTACTGTTCAATCTCCGTGAGGAAAATCTATCAGGCTCATACTGCTCAGCATCAGCAAGATCATTTTCCTCGTCAGATACGAATTATAATTATAATATATACTCGTAATTATAATATGTTATAAAAACTTCCAGACTGACATAAACATTACCGAACACAGTCATATTTGGGTGACATGTTAGTGCACATTACTGTTCGTATTAGTAGTAATATTCGTACTAAATACGAGTACCGGCATGGTTTAAACGCGTTTTCACATCGTATGTTAGCCTATATACAAACACGTCCTATTGCTGGGTATAGTTTTAAGTCATGCCGCGGCAGATTAACTGCTCCATAACACCTATGGAGCCCCAGTAGATTTTGGCAAAATATCCCATGTCCTCGAAGTACTTTATTTTTCATCAGGCTTTCGGTGTTTTCTTCACCGCAGAACACGGGTTGTTTGTGTTCTATGAAATTAATATCGAGTGCTCACTCTTTGAGCTACCGCGGCTCTGGGAATAGTATATTTTATTTACATAAAACATGCGTTTAAAACAAATGAGTGTGTTAGATGTATTGTTAGTCATACGAACTGATTGTAGGTAAATACCTTTTTATTGAATATACTAAATACTAAATTAAGTTACATATTATATACACTCCACAGCTGGGCACATATCTCTTCTCATTTCTGAGAGAATTTTAGAAAGACAATGTCCGCCGTCCGGACTTTACATGTAACTATTGAAAATATTTTTTTTAAATCTCAATCATGCAGGTTTCCTCACGATATTTTCCTTCACTGCCAAGCACGTAGTAAATGAGCATTTAAAATTGCAATTAACAATTTCATTCGTGCCAATAGGGATTGAACCCAGGTTGCTGGCGTACTGTGAATTTACAGCAAGCAAGTCGTGACAGATTAAAACAAATATTGTTCACATTTTCCTAGTTATCAAATCTTTTTATACCAATATTTATATAAATAAAATATTGTTATTTATAATTCGTAAATGCATATATAATTTTATCATTTACCAATCATATATCAATTTACAAATTTTTATTTTTTGCTTTGTCGCATAAAACACATTTTCTATCCTGAATACTTAATAATTTAATCTTTCAGCAATGTATTTGTATTAATCCATGTATACGTATTAATGATGTTAAAATGTACAATAATTTTTCGTGAAATTCTACCAAAGTTATTATAATATAATTAATATAAAGACACTTAGTTTTAAAAATTAAATATTTAATAGAAAAGGCGATATTATACATATACATAAGATACTATACTATATTATATTACGATGTTATATTATAGTGTAAAATAAATATGTCAATTTTTATTTGATTACTACCGCATTGCTTAGCGGAGATGTAGGTACTTAAATTATTTAAATATAGGAGCCTGAGGCAACATTTATGCAGAACATTTTTTTTCTTCCTTATTAAATTATTAGTGCCGTGTAGTGGCGGTTAAGAATATCCACTACCCCATATCTTCCCGTGGGTGTCGTAAAAGGCGACAAAGGGAAACAGGCAGGAGATGGGCAGCAGCATCTTCCTGGTAACGACAAAATACAATAAAAAACTGCGGTTGCCAACCCGCTCGCCAAGCGTGGCAACTATGGCAATATACCCCCCATAATGAAAGTTACGAAGAGACGGCCCCCAGTCCCCGGCGGCCCCGCTATTCCTGGCTACGGTGGCGACCATGGTAACGGCGGGGCAGGGGGTGCTAAGAATCTCCGGTGGAGGTTCGGTTGCCACCTACAACGACTCGACCTGGCAACATACAACGCACGCACCCTGAGGACTGACGAGAAGATTATGGAGCTGGAAGAAGAGATAGACAAGTTACGCTGGCATATTATAGGATTATCCGAAGTCCGAAGAGAGGGGGAGGCCACGGTAATCCTCGAATCCGGCAACTTGCTCTATCACCGGGAGGGCGACCATCTGTCCCAAGGAGGTGTCGGATTTATCGTCCACAAGTCTCTCGTTAACAACGTTGTAAAGATTGAGAGTGTGTCGACGAGGGTTGCGTACCTTATACTCAGAATCACCAAACGGTATTCGCTGAAGGTCATACAGGTTTACGCACCAACCTCGGCACACCCCGATCAGGAGGTGGAGGAAATGTATGAGGATATCTCTAGAGCCATGCATTCCTCCAAAACCCAATATACGGTGTTAATGGGAGACTTCAATGCAAAACTAGGCACAAGAGAGAACGGTGAGCTGAAAGTGGGGAAATTTGGAATAGGGCAACGGAACCCAAGGGGCCAGCAGTTGGCCGACTTCATGGAGAAAGAGGGACTCTTTATGATGAACTCTTTCTTCCAGAAGCGGCCCCACAGGAAGTGGACCTGGTCGAGCCCCGACGGTTCGACAAAAAATGAGATTGACTTCATTATGACGACCAGACGACAACTGTTCAGTGATGTCTCAGTGATCGCGAGGGTGAAAACCGGCAGCGATCACCGAATGGTTAGAGGCACACTGAACCTAAACGTTAAGTTGAAGAGGTCTCGTCTAATGAAGTCAACGCTCCGTCCCCCTCGTGCTCTAATCCAAAGTCCCGAAACCTTTCAGCTCGAGTTGCAAAACCGTTTTCAGTCCCTAGAAGACTGCAATGAAGTGGACGATTTGAATGACAAGCTCGTGGAAACTGTCCATGCGGTCGGAGCTAAGTTCTGCAAGACCCGCCGCAGAAGAACACAAAAACTCTCCGATCACACTCTTAATCTCATGGCTGTTAGACGGGAGATGAAGCTACATTCTTCAACAGATTTGACAGCTTACAGGCAACTGAACAGACAGATCTCCAAATGCATGCGGCGGGACTTACGCAACTTCAATACAGCTCGTATTGAAGAAGCGATCGAGCGGAACCAAGGCTCCAAAGTCTTTGCCAGAGATCTGTCTGCCAGAAAGAGCCAACTGTCAAAGCTGAAGACCGAATGTGGCAGCATCGTTTCCGGGGCACCTGAGATTTTGAGTGAGATTGAGAGGTTCTATGGGCAGCTGTACACGTCATCGTTGGAGCCACACGCAAGTGTGAGTAACGATCCAAGAGCGAGTCTTATCCGACATTATTCCGATGATATCCCGGACGTCAGTCTGAGCGAGATTAGAATGGCTCTCCAGCACCTTAAAAACGGCAAGGCCCCAGGCCAGGATGGAATTACAGCGGAGCTTCTGAAAGCGGGTGGAAGACCGGTACTTGAAGTCCTTCAGAAGCTGTTTAATTCCGTCCTCCATGGTGGCATTACACCGGAGGCGTGGAGCAGAAGTGCGGTGGTCTTGTTCTTCAAGAAAGGCGACAACGCTCTCTTGAAGAACTACAGACCGATTTCCCTTCTGAGCCGCGTCTACGTGCTGTTTTCGAGAGTCATTACGAATCGTCTCGCGCGCAGACTTGACGACTTCCAGCCTCCCGAACAAGCCGGTTTCCGAAAAGGCTTTAGCACCATAGACCACATACATACCCTTCGGCAAATTGTACAGAAGTCCGAGGAGTACAATTTGCCACTATGTCTGGCGTATGTGGACTATGAGAAAGCCTTTGATTCCGTCGAAATTTGGGCGGTGCTGCAGTCCCTTCAGCGATGCCAAGTTGACTGTCGGTATATCGAAGTGTTGAAGTGCTTGTACAGTAGGGCTACGATGGCTATCCGAGTACAGAACCAGAGTACGAAACCTATCCAATTGCAGAGAGGTGTAAGACAGGGTGACGTCATATCCCCGAAACTCTTCACCGCTGCATTGGAAGATGTTTTCAAGCTTCTGGACTGGAAAAGATACGGTATCAACATCAATGGCGAGTACATCACTCACCTTCGATTTGCCGACGATATAGTCCTTATGGCAGAATCGCTGGAGGACCTAAGCACTATGCTCAATGACCTCAATAGTGTTTCCCAACGGATAGGTCTTAAGATGAACATGGACAAAACAAAGATCATGTTTAATGTCCATGTCACACCTATGCCGGTAGTTGTTGGGAACACTAAGCTCGAAGTTGTTGACGAGTATGTTTACCTGGGACAAATAGTCCGACTAGGTAAGTCCAACTTCGACCGAGAGGTCAATCGACGGATTCAACTCGGTTGGGCAGCGTTCGGGAAATTACGGCACATCTTCTCGTCAGGTATACCTCAAAACTTGAAAACGAGACTGTACACCCAGTGCGTGTTGCCAGTGATGACATACGGAACTGAGACGTGGTCCTTCACTGCTGGCCGGATGAGGAAGCTCAAGGTCGCTCAGCGAGCTATGGAGAGGGCTATGCTCGGAGTTTCTCTGCGTGATAAACTCAGAAATGAGGATATCCGCAGTAGAACCAGAGTGACCGACATAGCCCAACGGATTAGTAAGCTGAAGTGGCAATGGGCCGGCCATATAGCTCGAAGAACCGACAACCGATGGGGAAGAAAGGTACTCGAGTGGCAGCCTCGTACCGGCAGGCGAAGTGTAGGGCGTCCCCCCACTAGATGGAGTGACGACCTGGTAAGATTTGCAGGAAGTCGATGGATGCAGGTGGCTCAGGACCGTGCTTTGTGGCATTCTTTGGGAGAGGCCTATGTTCAGCAGTGGACTTGTGAAGGGCTGTAATGATGATGATGATGATATTAAATTATTCCTTAGTAATCTTTTTTTATAGTATAAGACTGACAAACGAGCACACAGTCCACCTGATGGTAAGTGGTTGCTGTGGACCATAGACATCTACATCTATCCACGTTTGCGAATCAAAATGCAGATGCGTTATCAACCGTGAGGACTAAGATGGAATGCCTCGTTTCCAGTAAAAAGGGTCTCCGGTTCTCTACACTCACCATACGAAATACAGCAGCTTTAAGTTGCTATTTTTCACTGGTACTCTGTGAGAGCGTGGTCCTTCCCCGGTCGAGCCGACCCATTCGTGCTACAACTATACTATTAATATAGCTGCAGCATGGCTCTACCACGTCTAGAAATAATTTATAGGACTCCTTTCCTGCCTAGGCGTCTGTCTGGATAGCTAACACCCTTTTACTTATTGCCGTCAAGCAGCAGTGCGTGCGCTACTGGTTCCGGTCTGATGGGTATAGGGAACTAGTATTAACAGGCTGAGAGATATTCCATCTTAGTCCTCAGTGGTGAAACCGCATCTGTAGCCTTCTTTGTTTAAAGTTAGTTGCAGGTTTCTTTGCGCTGGAATAACCTCTTACCATCAGGTGGACCATTAGTGCGCTTTTCGCTTTTTCGCTCAAGTTTTATGAAAAAACAACACTGTTACCTTTATCAAATAAAGAACCCAGATGTGCATATCAAGTAGCAAAATATATCAATTAGCTAATTTTCTTTATGCTAAGGCTATATATAATAAGACGATAAAGTGAGATCAATCTAGTTTTTTCGTGCTTTCACTAAAACTGCCGAATTTATCAGCTTTTGATTGCATAAACTAATGCAACCGTAGTGCAGAGTAATCAGTAGACGTAATGGTATTTTTTTTTACCAAGCTGAACGTTAAAATATTTCCTAATTTGACTGTAAGTATCACTATAAACCACGAGAAGGACCCATTTTAACAGAAAACTATTTGTAAACTGAATTGCTAGCGATTATATTTCCCTACCAATGTTGGGCTATATGGGTTATATCATAAGTTGCCGTTTGATAAACCTCAATAATAGTCATTCCTCAACTAGGTTTAAATCCAATTTGTTTTTAGTCATGACCTCGTCCCCAATCTCAGTATTGGAAGACTCCAGTCTTGACGATTTCATAATCTCAGTTAGCTATTTTATTAGCCATTAAACAAAGTCGAACGCTTCCATCGCTTTCAAAAGAGTACAGATAAAACGTCTAGTGATAAATACGTAAGGAAACTGCGTGGCACTGTGCTTCAAGTGTCTAACCGAATAATGCATGCCAGGTCCTGACGTGGTATCCAAACTCAGCCGGAGTAAATATTTATTACTTTAACACGTTATAATTTTTATCAAATCGTGTGAAAACTAAGGAATAAATCGCAAGGCCACGTTGACGGTCGGCAACACATAAAAATACTTTGGTTTAATAGGCATGTCTTTTACTTAACATTTAGTTAATTCGTTGTTATTGTATAACGTTAAAGTATTGTCTATTAATTGTGTGTTGAAGGAACAAAAATATAATATTAAAGCGGCCTGGAAGAAGCGACCCCGAAGGATACCTATTGCAGGTAAAAATTTTAGGCGCTAGTAGAACATACCTACGCGCTTTGCGCTAGGCATCCAAAAAACTGGCCAAATTAATGCGTGTCGGGCTACGCACAATGTAGAGATAGGGTTCCATAATTGCCTGTCACGATACGTGGGCTTTATAATACAAACGCAATTTATAATAATGAGCATAATAAGCGAATTAGCGGTTTAACCGCTATAACAACTAAGAATGGGCTCAAATAGGAAGATCGTAACTAAAGGACTTATATTCAAATCAGACTTATAGGTATTCAAAAAATATTTAAAAAAAATCGATTTTGAAAATAATGCAATTTACATCAAATCATTCACATGCCAAGGTACAAAGATTATATTTGACGATATTTGACTATCTATCTATATATTCCCGGCAGTGCAACTCTAAGATATACATATATGATCGTAACCAACCTTCACGTAAACCACCATTACCTTATATTATCCTGAGGTCACCCGCGTAAACCAAGAGCGTAACGAATGAAACTGTATGAGGCTATATGATTGTATGAATACTTTGAATGAGGCCTGCAATAACTGCCAACTATAAAATAAGTGAAATTAGTAAGTAAGAAAGAAAGATCCTCCCTGCTTATGCCGCAAATTAAAAAGTAAAGCTACAGTAGTAATGTATAACATAAGTGGTTTTCTTCATATAAAATGTTTATTTTTAACAGTTTAAAATAATATTACAAAGTTATAATGCAGCTAGTTTTAGGTCATTTTCTATGGAGCTGTTACGAAATGTTTACTAATCCAAGTGCATTTTATAAGTTGGTCGACTATTACTCGTTTATTTCTTACTTCTACTTAGCTGTAATAGTTTTCCTTTAAACTTCATTATATATACTACTAACGTGTATAGTTTTTACATTTCCAAAAACAGCGGCTTAGTTGGTAGAGAGGCGACACATGACTCTAATGAAAAATACTTTAAAGCTAAATATTTCGCAAACGGGCCCCTGAATCGAAAAGATGTTGTTCCACACACCCAGTGTTTTTAAAAGACTTATTCAACGATACCCCACATGATGAAATAGACAGGTAAAAAAATCATCCTCCATTTACTTGTATGGGACGTCAAAAATAAAAATGTTTTGTAAGATTTTATTTTACACTCTTCTAGACGTGATTAATATATATAACTGTGCTAAATTACAGATTTGTAGCACCTAGGGTCTCTGAGCAAAACCGCTGACGGACGGACGGATGGACAGCTTTGGCGAAACTATAAGGGTTCCTTGTTGTGTAACTACGGAACCCTAAAAAAACCATATCAAACTTATCTTTATTTAAAATTTAGAACTACTTATAATTACTTCTATCACTAGTCATCGACTGTACAGTACATCTCTAAGCGCCACATGAGAGCCCACAAGCACAGACGTTCACTCGATCCAACGCATCTACACCATCATCATTATCATACATTATCCAACGTTGAATAAAAGGCACTCCTAAAGAATGCCACAAAGCACAGTCTGAGCCACATTTAGTGACTTCCAGGGGGAAAGAAACCAGAAGATGGACAGCAGCATCCTTCTAATAATAACTAATCAAATATCTGGTTTTGATTTGAACGCAGAACCTGCATTTGGTCACTCTGACTGCTATACCATTTTTCATATTCATCTAAACATATCACTATCGGTAAGCCCTTTTCTATTTTACATAGTGAGTCACTATTCCCTTATTTTCTTATTGGTCGAAAAACAAGTATTAAAATTAGTATTACTCACTTTTACGGGTGGGTAAGAAAATTACATGTTTTAATATCTGAGTCACTGGAGCAAAAAATATCGCATACGATAATTTCAACCCCAAACTAACTAACCCTTCGACAATATTCGCGTGAATAACAAGCGCACGAAATTTTATATTTCAACAATGACGTATAAATTAAATATAGCGCGCGATCATTTTGTCACTGGAGTCTACTTGAAACGCACTGCGCATGAGTGAGAGAGTCGCGATGAGATTTAAAATTAGCACTGTCCGGAATTTTGCTGGCCTATTTCAATTCCATCGCAAACGGCAGATTTGAGCAGATATATCCTAATTTAATACGATTATCGGCGAAAGATAAATCTATCAGCGATGTTTTGATAGAAAACACACTTCCCTTCGACGGTGTTTAGTGATGTGACATGTGGATAGTCATTTCGTGAGTGCAAGTGTCTCAGAAAGAAGTGTAAATTAGTGCAGAGACAAAAGAAGAAAAGTAAAATAAAATGCGAAGATATTTACTGTTGACCACATTATTGTTATGGAAGCAAGGTAAAAAAATTTAATTCATTAAAATAGCGATGAGATAACATTTAACAACAAATGTTTTGCTTGATCAATTTAATATTATTGAAATACATAACGTTAGTGCTGGTATTTTCATACAATATTTAATTCCACCAACATTTCAGAGTCCACGTTATTCTTCAATCACGTTCAATTCCCTTGACTCTAAAAATTACATTAGAGACAATTACTTCATTACAATAATTCACTGATTGTTATAAACCTCTCCCACTGTAGTAGTTTTATTGTAATTATTATAACTAATCACATGCTAAACCTGGTTCCATGTACCATTTATTTACTTCTTATTTCTTTCTTTGTTTCTGTTTTTAATAATAATATTTATTAACTCCCAGCTGTTGTAATGAGGCCGATTTTCCAAAGTCGAAATTCTGACATATCTTGATATTTCAAAGTCTCTAACATCAGATGATTTTCCCATGTACGCTATGTACGTTGAGGTTGAGTTTGATTGAGGGTGAGTAAGAAAATTCAGCTTATTATCTCATTCAACGGTTGATTGCTAATTTTATTGGACTATTTATAAGAACTAAATAATGATATCAAGCAGTTTTTAGTTGTGAATAATTTGAAACTGAAAGCTAAGCCGATAGATGCAGATGGCTTATGACCGTGCTGTGAATCTTACAATTGATTTTCCCTTTGTGATTAATCACGGTGAAAGCATTTATTATGTAAGAATTTAATAGAAATTCATATTTTTTATTCCATTTTAGGGTAGGGTTTTGTCATTTTCTACTGGGAAGTTTGTAGCGTTGACATCCCGGGTCTCATCCATTTTCTTTTTTCCTTTATATATCTTCCTACCCTGATAAAAACAGTGGTGTGCAACCCAATCATGCCTCTTTTACTGTATGAAAATGTTTTCCACTTCATCGTCATCATCATCACCAGCCTCGTTCAGTGCAACTGCAGAACAGAATCCTTTCCAAAAATACCCCTCTGATGTTATGCATTTCTTGGAAAATTTAAAACTATGGGCATTATAAACGAGCTAAACAGTGAACACACAATTCCCATCCACCAGTAGTTTATAGATGTAGATGGTTTTTCTGCCATCACTCCTTCACTGGAGTCTCCTTCATTAATTAATAGAGTACACCACGTATAGTCGAGGTTGATAAATAAATAAATAAATATCATTTTATTGCCACTTTTAAACACATGTTTACATATAAACTAATTATTTAACCTTAATTTAATTTAGGCAAACGGAGGTGACTCAGCTTTTGCTCACATGGAACTAGATCCCATGAAGCGCTGGTTTTCAGGCACTCCTTCTTCCCTGAGATGTTACACGGGTGTTATGAGAATTTCGAGTTCCCCAATCACCTCTTTCATTTACTCATCTATCATTGGAATTTAACATGGTATGGTTGTGAACTTTCATAATTATTAATTAATCAGTTAATAATTCTTGCATTCGTGCGCACGCGCGCGCGCGCACGAGTATGTGTATGTGTGTGTGTGTGTGTGTATGTGTGTGTGTGTGTGTGTGTGTGTGTGTGTGTGCGCGTGCGTGCATGTGTGTATGTGTGTGTGTATGTGTATGTGTGTGCGTGATTGTACAGTTTATAATATAAGGGGATGTTTTATAAGGGTTATATCATAATGTTAAAAAAAGTCTCTTAAGTTTATATATTTCCAGTAGGTATGTTTCAAGTTTTCTGCAGCAATTTGCCGCTTCAGCAATGCTGATTTATATTTAGCTTTGAAACTTTCCGTACTCATTTTATTTCTCATAGGAGGGGGCAAATCGTTCCATATCCTTGCTGCAACAAACTTGAAACATCCTCTGTACCGCGTTGTTTTATGTTTTGGCATACTTAACATGTTTAACGAGTTCGTACGAAGGCTTCTATGTGAAATGTCTTTGATCCATAGGAGTTTTTCAAATAGGTACTCAGGCTTTTTGTTCCATATTACCCTATGCACTGTACAAGCGTACTGAAGCTCCCTTCTAGCACTCATGTTAAGTAAGCACTTTTTATTTAAGTACGGGGTAATAGATTCTCTTTTGGGCACATTAAAGCAAAAACGAACACATGCATTTTGCACTCTTTGTATTGCCCTCTCTGTGTTAAACTTTAGTCTTGGACCAAAGGTGGAACTGCAGTAATTAAATTGAGATAGTACCAGGGTATCACATAAAAGTATCCGTAAATCCTCCTTAAGATATGGTCTGATTTTGTAGAGCGTTTTCAGCTTGAAAAATGCTGTCCTTATTTTGTTATTAACGTGATCAATAAATTTTTGTTCCCCATCTAAAATCAGGCCGAGATTACGGGCAGAGGTTACTTGTTCCAGAATAACATTATTTATTGTTACTTTTTCTCCAACGTCTAATACATTTTTTATTTGGCGTTTAGTGCCTAAGACCAACATTTGAGATTTGGCTGCATTGAGAACCAAAGAGTTATTTTCAGACCATGTGTGGATACTTCTCAGGTCATCATTAACTTTCTCAATAGCTTTTCGAGCGTCTTTACTGTGAAACGAGTAGTACAGTTGTGTATCATCAGCATATAAGTGATATTTAGAAAACTTTATATGCCTAGGTAGATCTGCTGTAAAAATTGTAAATAGGACTGGACTAAGTAGAGAGCCTTGAGGTACGCCGCGCTGAACTGACCTGAGACACGACCGTCTTTTTTCTCCGTATTTGTCGTCAGTTTCTACCATTTGTTCTCTATTAGCGAGGAAACTGTGAAACCAGAGACATGTATTCTTTGAGAATCCATAGCAACTTAGCTTATCTAAAAGTAGTTCAGTTTTCAAACAGTCAAATGCTCGAGAATAATCAAGTAATACCATTATACTACTCATCCCCATATCCGAAGCCTCGGTCAGGTCGTCTGTGACGTGTAAAAGTGCAGTTTCTGTACCATGACCCCTGCGAAAGCCCGACTGAAATTTAGTTATTACATCTCTGGTTTCTAAGTAGTTCAGCACTTGATTTAACACTACTTTTTCTAAAACTTTAGATAGTACTGGCAAAATCGAAATAGGACGCAAGTCTTTTATTTCGGTAGGAGAATTTTTTTTAGGTATGAGCCTTACCAGTGCTCTTTTCCAACATGATGGAAAAGTATTTGTTTCAATTGACTTATTCAGTATCCTCGTAATAATAGAAAGAGTCACATCTAGAGTCAGCTTAATCATCCCTATACTAATGCCATCGAGTCCCTCTGCATTGGTCTTTATATTATTAATAATAACTTTTACTTCTTGTTCTGTAGTAGATTTTAGGACCAGCATGTCAAGCTCTGGTGTATCAATTAAACTAGTGAAGTTTTTTTGAACAACTGTTTCGTTACTGACTGGTAAATTCAAAAAGTGGTCGTTGATTTTATTGGGGTCATTAAGATGTTCAGGAATTATGGATTTGTGCACGTAATCAAACTGGGTACTGTTTTTTATGTTTTTCCAAAGTAGAGTCGGATTTTTCATATTGTTATTTACAAAATTGTTATAGTAGGCTTTTCGTTCTCTTTCAATTGTTGCGGTAACAAAATTTCTTATATTTCGGTAATAATCTTTCGAGCTGTCTTTTTTGTCTTTCTGCGCTTTCGTTAGAGCTTTATCGCGAAGTTTCATCATAAAATTAACCATGTTTGTAATCCATGGTTTAGGCTTATCTTTGAGAACAACCTTACGAATTGGTGCATGTATGTCAAATAATTTTATTATATACATGTTAAAAGTTTTAACCATTTCATCTACATTGTGTAGATTATATATAGATTCCCAGGGAATAAGTTTTAAGTCCTCTGTAAACTTATCTTGATTTATATTATATAATGGTCGTTGAAATCTTACTTCTTTGTTTAACTTGGGTTTTTTGATATCTAAATCAACAATTACTAATGCATGGTCACTTAAACAGTGGTTATGTATCACATCAATATTTTTGCATTTTAAAGGGCTGTCAGTCATAATGAGGTCTATTATGGTTTGGGAATGGTCGGTGATTCTAGTCGGTTCCTTTACGATATATAAAGAAAACGTTCCCGCTTTCACCCCATCGTAATAACTTAATTTACGTACTCGTCCACTAATGATTCGATAAAAACTATCCTATCTCTCAAGTTGGACCAAACTGCACACAGTGTGCAAAATTTCATTGAAATCAGTTCATTAGTTTAAGAGTTCATCGCGGACAAACAATGTGACACGTAATTTTTATATATATAGATATACATTATAGAATATATATTTTATAGTTATTAAAGTTATATAGTTATCACTATATATAGTTAAAAATAAATTTATAAGTGGGTTAATATGATTTATTAATTGGCTGTTGCATCAAATATCTTTTTCCTAAACTAGAGTAGAATTGAGCTCCATTAGGAACATGTTATTCACCAACAGTTGAATGAATGCAAGTGTTATATAGGGCAGCTCCAAGTCAATGTAGCCTTCCTGAGTTATACGTTTCTCGTTAACTGACAAGCCTATGCATCTGAAAATATTCTTTTGTAAGTATTGTAATTGAGTAGGCGAAGAAATGTCACCAACCACACTTGAGTTTCAGTTTGACACTCTTAAACTGGAGATTTATGTATTTCTTACCGCAATAGCTATGAAGGTTGTAACAAAATTCAAAATATATACCATTATTTAGAATTGATTGAATATATACCATTATTGGAAATCTAAATTTGTTTATTTTGAGTATTCCGGAAACTGGGTTAAAATTAAGACAACTCATCCGCAACCATTAAACAAATAGAAATAGATCCTCAGTGATCTGTTTTTAACTGTCGGTAGGATTGTATACTAATAATAAATCGTTTCGTTTGCTGTTATTGTATTCAGTTGTTCGAACCTTATCCTGCTACTTCTTCTTCATCATCATCAGCCTGTAAAAGTCTACTGCTAGATATGCCACCCACCCCCCTCCCTCCCTCGTTGTAGGAAAGATTTGCCTAAATCGTCGCACGCCTGCCAAGCGAATTGCCGTTCGCTGTACCAAACGTCTCGTACTTTAACGCTGCTCAACGTCTCCCGTATGTTTTTTTTTTATATAGAATAAGGATGACAAAAGAGCACACAGTCCACCTAATCGTAAGTGGATAATATGGTCCATACACATTTACATTTATCCTCGATTAAGAATCAAAATAGAGATGCGTTGTCATCCCTGAGGACTAAGATGGAATGCTTTGTTTCCAGTAAAAAGGGTCTCCGGTTCACTCACCTTACGAAACACAACCGCATTAAGCTTCTTTTTTACGCTGGTATTCTGTGAGAGCGTGGTCCTACCCTGGTCGAGCCGACCCATTGGTGCTATAACCATAATATAGCTACAGCGTGACTCTACCACGTTTTTAATGTCAAGTTAAACTTAATATATGCCTTCGACAAATGACTCATATATTGGTTTATATATTTCAGGCTTATATACTTAAATGTCGAGATACATTCGACAATCGGAGATCCTTTTTATATGAAAAGAAGTAAAAAGGATCATCATAGACATCTACATTTACCCTCGATTAAGAATCAAAAGGCAGATATGTTTGCCACCCTAACTACTAAGATGGACTAAGATGGAATGCCTCGTTTCCAGTAAAAAGGGTCTACGATTCTCTACACTCACCATACGAAACACACGAGCATTAAAATATAACACAACTAAGAAGCTACATCGTTAATTTTACAACTTATTGAATCAGTGTAAGAAAAATTTTACTGTAGTAACTAATAAATATTCGTGGTTTTGAAGTCGCACTCAGTTCAGAAGTGATCCGTTTTACGAAGTTTGCTGATGCTGCTATTTTACGCTGGTATTCTGTGAGAGCTTGGTCCTTTCCCGGTTGAACCGAACCATTCGTACTACAACTAATGTAGCTGCAGTGTGGCTTTACCAGTATAAATAACGTGTAATTTTACGCCTGGTGTATGAGTGTCTAACTCTCTACGGAAAGTTGAACGTTTGTTGGACTTAAGATGTAAAATTTATTAAAGTTAAAGTTACAGCCTTTATACGTTCCACAGCTAGGAACAGGCCTCCTGTTACTTCTAAGAGGTTGGGACGTGGGTTTCTGGACAGAGGAAAATTTGACTGTTTAATATTATTGCCAAAAATAATACAAATTAGCACTTAACATTTCAGAAAAACTCAAATATTCGATTCTGTTTCTTGATTACATAAGCTATTGATTTTTGGATATAAATAAAACTGCCTTGTATTTGTGTCGTTTAATTCTTGTATAAATTTATCGCATAATTGTTATATCCTAAAAGGAAAGTTGAGGGACTCACTCTCTATACTCTTTATATATACCTAGTCA